>JASFXZ010000004.1:17627698-18244959 GCA_032209605.1 Mactromeris polynyma
TGTAATTGAAAATTGAAATGCATAAATTAATTTTGTGAGTATGAAAACATAGATACAGAGGCTTACATTTTAATTAGGTTAATTGCAATCGAAACAAGCGAACTCAACGAAACTATGGAACAGTTCATACTATTACATCATCGACAACATAAATCAAATGAAACGTCCGAAATGATAAAATTCAAATCCTAGAAAAGGCAAGTAATTGTCTTACAAATATAGCTGTCTGGGATGCTGTTGATGTTTTTCTGCTTCCATTGAGCATGCGCACTTTTTGTCGGTGTCACCGTAATATTTTCAAGTTGTGAAATTTACTCTAGGGCGCGCTACAGTGTCCTACGCAATGATCTCCCCTCACACAAATCTATATAGCATAGCGTGATCGAGTCAGTAACGAGTGCGTGCAGTTTGGGCCGTTTAATCAAAGTTCCCTTTACAGTATACTGTAACCACTGCCATCAGAAGTTTTAAATTAACTTTCGGTTGTTTCTTATTTCATAAGTTTTCTCTTTTGAAACTCATAACAATGGATATTGTCGGTACAGCTCCACTATGTACATCGGAATAGAAAGATTTTCCTTTAAAACGTGTTTCAAAAGAGAAAAATAAATAGAAATGAAAATATAAGAATATGTTAGTTACAGGTCACAATTGCCATGCACGTCGATAGAGTGATACACGATTTTGATCCATATTTTACGTTAAAACCTTGACGACATGACAATCTCATGTACATGATGTTTTCAGAACGACTGTAGGCCTATGTGAAGTACGGAGAGGCCTCCTAGCATAATCAAGTGTTTCTTCGGGTAGCTGACAGGCTGAAAGTTCACGTGGATGATTTTGAAGGCAGGTGATCGCCCAGGTTAATTGCTGTGAAAAGATTGGCGCCCAACCAAGTACTAGCTGGAAACAGGGACCAATATAATACATGTTTATATTGGTCCCAGATAGAAATTCTGAAGAAAAACAGTATATATATATATATATATATCAAAAGGTATCATGACAACTAAATAATCAGCTTAAACTTACTTTCACTGTCTATGATATGGATTTAATATATTTGCGTGTATTTTCCCGCATACGGTGGTTTTGCCGAAATGTATACTCCAGCCCAGTTGTACGAAGTTACTTACTACGTGAAGTGTACATGTACGAGAACGTTTCAGTGAGAACCAAAGACATATCTGCATAAATAATGACAAAACCACACCGGTGACGTTTCCGTGGGTGGTCACGTAATAGTATACATTATGTATAATGTCTATGAATTATTTGAATACCAAGGGACACCATTTGTTCTGAAATACTCTTGTTTTTCAACTACAGGAACCTATCAATGATCAACGTTTACGCGTAGTCGTTCATCTCGAAACCGGAGAATGCAGCTAAAGCTTTTAGTGTTTCTGAACACACTATTCTGCGATTGCATCAGAAACTTGCAACTACCGAGATTAGGATATCCACCAGAAACCATGTAACACCAAGACAGACACATTTTGCCGCATCTAGGCAACAGATGTACTGCCCCACCGAAACACCGGGTTCAGCACATCTAGGCGTTATCAGTCACACATTAGTGCCAGAATCGTAAGACGAAGTGTTAGGGTTCCATATCATGGACCTCGTCTTGCCAACAACCACCAACGTTTACGTCATATTCGGTTGTTAACCCAATGTTATACGTTACATTTTACTGATCATTCCGAGTAGGTTCCAGTCATTGACGTATACATGTCTGATGAACAGTTTGCTGACACCTGTATATTTGTATCAGACAAATGGGGTGCACAAAGCGCAATGAAGTGGCCGGATTTACGGGTAGACACTAAGCAATGCTAACAATCATTGCATTAGGATGTGGTGGGAGAAGTATATCACCGAAAGGTTTTATTAATCATACTCTGCAGCCAGTTGTCTCGCCATTTATTCATCAACACAATGGTGTCTTCCTTCTACAAGACAATACATGGCCCCGCAGTGCAAGGCTAACAACAAACTACAATGTGTTATGAAGCTATTTTCATTGTTGTGTCACATTGGACGACGATATCCCCAGATATGAACCATATTGGAGCTTGTATTGCATTATCTGAAGAGAAGAGTTTGGGCCAGAAACGACTAAACAAATCCTCAACTTAGATAGCCATATCACAGGAACAGAAGACCGGATCCTTTTGCTGAAGCTCACAAACGGTGTACAATACTCGGACATACGAACGAATATTCGTATATTTGTTGACCTCACTAATAGAAACATACTCTACATGCAAACGGTACTTTCACTGCTTTGGTTGTGTCGATAATCCACGTTTAATTAATTGATATGCTATTCTGGGGATAGTTGTCACAACATATCAGTTTTGATTGAGATAAGTGCGTGTATTTACTTTAGCATCTTTACGATCTGCCGTACCAGCTTGGAACATATTGTCTGGTGGTATTATGGAACCACCAAGCAGCTGTTTCATTTTTTTACATCAATACGGCACGCTTAAAAAATATATGACATTGATAACGATGGGAATAGGATTGACTTATGCTCAGAATGTGTTACAATCTTTAAGCCGGTGTGATGTAACAATTAGACTTCTGTAAGAAAAGACCTTTCGCTGCTCAACGAATATTTTGTTTACTTTCTTTATATCGTGGCAGGTACATTTTAAATGTTTTAAATTGAAAACTCGAAAAGTCGTCTAGACATGTATTTCCTACGGTGTCATAGAGGTGATATGTGTGAAATTATGTTTATCTCGTACTCACGACTTACTAACTCATTCCCACGACGTAGTATGTCGTCGCCACGACTTAACTTTCTCGTCGGAGTGTATGTTATAAAACCTATTTCACATGTATGAGGAGTATTAATTATTTTTTGATTCATACAAATTTCACTTATTATTGTAACCGTCAAGGACAAGCAACATACTTGTCCAGATATTTAAGAATTGTTTGTAAATACTTCAGAAAGTAAAGCACAACTATCGAAACTGATTTGTTCGCAAGTACCATGTATAATTGCAGGAGGTTGTCGCGAGTTCTCTCCCTTTATCTCTTCCCTAGTTTGATGTTTGACTCCAGCCCCGGAAAGAGGTCAGGTGTAAACATCATGAGACGCCTAGTACTATTCATACATATCAATTATGGAGATGTTCAGAATGTTTTTTTTCGGATGACTGTCTACGCTGATAATGCTGCAGGAGGAATATACAATGAACACAATTGTCACTTGTTTTTTGACGAGACCTTACCAAATATTATTGTTTTATTACTCTTGATTTTAGGGTTGTTGTTGACCTGTCGTAAATTCCGTTGGTTTGGAATGGGTGCATTTTTTCAGGAAAGATTTACCAAGAAATAATATATACACAATGTATTTATATGATAAAATTTACATTGTTGAATTTTCATTTACTGTTTAAGATATCAATAAAACAATTAGAGAGCAAGTGGAAACATCTACAAACTTTGTGAATTGCTTTCATAGCTTGACCACTTAATGTATCAACAGTTTGCTTATAAGAATCATTTATTGAGAAATAAACATATCAATAAAACCCAATTGGCAAATTAGAAAGTTTGTTCAGTATATATCGCATATTATAATTCAAGTGTCTGGTATAATCAGTCCCGAACCGTCAAGTTCACGAATCATTCCATCAATACGGACACTTGTTTCTGGTGAAAGCACTTCCCGCCATACACCTGCCTTTCCTGAATAAAATAAGTCCACATAAATATAAAAAAACGATATACTTTAATAGCATGATATGTATTTATATTTTGGAGATTAAACTGTGAGAGTTTGGAGATCGTTATACTTTCAAGAGTTCCGATATTTTCTTAATATTTCGAAAAAAGCCCGTCAGAAGTCTATCAGACATCTCACCGGCGCTAAGAGTGTATTTCATGTACTATTGTTTACTGCTTAATGTTTAATTTTATTATAATTAAAGCCGCCATTTTCGGATAGTGTTTCCAGTCAGAATTGGACATATGTACATTCATATAATTGCAGCCATGCAGTCTAAGACCCTCTACAAAACTACCGTTGACACCTGCATGTGTATCGAGTCTTATTCTTCTTTGCTCCCTTGTAAACATTTGTAACCGATCCCGATATATCGATTCTCCTCAGTTATGTGTGTCTCTCAAATATTCGCAACACTTTTAACCAAACAGATGCAAATGCAACTTCCGTGATCGAGTTAAATTTTAAGGGAGTCATAGAAACAAAGAAAGTCAATGTTACCTTTGTTCATGAATCTACCCTCGGAGTTATCATCGACATGTTTGAACGTCTTATAGTAAGACATGTTACATTTATCATTTTTCTTCATGTTGTCAAACTGGCAATATTCACAAATCTTTTCTATTTGTTCATCGGTTAGTTCTTTCTTGAGAAACTCGGCGATTTTTTTGATGGTTTTCGGTAGATCCTGTATGAATGTAACTGAAGATTAGTCACTCGAGTTCATTATTGTAATGGGATGCGTGTGTGACTTGTAAATTTCATTTTATCCCGTTCCCCTGTCGATTTATCTTGTGTAAATTTGAACGACAATTGTCATGCGAATTATTGGCACATGACTTGTTTGAAGTACATTTTATTGGTTAAAAGAACCCTTTAGCTTCTGCTACTTTTAAATGAGTAAACTGGCTATCTTAACTTACAAATATACTGACCCGCCCTGTAAGCTCTGTAGTGCAGTAAGCTGTCACCTGGGTTCAATATCCGGATGGGACAGGCCATGTGTCTCTGTGACATTTGGCTACGGTCATTTGTCCTCACCCTCTGATTCATGTCGGGGGATTATCAGCTACTTACGGAAGGTTAATTAGTATTGGTTGATAATTAATTTCAGGTAAACTAGTTAGGTCAACTGAAAACAAACCTAGAAAATTGACGTTAAACCCAATGAGAACGAATCAAAAACACAACAAACAAATGACTTAAAATAGTGAATTGTAAATCAAGTTACCATAACAACTTCCTCATACTTTAGGAACAAAACATTAGCACCGATACACTTTTCCCAATATCCCAAAAGATGTTTCGTCCACGGACCGTACCCAGCTGTAAGATGAAAATACAGTGAAACCTCGTTAACACGACCACCATTGGGACCCTTTAAAACGGATCTTCTAATAGAGGTGATCTTAATTTTGAGGTTGAATAAAGAGCAAAACATTGAAAAGAAACTTGTGATCTTAATTTTGAAATGGTCTTAATACATTGGTGGTATTTAAGTGAGGTTTTACTATAATATTAGAATTTATGATGTTTGGCCAACTTGCTATTCAAACACATTAGTCCCATCTTTAAGATAGTCTTGGTGTTGACAAGTGAATAGATCATATGAATGGACCCATCACGGTTTTGATAGCAATGATGTCATTTCACTTTCAAATTAACCAGTACCCTTATGAATGTTGCTGTATTAACTACTGAATGATTCATATAGCTTTGAAATCAACAAAGTATTCAATTTAAAACTATCAATCAGTAATTAATCTATTATGTAATTACCCAATAATAAGTTATGAATCAGTTCTCTTTTTTGAAGAATTTTAGGGAATATTATACATTAAAGATTTAATCGACAAGTATTGACCGTTTTTTTTCAACCAGTATTGATCAGACCAGTCATAATGAGCGACCTTTTGCCTATCTCGGTTGTATTGCCTTACTTGTGACTGCTCAGTCGTTTCATTTTCATGTCATTCACTTCGTCGATGATGCCATTTTGTTTCGTTTTCTTGTCCTTATCATGTCGTTATTGTTTTTGTCCCTTCCCTGTATATGTCCCTTGGTCTATTTTTATGTCCATTCCTGCGTGAGCGTATTCAATTTGCATAGCTCTGTTAGATAATCTATCGACTAATGGCTGGTAGAGGATTAAATTAGTGTCGCCGTGTCATGTAAAGGGAATGTTACATGTACTAATAATAGAAGGAAGTGACGTAATACGTTTATATGCCTACACATAGAAGAAGGAGATGAAGAGACACTTGTTGTCAGGGATGTGTTCTAGACAGTGTAAGGAGGCGCTTGGTGATGAATGAACACGACCATAAGTAATGAAAAACTATAAGTTACCTGCTCCATTGACAAATGCATCAATAAATAGCTCGAAGGTTGTATCGCCATCACGTAGCTCATCTATCCATTGCATTTGGCGATAAAATGACGTCAGGACGTCCTTCGGATTTCTGCATATGTAAATTATCTGAAAGAAACAATATTGAGATGTTTTCATGCAATCGATAAACTCTAAGTACTACATAAAGCGTTCCTTAAAGCAAAAAGTTTAAATGATAAACTATTGCATCCCTATCGCATAAATGTTAAACTATATAAATGTGTCTTAGTCAGGGTAGCAGATAATGTTTTCCTTTAGTCCATCTAACAGTTGAAGAGGTACAGCTTTCAACGTTTCTGTCAGACAAACACGTACGTTAAGAACTATAAAGACTGCAGATTATCAATCTGTCTTATTCAATCCCTGATCTCTCATTTTGAGCATTTTATAAACATTTTATGGTGTTTTAAATGTACTAACTTGCCCTTCCGCATGCAGGTAGAGGACAATGACTGAGGTCAAATGTCCCAGCAGGACAGGAAATCGAACACGGAACCTACGGATAACAGCCCAGCGCTCCTGCAAGTGAGCCAAGCGGGAGGGCTATAGAACATTCTATAAATAAGCATTATACTGCTTTGGGCACGTTGGCATTGCGCATCATGCACACAAAATTGATTTTAAGGATCTATATAATAAACATATGGAAAAAAATTTGAGAGAAAAAATTAAGCTGAACTATATCAAATGCAATTTGTAAAAAGGCCTGTTATACATACCTTTCCCTTTCCGTCCCTCAACTGATCTGGAAGTCCGTAGTTTGGTAAATGGCTTTTAACCATACGAGGGGAAGCCAGTTCTTCAATATATTTTAATCCTGTAAAGCAATTAAGACTGTCAAGGAATACTTTTCCATGTCTTAAATCCTATATAACATGCCGGTTACTTAGTGACTCGTTGTAGCACCAGAGACCTTTGATGCTACAACAGGTCACCAAGTACAGCACTTTCTGTAATAAGTAATTCCTCACATACGCAAGTTTACATGAAAATTGAAAGTAAACATATGACGAATAAGGAACTACGAGTAGTTGTGAATGACTCAAATGGTCCTGAACATATATCATAGACGATATTTTAGCGTCATGTAACGGGCTTATAATGATAGCGTCTTTTCTTAATATTTAACTATTAACAATGATTTTAACACTTAAAATATTATAACGTGAAACACAATTCAATGGAGCGATACACCAACGAATTAGTAACTGTTAACATGAAGAATTTTAACCAAAGTTTTACCTTTGTAGTACGGATACCTATCATCTTTTATTTCCATAATAGGAAACCTCTCGTCAAGTTGTACAGTATGTACCTTTTCAAAATCACCCGTTGTAATCAAAAATGCCATTTCCTGCGTCAAGGTTGTACCTGAAGTTTTTATAGGGAACTGTTGATTTTTTTGGATTTTACGCCAGTTACATACGGAGGTCAGTTGACAAACCACTGCTCCTTCGCATTAACTTCTCAACCAAAATTATAGAGTTCTGCGGTAAAGGACAAATGACTTCGAATTGAATTGTTGCGTACGTACATACGGCCTCGACGTATATTCGAACCCACTACCTCTAGATTAGAGCACAGAACCATGCTATTATTGTAAATAAAAAGTAGTTAAAATAATGCGAAAAAACTGAAAGCTATAACGGAAAACGATGAAGTACCGTTTAGAATTTTATATCAGGAACTTGAATATTTGATACAGGTATCTACAATTGGAGATTCTAGGAAAGTAGTGAACTTACCAGAACGAGGATAATTGCATACGAATATATCGTCATCCCTTATATCCATTTTTTCTATATCTTCAATCACACTGGTACCCACCAAAATATCTTTGTACCTATTTCTTTTCAAATGAAGTCTTGGTTTTTCTTCTGTCATGGTGCTAGTACAAAAAACTGTGCTAGTCAGTTAAATTCAAGAATGAAAGTTGTGTAAGGGACACCTTTACAAGTCGTTATCAAGATGTGTACTTTGTCTTCACATAAAGTTCGAGGGTTTTGTACAACATAACAATTTCATATTCTGGCAGGTAGCCAAACCAGCCGTTGTGTGTTAAAACTAAAATTTACCAGATTCGTATAAAAATATGCAATTTCATAATGGAATTGGTTGGATATTTATATACATGTATCAAATTAATTCCTTATTAATCAAATTTGACCCCAACATGTGAAAACTAGCGTCAGCCTAGAAATTTCATAAACATGGGAAGATACAAATACAATGATACATTTTTTCTAAGTCAGGATTGTTTTGAAAAATAACTTTGGCATATTCCTATGTATGTGTGTATGATCCGACATACTATACTAGTGAACAAAAGACAAACTTTCATTTTCTAGAGGATTTTATACAACATCAAAATGTTTATGTGAGAAAGACAATGAGTAATCGTCAGCATAATTGTACAATGAATTTTGTGAACAAATAAGAAAATATCATTAATAAACGACGTTGTGCACATGAATATATGCCAGTAGACAGCTTTGAAATTGAAGCTGTTAATTAACTTGAATAAAATTAGCGAATTATCGTAACTGAAATGGCAACTTGTTACTTACGTTTTTACTGATGTTTTCATTGGGGAATGCCGGGCTGCTATTGAATCTTTTTGTCAATATTGTTCAAAATTGTTTTATGACTTGAAAATTAAGAATTCCTGCATAATAAGTATTCTTATTATATGTTAACTCGATATGTAACATATTAGCTACATATTTGTTTAGATAACTCGAATAGTTCACGCGATAAATATCTAGTATCACTTCCACAAAAGAAATTAAGCAGCTAACGCTAATAGTTAATTGGTGGCAGAAGTATGCCACCATACATGATACATATCATTATAATAATACATCTATATCTGCTACTCATAGAGTTTTAACATGAATACACAATCTTATCGTAAAGAAGTTTAAAAAACAGCAACATACCCTTAATTATGCCTTTAAGTTGCACTAGGATCCACGTGAATGTTATCCTCTACTACACTTCAACAACATGCATAAATTGTATTCAGTCGACTCGTAGTATAACTGAACCATTTAAATTTGAGTCATTGTACATGAATACGTACGATAAAGGGAGACAAATGTTGTTAGATACACGTCTGACTTATAGCGCTGTGTTGTTTTATTTAAGCTTTCACAACATTAATAAAGTGTATGCAGTCGACTCGTACTCTGTACTTTGAGTCATCGTACGGTGAAGGGAGAGAAATCTTGTTAGATAGATACAAGACAGAAATAGCATGCGTTGTTATTCGTATGCAGCCTGAATTGTTGTGCTGTGGTTTTTTTAGAGTGCAGGGTGCTCAGTAGCAGTTGTAATTCTGGTCCCAGGACTCCAAGTCAAGATCTTACCAATTGGAATGACGCGAACCCTTAAGAAAGATCTCTACAACCGAAGTGAATATACCCGTTTCTTGTTTTTTTCCTTCGCAATTCTTTGAGAAATACCAGCTCCTCAACGTTTCTCTGAGGGTAACGTCGACCAAGAGTGTTCTATCAAATGGTCTAAAGAAATCAACTGTGGACTTTCAATAATTAATTTTGAATATAATAGATAGGACAGACACGTATAGATCATTAGAGTGATAAAACTATAGCATAACACATGGGGGGAAGTGGAATGAATATGGGATTAAAACCTATATCAATTATGTAAATAGACCGAAAGTTCCCAAGTCAGTGTTTTAAAACAAAATTTGATTTATAGAAAGGCGATTCAAACTGCCAGTGCGCTCACTATAGTCCTGTTTAAGAGATTAAGCTTTTGTCAACCATCCATTTCAATCAAACTAACATCTCTATACAACTGCACGGTCCAGTGTGTATAGAAATTCGAGAAGGCAACAGTACTTCCGGTGCTTTGATTGTGTCAGGATTTCTGGGAATAATTGTCACAACATGACGGTTTGATTTAGATAAGTACATGTATTTACTTTAGCGTCTTTACGGTTTCTTTGTGCTGTATCAACTTTGAACATATTGTCTAATTGTATTATGGGACCAACATCTGGATATTCGTAGACAGCTGTTTCATTGATTACCACCTAGAAGACATGCTTAAATTGTATCTGTTATTGCTGACAATGAAATAAATAGGATTTTGTTTTTCTAAATATGTATAATAATTTTCTCTGATATGATACGACAATGTTGTCTAACATTTGGAGCAATACACTTTACTCTGCACGGATATTGCTTTCTCTATATCGTAATTCGAAATTCCTGGAGGTGACAGCTAGGTTAAGTATCCGACGTACCCAAATTGTGAGGAATCGCGCGTACGTGCGTGCTTCGACATGTGTGGGTGTGTGTGGGCATTGGAATCATGTCACCGTATATGTTATAAAAACAATTTTGACATGAGTATTAAAGATATTTTAATACAAATTGTACGTATTGTAAAAACTGTCTAGTACCAGCAAGATCACTGTTCAGAAAATCAGTAATATTTTGGAAAGTAAAGCTTTCATTGCTGACATTGCTGCTTGGGAATATATAATGAAAATAAACAAAGTTTCGAATTGGTCACTTGGTTTTTAGCGCAGATACAATACTCTATAATACTATTTAAGACCTGATTTTAGGGTTGTTGTCGACATGTCGTATATTCCACTGAAGTTCAGAATGGATTAATATTTTGATTTATTTGGTGTAGTGTTTCGATTTTTAATCTATGACTGGATGTTCTTAATTTACATTAAGCAACACGATATTAACACTGTCTAAATATGACGTGAAATCAAAATTCATGGACAGTACATAAAAGCATACTTGGATCTTGAAAATAAATTTGCATAGTTTAAACCAAGCCTTTCTAAAATACGTTTTACATTAAATCAGGATGTACCTCGATACCGTGCAGCATCATATTGTATACATATTTATATATTTGTTTTCAGAAACATTGACAATTTTAATCAAAATTGTATTATAAATACTAAACGGCTTACTTTAAACGGCGTTTTACCTAATTTACCATAGATAAAATTATTTTTAATTGGGTCCTAACTCTCAGAAGTTGGTTCAAATGGACTTTTTTTAATTGGTGTAGCATCTAAAAAAAACTCAGACTACATAATTCAAAAAGTGAATTATCAAGTTATGAATCAACAACAACATTTGTAGTTAACATTTATCGAACAGTTCCATCGTATGTCCGATGGAAACATCTACAAACTTTATGAATTGCTTTCATAGCTTGACCACTTAATGTATCAAACAAATTGCTCAAAAGAATCGTTACTTGTGAACTAATCATATCAATAAAACCCAATTGACCAATTAGAAAGTTTGTTGAGCTTTTATCGCATATCATAATTCAGTTGTCTGGTATAATCAGTCCAGAACCGTCAAGTTCACGAATCATTCCATCAATACGGTCACTTGTTTCCGGTGGTAGCACTTCCCGCCATGCACCTGCTTTTCCTGAATAAAATGAAAATCCATATAAACATGAAACAAAGGTGTACTTCTATATAGTATGGCATACATCTATATTTTGGAGATTTAACATTGTGAGGTTCGAGATCGTTAGTATTTTAAGAGTGTCGATATTTGCTTGAACTTTGAAGAAATCCTCATGGAAGTCTAACAGACAGAGTTCTCTGCTCACCACTAACATTTTATTTCATGTTCTATTGTCCACTTATAATACGTTTTATAATGATATTAATGAAAAGTCATCATTTTCGGATAGTGTTTCCAGTCAGAAATTGATACGTTGATTTAATTGCTGTCTACAGCATAAAGCCTGTAATAAAGACTACCATTGGCATCTCCATGTATCGAATCTTATTCTTCTTTGGTGTCTATTAAACATAATTTATTTCGATATTTCGCCTCTCCTCATTTATGACTGTGTATTGAATATTTTCAACAGTTTTAATAGAAGAGATCCGAATCAAGTTCAGTAATTGAGTCAATACCAGAGTGAGTCATCGAAACAATGAAAGACAACGTTACCTTTATTCATGAATCCACCCTCAGAGTTATCATTGACATGTTTGAACGTCTTATAGTAAGACATGTTACATTTATCATTTTTCTTCATGTTGTCAAACTGACAATATCCACAAATCTTTTCTACTTGTTCATCCGTTAGTTCTTTATTGAGAAACTCGGCGATTTTTCTGACGGTTTTCGGTAGGTCCTGTATGAATGTAACTGAAGATTAGTTACTCGAATTCATTATTGCAATGGTATACACGCGACTCGTAAATTTCCGTTCTATCTCGTTCGCCTGTTGAATTCACTTGTGCAAATTTAAAAAAAACAATAGTCAAGCTTATTATTTTACATGACTTATACAATTGCAATAAAATGTGAATTCCGTTGTATCATGTTTTAATTATATCTAATGGTAAGTAATTAATTCCAGAATTTAAGCATACGATAGAATCAGTAGAAAATGCGGAAAGAAATTTTAATGAAACTTTTTTCAATTTTTGCAAAACACGATTTTGTTTAAAACTGCCATAAACAATTCAATACGATCAAACTGCCATATACGACCTGAGAATAAAGACTATATTTATTTCCTCGAAAGTACATTATAGAAAACAATGACCACTAAATAACCCACTTCAACGCCATAGTTTGGTCTTCTCAGGATGGTCTTTGTAGACGGTCTTAATTTTCTCTATACTTGATTGACTTTATCCCGTAGACGAATTCTAAATTTGGTTCAAATTCACATTCATAAATCTTCTAGTTTGTTTTAAATTTCATTTGTTATTTAAGCAATGTGTTTATTTCTGTTGCTTTAAATGAGTAATCCTGGTCTGCTTTGTAAGCTATGTAGCGCATTGGGGTGTCACCCAGGTGTACTTTGTTCGATTCTCGGGCGGAGCTGGCTATATATCTCTGTGACATTAGGCTACGATCATTGGTTATCCACCATTCATTCGTGTGTAGTAGTTGTCAGCTGCTTGTTGATAATCAATTTTATTGGAAATTGAGTTCACCCAAATAAAACGAAACAAAAATACAGCAAACAAATGATTTAAATAATGAATTATAAATCAAAGTACCGTGACAACGTCTTCAAACTTCAGGAACAAAACGTTAGCACCAATACTCTTCTCCCAATATCCCAAAAGATGTTTCGTCCACGGACCACAGAAAGCTGTAAGATGAAAATAAGTTCACATATCAGTTATCACGCGGGAACTTTCGCAGGAATATTAATATTTTTACTAATATTGTACACATTGTTGTTCCACTTCAGTGTCAAGAAACACTAGTACAATTACATTTTAAGCTTGAAAATCAAGGGTTTGGCACTAAAACCACTGAATCAATTTCGTTAAAGGGGCAACAGTTTTGTTCCAGACATTGTATGATGGTGTGTGATAGTTGAGCACGACCATAAGTTATAGAAAACTTTAAGTTACCTGCTCCATTGACAAATGCATCAATAAATAGATCGAATGTTTTTTCGCCTTCATCTAGCTCATCTGTCCATTGCATTTGGCGATAAAATGACGTGACAACGTCCTTTGGATTTCTGCACATGTAAATTATCTGAAAGAAACAATATTGTGATGTTTTCATGCAATCGACATATACATAGGCTATTCCTTAAAGCCTACAATTTTAAGTAAACGATAGAGTATGAAAACACGAGGATATCTAAGTTCGTTGATTACATTATATACCCAAGTGTTTTCACTCTGTTTTGTATCATAGTCCAATCACAATTGTGTTTGTACAAACAGGCGTTTCTCTTTATCATGTGACATCACTGACGTATGCAAATAAGCAGACATGACATGCACCCTGAACATAAGAATAATAATAATAAATTCTTTATTTACAGAAGGTTACATATTTAAGGTTACCAATAAATTGTACTTTTTTTTCAATATGACCTTCTATTAACAATATAAACACGCACACACAAATAAGAATTCACACACGCACGCTCACGCACACAAACACGCACGCATTCACACACGCACACACAATCAATTGTACAAGTACATCATGTTATAACATCAGGATGTAAATGAGACTAATAAAAACTACAAAAATTAAGATTATCTGAAAATAAAATTGAAATAAAACAACAACAACAACAGACACCTCACAAAATACACATACATATATTAATGAAATATTATTGATATCATTGCTTAAGCATTAAGTAGTTCCTATAATTATTTTTAAATGTTTCTGTATCAGACCGACAACGTATATTTACACGAAATTGAAAACCCCAGGAAATTAATCAATCAAATAAACGTAGCATGCACCGTGATTGTGAACCCCAGGATGTTAAACCAATCCTTATAAAGTACATGTATTCGTTTTTTCACCAGTGTGGTAACAGTGTGTGTATCTAATTACCGCACAATTAGTTAATCCACCCTGTCCTTTGATAATTAAGCCCCCCCATTCGCTCAACTATAGCTCCGCCTTTCCAGATCGAGGGTGCAGCGCAAGACTATCCTAACTCCTACGTATTTATATAGGAGTTAGTAAAGTCTTGCACTGAACCCTTTTTAGCTCCATTTAGTCCACCCACTTTAACAAGACCAGTGTATGAGTGCAGTAGGTACCGCCTTAAATTAAGAAAAAACATTTCAAGAGTATCGTTTCTGCCAGAGAATACAAGTGCATTTCTACAAGACAGGGGAGCTTGATAATCTGCTTTGTTCATTCGCCGATCTCTTATTTATAGACAGTTTCATAAACAATGTATGATGTTAAACGCCAATTCTCAACATTTTTATTCAGTTATACATCGCGGCCAGTTGACCAAACCAGTTTCCTGGAATTAGTTATCAACTGGTATATGTACTTACTTGTCCTTACGTATGAATACAGGTGGAGGACAAATGAATGTAGCCAAATATTACAAAAGGATCAGCATTACACGGAAAGCGAAAACACGGAACCTCCGGATAACAGACCGGCGCTCCAGCCAACCGTGAGGGCTAATAATAACGCTGCATCTCTGTATTTTGGGTCATCGTACGATGAAGGGAGAGGAATGTTATTAGATAGATACAAGACAGAAATAGCATGCGCTGTTTTCGAATGCAGCCTGAATTGTTTTGCTGTGGTTTCTTTTAGAGTGCAGGGTGCTCAGTAACAAATGTAATTTTGGTCCCAGGACTCCAAATCAAGAATTCTAGACACTCATAAGGAAAATATACTCAGTACATTTAATAACGCATAATGTGGGATTTCTAAATTTCCATTAACTGACTTTAGGATACAAGAAACGAACTTGACACGATATTAGTGCATTCGACGCAACATATATGCTAAATTCAATTATAATCGTATTTTATTTAATGAGTTTCAAAAGCAATAAAATGAAATTTAAAGAAGTATGGGTGGTAAAAATGAGCGTTTTTAAATTTACTGAGTATATAATTAAGCATTATACTACTCAGGTCACGTTTGCATTCAATAATTGCACATCTAGCACACAAATTGATTTTACAGATCTATAATAAACATATGGTTAACAATTTATTTTTGTAAACATTGCAGTTGTTATATCAAACACAATATGTATAAAATGGCCCGTTACATACCTTTCCCTTTCCGTCCTGTAATTGCTCTGGAAGAAGGAAGTATGGTAAATGGCTTTTAATCATACGTGGTGAAGCCATTTCTTCTACGTATTTTAAGCCTGTAGAGCAATTAAGTTATTTAGATATCAATGGAATACCTTTACTTTACATGCCTGCAATACTAGATTGTATGCCTCGTACTGTAAGACTCGGTGTAGTGCCGGAGACGTTTGCTCATATTTCACCATTGTACCAGACTTCGCATTTGTAATTTAGATGTATGGACAAAGTAACTATCTACTTATGCAAGTTTATTTGATGAACAAATAACTTCGAGTTGTCACGAATGACTTAAATAGTCCTAAACATTCATAAATGATATTTTAGCGTCCTGTACCAGGCCTATAGTTATGTGGTTATTACGTAATCATAGTCATAGCCAATGAGGTAATTTTGTTTTAAATATTAACAATGATTTTAACAACGTCAAACGAAATCCAATGAAGCGATAAGCCAACGATTCATTGACGCTTTAGTACAAGAAATCTAAACCAAAGTTTTACCTTTGTAATATGGATACCTATCATCATTTATTTCAATAATTGGAAACCTCTCGTCAAGTTGTACAGTATATGCCTTTTCAAAATCACCCGTTGTAATCAAAAAGACCATTTCCTGGGTCAAGGTTGTACCTGAAGTTATAAGGAAGTTTCTGTTTTTCGAAGTTACGCTGTTTCTCAACAGTATTTCAGCTATATACGGAGGACAGGTGATTTATCCAGTGCTCCTGTGTTACCAACCAGTATTCGCCTGCTCCTTCGACAGCATGCTGAATGTCTTGTTCGTCCGGTTTATCAAACAATTAGGTGTATGATCATAACTTTCCATTACCATGACAAATAAAATTGCTGTTGATTATGTAATCGGTAAATTAAGTGAAAAGGGGCAGTACACCCACTGACAAAAATATTTCCTACACAATTCCGCTATCATGAATTTGACTGCAAATATGCAACATGCAGCATTTCCTAGCCTCAAAACTTCTACTAAGATGTGACGGGTACAAATTTTAGCCTGGGCGAATCATCAATTTTCAACGCGAGAGATGAAGTCTAAGTACAAAATGTCAAGTATTAAAGGATTTATTTGTAAACTTTTTTTCAAAAGAGTTTAAGGTGAATGAGCAGAAGAATGTTTTGCCTTGGAGCTTAAGATCGATATATTCTAACACTGTGGATAGTCGTTTTATATAGATGTTTCCTCAACTCTTCATATTTTGCAAAAAATAAGCAATTATAATGAGTTACATACTTTTTGTCTCAATAAAAGGTGAATTTTCGGTCAAATTAATAAGACATACGATATTTAAAAAATGTTGCACAATGTTCGCATTCGTGATGGCGGTGTTTAAAAAGTTTCGTGAGGATTTAACTACAAACCACTACAAGCATTTGCATAATTTTGAATCTCGAGTGGATCAAATTGGTAATGCAATATTCCCATCGTAGTTTTTGAAATATCTTTAAATATATTGTTATATCATTATTAACATGTCTACTTCATTGTTATTCAGATATCAAATACATGTACACACCACAGGGGATTGTCCCAAGTTATTTCCCTTTATTTCCCATCATAAGTTCTCTCCATATGCCCCTTCTGTAAACCCTAGTATTATACATGTACATGTATATACATATCGAAGAGACAAAGGGAGATTTCTCTGGATGGGAAACAAAGGGAAAGAACTCGTGACAATCTCCTCTGGTACAAACATCTTGAATTTCAGACAATAGAAACATTTAGAATGTGTCTGCGTTAAATTATGCCTATGCATTACTATGTATGCTGGAGATATGTTTAGACGACATTGACCTGTCTGTAATGTAAAACCCATTGAAACATGGATGAATATATGCGCATCAAGTTGCAAACAATGGTATAGAGTGTAATAAAGCTCTTTACATAATACCGTAATAAGAGTAAACATGTTACATTTCCAGCGAAGAAATATCGTTAAAAAATATAATTGAAATTGATTTTTTTTGCATTAATATAAAGCAGTATTTTTTTAATCAAATCTGGCGGATATATAGGATATCCCCCCGTTCGCTCATTTAGCAAAATTCCTTAAAAATCAGTCGTTTTATTTAATCTCGTCTTGAATTCTTAAAAATGAAGAGACTTGTTCCCGCCAAAAACAATAATCCTCGAGGCGGATATTTCTATCCCTACCGGAAACCATTGAAATATTCTTATATAAAACTATGCGATAAAAATCATCTAGAAGCCATGACGAAAACCTTGGGGTACCATTTAGTATTAAGTTCTAGTATTAGACCAAACACCACGCAGCGGTTATCTTCCCTTGCAGTACAGCAATAACTATTAAGGGACATCACTGCGTTGGAGATTGGTATTAGACATCTAGTCTTCAGAATGAATATGATAATAAATTTTTTTTATTTTCATTTAAGTCCAGTAAGCCATATGGCCCATGAGGACAAACAAATATATACATATATACAAACATATATCTATGGGACGGAGAAGGAACACTATAACACATATACAAACATATAACGTTATAGTTGAAGAACAAACTGAAAATGACTATGTAATAAAACATACATGCGATTACGAAAAAACATGTGTATGAAATAATAATATATTTAAATACGTTCTTATCTTAGTTTATATCTGTTATTCAAATATTAAATATCTGCTTTTCTTTTACTATTTATTTATCTGCTATCAGTCTTAAAATACAAGATATATGTCACTTGAATATTAGACATCTACGAAGAATTCGAGAAACTAGATATCTGCAATTTAAATAATAAATCTATAAGATATCTTCATTTCGAGATAATAGATATCTACAATTCGAGATACTCGATATCTACAAATTTTAATACTAAATCTAAAAGATATCAACAATTCGAATTACTAGATATCTACAATTCGAGATACTAGATATCGACAATTCGAGATACTAGATATCTACAATTCGAGATACTAAATATCGAAAATTCGAGATACTAGAAATCTACAATTTTAATAATTGATCTAATCGATATGTACACATCGAGATACTAGATATATATATTTTGTGATACTAGATATCTACAATTTTAGTAATATATCTAATAGATATCTAAAATTCTAGATACTAGATATCTTCAATTGTAATAATAGATCTGACAGATATCTACAATTCGAGGTACTAGATATCTACAATTGTAATAATTGATCTAACTGATATCTGCAATTTCGAACACTAGATATCTACAATTTGAATATTAGATATCTGCATAGGTATCTACAATTGGAGATACTAGGAAAGTAATGAACTTACCAGAACGAGGATAACTACACACCCATACATCGTCATCTCTGATATCCATCTTTTCCATTTCTTCAATGTCATTGTCAACCACCAAAATACCTTTGTACCATTTTCTTCTGAACTGAAATCTTGGTTTTTTTTCTGCCATGGTGCTGATACAAATAAGTATGCGAGTCAATCAATTTCAACAGAGCAAGTTATGTTAGGGAAAAGAAGAAATATCTTAAAAAAGATGGTGGGCGCAATCTGAAGCAAGCAAATCAGATGCAATGAAGGTTCAGATTTTGTGTGCAACAATAAGAATTGCCGAGATGTTACGATTGCTGCCTTGCAATCAGTTTCTGCGAATGGAAGCCCGCTCACTGTTCAGGACCGAACAAGTGTACTGACCGCCTCGTTTTTATTCTGGTTCCCTGCCTTAAAGACAATAAAGGCAGGGAACCAGCCCTTCGTTCATTTTGCAATTTGGTTCAGTCATTGTGATACGGTGGGCCAGGGATACAAAACAAAACGTGAGCGACTGTTAGCCGTAACTGAACGCAGTATTCGATTCAAAAAATCGCGCGCTACCTCCGAGTTACGATAGCGAATGATAGCGAATGTTTTTTCCGTGTTAATATCTTTTTCTTTTTGGTAAAATTTCTTTGTGTGAATTTTTCTTTTGGTTCATATTGCTGCCCAGTTATTAGACGGTTTACGAGTATACTAGCTATAGAGCATTATATTCATCTTGATTAAACATTATTCATGTTAAAAGGGAAAGGGGATTTGTCTTTTAACATACATGTATATTCATTTTTATCTATGTTTAATGTGCTTCATTTGAAAAAAAATCTCCAACAAAAATAATTCCGACCTACCTACCCTAACCTGAAACAAACATATCTTTCTCGGCCTTAACTATAGACTGCTTTATAAGTGTATAGAACCGCTTAGAACGTTGCTTTGGTCACGTGGTTCATTCTCGGCCCTGGTGACCAAACTTATAAGTGTGCAGGTATAAAGATGACCTTGCTTGGTCAATATTGATCTTTCCGAAATGTTCAACAAATATAGCGTTGATACCTGGCATAATATTTCGTTTATTTCATGTCATAATATAATGAACAAATAAAATCAATAAATACGATGAATTATCAGCACTGCATCTCCCATTGAGAGTCTAGTAGTGTGTTTGCCCACCCGGACTCGACGCATAGTGTCGTCTAAACCGATAAATTCGACCCGAGAATCATGATCTACACGTAGCCAATAGCAGATATAAACCAAATAGAAATGTTAATCAATAAAAAAGCTATTCGACATTATAAAAAGTTTTGTTAATTATATAATTAATTCAATGTTAAAACGGATTTTTTTATCGAGAAATTACCAAAAAGAAAAAATAATCTTGAAACAAGATGGTCGGCGCAATTTGAAAGTTAAGATTTATTGTGCAACATAAAAAATGCCGAGATGTTACGATTGCTGGTCACTCCAGATCCAAAATGGGTTTCAGAAAATTCACCGAAATTCAGTGGATTTCTTTCAGGTTACGTACTCCTTAACAAAAGGTTAACCAATCCGCGTCAAGGTTACAACCGTTGTTCGGTTGAAAAAAAGTTGGCTTAGTGGTTAACGTAAGATTTGATTGGTTTACACAACACTGATATGCAAATAGCAAACCCATGTTAGTACGGCTGTGCCGAAAAACAACAAGAATGAGCTCGGCTTCAACACTCGTCCTATATTCCATAAGCAGCGGAACGCAAGCGCCAAATGATATGATTTAGATCGTTACTTCAGGTAAGCTTCATTTATGCAGACCTAAGTTTGCGATTTTGTTCACGCCCCTATCTCATGGCAGTGCATGTACACAAAGATAGTATCTGCATTGAGTTTTGGATGTTTTGTTCACGATGAAAATATAAAAGCTGTCGCCATGTCCTCCATTATCTTTAAACAATCGCGAACACTTGATATTCTTGTGGCAACATAAAATAATGACTGCCCACATAATTTTATGCCCACACGATATTATATTTACAATGTTCGGTAACATATGGCTAGACGATAATATTACAGCGATATTGACTAACAAGCCAGGACTGCGTCATTACTTGGAACATAAAAAAGTTCATAGTTATTAATATTCTTATGAAAATTTATTTAATGATGTAAAAAATGCCTATTACTGTTATCATTCTTTGATACTTGTACGTAAACAGATTGTTTATTATAAACTACAAAAACATGTTTATACACTGGGAAATGGACATATTTTGTTGGGCGTCTCTAACGATTAAGGAGAAGGTTTGAGATAAATATAGATGTAGATGCACATGATCAAGTCGATGCACCTGACGTGAAATAGCAGATGCTGTTGTGAATATCATATTTTTACTTCCATTGTTCCCCATTCTTTACCAGCTTAGTTCTATTTTATTTCCCCCTCCGCGATCCTCTAGTCACTTTTGTTAAGGCTTTTTTGGCGTCTCATTGCTATCATCGTCAACCGGATGGTCTACTCGAAGTACCGCCATATTCATCGTCTCAAGAAAATAGTACATGTAAAGTCCTCTGATTTGTATTATATATTTGATTAGTATAATGACTGATTTGTCAGGGATGTATCAATTGTGGAATGGCGGGAGTCTTGATATTAAGTCTTTTCTGGATTATTTGTGTCAGTTTTGGCGAATGATTTTACCCGAATAGATGCGTATTGATTTCTAATACGATAATATGGAAAACGTGCAGCCTTGCCTTGGAAGCGCATCCCAGGACCTTCAGTCCTTTGATTTACTTTTCCTACCACCAAACAGCTTACATGTTTGAAATTCAGATATATGATTATAAAATTAAATAAATAAAAAACATATTTTGCCAAAAATCTTGAATAAAAGTTTGTGATGGCAGAGATCTCCAATAACTATAAGGGCAGATCACTGCGTATGAGATTGCGCTAACCAGTCTGCAAGGCGCGCATTCGCTGCATCATACGGGGAATGATACTGACTTTCGAAACATTCAGCACGAATTGTTATCGAGCGCATTCTGCAAGATATCGATCATAAATTTTTTAACCATATTTTTTACTCGTGAAAAATGTTAGTGGCTTAAAAACTCACTCGCAATCTGTACTTTGTACATATAATATAATGTTTGAAATAAAAAATGACATTTTCTTAAAAGTGATTAAAATGAATGATATTTCTTTTTGTTTTTATGAATTATGTTCAGCAGAAATAAAACATTATCCGAACTGGTACTAATCGTAACGTCAGAAAATAGGTCTAGTTTACCCGTGTCATGGTAAATAAATACACGGCAAAATACGAAACACGTAACAAATGTCATGTTCGGTTAACCGGTTAACCGTTCGGAAGATTAAACGGTTAACCGGTTAGCAAAATAACCGAATATTGACATCCCTACTATATAGAAATGTGTCGTGACATGATTATGCCTAAAACATACATTTATTTTCATAGTAAAGATATTAATGTTACAAAAATACCCATTTTATCGCATTACATGGCTTAATACAACGACTTGCGACCTCACTCTTTATAAAGATGTAGAGTTTTAAGATAAATACACAGTCTTATCTTTAAGAAAAGAAGTTTAAACAACAACATACCCTCTATTCAGCCGTAAAATTGCACAAGTATCTACGTTAATATTGTAATAAAAGTATATAACGTTATTTTCCTCCAATAATGAAGAGCATAAATATAGCTGCACATATGTGAACAGATAACAGTACATAATATTTACACGAAACATTTTACAATTATATATACATTAAAGATCAAGTCATACATTAATTACTTGGAATATATAGTCATCTTACACAGCTTGTACAGTTGACGGGAAGCTAAATCGAAATCGAAAATTTAGCTTAACCGTTAATGCAAGATGCATGATCAAGTAAGAATATACCACATATGTTGATACATGTATGTATTCATTAAGAATGTCTAAATACGAAAACGAAAGTTTAGACAATCTTGATGTGATATATAAGTTTTAGGTTAAGTATTAAGTTTTTAAAATATATATGAGTCTGAGGATATACGATGAAACATTACATCATGTCTTGAGATTCATGAATTATTTGAAAAACAATTGAAATTATTATAAAATTAATTAATAGACATTGTACACTGACATTAACGTACATGTTTTAGTTTTAAAAGCCAAAAAAAAAATATTTTACGATAGTGATCTAGTAAAGTGACTGCACATTATCACAACACAGATGTACATGTTATAACAATTCCATTCTAAAATAACATGTTACATATATATCTAACAAGCCAATAATGTATAAATCTCTTATCAGAGATGACGATGGCTAACTTTAGTAAACTGACGCACTGAACGCGAGGGGTATCCAGAATTAACTTGGAGAACAAGGGTAAACCAACATAAGTAATTATACCCTCAAACATCGATTTCCGCTGATCACTATTTACAGGACAGTAGAGAAGCAGATGTAGTACTATATTGTCTGTCAAGTTTGGGCATTTTGTACACATTTGCATATAACTTTCGGAGTATAATTTTCCGATAACTGAGACCAGCTTCCTACTAATATTTGTTTGTTTAGAATTGCCTCTTGAGATTTGCCATAACACACATGGTCCGTCAACGTTCATTATATCACCAAGTAAACCTACTTCATCTTTTTCTACTAGTCTATCCAATATATATCGGTGTTCAACTTTCATCACATATTCTTTAAGCATGGTTTTCCAAACATATTTTGTAGGGAATGTTCCTTTATTTATATAAATGTTCAAAACTTCGACAAGATTATACTTCTGTAGGATACGAAATATGTCTGGTACAAATCCAAGTGAACATACATCAAATTTCATGAAACGAGTAAGTCGGTTGTTCAACACACTTTTTGCTAGATATTTGTTGGGAAGGCGGCACAGTTGACCCAAAAGATGAAGTTTTTTAAATTCGACAATTGTTTCGACAGATGTTACTTTCAGCGTACATAAGGCAAAGTCTGAGCTTGTATTACGCTGTAAAGACTGCATATATTTAACACAGAATCTATGTGACCGTTCCAACTGCAATATGTCTGTTTCAGAGTAACTACTCCAAAGCTCACACCCATACAAACTCTTGGGTAACACGATTGAGTTATATAGAATCTTGGAAGACAATGGACTCAGCCCCAGAGGGTGAACACCACTATTACAAATACTTAAAAATGTTCCTCTCAATTTAACACACGCATCTTCAATACATTTTTTGTCGTCATATAGGGGTCACATTTAATACCAAGATGAACATAGCTACCTGCTTCATTCACAACTTGATCGCCAAGCATAAAGTGTCTGTTTTTGGTATCAGATTTGGTTTCATTAAACACGATAACAGAGCATTTACTGGCATTATACTGAAAACGCCAACGATTAGCATACGAATTGCATATATTCATCATAGTCTTAAGTCCATACAAGGAGAACGATAGCAGCACCATGTCGTCTGCAACAGTGGGTGATCCAATATCCATACCATACATACATAAACCAAGACCACTAGACTGTAACTCTCTGATCAAACCATTTATATACATCAAATACAGAATAGGTGAGCTTTTACCCCCTTGTCTAGTCCCTTGTTGCACAACAAACCATTCAGAATATAATCCTTGATATTTGACACAACTCGACATGTTTGTATACATTGCATGGAATGCCTTATATGAAGTGGGGTCTATTTTGCACTCGTTAAGTAATTTGAACAGCATCCCAGAATGCCACACTGTGTCGAATGCTTTGCGACCATCCAAAAAACACACAAATACTTTGGAGTTATATTCCCGAGCAAAATATATACTTTCCCGTAGGATGAATGACGTCATTATACAGCCAAGGTCTTCTTGAAATCCGCCTTGCTGCACATTAATAGTCTGTAGAATGTCAGATTGACATCTATTTAACACAACGGTTTCAAATATTTTCAGCACAACGGAAGTCAACGTTATGGCTCGATAGTTGTCAGGGTTGTCTTTCCGTTTGTTTGAGCCTTTATGAAGAGTAACAATAACACCTCGTTTCATTGTATCGGGAACATATCCATGACGCAGCATACAAGTAAACAAATTTGCCAAAATCGGCGATAACCGATCCTTAGCGAATATTAAATGTTCATATTGTAAGGAATCATATCCCCCTGCCTTACCTCTTGGGCATGAATGCATGGCGTTGCTGACAACTTCCGGTAGAACAACGACCTTCCGGTCCGTGCATATGTTGTTAGATTTAATTATGTCACTTTCTACCACTTCGCGCCACTGGTCATCAAAATTTGGACAGCTTGATGACTTATACAAGTCTTTAAAATATTTTTCCCATCCAAGAGTTATATCACCACGATCCCTAATAGTAGAACCATTAAAATTCATACCCGCACATACAGAGGACTGAGAAGGTTTGCGCTTAACCTTGACGTTTTTCCAAAATGTCACTGAGTCGACTTCCGCTGCGCGGTCTAACTCATCATTTTGTTTATTAAGATAATATTTAACAACTGTTCTATGCAGACGACAAAACTTACACTTTGCAGTCTTATAATTACGGAACGCCGGATGTGATTCATTTCGCGGACGACCCGCTTTACACCATTCTGTTCTAATAGTGCGTTGTTCACGATGAGCAACATCTAGCTCTGCGTTCCAATATGGTTTCAGATATTCTGCAAATCGTTTCAATGGGAACACAGTGGATGCAGCTTTGGATACTTTTTTTACAATTATCTCGTAAGCTTCATCAATATCTTGTGGGTCCAAGTCACAGTTCATCAGTTTCGCAAGGTCACCATCATCCCTTAATAACACATTATATTGCATTGTACTGTTATCATTTACCTTTTTCCAATTAATACATTGTTCATCATGCAGTCTAATATCAGTATTAACCACAAAATATGGTAAATACAGTTGTGCAATTAAAGGCCTATGCCGTGACACGTTCAGACAGTGGTCATCTACAATTTCACAATATCTTACACAATCATTCATCTCAACTGGGACAAGTATATAATCAATCAATGAGTGATACAAATTGTCATAGGAAACATATGAGAATTGTGCACCTGAGCAGATCGGTAATGTATTAATTGCCACATAGTTTGTATCATGAACAAATTGACACAATAGTTTATCACGGACATTTTTGGAACAATTCAATAGCTTTGCGTTAAAGTCACCCATCATTACCACAGTGCCTTGGTTAGAATATACATTCCAAATATCATACAAATTATCAATATATTCTCTGTATACTGAAAAAGAATGATTAGAACATGGCATGTATAACTGAAAAAAGAACATGTATTGACCGGGTGAGATTTGTAACTGAATACCACATATGCGGTCATTGTCTATCTGCAGTGGCGTTACATAATTATCAATACGTTTATGCCAACATAACGCAACACCCCCTTTACCAATTCGTCTTTGGTTTGGTACTGATACGTCTTTATCACATGTTACTGAAAATCTATAATCTGAAATAAGAGAGTCAATAAAATGCACATTTTGTGGTGTTAAGAAGTGTTCAGAAATACCACACACATCCACATTATACTTCGATAATGCCTCACACAAATAAGTAGAACTGGACATAATTCCAGTAAGATTCCATGTAAACAAATTAATATTCATAATATGAAAAAATAATCTCACAAGATGATAGTATGTTGTACAGAACAAACTAACTGTTTTCAACGATATAAAGAACATTTAGTCAATACGCATCATTATAGTCTGTTAACTGATTACGACTATAACCGTTTCGTGTCCACTTTCTGGGGCTGGTTTCTCGGTCATATTGAGGATTCACATCATTGGTGTTGCGATCAGTATTACCCACGAACCTAAATCGCGGGGGCACACCACCATTTGTAAATTGTCTTTTGTTAATCTTACGGCGTAGTCTATCATATGATAACCATGGTTTACACGTGACCCCATGTGGCCATACATTGTCCCATTGCAATCTCCCTGCATTTTCGTTATCGACTACACAAAGTCGAACAACTACTTTACTCTGAGACATTTTCGAAGGGAATATATTTATATGTTTAACTTCGACACCATGGTGATTTACAATGTCCGCAATCGCCTCTGCAGAAACATCACTATCGTAACCACCAACAAATAAACGCGTTGGCTTTCGTCTACCTCTCGTAATAAAGCCATCACTCAGTTGTTTCTCCTCACGCGTTGTGATCCTAACTGGTATCGAAGTCCCATTTGCACCATCATAACGGGTCGAAAGCGCAGATGTGCCATTCAAATCTGAATCGTTGATAATCGGTTGACCGTAACGTGCCATCGTCATACTGATGTCTGTATTATGGTAAGATGTATTGCCATTATATGCCGCTATCCCTGGTGGTCGTCTCGTGAAAACCGGAGACGAAGATGGATGTTGGGGTGACATTGATGTTGGCGACGGTAACAACCAATGACCCACTGGATGTAGAGTCGATGAACACATCTGTACCAATACTGGAACGTTATCTTTGAATTTAGGTCATTGTACATGCATACTCTTATTCAAATCGTAAAATGAAGGGCGACAAATGTTGTTAGATGCAAGACAGATTGCATGTGTTCTTTTTCTTTATAATGCAGCCTCTAAATTGTCGGGCTGTGTTATTTTCTTGAGGCTTTGTGTATTTATATTGATATACATGTAACTAAAACGTGTCTCAGAAATCGGAACAGACTATAAATACCACACTGATGTCGAGGTCAAAGTTCGAGTTTATATGAATGGACTTCAAATGTGTAAGAGTTGCCCGTCCATCCTGAACTTTCGTCCATCCAAATTCTAACTAGGTCATTTTGACAATGTCCTCGATAAAAACAACAGGAACATACATAAATGGGTCAGTAAGACTGGTTGTATCAGCATTTTGCAATAGTTAACAGGTCCAAATGTAAATACTACAATCAGTACAGATTTTTAACTATATGTACTTAAATCTTCATTGTATTCAATCGTCTTTTTGTTATTTACCATAGTATATGTATCATGATTTCCCTTTTTAGTCTAGATAATTAAAGTTTGTACAACTTGTATGCACATTCTTATGTAATAAAGGATGGAATTCTAGTCACGGTGTGTTCACATAGCAACAAATCTGTTAGCTTATCATTTTGCAACTTGAACGCGCGTGGAGACAATAGGGGAGACAACTAGTTCCGCCCAAAGTGTAAGATTGCTAAACTGAGTTATCTTTCGTGGTAAGGGCGCATTTAAGTGGTCCTCGGGAAAGTAAGATTTCGATGGTCTGGTATAAATAAATCCTGAACATGTTTCAGAACACCAGTAACAACGTGAAAACGTGACAATATCTCGTTGTATAATAGCTCGAATGTATTGTATGATAAATTCGTTCATTTACTTGTATTGCTAAATCTTATTGTATACGTGTAACTATTAGTTCGTATTATACGACTTGTTGATAAATACGTTCGGTTGTGTTAAGTAAATGTAGATATAATAGAGAAGGAATAGTTTCTACAGTATAAAGTCATGTTTCATTTTACTGACATTTCGTTGTATTTCCTGTCTGGTTGGTAGCTCTCATAAAATAGCGGGACATAAGCAGACAGATCTATCATAGTTTTGTCAGGCCTGTTTGACTGAATGCGATTATCTTACAATAATATAATCAATATAACTTTACAAAGTACAGATAACATACGTTCATAATGTATCGATCACGAATACGACGTTAAATCTGCACACAATCCACCATGGTGAAAAATGCTTTAAATGAAACGTTCTTTAATAAAATATTACGTATTTTTTATTATTGGAAATTGATTAATCTGTACAATTTATATGATACATTTACAAACTTACTCGTTTTATCGAACATTATCTTTACAAGTATATGACTGTTAACAGCGCTCTTCAATGACAATCAATTTATTCGTATCGCTGGCTAGGGTCTGAACGTTTATATCAACACTTGACATGAAGTATTTCCTGTGTAACTTAAGAATTCAACGAAACCGATTTAACAGGACAGAAACAGATGGTACTGTTAAACCTCGATAATAAGACCACCATTGGGACCCTTGAAAACTGGTCTTCTTATTGAATTGGTCTTAATGATTCGGATTGAATGAAGAGTAAAACTTTAAAATTGTGTTCTTAATTTCGCGGTGGTCTTATTATTGAGGTGGTCTTTATGTGAGGTTTTACTGCATATCTAAAATCGTCTGATATTACCGTTATTTGAGGTATAAACTGTCATACCAATCTCTGTATAGTGCATAAATTTATAACATTATGCCCATAAACCAGCTTTAATCTTATCGACCAAACATAGGGAAATTCCCGTACACGTAATGAGCAAATCAAACTTGCAAACATTATCTGATAATTGATAGAAACATGTATGTTAACTAACGGATTTCCTGATTCGAAACTTCTTGAAAACGGAATTTCTTGTCATATTATGTTAGATGAACAACATGTCACAAATGCTGACTTGTCTGAGTTTTAAAACTGATTCATAAACTGACCTTTCCAATGACATTCAGATAAGTTGGTAAGACTCGTGAAAACCCCACAGGGACTTGAGTTGTTATGTCAATAGCGGCTGTATGTCTGTTTGAAGAGGGTGGGGTACTTATAGAACATACTTTATCTTGTTATGTTGAACCTTTATATATCGCGGAGAAAAGTGGTCAACATACACACGCAATAAGGCAGTACATGTATTAATTGTTGACCACATAACAGCTCAGTCATTCAAGCTGGTTCAAGATATAGTCAAAGACCTGGTATTTCGGTCTTTGATATAGTATGGAACTGTAATGTAAAAAGAGATATCATGACAACTTACTTAAACTATGATCTTAGTGAAGTAATCTCAATTTTCTTATTAACGAATTTTAAAAAGCATTACTCCATAGGTTATACTTCATACGCAGATATTTTATACACATCTTATTTTTCCATATTCTTCTAGATACGGCCATTAGATAATCATCCATGCCAGCGATCTATCAAAAAGTCGAAATAAAGACAATCTCCGTTTAAACCATTGTAACATGGGAGAAATCTTTGACCTGAGATGACGATGATTTTGAAACAAATATGTTAACAGGCTGTGTCTTAAAATGGGTTCTGGTATTTTTTTTCATCAGAACGTAAAAACCAACCATATGGGCTTACTCAATTAGATTTCGCTCTTTTGCATATTAGTTTTCCTCACATCTGAGTCCCTGGCCTTATAAACTATTTTGTCTCCTCACATAGTTGCTTTTCGAACTCTTTATACTTACATATAACCAAACTTCACAGTATTTCTGTACGTCTGTACTCAGGTGAATTACCTGTTAGAATTCTGGTACAGTCCCCTGTGGGAACACGACGTCTACACAGTACACATTTACATATCTTTGAACTTGAAACGTCCTTAAACCCGTACGGATTTGTTATAGTCCATTGACGCGGTGTTAAATCTTTGGATTTTTTCCATACTTGAAGTTTGGAACTGTTTAGTCAGCAATTGTTAGCTAGTTGCCTTAGAGGGTTGAGTTTTCACCGAAAAAATGCCAACGGATAAGTATTCATCACTGGGAGATCTCTGGGAAAGTATTTCCAAATCTGACAGTGGGTCGTTGTTGAAACAGCACCTGACCCCTTCTGTGTACCGCAGACTAAAATCTCGAGTGTCAAGTTATGGTGGAACCTTGACGGACTGTATTCGTTCAGGTTAGAAATTTCTTAGATTATTTTCTCATATTTTAACGTAAATGTATCTCTACTTGCCCCGAGGCAAGCATGTAAAAGCAAGCATTTAGCAGTATGTTTAACGTCTAATAAGACGTTAAACATACGTACTAATTAACAACAGTTTGATACTTAACCTGAGGTCAGGAATCTGTCTGTATATTGTTATATTTATAGCCTTTATAATGTGAACGTGATTCATACGTTTATACAGTACACTCTCTCCAGAACGGTTCTCTCGTGAGCAACAACCTCGAGATCTCCTCATTACCGTTGTCATTTAGAATGTTCCGTAAAACACTACCAGTTTACCCTCTCTAGAACAAAACCTATTAATAAGAGCCGAAATTCGAATATCATAAAGGAGGCCACCCTAGAGAGGTTACATAGTATATAAACAGCTGTACCGGTTAAATATGAAGAAATGCGTGCTACGTGACATTATGCATTTTCAATCAATTATATTTCACGCGCATCTTGAAAGCAATCATATTTTTGTGAATTTTAATTATTTAAACGAATGCAGGCCTACATGCATGTGTGCACGTGCCTGTATAAGTTGTTGGTTTATACAACATATACTCAATGTTTCAAACTAAATCTTAATATTTAAACGTATCAAACATTTAATGTGATCAATCATTTTGTATGACCTTCTTAAAGTCCTCTACACCGAATTTTAGATAAGACCTTGGTTTGAAATCAATATCTATATATGTTGTATATCGACGTACATTTTGAATGTATAGAATTTTGACAATAGAGCGGTGTAAACCCGTTGCTTTTTAATTCCTAACGTAAGCATTTACACTATACGCGCCTGATCAATACAATTATTCGATCAATGAAAAACTCTGCGGTGGCGCTTAGAGGATTCTATACAAATAACAATTGCCGATAGTAATTAGATCTTGGACTATATTCTGTGCCGAATAAATGTTTTAACAGACACAGAGATCAATGGAAATCTCTAAGTTCTAACATTGTGTGTTACTCAATTTGGGAAGCAGACGATAGAATAATATATCTGCTCTTTTCTACTCAATGATTTAAGATAGAGCTTTCATGGAAACAAAAACATTTGTAAATCTACTTACACATGACACAACTTGATATAATGGTTTTAAAGTTAAGAAGAAAATGCAAAGCGGCGTGGAGATAAGCTGTAGTGTGCTAAATTCATTCATTTACACGACACGATGTTTAAATGTGGACATCACACTAACTTCCACTAAGACACACTATTGATGACCCAAACAAAAAGTTCCGATGCATACTGGGAACATAGTTCCGGAGGTGCGTCAAATCAGTACAACGGAGGCATTGGTTGACATGAAAAAAATGAGGCACGATGGCAAATTGGCGAAAATCAATTGTTGCAGGAAGGAACGATGAGTAAGGTCTTGTACTGATGTCTGTCGTGTCGTTGACTCGATGTTCGTTTCCAGGTAGTCATTGACTGTGTATTAATTCAGATAAGTAGTCAGGCGATACACCATTTTGGATTTTTAAGAATAGAATAAGTCTATGTGTCTTAAGTCTGTCCGCAGGATTTCTCATTTGAGATCATTAAGCATATTCCCAGTATTACACAGTTTGATAGCACCAGTAACAAGCCGGGCAGCTTTGTTTTGGACAGATTTTAAGGTCTGTGAAGTTGGCTGTTAGTTGTTATTTAGATGTTTATTCGAAAAAAAACATAGCCATAAGTTAGATGTGAGTTCGGATATGATGGAATGAATACGCCTAGAAGAATCGTATGCTTTTCACTCTACATTAGACAGGCGCTTTCAATGTCCTTATCATGTTGAAAGCGTCTGTATAACACAGATTATTGAGCATCATACGTAACAGAGACAGAGATCTGTCGTGGTGTTGTTTTAGTGTGAAACAGCGGAAATAAAATTTCTTAAAATAATTTTAAACATTTTAATAATTTATGGAAGGGAATATATATATTCTTTATTTCCTCCAATAAATGAAGAGCATTACATATTTACACAGCATATAAGGGAACAGAAACAAAGAAGAACAACATTATATACAAAACATGCACATTAACATATTACACAATCAGTCAACTTGCCTACTTCGTAAACACTTATACGATTTAAATAAAAGTAAATACCGACAAGCGACAAAGTAATCATATAATATATCCAATAACACTCATACCGATGATATCTAGATCACAGTTTGACTTGGGCCTAAAGTTTTGCAAAATAAAATAATTTTGTTTTTCTAGAACAAGTCTACTTTCATTTTTTAACATTTTCCTTATTATAATTGCATTTCAAAATGCTTTAATCTTTATATTACCTTTTGCTCATTGTATAAAGAATTTGCATTCAAATCAAAACACATTTATAAGTGTTTTCTTTGTATGTTGAATACGTTTCGCATTACCACGACGAATCATTATTAAATACCTGCATGCATACATTATTTCAACTTTACCGACTCATAAGGAAAAGTAAATTAATTCAAAAGATTGAGTTGTAAGACACCATCATATTTGTGGTCCTTTCATACAAGCAAGTTCTGCAGTGTGATATGCAAAATACATACTGTGTTAAATGTTGGTTGATATTTGAATTCATGTATCGCTCTAACCTCAAATGTATACCATACAATCACGAATTATGATAATTTATCATCAGTTTCTGTATCTTTAAAGGTAAATATATTGAAGGTCTTTTTTAAATTTAGGTATAAGTCGTTAATATGAGAAAATTCCTACATCCTGTTTGTACACATATTCCCAAAACCTCAAATACACAAGTCCGATACAGGAGTTTCTATCACGACATACGTGCCGTGTTAACGCTTGCATATGTATAGGAAATATCTGTTTCGCAATTCCGGGAACCTTCTAAGAAAATTTATAATGCAGTATTTTTGAGTATGTCTGTATGAAGGCATTAACGTGCCTATTTCAATATTATTTCTTAGTGTGTTTCGATAAAGAAGAAGACTATCGACCTTTAACTGTTTAATTGATGCACGTCCAAATTTAAACAAATTACACGAATACACAACTACATCCGGTCATGATTGTTTATTATCATCATAAACTTTTATTTACTAGTATTCATAATAGAAATTCGAGAATATTCCGATTCTTTAGAATTAGCACCGCTAATTATGGGTATGTCGCGACATTACCGTCCATAAAACCTGACAAGCCATACACATGGTAGGCCTACGGTGCATTTTCAAAACGCCATACTTGAAAACTATGCAACATAACTTCATTTCAAAAAGTTTTTTATAGTGGCAAATAATTAAATAATGTTCTCGAGTAAAAAAATTGAATTGTGATTTCCGTTCCAAATTAGTCATTTTTCTGCGCTCACAGCCAATTATTTTATGTCGGAGATGATAAACACATTTATTGTATTTCAGGGAGCATACATAAACCTGTTTGTAGTTTAAGTATATACTTTAGGTGGATAACAGATACTACAGTTTTATATAAGTTTACTCCCTGGTTATATTCATTTTGGACATTAAAAAGAGTCAACTTCTGCCAAATCAGCATGAAAGTTTTAATATCTACACTATTTCACAGAAATATGATGAAATGGCTTCTTATTCACTTGTGACAAGGGGTTGTACTGAAGGCTGACTGAGAGTAGGTACAGGAGGGGCTGTCGCCTGGAAATTTGTTAAAATGTTGGTACTTGTATGATTTGGTTGTTCTGTATTTTTAAGAAGATAATAGGCCTACTATCGCAATTCTCATGAATGGGTCCTAAAAATTTAGACCCCGAAATGCACCAGAAAAAATGACCGGGGGGGAGATCCCCCCTTAAAGGAGGGGGATAAACCTCTCCAGTAGCTACCCCAACTCGGCGCTGCGCACCTCAAGTGCGGGACATTTTCATCGTGTCTGCCCCCCCCCCCCCCCCCCCCCCCAGTCGGGAATTTCTGGATCCGGGCCAGCTAAGAGATGTTGCTAAATCGTATGATGAAATTCAAAATAACCTTCAACAAACTTAGAAACAGGCATTTGTTTAAGGCAATAAATTATCGTAGTCAGAGTTTTATGATAAACATATCGAAACCACCGACGCACTGAAATGCAGTTTATTTCGGTCTAAACTAATATCTGGCTATGAATTCGAGTTCGAGATCTAACGTACGGACTAACAACTAACAGGTTCATATTCGAACTGACATCTAACTCATGGATGTGCATTGTTGAATTAGCTTCTGAATAAACAAACAAAACAATTCGGAAACGAAAATCTGAACTACCAACTAACAGCTGTAGCCTACATTCGCTACATCATATCCGAACTCAAATCTAACTTCTGGCTATGCATTTTCGAATAAACATCTGAACTAATAGCTATGTATTCGCAACATACCGGCATACACACGTAGTCATGTTTTACATCAACTGAGTTAGGTTTATTAACTTGTATAAAAGGAAACGATATCTAAAACGACACCGGTTAATTAGGCCTACTATAGATATTATATGATTTAAAAGTATTAAAAGTGTGAACGAGTCTTCTCAACATGGGCACACTTGAAATGCAGAATATATAGTATGAGAAACGATAAATGTCATACTGGCATTGCTTTAAAGTAAAAGTTTTATTTTATTATCAATTAGTCCTATTTACAAGCTGTGTAAATAGGCACCCCTATAACTTATAGTAGAGCTACAAACTTATTCTAAATTAACACTGATTGCAAAACAAGTTTTTGGAAGTTAAAACTTCATGATATGAATCACTCTCGGTTCTGTTTCTTGGGTTTCGGACCAGCAGTACTCCTACCAGATTGGTGGACTTCGAAGGTCGCAGAAGAATCGAGTCCATAACAGGATTCGGACCTACGAGACATAGGCTACAGATAAACAGTCGTTCCCCTACCGCAAGACAATTATGCCTCCCCCAATGAGCTTATGATAACTTTGATGCACAGCACGCAATTCATTAAAATTGAATACGAGTCGTTTTATAAAGTGTTAATCGAAATGATTTAAACGTGATACAATCTAGCGCGTTTGTTTGCTTATTTTCTACGACTTCAAATAATTATCGAACATTATATTGTGAACATTTATATGTTTTGGCGCGAACTTTACCTTGTTATACTTGCGAACATAAACGTTATGACGTCATCATTAAAACTTTGGTATACAAACTTGTACAACGTAAACATTTCGACAGAATGTTGGATCGTTTAAATTGATTTAAATAACAATGCCAAGTTTGGATGAACTTTGGGGTAACTTGCGGAATTCGGGATCAGAATGTACATCTCTGTTAAAGAAACATTTAACTCCAATTGTTTTCAATAGATGTAAAAATTTAAAAACAAGTTTCAACGGTACATTACAACACTGCATACAATCCGGTGAGTTTTCTCTTCTTGTCGTTGTTATAGGTTTTTGATGATCTCCAAACTTCTGATATTTATGCACTTGTGTTAGATCTATATAACAGTGGCATTTCTTGTAATGTATACATGCATTTTGTAGATCTACATGTATTTAACATATTTAGAGTCAATGACAATGCACCCGAATTTGTATGTTTTAATTGTTAATATAGTATAAGGTAAATGTGTGTGAAATCGGGTACACTGACTCCATGTCACTTATCCATTTTCTGATTTGTATTGCCAAATTTCGAAGTTAGCAAAATCTTGAAGTCTGACTTTGATGTTAGGGAGTAAAATCCATGCGCCAATGTTACATTGGCAGAGTCGGGGAATTCTCTAAAGTAATATATGACGTTTGTAGTAATCATCGTCGCCCTTATCATGGTAAATCACTAAGAAAAACCAACATGTCCCACCTGGGATTGAATCTGGCATCTTTCATGTATTTCTTATAATGTAAAGCGGACACTTAACCACGTCGCTAAAGTAAAGAGCCTGGTTTAACCAAGGGCCTACCCCTGGCACAAATGTATTAATGAGCAGAAGCGATAAAGATGTTCTGTTACTGCATGCTTATTTGAGCCAATAATGTTACAATGTTTCATTTAATATCGTATTTGGGGTATACTGCATGAGGATGAATTAAATCAAGGGGAAATTAACAGCGTGTCCGATGTGGGGCTTGTACCCAACCTCCTAAACACTAGTAGGCCTACGGTGCTACATCGACTGAGCTAAGCAGGTGGCCGTCTAGCCTCACACCACTACATCCCCCTTCCGGTATTTGAGGCTAAACCACCATGGACTGTCAAACACCCTGGTCACCCCTTTATATATAAGAGGAAAAAGTGCACCGGATGTGTTGCTGGAATTCAGGAGCTCCTAAACACTAGTACTGTACTCTACAAGGCATTGAAAGAAAATCTGTTTCGAGAAATTGATCAAACAGCTTGGTCAGTTGCTAGTAGGGCTGCGTTACAACCCATTTTGTAATAAAAACCAGTTTTGTAATATAATTTCGAAGTTGACAGAAATGCTATACAGGATTTTATTATGTTACTCTTGGTTGTGTCTGACTCTGTTTCGATTCCAGTATATAAACACAACAACAAGGTCGCAAGTTCGTATCTTTCGATTGTATTATATACATACACCCTGTAAAATATAATACAATACAATAATACCTTGACAATACATTGCAATACAATAATACATTGACAATACATTGCAATACAATAATACATGTACCTTGACAATACATTACAAATATAATGTTCATAGACATCATCAATTACGCAATAAAATGTAAAGTATAACATACATGGAATTATAGTTACAGTATTTACAATTTAATCAAATACAATACATTGTTGAATGTAATGTCAACTAAATACTAATAAATACATGGATTCCTAAACTTACCAAACTATGGGAATAGGTGTATCTTACAACCTTCACATTCTCTCTGTCACATACCAGTGATGTATTAATGCTGTAAATAATCAATAATCTACTATGAGAGATTAATGAGAGCAATAATGCAATGTTAAATAATTACAATGAAGTTCCGCGATTATAATTAAAACTACCAAATTCACGTTTTAGAAAATACAGAAAAACGCGTTTAACATTTCAGCAAAATAAAGATAAAAGTACAGTTGAATGTAATAAACATTTACTCACTGGCATATGATTCCCTTCCAACTTGTTTCCAAAAATATATAAAAAGCCTTCTGACTGCAAAATGTAGGTGTTTCCCACACCTCAACTTGAAGCAGACTGACCAGTATTTTACACCAGTGGTCAGATTATTATCTATAGTCTAATCATGCGTAACAAAAACTCAAACCAGTTTTTGTGATTACTTCTCACTCAAATATGTCAGTAAGGGGGATAACTCAATTTAAAGAATGTTAATCTTATAATTATAGTGCTTTAACAATCCACTATAGACATTCCTAATACGACTTATAAAAACAAACACTAGTCACAATTACAAAACAGGTTGTAACAAGGCTGCATTCTGAGTATGTTCTCCAATCTCAGATTTATCTTATCAGATCCATATTTTCTTCTTCTATTTTACAGGATGCATTCACTTGAAGAGTCATTGTGGTATTTATGCCTCAGACCCTGACGCGTATGATACATTTGCTGAAGTTTTCTATCCAATCCTTAAGGACTACCACAAAGTTGACACGTTAGCTCACCCTGCCCCGGATTTCGGTGACCTTGATAATCTTGGATTTGGTGACCTTGACCCTGCTGGTAAATTTGTCAACTCGACAAGAATCCGTGTTGGAAGAAGTCATGCTAACTTTGGTTTCCCACCAACAACATCCAGAGATGTAAGTGACTCTTTGTTAGTTTGATTTTTATCATGTTTCTGAAGCGAAAATAGCCTATTTTAGACATTGCATAATTTGTCATTATGCGCATTGGTACATTAAGTTTTTTCATTTCAGAGAGACAGAAAGATGGCAGTATTAAAAATGTCTTATATCTTATAAAATATGTCAAATTCATTGAAATAAACAGTATTTTCATCTTCCAGGATGTCATTCCTTATCTGAATTTCCAATAAATGTAAAATAAAAGTTCATGGGGGTTTAGGGCTAGGGTAAGGTAGATAAAAATGTTAATGTTAAAATGTTATGACTCTCAAAGCTCCTGAAATTTAAAAGAAAATGTTATTCTCAAAGTCAATTTTTGTTGAGAGCTTCACGAAAGATGGAATGAAAATTGCAGCTTATTATACTTAAGTATTTATTGTCTCTTAGGATCGTATCGAGATGGAACGTATAACTGTAGCAGCCCTTAGAACGCTACGTGGTGAACTGGCTGGAACTTACCATCCACTTCAAGGGATGTCTCCTGAGGTCCAGAAACAGATGACCGAGGACCATTTCCTTTTCCGAGATGATGACCCGTATGTTCTTTTTTTACCTTACACACACAAGGCAAATGCGTCAGTCAAACACAGTGGTAGATAAAATACAATATATAGACAGGGTTTATTTTGGGAAGATGACCTATACCCTTCAAATTGGGAATTTGTCCGTGTAAAACCTTGGAAATTGGAAAAAGACTAGAAATTATAGCAACATATCAGGAATAAAAGTAAAGGATGTAGTTTTAATAAATCAAGAAATGCCATTTATATAAACTGCCTGTGAGAGAAAAACTTTGTCAATTTTTGGCTAAATTGAACCAAAACTTTTTTCTTCAGATTTATTGGGAATTTTTACATTCAAATTATAAAAAATGTTCCCTTTTTGGAATTTAGAATTTAGCCGAATAACAGCTATAAAACAGCTGAAAAAAACCCTTATAGAACACTTAGATAACCATGTTTGTCTGCCTGCCATGTCCATTAAATTCCTCAATTCTGGTTAAAATTGAAATTTTATAATTGTTGAGCTCTGTTAACAATTTTATACGGTAATTTCACACAAATGTTCCTTATGTGACCCTCTTTCAAGATGGTTCAAATTATTTGGATGCATCAAAAAACATGGTTGCCAGGGGGCAGGGCTATTTTCATGTAGGTATACTAGCCCAATTTTGAAATAATTTCATACAAATGATCCTTTGGTGACCCTCTACCAAGATTGTTCAAATTGTGTATTTCATTAAAAGACATGGCTGCCAGGGGGCAGGTCAATTTCCCGATATTTATAGATTATAATTATAGTGCTTACAAAAAAAAAAATGTTTGCCGACTTTGTGAGAATCTGTACTTCAACGAAATTTTTCAACCAGTGACACAGGACCATAATACCAGATTTTTCAGGTGCCCAGGTGAGCGATTCAGGTCCATCATGGCCCTTTTGTATATTTCCTGTATACATCTGTTATACTGTAAACAACAAACAAACATATCATACTCACAAATTCCAAGAATGTGTTGTAGCCACCTTTGATGGGTAGATCAGGTCAGAAGTAAATGATTCATTAAGGGTGTCCATATCAAGTAATCTAATGCCTGATTATGTTACTTCAGAGTTCTAGGTGATGCCAACGGTTACGATGACTGGCCTGCTGGACGTGGAATCTTCTTCAGTAACAATAAGAAGTTTCTTGTTTGGGTAAATGAGGAAGACCATCTTCGTATCATTTCTATGCAGCAAGGAGGTCATTTGGCTGAAGTCTGGCAACGACTTGTCAAGGTAAGATACATCCCAATGCTAGTTCCCACATCTACATTAGTTCCCTCCCTTGTTCTTTATCACCAGCCATTTTGAAAGAGAATTCTAAAAAACTAGGAGTTATTCCCAAATATGTGATAATTGATAAAATAACATGAACATTTGCATGTGACAACCTCTTTTTATTCACCTTTCTGAGCCATCTGCCCACATGAGCATAATGAATAAGTTATTTTATATATCTCATTATTTTATCATTTTCACTTTATATTCCCTTTAATTTCAAGGATTTTTGCCAATCAATATGGCTGACTATTCATTTTCAAAACAAGGGAGGTAAATATTGTAAATGTGGGAACTATCTATTAACATTCTTAACTTGATCAGGCAACTTTTCAATAAAGTGTATATCAGTTCCTATTTAAATTTTAAATGGTTTTGTTCTGATGTAATGTACATTAAGGTTATTCAGTAATCAGATCTTGAATTATTGTATGTAGTCCTAAATAAATAGAGGATACTAGTATGTTTTGGGGTATGATTGAAAGTTATTTCACCAAGTGAGCAGCTGACGCAATATTTTCACAAGTGACATAGCCACGAGTGTAAATTTATGTTAGAAGCTCACGACGTGAAATAACTTTCTATTTTACACTGAAATGTACAAACATTCTGTTTATTTCTTGCTTCATTTTCTCACAACAAACATTGTGTGAAATAATATTTAAGTATGAAACTAATTTTATAATTGATTATTTGTCGCTCTGGATCAAAGTGTTCTGGTAAGAATCATTAAATGTGAATGTTTTCATGTTTACACTAATTATTGAAGCAGAATTGTCACGAAAGTAAACAGGAAAGGGAGACCACTACTGCTTTACTTACAGTTTAAAAAGGGAGGAGTGCATTTTGGGGCACTTAACAGGTTTCTTTTAAGTTTAGTACTGTCATGGCTAAAAGACCGGAAACATTTTTTTCATCGATGAATCGGAAAAAATAAATTGAGTTGCGGCATTTTTCATGAGTCGGTCGCGTAACTGCAAACAAACATTTTTTAAGGATGACCTTGTTTTTTTTACTGATACAATGCAGTAAAGGTATCCGTTATAAAACGTCTACCAGTGATTTTGAGTGACAATATATATCTTTAATTTATTTGTATTTTTGCCTTATTTCAGGGACTGACTACTCTTGAAAAGAAGCTGACATTTGCTCATCATCCTAAGTTTGGTTATCTGACTTTCTGTCCAACCAATCTGGGAACAACTCTCAGGGCTAGCGTACATATCAGAATACCCAACCTATCAAAACAGAAGGATTTCAAGGCAATTTGCGAAAAACTGAACCTTCAGCCAAGAGGTAAACATTTGAATTCTAAAGCTTAAAGATTATAAATCTGTATTTTTTATGAAAATGTAATAAATTAAACAGAGGGCATTGAAATGGAAAATATATTTGTTTAAACTATGCTTTGTGGAAGAATTATCCATCCATAAAGTGTTTTGACATCAACAATATTTGTACACAAAAAGTCCCCATAAATTAACACACCGAAGATCGATATTGTCCGAGATATAAACACAACAATATTGAGTGTCCATGTAAACAAAGAACCGACAGGGTTTTATTCCAATATGTAATAATCTGTATATTATTGTAAATACGTTTCTCAGAGTTTTGGTTCTTAGATTTTATTTAATAAAACTTATGTAATAAGATTATGGTTAAAAATAATGATATGAATTGTGTTTAAATGTTAGTTTATTCACTGAGAGATTCTGAATAACAAAGAAGAAATGGTGGGAGGACTAAATTTTAAGGCAAACTGTTGCAACCTCTGAACCCCATAATCCTTACCGAAATGTTTAGGACAAACAATTCAAGTGAAATCATTGATATCCCGTATTATGTGTGTCAATGATTATGATTTGATCAGTTTTATTCTCCCTTTGACTTTTACAGGAGTTCACGGTGAGCATTCAGACAGTGTTGGTGGCGTGTATGACATCTCTAACAAACGTCGCATGGGTCTCACAGAAATTGATGCTGTACAGGAAATGAGAAAAGGAGTTGAGAAAATAATAGAACTGGAATCTAAATTGAGTGGCAAGAAATAATGTGGAACAAACTTTGAAACATTTGACATTTTAAAGGATTTAGTCTTATTTACAGTACGGTGCGAACAACCGTTATACTAAGATGTTGATTTTCATTTAAAATGCCTTTTTATAAGTATTAAATAGTGTGTGTGTGTGATGGCTGACTAATAAATGAAATACCTGACAAGTTGTTGTGTAGTTTTTGTCGGTGAACCTGCAGTATCTGCTACTGATGTTTTTGTTAATCGATCCCTATTTATAGACGTACATAAGGAATTGAACAGATAATTAAAGCACTATTTCATGTAGAATAGACGATGTATATGGTATTCAACAAGTTTGTTCAATTTTATAAAAATGCTGCCATAAAAATAAAAGCCGCAGTTGAGTTATAACATCAGTATTTTGTGAAACTTGACCCGGTTTGACCACCCTGAAAATGATCCCATGGATTGTCTTCAACTTTGAAAATGGGCCTTAGTCAGAATTTAGTGCTGGAAATTGAAAGTTAGATGCAGATGTCTACCGTTTTTCTGTGTCTAGATCTGTCAATGGAAATTCTGATTTTTGATTGTCGTCTTCATTGCTATGAATATGTTCACTCCTTAGTTTTACCCAAGCATCGAAATACAGACATAATATGAAAATGCAAGTGTATCTTTTCTGTGAAAGTTACGCTTGTTGTTTATCGACAAGAATGATTCAAGGACGGTTAAGGTTTCATGAAGTAGTTGATAACAACTTGCAGTTAGTGCTTCAAGGAGCTTGCAACTCTTTACAAAACAGTCTGTTTCAACTCGATAAGAATGGCCACTCGAAAAATTGACACTATAAACACTTAAGATGTATTGACACAAGTGTCAGTAAAGTTTACAATTCAGCTAAGTTTAGAACTGCAACAACATCCGTGATTGTTTATTTTGTATGTTTATCTTCAGGCCATTAAAATATATTTAAGCATAGGATATTAAAATCGCACAATGATGAACTACACTGTATCACCAACGGTTTCTACCTGTCATCTCCAGTATGGAATTGAATGATGAGTTACTCGGCTTAACATATTTTAATTAATGTACTGCAAAATCGTTATTACATATTTGGTAAGGAATAACATACATTTTTGTAATTGCGGTTAATTATATTTTATATTTCCTTTATTTTGACATAAAACGAAATAATTAGGACATTTAATTTGTAACATTCTTTGAAAATATCACACTGTCATTGAAGAACCAATGACATCAATTGGTAAATGTAACGATGTCTGACATGTAAGCACGTAATTGAACGTGTTAGGTTCGACAATTGAATGTACTAAATATACACATAAAGCCATTTGTTATCCGTGTCTGATTCATGGGGAGTTGCTAGCTGTGTTGGTACCGGTTGGTAAACAAGAAGCAAGAAGTTGGGCAACTGATGGGCGCATGATAGTGGGAAAAACGGCGTAAACTCCAGTATAGAACAATCGCGTTCGATTAATTTGCAGAATCATACTTGACAATTTCGGTAAAAGGTGTGTTTTCCATAACATAAAAAGCGTGACCCAAAACTGAGTTTTGAAACCGCATTCCCATTTATCAATTTGAACAATGGTCGAAGGCTTGAAGTTTGAGACTGTTCTCAAAATACAATCTACAGTCTTGGACACGGAATAACTGGTTAAACGAAAAACAAACAACTGTGTAACTATATCGCAAGTAGTCGCTATGAACATTTACGTATATATAATCATAATTTATCATCTCGGAAAATATACATTATTCTGCGAAAAAAGTCAAACATCAACAATTAACGAGATTATATACGTATTACCACAGTACTAGCCATTATGTCTATGCCATGAAAATGTCAATGCTACAGATATATTTAGTCGGGAATTTTATCAATTCAGCGTGCGAACCAGGATGAAAAAAGTAAGTATGCCGATTTCTGGGAAAGTATACATTATTAGTTATACAGGTTGTTGACAGGGTATATGGGGGAATATAACCAGTTTGTGTGCCATATAACCCGAGGCGTTAGCCGAGGGTTATATGAATCGCAGACTGGTTATATTCCCCCATATACCCTGTCAACAACCTGTATAACGAATTTATAATACTGCAATTCCATGTTTTCATACGAATTTAGTTAAACAAGCAATGTTTCGATGCCTAGCTCTCTATATCTAATAATTAGATCTGTGTATTTTTGGTGTTTTTGGTTCATAAAATTGTTTAGAGTATTTTAGTTTTGTAAAATATCAGTTATTAAAACGTATTCCTTTAAAAATATATCGGGAATTACTTGTTGTAGATCAAATTTCTTTTATTTCACTCACACGTTATAAGGCCTGAAAATTAATTGCATTACCCCGTAAGGTACCTCAATACACATGGTTAAGCGCGCGCTTGCACTCTAATTTTTATTTTCAAGCGTCTGATCTCATGGACTTTATCGAACTGAATTTGGCTCAAACCTTAAAAAATCTATCGTTTTGAATAATAATACTAGCACACATGTACTCTGTTCAATATTTATTGAATCATGTGTGAAAATCAATTGTCAATTTCTAGTAACTTGCGGACATCAAGAGATGAAAGTTTTCGAGTCGAGCTGTCAGCGAAAATTGTCGCGAGGCGCATGAAGGGAAAAACGTCATATACCCTGTCAGCGCCGTGTATATAGAATCCTATACGCGAGCCTTTAACCAATGAAATTACTGGATATTTCTTTGCAGTATTATAATATTTGTTATACAGGTTGTTGACAGGGTAAATGGGGGAATATAACCAGTTTGTGTGCCATATAACGTATATGAATCACAGACTGGTTATATTCCCCCATATACCCTGTCAACAACCTGCATAACGAATTTATAATACTGCAATTCCATTTTTTCAATCTAATTTAGTTAAACAAGCAATGTTTTGATGCCTAGCTCTCTAGATCTAATAATTAGATACTGTGTATTTTTGCTGTTTTGGGTTCATAAAGTTGTTTAGAGTGTTTTAGTTTTGTAAAATATCAGTTATTAAAACGTATTCCTTTTAAAATATAGGGGAGACCGGGGTGAAGTTTTTAAATTATAGATAATATAAACTCGTTTACAACAATGTAACTAAGGTTTCTATAATAAACAACGATAATTTAATCATAAAATGTATTTAATAACATAAATAAACTATTTATTTACAATTTAGAACTCGTTGAAATTGTCGAGTATATGTAACACTTTGCCCCAAGATTTGGGGCAAAGTGTTATAGTCCTTGGGGCAAAATGTTACACTTTAAATATATTCAATTTTCAACAAAAACATAGGGTAACTAATGACAATAAATACAACTGAGTGCATACAATTGTACAGTTCAATGTATCAACAAAGCAAAACACATCGCCTATGACCACAGACGAACCATGTAAGCTGTTCCAACATGAGGTAAGCTGAACTCACATGATATAAACTGTTTCAACATAAGGTAAGCCGTACCAACACCAGGTAATCTGTACAAGCAAGACATAAGCTGTACCAACATGACATAAGCTGTATCAACAGCACATAAGCTGTATCAACAGCACATAAGCTGAACCAGCATGACACTCGCTGTACCAACATGACATAAGATGTACCAACATGACATAATCTGTACCAACATGACATAAGATGTATCAACAGCACATAAGATGTACCAACATGACATAAGATGTACCAACATGACATAATATGTACCAACATGACATAAGATGTACCAACATGACATAAGCTGTACCAACATGACATAAGATGTACCAACATGACATTCGCTGTACCAACATAACATAAGATGTACCAACATGACATAATCTGTACCAACATGACATAAGCTGTACCAACATGACATAATATGTCTCAACATGACATAAACTGTACAACATGATATAAACTGTATCAACATCAGTTAAGCAGTACCAACATGACATAAACTGTACCAACATCAGGTAAGCAGTACCAACATGACATAAACCAAATCATCATCATGTTAACACTATCAGTATTTTAAACATATCACACGTTTTCTGTATCTCCGCCATATACAGTCCCAACCCCGGATTAGAAAGGCTAAGACACGGACTTCATTGGGGCTCAGACCAAAATACACGTTACGTGCAGTTTTTAGATAACTTTGCAACATGTTCTCATGGGATCTGTTAAAACGGGCTCGAAAGACCTATCCGGAATTACTTGTTGAAGATCAAATTTCTTTTATTTCACTCACACGTTATATTGCCTGAAAATCAATTGCATTACCCCGTAAGGTACCTCAATACACATGGTTTTATTTTCAAGCGTCTGATCTCATGGACTTTATCGAACTGAATTTGGCTAAAACCTTAAAAATCCATCGTTTTGAATATTAATACTAGCACACGTGTAATCTGTTCTATATTTATTGAATCATGTGTGAAGATCAATTGTCAATTTCTAGTAACTTGCGGATATCAAAAGATAAAAGTTTTCGAGTCGAGCCGTCAGCGAAAATTGTCACGAGGCGTATGAAGGTAAAACGTCATATACCCTGTCAGCGCCGTGTATATAGAATCCTATACGCGAGCCTTTAACAAATGAAATTACTGGATTTTTCTTTGCAGTATTATAATAACAATTATATTCAAGGTACCGCTGACATCTCTCTGTTTGGCCTAAAACAAGGCTCAGCTAGGCTTTGGTTTGTGAGATATACATGTAATAAAACACCTTTCATGGGGCGGATTGGGAAGAACTTCCACGTGGTAAACTGTACGCGAATGTTCTTTACAATTGAAGGTTACTTTAAGAAATAATTAGAGATACACAAGGGTACACTGGACTACACACATGTATTATATCCACATAGATCCGTTATCAATGAAAACAATTGCAAAACCGCTTACATGGTCTGTGTTTTACGGTCGAAATAAAAATGCAAGCGTCCCGTGCCCTTGTTGATCACGTTCATTACCACCCTTGATAGTGAAAGAATCTTTATTAGAGTCAAAATATATACAGGGAATCCTTATTGAGACAAAAAAACAGTATTTAGGGTCCAAAATAATGCTGAAATTACAGACTGTTCGGTAATATTTGAGTAGCTTTTATGTTAACACGAAAAAAGATTACCACACATAAGGACCGATAACGTCAATTCTCGTTATAACGACCATGTCTGTGCCTTGGATTTATCTCGTTATATATTGAATATGTCGTTATATTGAATATGCCGTTATCTTGAATTAGATCAATGACAAAATGTGCAGATTCGTTCCCATCGGATTTGTGTCATAGACGAATCTTCCGTTGTAACAAATGTCCGTGCAGCGAGAGTTTATTGTATATGATAACCAACTCATGATCAACTAACTTTAAAAGGAAATAATGTCGTTCACGCCTCTTTCATGTCTCGTTCTTCTATAGTGAACCGGTTTTATGTCAGAGGCACTTCGAGCTTTATTTTGCTAGTCATTGAAGGCCATGGAAATGCGACACTCCTAAAAACTCCCCTTTCAGGCATGAAAACATGTAATTACAATTGATAATTATACGAACATTTCGTCTGGGGAGCGGTTAATTGTAGAACATTAACATAATAAACTTGATCAATTATTCCAGCAATTGTTTGCTTATTATCAAAATAGTTATTCATATTATGCTTATTATTTTCGGGAAAGTATCACATAATTGGTCACGTTTCTGCATGTACATTTATTTACATTCTGTCAGTCTGTATCGCTAAGGGACTTTTCGACAGTTCTTACATTTTTACTATAGTATATTCACAGATTCTTATTTCACATTAATGTATATTAACCAAACCATAGTCATCTAATTCATGGTTATGCATGTATTTCCAATATGACCAATATGATTCTCAAATCTAACATAAAATATTTGTATTCCCCTGTTTATGGTCTGTACTGCGCAAATGTGGCAAAAGGTCTGAGAGCAAAACGTACGTTTACTTTTTATATTAAACATTACATTTCATTCAATTGTCTTCTATAAGAACATTATTTATTATCCGAATTCAGAATCATTAACAATGTAATGATACTCAGCTCTCATGTCGCATTTTTATACAATTTCGACTCTGAACTTTCTCCTATTAGACTAGTATGAGTCAATTTTGTGAGTTGAGTGCTATAGTATATGTGTTATAATCCCGGGTCTTGGTGGGTAAACCGGAAACACTGCATAGTTAGGTCAACTGAACGCCGTGCATGACTGAAATACTGTATAAAATTGCAAACACGTAATTACATGCAGTGCTCATAATTTATAATAATTAGCTTCCCTGGGATGAATAGACGTAAAATAATAGTAACACTAAGTATAACAAAATTATTCTCACCAAGTTTGTCATTCTGATATAACGTACTCTTCAACGTACGGAGGTTGACAAAGTGTTGGTTTACTAAAGTCTGCTTAAAATTACCATCGTGATAACAGCTGAAGGTAAGTTATTAAAACTTCGACTTCTTCAAATCTTCTATTACTTTTTTATCGATCAAACTTTTGCGGTATATGTATCGTTTTGGATTTTAGTTTTCATGGAATAAAGACATTTGCGTTCTGATTTCAGAAATACTATATTAGACTATATTTTATTAAATAAAACTCAATTCTGAGATTTTTATTAAATACTTAATATAAATAATTGTCCAGAACCAGTGAATCACAGCTAACAACGTTTAGAACATATCTGACTGTCAAATTGAAGGTATGAGACATGTCATTTTAGTGCCATCTACCAATTTCAAGGCACACAATGGGTTAATATATAGGCATATGTATATGCATTAATTTATAGGTATATCACTGTTTCCTTGGATACACTGCTTTGTTTAGTACAATGGTTATACTTATAAAGGTTCATTAGATTTTATTATTGTATGATATAAATGATATAATGTAAAATTAACGCTTTTAGATTTGTATCACATTTTGTATTTACATATACATTGCACTAGTACTGTTAAAACGATATAAATATATTCTGATATTATTAATGTTGCCATTCTAAATAAACGACACTTTCCGCTTGAAACGTTTACATTTACTGGTTATGTGTAAAGGAGTATTTCTTTTTCACGTTCAGGTATGTGTTTAAAGGCATAAACTTGATAACGGTGCTACTGTTCATGCTTCCCGCAGGAAGAGCGTATAGTTGCCGCTTTGTTTGTCCGTCTTTCCATCCGTCCGTCCGTATGTTCGTCCTTCCGTCACATTCTTGTCCAGAGAATAACTCAAAAGTATTGAAGAGATCTAAATGAAACTTGATCTATAAATAGATATCATCATGGCATTGCCATGAGTAATTGCAGAATTATCTCCCTTTATATACATGTAAAAGAAATTGCGGAGCATAGGTTAGAATCCATTGATGTGAGCAGCAATGCAATCTGTTCACATCAACCGCAAGAACAGGTACTACCTGGTAGCTTTCCTCAGCTGACTTACGGCAGGTCGGTGCTTCTTTCCCATTGGGCATAGGCGGACACCTGAGGTTTTCCTCCACGATAATGACTGGAAAAAATTCACTTCATGACATTGGTTGTTTATGTGAATTAGCTCGAATTTGAGATCTGACTGTGGAATTCTGTAAGCACTATTCATTACTTTTGTTCACTTCAGAATTTCAAGTGCGCTACAATGAAAATAGTGTACATCTTACTGACGATGCTCGTGGTACTCGTTGTCATGGATACGGCGTTCGGAAATAGTCGCCCATGCATCAAGAGTGGAAAGGTGTGCGTCGACGTCAGTTATGGCGGTAAAGGTAGATGCGCTGGGATGAACGGAAAGTGTGTTAAAATTGGCGTTCGTTGCCGATGTCGGAAGAAAGGTGCAGTTGCCGCTTGACAAGAAAATGGACATATATATCGCCCGGCGTTTGATGAATGAATGGTATATATATTGAAGAACACCATTCTCTTCAGAAGATTGAAGCAAATTAAATCGCAGTTTTTTGTTTATTTTAGTACAGAATAAAATATCAGCTTCGATGTTACATTGTTCAACTGTTTTATTTTGATATATGGAGCCACACGTCCGTTAGCTCATTTAGTAGGGCGTCGTGCAGCCACACAGACGGTCCGTGCTCGATTCCAGTATAGGACAGGTCATGATCGTCCATAGCATTTGGCAACGTTTATCCTTTATCCTAAAAAGGTCAGCACTGGTGGACAGTTAATTATATTTAAACGGGTCAGCTGACCAACATATTTATATCTTAAAAATGTTGAAAAATGGCTTTAAACCCGATAACAGATTGAAAACGACATGTAAGAAATTATTTTATTTAATCGCTGATGTGTTTTCGTGTAAATATTTATCAATATATAATAGGAAGGGAGGTGGAAGGGTCGCTCGACAAGAAAAAAGACTCGCACACACCCCGCTTTTTGATGACTGAATGGTATATATTATAGAACACCATCACGACTGAAGTGTAATTCAACTTCAGAACAAATCTCATTAAAATCAGCTCCAGTCGCACGCTCCTATACTTTACGCTAACTAGATCTGATGACTGCCCAATACAGGTCACGTTCAAGTGACCTTTGAGTAGCTAATCAAATCCTCGCCTGCAAAATGCTGTGGTATAGAGTTATGAATATTCGTCGATTTCCGACGAGCTCCGTAAATTCTATTTGAGCGTAGATCACCAAGACGTTCCGATTACGTATTTTCGTCAAATTCAATGTGGCTGCGCCCATGGACACAACCGCAACTCCTACACGGCAACATTCTTTGGTTAATCGGTGTTGTTTGTGTGGTGTTTCGTTTTTGGAAATATTTATAACCGGAAGCGGCAGGAAGAACGTTAAATAACAATATAATCAATACATGTGTAACAACACACAATGTTATGACAGACGGATAACATGTATGGGTAATCAAACAATTCAGTTATAAGTATGCAATGTAAAAACAAAACAGAAATAGTTGGCTGAACATTTACGTTTGTTTAGGGGACAGCGATTTTTATTTATCCGTGAATGGTTTAAAAAGTTGGGAGAATTTAAATATTTACAATGAAATCACGAGAAAATCGAAGGTCACGTTGTAGGAATTTCATTGATGACTTGGAGATAGTATACTATATGTGTATAATTGTAGATGGTGGTTTTGTTGTTCAAATAAAATATTTTGTGATTTAATATGTGAAAAGACTTGTACTTCTAAGTACTCCGAAAACAGAAACTCCGAATAAACGATAATGGCATTTTGATAAAGACGACAAACACGGTTTTGTAACCACAAACGAGCACCTTGTTACGCATATCTGTTTTTAGAGAGGTTATATGAACGTGACCTCTTACGGAGTGTAGTCAGATCCTAACAGCGGAAAATAATGGAGCTAAAGTTAGGGGCTGATTTCAATGAGATTGACTTCAGAAGAAAGTACTTGTTTGTTTGTTTGTTTTAGTATAGAATAAAATGATTTCAGAAAGCCCAGAGTATATAATCAATTTCGATATTGCATAGATAAACTGTTTTATTTTGAAATATGGAGCGACCACTTACGTCTTCAGTTAGTTTATTTGGTAGGGCGCTGAGCAGTCATACTGACGATCCGGGTTGGAATCCCGGACATGGCAGGTCATGTTCTTCCACGACCTTTGGCAACGTTAAACTTTGTCCCCCATTTCATGCTTGTAGTTTGTCAGCTACTTGCTGAAAGACAAGTTAGCACTGGTGGACAGTTAAATATAAACTGTTCAGCTCACAATCATATATAACATGTTGATAAATGGCTTCAAACCCGATAAAAGCAAACACAGACTGAATATTTTGTTTTAAGGCCAACACTGATCAAGCGTTTGTTTGCGATTCATCAACCGGTCCACTGATATCGGCTCGACTCAATTTATTTGACAATTTCATGCAGAATTGTTAATCGAATCTAAAATCCGACTGAAAAGTCCAAAATCATTTTATAAGTTATGTAAAACAGCGACGTAACTACTATCCCAACAATTTTATGTACGACGTAACACAAACACATTCTTTTAGTGACGGCCAAAGTTTAATTGATTTCCGGATATTTCAATTTCCTCTCATATAACATTTGAACATCTATCAACAGGAAACGTTACACATGTTTCCGGACATCCGGTATTGTAAATTGTAGTTTAACATATCGTCAGTCAACATAATAATCAAAATCTAAATTCGTTAATTTTCTTATTGATTCAACAGCCATTAGAATATTCTTACAACATAAAAAAGGTAACTTTTTGCTTCAACCTCTTTAATGCAACACCTTTTGGTACTCGCGTATTTTGGTTGTTGTTGAAGAAAGGTTGTTGCTCTAGAGATGTTAAATTGACAGTTATTTCTTATTACATGAAAGTTTTGGTGATGTTGTTGTAGAAAGGTTGTTGCTCTAGAGATGTTAAATTGACAGTTATTTCTTATTACATGAAAGTTTTGGTGATGTTGTTGTAGAAAGGTTGTTGCTCTAGAGATGTTAAATTGACAGTTATTTCTTATTACATGAAAGTTTTGGTGATGTTGTTGAAGAAAGGTTGTTGCTCTAGAGATGTTAAATTGACAGTTATTTCTTATTACATGAAAGTTTTGGTGATGTTGTTGAAGAAAGGTTGTTGCTCTAGAGATGTTAAATTGACAGTTAATTCTTATTACATGAAAGTTTTGGTGATGTTGTTGAAGAAAGGTTGTTGCTCTAGAGATGTTTAATTGACAGTTATTTCTTATTACATGAAAGTTTTGGTGATGTTGTTGAAGAAAGGTTGTTGCTCTAGAGATGTTAAATTGACAGTTATTTCTTATTACATGAAAGTTTTGGTGATGTTGTTGTAGAAAGGTTGTTGCTCTAGAGATGTTAAATTGACAGTTATTTCTTATTACATGAAAGTTTTGGTGATGTTGTTGAAGAAAGGTTGTTGCTCTAGAGATGTTAAATTGACAGTTATTTCTTATTACATGAAAGTTTTGGTGATGTTGTTGAAGAAAGGTTGTTGCTCTAGAGATATTAAATTGACAGTTATTTCTTATTACATGAAAGTTTTGGTTGTTGTTGAAGAAAGGTTGTTGCTCTAGAGATGTTAAATTGACAGTTATTTCTTATTACATGAAAGTTTTGGTGATGTTGTTGTAGAAAGGTTGTTGCTCTAGAGATATTAAATTGACAGTTATTTCTTATTACATGAAAGTTTTGGTGATGTTGTTGAAGAAAGGTTGTTGCTCTAGAGATGTTAAATTGATAGTTATTTCTTATTACATGAAAGTTTTGGTGATGTTGTTGTAAAAAGTTTGTTACTCTAGAGATAATAAATTGACAGTTAATTCTTATTACATGAAAGTTTTGGTGATGTTGTTGTAGAAGGTTTGTTGCTATAGAGATGTTAAATTGATAGTTAATTCTCAATACATGCAAAGTTGATAATGTTATTGAAGAGAGGTTGTTGCTCTAGAGATGTTAAATTGACAGTTTAATCTCAATACATGCAAAGTTGATAATGTTATTGAAGAGAGGTTGTTGCTCTAGAGATGTTAAATTGACAGTTTATTCTCAATACATGCAAAGTTGATAATGTTATTGAAGAGAGGTTGTTGCTCTAGAGATGTTAAATTGACAGTTTATTCTCAATACATGCAAAGTTGATAATGTTATTGAAGAGAGGTTGTTGCTCTAGAGATGTTAAATTGACAGTTTATTCTCAATACATGCAAAGTTGATAATGTTATTGAAGAGAGGTTGTTTCTCCTGAGAGGTTGCGCTGTATCATTAAAGATGTATCTGGCTCATCTGAACTTAAATATTTTGAAATTCAGTACTTGTGCCTAGTTCAGGGATTGTGAAGTACACGGTTCAACCTCGCTCATAGCGGGCCTCGAACCCATGACATTCAGATCAGTAGACAGACAATCCACTCCTCGCTCATAGCGGGCCTCGAACCCATGACCTTCAGATCAGTAGACAGACAATCCACTCCTCGCTTATAGCGGGCCTCGAACCCATGACCTTCAGATCAGTAGACAGACAATCCACTCCTCGCTCATAGCGGGCCTCGAACCCATGACCTTCAGATCAGTAGACAGACATTCCACTCCTCGCTCATAGCGGGCCTCGAACCCATGACATTCAGATCAGTAGACAGACAATCCACTCCTCGCTCATAGCGGGCCTCGAACCCATGACCTTCAGATCAGTAGACAGACAATCCACTCCTCGCTCATAGCGGGCCTCGAACCCATGACCTTCAGACCAGTAGACAGACAATCCACTCCTCGCCCACTACCACTACACCTAAATGACCTGATCTTGGAATTACAACCGATACTCACCAGCCTGTCATTAGCTCTCAAATGTTAAAATTTATTCTACTGAGTCTTAGTTTGGAAGCATGAGGTATTGAAATTGAGTACAATACATTTAGAGTGATGGGTGTGTTTCATAGTTCAGTGTAAGTTAGTAGTGCAGAGTATGATATACTTGTAATTATGAATTCTTATCGTCAAATATCAGATTCATCGTCAAATTTCAAAGAAAATAGATATACTCGTACGTTGCACGCAGTAAGCACTTCTACTTATATCGGACACTCAAATCTCAAAACTGAGATTCAGAAGAGTACAACTTGACATCTGAGTGGTAAGTGCCAAGTAACGGTTATAATTTCGAAACCAAACGAAGCTATGGCTTGAGATGACCAAATTATATGCCGTATGTCTAATAACCTTATCACCGATGAGAAACGACGTAGAGTCATTCGGTTTCGTATTACAACCATTACTTTGCACTTACCACTCAGATGTCAAGATTTGAGTGTCCGATGTAGATAGAAAAGCTTACGGAGTGCAACATTTGCATCGGTGTAAGTGTTACTACTTATTAGGGATACGGCATATAATTCAGTCATCTCAGGAAATGGCAACAACTCCCTTCTATGTGATGGATGTTTCACTGAAAAGCAATTTGAAAGACCGACAGTGCCAACTATAAGACTACATGTGATAGTTCAATATTTGTTTTTAGTGTTGGTGTTTCACATTTTTGTGTGTTTTGATTATTGCAGATACTGTGCCATGTATATCTTGACTTGCATTGTTATTATGGTCGCCTGCCTAGAAACCCGTGTAACATCGAGGTTATGTTATCGATCGGGAAATCGGTGTAATGATAATTATGGCAGTTGTGCCAGACAAGGTAATGGAAGAAGATGCACAAAAGTAGGCGGCCTTTGTCGGTGTTGGACAGGTCGAAATCCCCATGTAACCCAACATTGTTTTGTGTAATGTTCGAAATGGGGAATTCGAATGTATCTGTGGAACGTTACGAAGAGGGATCTTAAAGTATTTTATAATCGAGAATATTCAAATGTTCTTTTATTGTATTCAGAATTCGACATTCTGTACTGTATTGGCATAAATAAATTATTATGCGATTATTTGACCAGTAAGCCTGAACATTTGGAAACATGCGATCGATGTTGTTCCTGGACAATCTCGAGAAATTAACGCATTCTTTTCGATAAAAATGTCTTAAGATGAATGTGGTACCGGCAGTGAAATTTGGTGTATTTTAATTTACGGTATTTTAATATGGCATTATATAACATTATTCATTGTGTAAACAAAATGTGATTGTGTTTATGGTATTTTGCAATAGTATTGTTTAGTTGTAACATTGAATGACGTAGTACATTTGTAATTGTATATAATATTCAAATTGTATTATATTTGTATGAATTGCGATGTAAATTAAGCCTACTACAAGGTGAAGTGGATGGCCAACATACTAATTGTAATTGTGACAGGTCACTAATATATCTCAATACATTTCAAACAAATGATGAAACAAGGAACGATTTAACTCAAATGTATTATGTGTTGTCGTCGTTTGCGTCTTGTTGGTGGCTCCCTTTTTCCTATTGCCGTTTTTTATATGTTGGTTTATTTACATTTGTATTTGGCTAGATTTTGTGGTTTTCTCGAATTCTGATGTAAATAACTCAGTTACTGAGAACTATTATATTATCAGGATTCTTCTTTCTTCGTACTGGATGATATACTGCGTATATATTATTGTATGTGTAATGGTTGTTTTGAATAATTAGACTTCCTACTTAATGTATGGGTATATGTTTGTTGAGTGTGTAGTTAGCTAGCTGTTAAATTGACTTTAACCCCCAGTAAATCGCTGTGTGAATATCATTTCTATTTTTGTTTATAGATGTACGTTAAGATCCCTTTTCCCCATGCGCAGTTATTTTACTTATACACGTATTACATAATATATATAATATTTATGTCATTTTCTCCCCCATTTCGGCCTATTATTACAGACTTGTTGACTTGGCTTGTTCCGTGATGTGTTCCATCAATAACCCCCCCCCCCCCCCCCTGTTGTCCCACTATATTGTCATTAGTTGATTTTGTGGTCATCCCAACGGCTTTAGCTCCCCTATTCTCATACATTTTAACCTACGCAACTCCTTAGTGCCTAATTGTAGTCTGTTTTCCCGAGGGTATGTGTGGGGAGACAATTCTTATGTATGTTGCGATTTCTGTAACAGCTTATTCGCTCTGTAGATACCTCAACGCAACAAATAAACAACTATTCTTAATCAACATTGTTTATTTATTGACTAGTTAGCACGTGTCAAGTTTGAGTTGGCAGGAACACAGGGTTTTCACTACAGAGCTAATCATGAAATTAAGATATAAACAGAAAATATTATTATTATGTTTATTTTATAAAGATCTTGATACTTGACGGCATTATAAGCTTAAATGTCGATTAACATCCATATTTAAATCTGCTTATGCTTAGTGAATTAGGGTGCTGTCTATGGTGATAAATGTTAGCTACAGTAGCACGATATTTGAAGAAAATGTTATAAACTTATACATGACATAGTGTATTAAAGGCACAATAAGTGTGTTTCCCGTTACCTAATCTGAATCCACTCGTTGCATTTTATCCTAAAGGAACAATTAAAATCAGATATGAAATGTAGAAGAAGAATATCTCACATGCACATACATTTTGTCAGGATGTGACTTGAGACCAACTCTAATAACACAATTACACAATTCTATATTCGAAAAACTTTTCAAACAAAAACACACATGACTTACGATTTGGTACCCTGCACAGATGTCCAACTTCATGACACATTTTTAATGGAGTATTACTAACATAATATGTGCTATAACCAACATAGACCTTACAGTGTGAGATGTGCGAGAAGAGTCTGTATCTACAACAGTGTCGGATAATTGTTTCCCGTAGATAAACCATCCGGCACTGGACACTGACAGGTACATAAGTAATAAAACTGAAAACTCAACGGAAAATCAAAAAATGAACCTGATGTACGATTGAATCTCAGATGATAAATCTGAGAAAGGCGACCGATCTCAAAATGTCAGTTTTCGATTGGCTGGTTCTAATCTCAATATTTACCAAATTGAATGGAAATGCTGCCTACTAAACTGGCGCTCAAGCTTAGATGTATCGTCTTTGTTCTAGAGCAATGGCAACCAAATGAGCTTGTAAGTGTTAACTATTATAATATTTAGAGGTTTAAGTTTACACGAGTCGTTTGGATATTCGAAACGAGACAATTAGATATCTATATTAGGTTGTAATTGAGAACATATCTGATACTTTGAAGAACGCATGTATAGTGTAATGAAAAAACCCTTGTAAGACGGAAAAAGTTATATTTTGCACGAATGACTTAGTATCTTCTTCCAAATCACAAAGTATGTATTGGCTCATATACAAACAAAAATAAAGCAAATACAATAAGCAAACACTTTCACTTCAGTTACATATACAACTATAATTCTTATGCACTTACTAAGATATTCGAGGAATACTGCTCATCCGAAATCTGACTTGGAAAGGACATGTCAGCTTGGAAGGTTGGGAAAGCCGGAGGGCCACCGAACCCGAAACACAGTGTTCCAAATACCATCACACTGAAAATGACGTAAAGTCCACTTCTTTGTAATTTACTTCGCCCACATGCACAATAGTATCATGAATCATAATACCAAGCATAATACAAGACGCTATGGCACACTGACACACTGTGACAAACCTAGTTAAATTGATAGTTAAAACATATTTTATTTACATGAAAAAAAAATGTATATACATTCCTACAGATTGTTTAATAAACTAATTAAAACTTGGTTACGGAGAAAATGTAAAAAGGATTTGATCGAAAGCCAAAGGCTCATATAGATGTTTTCTTAAAGACATACATTTCCAGCATGTACATGATTGATTTAAGATTTTACATTTTTGACAGAAAAATACGAATCTATAAAAATGTTTAAACTTTATCAATATTATTTAGAAAACTGATCATTTCAGTAAGAGGGAACAGGACCATTTACATGTTTACTGCAACCAGTGAAACTCCAAATAAACTACGCAGAACATTTAGGTATTGTATGGCCTGTACATAATGAGGAGTAACATTTGCCTAGCAACGTGTCTATATTTACAACAAAGCATGTGCCGTTGGAAAATGAGTTAAAGATTATAATATAACGATGAATAGCATATTTCATAAATTGAAAACGGGATTTCCTGCTCGACGTATACATGAGCATGATTCTTATTATACAGTTGGCAGTATGATGACCCGCAGCATGTCTAGAACTGTTTGGTACCGTCCAATTGAGCGAGCCTAATTTCGCCTTTATAACTTGACATCAAATAACATAATCGTTACAACTTTGATGATGGTTGCGAAATAATATGCTAATTGAATAAAGCACATACACGTTATTACATGCAATATACATAAGTGTTCGTAATTAGCTTCACTGGGATGAACAAAGAATACGTGAAACAGTTCTACTAGGAGCACTGGGTAAAACAAAATTATTCTCACTAAGTTTGTCATTCTGATATAACGTACGGAGGTTGACACAGTGTTGGTTTACTTAATTCTGCTTAAAATTACCATCGTGAATACAGCTGAAGGTGAGTTATGTTTAAGTTCTTAAAACTTTACTTCCTTGCGACTTCTGCAAATGTTCCATTACCTTTTCTATCGATCAAACCTTTGAGGCATATGTTCTGTTGGGTTTTGGTTTTCATTGGAATTAAGGAAAGTTGCCCTCTGATTTCAGACATATTAATATACGACAATATTTATTTGAACCTCATTTGATATTTTTAATAAATAATAAATAACAATAAATGTCCAGAATCACTGTTAAAAGTATGTAAAACATATTCGACTTACAAATTGAAGATGTAGTTCATGTACTACTTTTACCATATACAGATTTCAAGGAACGCGTCGCATCCACAAAAGATTTAATATTATACTTGTATGAGTATATATACCATAACATATTTAGTTACTAGTCTCTTTTCGAAATAAACGTCGCTTTCAGCTTGAAATGTTTACTATTAGTATTATTTGTAATGTGTAAAGGAGGTTCTCGTTTCCACGTTCATATATGTATTTAAAGCCATTAACTTGATACCGGTGCGGTTTTTATGCTCCTTGAAGGAAGAGCTTATTGTTGCCGCATTGTTTCTCCGTTCATCCATCCGTCCGTCCTTCCGTCACATGCTTGTCCGGATCATAGCTCAAAAATATGGAAGGGATTTAAGTGAAACTTGATCTATAAATAGATATCAATGAGAGGAAGTACATAGCGCAACAATAATGGCCGTCTATCAATACAATAGATAAATTCTGAACCATTTAACTTTGACATGTAGTGGCGATGTATGTGTCGTTGTCTGACGCCCTATCAGTGGTTTTCTATTCATAAAACTGTTTTGACCGTTGATTTCAAATCACCTGCCGCTCTTCGCTGAGGTTTCAAATCCAATCTGTGATGAATAAAAGTTCACGAGGAAGCTATCCAGCTGGCTTATGGAAGGTCGGTGGTTCTGGCACCTGAGTGTTTACTCCATGCGAATAGCGGGAAAATCACTTCATGACTCTGGTTGTTTATTTTATTTTAAGCCCCATTACAAAAATGTTCGAATTTGATATCGTACCGAGGCTTACTTACGTACTTTTGTTCGCTTCAGAATTTCAAGGGCGCTGAAATGAAAAAGTTGTACATACCGCTGCTGGTGCTCGTGATACTCGTGGTAATGGAAACGGCGTTCGGAAGAAAACCTCGCGCATGTACCAAGGCGTGCATCGACGTGCAAGTTAGAATTGACGGTAAAGTGCAAGGTTTATGCGCTAGGAAGAACAGAAAGTGTGTCAAAATTGGCGGTCGTTGTCGATGTAAGAGGAAAGGTGGAGTTACTGCTCGACAAGAAAATGGACATATATATCCCCCGGCGTTTGATGATTGAATGGTATATATATTGAAGAACACCATTCACTTTCAGAAGAAACAATTGAAATCGCAGTTTTTTGTTTATTTTAGTATAGAATAAAATCATTCCAAGAAACCCAAAATATAATCAATTTCGATGTTACATTGTTCAACTGTTTTATTTCGAAATATGGAGCCACCGCTTATGCAATTATATTTAAATGGGTCAGCTGACCAACATATATGTATAACTAAAAAAGATGTTGAAAAATGGCTTTAAACCCGATAACAGACTGAGAACGACATGTAAGGAATTATTTTATTTAATCGCTGATGTGTTTTCGCGTAAATATTTATAAATAGTTTATGGCCAACAGTGAACAAGCGTTTGTTTGCGATTCCATAACTGGCCCACTGATTTCGGCTCGACTTAATTAATTTGTCATGCAGAACTGTTCATCGAATCTAAACATTCTAAAAGTTATGTAAAACAGCGACCTCGCTACCATCACAACAATTGGGGTAAGACGTAAAGCATACAAACATTCTTATACAGATGGCCAAAGTTTAATTTTAATAGAAATCCGAATATTGCAATTATATCTCATATAATATTTGAACATCTATCAACAGGATAAACATGTTTCCGGACATCCGTAATTGTAAATTGCTGTTTAACTTTACGAACGTCAAACAAATATAATTGAAATCTCAATTCGTTGATATCTTAATTGAGTGAACAGTCATTAGAATATTCATACGACATACTAAAGGTAAGTGTTCGAATTTTATATTCTCTTCAACGTTTAATAATCTCTGCAACACCCCTTGGAATTCGCAATTTTAGAATGTTGTTTAGAGTTGCTAAGGTTGTTGAAGAGATATTGTAAGGTAGTTGCTCTAGAGATGTAAATTCAATAATTACTTCTTATTAAATGAAAGAGCGATAATGCTCTTGAAGAAAAGTTGGTGCTCAAGTGGTGTTAAATTGATAATTAATTCTTATTACATGAACAGTTGGTAATGTTGTTGAAGAGTGGTTGTTGCTCTAGATAGGTTTATTTGATTGCTAATTCTTCAGTAGACAGGCATTCCACCCCGCGACCACTACGTCCCCCTAAATGACACGAGACTAGAATTATAACTGATACTCACCAGCCTGCCTTGAACATTCAAACGTTAAAATTTACTCTACTGAATCTGAATGTGGTGACATGAGATAATGAAATTGAATACAATACTTACACAGTGATAAGTAGTCACGGTTTGTTCCTTAGTTTGAATGTAAGTTAGAAGTGCTGAGTGCAAATGAGTACACAATATATACTCGTACTTTCCACCCAGGAAGCACTTCTATCTACATCGGACACTTAAATTTCCAAACTGATACTGAGCAGAGTACACTTTGAAAGCTGAGTGGTAAGTTGTTAGTATTGGCTATACTTTCGGATCCAAATGAGACTACGTTATTTCGCATCGGTGTAAGGGTTATTAGGCCTACGACATACAATTCAGGGCGAATTTGTTTTGCAAAACCTGGTTAAGGTTTGAGGTTTCAGTTTTGTTGTAGTTTGGTTAAAATACTTAAACCAGCTATGATTAAGATTGGTCTGCAAACAAACAGATGGTTTAGTCGAAGAAAAATGGCACACATCATTTTGTTTGTGCAAGAGCTTACAGTGTCAGTTGCATCAAGATCTTTTTCCATTTACTGTAGTTTTAACCGCTAGCAGTATTGTGATTGCAGATAGATTGGTGCGTGATAAGAAATTCAGAGTTGAGAACTATGTAACTTATGTTTTGCAACGTTACAGTATGAACGATTTAAAAGCCAGGTTCCGAATAAGCAGAGATATATTTGACCTTTTTTTAAACATGGCCCCACATTTGAGTGACACGATCACCCGCCGTAAAATCAGTCCACCATTTTGTTTAACTAGTGTACGATTATTCGGATAAATCAACCCAGACAAACCACACATGGAGGTAGTTCGGTCAGTTTGATTAACCAGTTTAAGATTTGCTATAAACAAATACAGAAACTTTAAACCCAGTTTGTTAAAATAAATGAAAGGTTTGACAAACCAGTTTTGGATTTAAACCGGTTGGGTTCAAACAAATTCGCCCTCAGTGATTTCCAAAAACTCGCTCCCCTCTATGTAGTGATTATTTTACTGAACTCACTAATAGTGTCAATTACATGTCTTTGGTAATGGAGTGTCACTGTTTTTGTATTTTGATTATTGCAGATACCGGAAATCGGAGCGATGCATTTCTTGACTTGTATTGCTATTATGGTCGCTTGCCTAGCAACCAGTGTAACATCGAGTTACTACTGTCGTAAATGGGATAACTCCTGTTTTGATGTTTGTCAAAGATGTGCCAGTCGAGGTAATGGAAGAAGATGTGGCAAAGTAGGCAGCGTTTGTCGGTGTATGACAGGTCAATCACCTGGACCCAACGTCGATTTCGATGTATCGGTGGAGATGGATGTTGAACTGTTTTAAAATCGGTTTATTATGCGATTTTTTGAACTGCTATTTTTACGTTTATACTGAACATGTTTTGGAAACATGTGATCGATGATATTCCTTGAAACTTTTCGGACAGTTTACGTAAATCCGTTTGATCAAACGGTCTTATGATGAATGTGGTACCGGCAAAATGATTTGGTGTATTTTAATTGATGATACTTATATAGCATCATTCATTGTGTATATTTTATATTTGTATGTATTACAACTAGGTGAGTGGATGACTCGATTGCCAACATACTATTAAAAACTGATAACTATTATGTCTTTATACATTTCAAACAAAAGATGAAACAAGGAAAGAGTTAACTCAAATGTGTTGTTTTTTATGTAGGTTCTTCAAAACAACAAATAAGTTTTCAGCAACACTATGGTTTCACTACAGAGATTATCAATAAATTAAGATCTTAAGAGAAAATATAATTATCATTTTCATTATATAAAGACTTTGATACTTGACAACATTATGAGCGTAAATGTTGATTAGCATCCATATTTATGTCTGCTTTTGCTTAGTGAGATTAGTGTGCTGTCTATTGTGGTAAATGTACATATTTTCACGAGATTTGAAGAAATATTTAACAAGAAATATCTTTAAAAAACATGGTCGGTGCAACCTGAAGCTAGCAAATGTATTGCAATCTGAAGGTAAAGATTTGTTGTGCAACATAAAATATTGCCGAGCTGTTACGATGACTAGTAAATCAATTACGCTACACTACAGTAACTCAATTTCCTGTAACGGGAGATCACTGCGTATTAGATTGGATAAAACGAACTCAGTAGTGCGAATAGTAATACGCAGAATAATCTGTTTCAATAGTTCGCCAGTAATTATTTTAGTATCAATCATGAATTGATAAAATTATTACATATCGATTTATCTGATTAAAACAATATCGTCTTTAATACATGAAACCAAGAAAATCTTCTTAGTCTTCAAGTTTGTCCTCTTTGATTCTCCTAGTTATTCCTTATGGTCTGCCAGGCCATTCATTGCCCCTCTGTTCCCTAATGTATGTACACTTTAACCTCCTCAGGTGCCTTATGTTTTATGGATTGTTGTTTTCCCGGAGGTCTGTGTGGGGAGGCACTGTCTTATGTATGTGACGTTCCCAGTAGCAATTTATTCTCTCTATTTTAGTTCACGCGCTGGACAATTTTCCGTGGGGTTGACTTACAACTATATACTATAGATCTTCTTTAAGACGCAGCTGATAGGGCAAACAATATTATGTTTATCTAGTTTTTAAACGACCTTGTCATGTTTATAGTAATAAGAATAACACCTCTGTCGAAATCAAAATGTTTTATTTGCAAACATAACACAATTGCAATAATTGTGTTCATAACATTGCTTCGGAAGAAGAAAATACATAACAATAAACAAGTGTTGTTTTTAGTTTTGGTAAACAAATATACAGGACTTAACGAGAAGTTATCCAACCTGCGTCAAGGTTACAAACGTTGTTCGGTTGGTTAGAATTTGATTACTAGTTAACGTAAGATGTTATTGGATGTTAGTACGGCTACACCGAACAATATACACGAGAGAGTGTAATTCAGGGACAAAAAGTAACTTTCCGTTTTATTTCGCGATCGTTTAGTAGTTTTAAATGACACATTGGCAGTTTAAATATATGATTACATTAAAATATCGTACGAACAAGTAAACATGTGTTATGAATATTATCAACGGAGTTGAAGAGTTTACACATTTTCATCGTCTAGACTCGTCAAAAACTATCCCGCCGCCTTTACTTGGCTGACATAACAAGGCACAGTAAATTCGACTGTAATTAATGACTTCAAGGCTGAATATGATGAAGCCTCACCGGCTATAACTCCAACAAGTATAATTTCACCGTAAAATACCCTTTTTGTCAAAAGGAACAGAAGGGTCTGTAAAAGAAGAAATAAATATAAAAGTAAACCTTTTGTTGAAATTGCTACTCGTTGTAAGTCCGGAAGCACAAATGTATTTTGGATATAAAGCATTTGTTCACTTCAATCACATTATTTTTCATTTGGTATGAGGTTAATTAATTATTGATCAGTTTAGGAGAGTTATCGTTCGTTATAAAATTGTATATTTGTTAAGCTATTCTTGTCATACATATCGTATCTTTGCGTACCCAACGCACAACCTTTGGGATTGGTCATACATACATATTTTTGCGATTTTTTGACGCACATTATTTCTGCACAGATAAATCAAATAAATAGATTCCGTACAAATGTTAAAACGTCAGTCCGGGAAAAGCAACTAAAGTACATAACATGAAGCCCTATATTTATGCTGAATCTGAATCCACTCGTTGCATTTTAAAATCAATTTTAACAATTAAAATCATATATGAAAGGTAGAAGAAGAATATCTCGCATGCACATACATTTTGTCAGGAGGTGACTTGAGAACTCTAATAACAACTTTACATAACTCTATTTTCGAAAAACTTTTCAAACAAAAACACATATGACTTACGATTGGGTACCCTGCACAGATATCCAATTTCATGACACACTTTTGAAGGAGTATTACTAACATAATATGTGCTATAAACAACATAGACCTTACAGTGTGAGATGTGCGAGAAGAGACTGTATCTAGAAAAGTGTCTGATAATTGTTTCCCGTAGATAAATATCCGGTACTGGATACTTGCAGGTACATAAGTAGTAAAATTGAAAACTCAACAGAAAATTATAAAATGAACCTGATGTACGTTTGAATCTGAGATGATAAATCTGAGCTAGGCGATAGGTCTCAAAATTTCAGTTTTCGATTGGCTGGTTCTAAGCCAAATCTCAATATTTACCAAATTGAATGGCAATGCTGCCTTCTAAGCTGGTGCTCAAGCCTAAGTTATCGTCTTTGTTCTAGAGCTATGGCAACTAAATGAGCTAAAATAACGTAAAAGCCACTTCTTTGTAAATTACTTCGCCCACACGCACAATATTATCACGAATCATAATACCAAGCATTATACAAGACTCTATGGCACACTGACAGACTGTGACAAACCTAGTTAAATTGATAGTTAAAACATATTTTATTTACGTGCAAGATAAAACTGACGGTAAAGGGCAAGATAAATGCGCTGGGACGAACGGAAAGTGTGTTAAAATTGGCGGTCATTGCCGATGTTTGAAGAAAGGTCTTGTCGCCCGACAAGAAAATGGACAAATATATCCCCCGGCGTTTGATGATTGAATGGTATATATATTGAAGAACACCATTCACTTTCAGAAGAAACAAGTGAAATCGCAGTTTTTTGTTTATTTTAGTATAGAATAAAATAATTTCAAGAAACCCAAGATATAATAAATTTCGATGGTACATTGTTCAACTGTTTTATTTCGAAATATGGAGCCACCACTTATGCAATTATATTTAAATGGGTCAGCTGACCAACATATGTATAACTGAAAAAAATGTTGAAAAATGGCTTTAACCCCGATAACAGATTGAGAACGAAATGTAAGGAATTATTTTATTTAATCGCTGATGTGTTTTCGTATATATATTTATAAATATATAGTTTATGGCCAACAATGAGCAAGCGTTTGTGTGCGATTCCATAACTGGCCCACTAATTTTGGCTCGACTTAATTACTCTGCAGAACTGTTCATCGAATCTAAAAATCTGACCGAAAAGTCCAAAATATTCTAAAAGTTATGTAACCTCGCTACTATCCCGATAATTGGGGTATGACGTAACGCAAACAAACATTCTTATGCAGACGACCAAAGATTAACTGTTATAGAAATCCGGATATTGCAATTAAATCTCATATATACGGTGGCACAGAGGTGACATCCGCAACACTTTATTTATATTGTGGCCACAACTTAGGTCATCTAATAGTATTATTGTAACTAAATTATATGGATAAACACTTTGTGCCACCGTACAAAGCGGCATATATCCTGTCATTTAAAGGTTTCCATTAGATGACATCATTATTGAAATTGGTTTAGCCCAGTCACACCAGGGACAGGGCTACAGATAGTTACGGACCACACCGGAATTCAGTCCGCGGTGATTATCCTTTGCCGTGATAGACCGTTGTGCTTTAGTTTTTTCTATAGAGTGTGATAACATGGTTTTTACCGGTGATAGTACGGTACTACGGATACCCCGGATATCTCCAACGGCAGTCATTGGTGTGTACCAGTAATGACACTGTGTTACGTTGACAGGAGTTTCAAGGAGGTCCACCTGTAGTCTGAATATCAGTAGTCACACCATAGTAGAAACCATACTGGCATCGTTTGTCCTGCAAACTATTTGTCCAGCATATTTCCGAGCATCCCTTTTAATGATCCCTCTTGGTGCAATATTGATTGGCTAAACTAAGTCGTGGCCCCAATTTAATAAGTGTGGCCACAAGTTACTAAGTTGTGGCCACAAGTTACTAAGTTGTTGCCTCAATTTAATAAGTTGTGGCCACAATATAAATAAAGTGTTGCGGATGTAACCTCTGTGCCACCGTACATATACTAGTATTTGAACATCTATCAACAGGATAAACATGTTTCCGGACATCCGTTATTGTAAATTGCTGTTTAACATTACGAACGTCAAACAAATATAATTGAAATCTCAATTCGTTAATATCTTAATTGAGTGAACCACCATTAGAATATTTTTACGACATAATAAAGGTAAGTGTTCGAATTTCTTATTCTCTTCAACCTTCAATAATCTCTGCGACACCGTTTGGAATTCGCATTTTTAGACTGTTGTTTAGAGTTTATAATGTTGTTAGGAGATATTGCTGCTATTGAGAGGTTCAATTGATAATTAATTCTTCTTACATGAAAAGTTGATAATGTTGTTGAAGAAAGGTAGTTGCTCTAGAGATGTAAATTTAATAATTAATTCTTATTAAATGAAAGAGCGATAATGCTCTTGAGGAAAAGTTGGTGCTCAAGTGGTGTTAAATTGATAATTAATTCTTATTACATGAACAGTTGATAATGTTTTTGAAGGAAGGTTGTTGCTCTAGCGATGTTAAATTGATAATTAATTCTTATTAAATGAAATAGCGATAATGCCCTTGAAGGAAAGTTGGTGCTCAAGTGGTGTTAAATTGATAATTAATTCTTATTACATAAAAAGTTGATAATGTTATTGAAGAGTGGTTGTTGCTCTAGATAGGTTTATTTGATTGCTAATTCTTCAGTAGGGAGTCACGCCACCCCGCGACCACTACGTCCTCCTAAATGACCCGAGACTGGACATATGATCGGTACTCGTTAGCCTGTCTTCAACACCCAAACGTTAACATTTACTCCACTGAGTCTGAATGTGGTGACATGAGAGATAATGAAATTGAATACAATACTTACAGAGTGATAAGTAGTCTAGGTTTGGTCCTTAGTTTGAATGTTAGTTAGAAGTGCAATATATACTCGTACTTTGCACTCAGGAAGCACATCGGACACTTAAATATCCAAACCGATAGCTGAGCAGAGTACACTTTGAAAGCTGAGTGGTAAGTGGCTAGTATTGGCAATATTTTCCGACCCAAATGAGACTACGTTATTTCGCATTGGTGTCTACGACATACAATTCAGTAATCTCCAAAAACTCACTCCCCTCTATGTAGTGGTTGTTTTACTGAACAAACAAGATGAATCACTAATAGTGTCAATTACATGTCTTTGGTAATGGAGTGTCACTGTTTTTGTGTTTTGATTATTTCAGATACCGGTAAATCGGTGCGATGCATATCTTGACTTGTATTGTTATCATGGTCGCTTGCCTAGCAACCAGTGTAACATCGAATTACTACTGTCGTAAATGGGGAAATTCCTGTTATGATAGGTGTCATAGATGTGCCGGACGAGGTAATGGAAGAAGATGTGGCAAAGTAGGCAGCGTTTGTCGGTGTATGACAAGTCAATCACCTGGAGCCGTCGATTTCGATGTATCGGTGAAGATGGATGATGAACTGTTTTAAAATCGGGAATATTCCAATATTTGTTTTAAATCTTTGCAGATTTTGGTACATTATGCGCTTTTTGATCTGCTAATTTTACGTTTAGACTGAACACGTTTTTGGATACATGTGATCAATGATATTCCTTGAAACTTTTCGTAAAGTTTACGTAATCCGTTTGATCAAACGGTCTTATAATAAATGTGGTACCGGCAATGTAATTTGGTGTATTTTAATTGATGATCTTATATAGCATCATTCATTGTGTATATTTTATGTTTGTATGTATGACGATGATAATAAAGACTACTACTTGGTGAGTGGATGACTCGATTGCCAACATACTATTACAAACTGATAACTATTATGTCTTTATACATTTCAAACAAATGATGAAACAAGGAAAGATTTAACTCAATTGTGTTATTAGTTGTTTATTTATGTAGGTTCTTCAAAACAAAAAATAAGTTTTCAGCAACACTATGGTTTCACTTCAGAGATTATCAACAAATTAAGATCTGAAGAGAAAATATAATTATCGTTTTCATTATATAAAGATTTTGATACTTGACAACATTATGAGCGTAAATGTTGATTAGCATCCATATTTATGTCTGCTTTTGCTTAGTGAGATTAGTGTGCTGTCTATTGTGGTAAATGTACATATTTTCACGAGATTTGAAGAAAGAATATAACAAGAAATATCTTTAAAAAAGATGGTCGATGCAACCTGAAGTTAGCAAATGTATTGCAATCTGAAGGTAAAGATTTGTTGTGCAACATTAAATATTGCCGAGCTGTTACAATTAATGGTAAATCGATTACTTTACACTACAGTAACTCCATTTCCTGTAACGGGAGATCACTGCGTATTAGATTGGATAAAACTACCTCAGTAGTGCGATTAGTAATGCACAGAATAATCTGTTTCAATATAAAAATATAGTTCACCAGTACTTATTTTTGTATCAATCGTGAATTGATAAAATTGTTACATATCGATTTATCTGATTAAAACAATTTCGTCACTAGTACATAAAACCAAGAAAGTCTTCTTAGTCTTCAAGTTTGTCCTCTTTGATTCTCCTAGTTATTCCTTATGGTCTACCAGGCCATTCATTGCGCCTCTGTTCCCTAATGTATGTACCCTTTAACCTCCTCAAGTGCCTTATGTTTATGGATCATTGTTTTCATGGAGGTCTGTATGGGGAGGCACTGTCTTATGCATGTGGCGTTTCATGTAGCAACTTATTCTCTCTCTTTTAGTTCACACGCCGGACAATTTTCAGTGGGGCTGACTTACAACAATATACTATGGATATTCTTTACTGAGACGCAGTTGATAGGGCAAACAATATTATGTTTATCTAGTTTTTATACGACCTTGTCATATTTACAGTAATAAGAATAACGCCTCTGTCGAAATCAAAATGTTTTATTTGAAAACATAACACCATTGCAATAATTGTGTTCATTACTTTGCTTCGGAAGAAGAAAATACATAACAATAAACAAGTGTTGTTTTTAGTTTTGGTAAACAAATATACAGGCCTTAACGAAAAGTTTTCCAACTAGCGTCAAGGTTACAAACGTTGTTCGGTTGGTTAGAATTTGATTAGAGGTTAACGTAAGATTTTATTGGTTTAAACAACGTTTATATACAATTAGCAAAGCCATGTTTGTACGGCTACGCCGAAAAATATATTCGAGAGAATGTTATTCAAGGCACAATAAGTCACTTTCTCGTTTAATTCGCGATCGTGTAGTAGTTTTAAATGACACATTAAACAATTTAAATATAGGATTACATTAAAATATCGTACGAACAAGTAAACATGTGTTATAAATATTTATCAACGGAGTTGAAGAGTTTACACAAATTCATCGTCTATACCCGTCAAAAACTATCCAGCCGCCTTTGTTGGACTGACATAACAAGGCACAGTAAATTCGTCTGTAATTAATGACTTCAATGCTGAATATGTTGAAGCCAAACCGGCTATAACTCCAACAAGAATAATTTCACCGTAAAATACCTTTTTGTAAAATGGAACTTCAGGTCTGTAAAATAAGAAATGAAAATAAAAGTAAAGCTCTTGTTGTCACTGCTACTCGGTCTTGTCCAGAATCATTGATTCATTTTGGACACAAAGTGTTTGTTCACTTTTATCGCATTTTCATTTTGGTATTAGAGTAATTTATTATCAATCTCATAGGGAGAGTTATCTTTCGTTATAAAAGTATATTATCTGCATTTATGCAAAGCCATTCTGAATATACATGTAGAATAGTTTGCGTACCAAATGCACAACTTTTGGGATTGGTCGTAGATCAATATATTTGTTCAAGGTATTTTGCAATTTTTGACGCGAACAATTTCTGCACTGATTTATGAAATAGATAGATTCCGTTCAAATGTTAATGCGTGAGTCTGGGCACAGCAACTAAAGTACATTACAGGAAGTGCTATAGTTATGCTGAATCTAAATCTACTCGTTGCATTTATCATAAAAGAACTGTTAAAATTAAATGTAGAAATGTAGAAGGAGAATATCTCACATGCACATACATATGAATATCATGCAAAGCTTCACACGTATCAGCATGAAATACCCGTATTTAGCGAGGATGTTAATATTGTACTTTCAAATCCGTCTCAAAACATTTTATAACCATTTTCCTCGTAGCAATGAATGATTCATTTTTGATTAGAGACTCAGTTATTTTCTCGATTTTTATTAATTATTTTGGAAACTATGACGATATATATATAAGAGTCTTGGAGAGAATATGATTCCTACCATTCGATGTGACCAATGAAATAAGAGTTTGAGAGTACATTATACCTACTCTGTTTCTCTTGATCAATTATTGGGGAAACTGACCAATGAATCATGATCTTTAAAGCAAATGATTCTTCGTCTGGTTTCTATTAGTCAATCATAGGTAATAAGCCTAATGCGAGCACTTTATATTTAATCTGGTTCCGATTGGTAAATCATTGGTGAACATGACCAATGAAACATGATTTTAAAACACACGATGCTTATTGGTCAAACATTGGTAAATATGACCAATGGAATAGGAGTTTGAGTCTACATTATACTTACTCTGGTTCCCATTGGTCAACGAGACCTGGCTTCTGTCGACACAATTTAAGATAAAACAATGGAGGTAAAACATATGCTAGAAGTGTAGTTGTTGATCCGCCAATCAGAGCGAGAATACTGCCAAAATGTGGAACAGATTCCGCAACAAATAACACAAACATCACAATGGAAGTTCTCGAAATTACCCGCTTGATTGTAAAGTCTAAAAGAAAAAGACAATATGCTAAAAGAAAGATTAAGTTGTTGGAATGCCCCATATACAAGACGATGCCTCTCCATTCCCGGGATAACAACAGTCTAAAAACGTAAGGCACTTAGGAGGTGCAAGGGCAAACATGTATGGGAATAGGGATGCACGGTATTGCACGGCCGACTATAAAATTCCAGCCAAGGAGAATTTTGGGGGAGCAACAAGGGGGGGGGGTGGAGTTTAATAGACGGAATGCATCAAGGTAGAAGTCCAGAAAGTCGGTCATAATAGGCCGAGTGGGGGAAAAGACATAAATATTGCATTAAGTAAATGATCTGCACATGTGGAAAGGCCTCAAAGATAAGTATGTTATATATAGAGAAGTATAAGACGGCTTAATCAAATCTCAAGCTCGCGAACCTAATTAATACTCTGACACAGATGGACTAACCATGAAACAGGGAAAAACATCAAATTGAATATAAACCTAAAACATTAGACACCATAGTATAACACAAATATAAACTAGTTGGGTAATAGTTTTAAGATACTCCATGGAACACACTCTGTTAGTTCCAGAGCAAAATGTATCGCCTACAAAGTGCCAAATATAATCCTAAAAGACATTCTTGTCTGTCATATCCTGCCATAGTAAGTATGAATTACAGATATAATTTCAGTTAGTTTTAAAATATTATTGTCCGGCGTTAAAAAGGTGCGAATATCTATCGATATATTTGAAATCGTACAGGTGGTAGTTCTCATAATGTCAGGAATACAACTATTCATTATTAACCAATTAAACAAATCTTAATAACTAGTGGTAAGGAAATGGAATTTAAACTATTCGAAAAAAACTTTTCAAAAAAACAATAAACTTTACTTACGTTTGGGTACCCTGCACAAATGTTCAATTTCCTGACAAAATGGATTTATAACGATGCAAAACCCTAACATAAGATGTGCTATAATCAAAATAGACACTACAGTGTGAGCTGGACCAGAAGAGACTGTATCTAGAACATTGTCTGATAATTGTTTCCCGTAGATAAAATATCCGGCAGTGGACACAGGAAAGTACATTAGTAGTACGACTGAAAATGAAAACGGGAAAATATTAAATGAACATGATATTTATGTACGTTTGAATCAGAGGTTATAAATCTGAGTTTGGAGACCAATCTAAAAGCTCAAATATCTGATTGACTGGTTCCGATGCAAATTCAAATATTTACCAAATTGAATGGAATGGCAAAACTGACACTCAAGCTAAGATGTGTCGCCTTGGTTCTAGAGCTATGACATTAAATGAGCTGATAAGTGTTTAATAATATAAAACAATGAATTTAGAGGTTAAGATTACCCGAGTCATATCATTTGAAGACTCGGATCAATGCCATTAAATAAAATGTAGCTACATACGTCTGAAATTTAGTACACCTCTAATACTTGTATTATGAAGTACACATGTATTGTGTAATGAAGTCGATCAATACAAACCTTTGTAAGGCTAAAAAACAAATGATCATTTAATTTTTATTGTGTACGATTGACACAGTATTTACTTCCAAATCACATAGAGTGTATTTGCTCACAGACAAACAACAATAAAGCAAGTACAATAAGGAAACAATATTGCAGCTTTATTGCCTATGCAATTAATATGCGAATGAACTCACTAAGATATCCGAGTAATACTGCCCATCCAAAATTAGACTGTTTTCGCATGTCAGTTTGGAAGGTTGGGAAGGCCGGATGTCCGCCAAACCCGAAACATATTGTTCCAAATGCCACCGAAAATGACGTAAAGTCCACTTCTTTGTGAATTACCTCACCTACACGTACAGTATTATCATGAACCATAATACCAAGCATTATACAACACGCTATGGCGGTGGCACATGTGGCTCCCACTGCGACAAACCTAGTTAAATTGATACTTAGTTTAAGCATAGTTCGTTTACATGCTAGAAACAACAAATATATGAATATACAGTCTTATAAATGTAAAAAGGATTATATCGAAAGCCAAATACTCATATAGTTAAAGACATACAACTTTAACATGTACATGATTGATCTGAGAGTTAACATCTAAAACATATCTTACTACAGAGTGGATTTGAACTCCGAGGGGATTGTCAATATTGTTAGAATTAACCGCACAGTTTTGACTAATAACTTTGTATTTAATGTCAGTACGACCGAAAACTTACCAGAAGTCGGCTGGTGTCCCTAACCACGTGATAGGAAGTAAACAAGCAGCAACAATGGCGGCCATATAACAGAAACTCACTTCTGGCCAAATGTGTGGTTTTAGTAAATTAGAAATGTTGATTGCGGATAACAACAGAAAGACAACGCCGACACCAAACAAGGTGAAGTTTATCGACAGAGACACAAGATGTCTGAAAAAAGAAGTAATGATAAGACGAAGATATGATTTTACTATGATGGGTCATAAATGTACTTGAAGCCATTAAAAACGCAACAACTTGAACTAGGCGTCATTTTGTAGTACCAACTATCAAAAGCGTGTAACAGTTACAAATGTATATGCTAATTCGTGTTCAAAACGGTTTACATTCTAGACGAAATGTTATTCATCTAACAGAATAAAAGCCTTCTTCAATACCCCATTATAGTTCGCAATATGTAAAATTTTAAGCGTCTTCATGGTCTTGGGTCCACGAGCGGTCTAAATGTTACAATAATTTCTAAATGATCAGATACAAAACTGATATCTGTCTTCGTAATCTAGCCAGTCGATCATGACCAGATGAATCTATGAGGCAAATCATTTTCCAATTTAAATGTTCCATGGACAGCTATGTTGTATACTCACGATTAAGTGTACATGTATAACCTTTGCGTAGAAAATTGACGAAATAATTTATTACAAATAGTTAAAGAATAAGTTTTAGTACAATTTGTAGAGTAATCGATCATACGGAATACTTCAAGTGACACATTCAATGCTTTAGCATTGGTGAAATATAAAATAAGTATGTCACGTGTAGGACTCCGTACATCATTTGGGTAAGACTGTCAGTGATTCATTCGGATACCAGTTACGAAATGTTTTTGTTGTATTCACAAAACTTAGATTATATTAAATGTATCACCTTCCAAATTTCCCCATTGCGGCCTCACCAATGGCCGGATACGGATAGCGCACGTGACCTGTTTGATATTCTGGCGTTCTTTTACGTACAATTAGCCAAGACTGTCCAAGTATACCACCGGTGTAAGCAGAAATCAAACAGCACACAAGTATTATAATCAAACCACTCCATCCTGAAAACGAAAGTAGAATATGGTAATTTGAAAACGAATGTGAATTGTGTTTTTCTTCTAATTTATGAAAACTAAACTTAGATTGCGCCCACTCCATTAAAAAGTATACCACTTGCCTTAAGATTCTTTGAATCACAAATATACGACGGCACTTCATACACGACTTCGTAAATCGAGACTGTAAATAAGTCTATTATTTTATTGTAGGTGTTTCTAGCCTGTTGAGATCGGCAATTTCCGACATTTATCGACAAATCGTTATATTACCAAAGAGTGTTCGTGTCAGTCCGTTAGAAGTCATTTTAGTACATGAAAACATAATATAATCCCCACCTGCTCCCTCAACTGCGGCTGGTAGGGCAAGAACTCCGGAGCCTGCAATTTCTCCGACGATAAATACGGCACATGTTACAATGCCAAGACCATGAGCCTTTTCCTCATTCAGCTGCTACAAAGAAACGATCTTTATCAATTCAATATGACTTTTCATACATGGAATAAATAAAATACTCAGTAATGAACTTTGATTTCGTAACTGATCTTTATATAATACCATACTTACATTCGCGATATTTGTACTTATGTGTAGTTGTATTTATTGATGCAGACTTAAAAACCGATACTCATCATACAATATCTCAATACAAAAAAAGTTGAAAACGTACAAATTTATTCCTGAAAAACAAATGGAAAAGATAAAATTGTTTCGGGTGGATGAAAATGGAACATCGAAAAGCAGATGTATTATACAATATTTCATCCAGTTAAAACTATTTAAGACTCAAATAAATTAGAGACATTTTTTAGCATGTAATACATACATATACCTATATATATGTCTGAGATCAAAAGCATTTTTCTTTCCCAAACCTCATCAGATCATACCACTTCCATGTTGTATGTACACAGACATGCGTTTGGTTATCTCCAGTTGATATTGTTACTTATATCAGAAAGCCTTCACCTCTAAATAGTGTCTCAGATATGAAAAACGGTAATTAACACTATCATAAACAGCAAGAAACTAAACTATATATGTTATACCCACTGTATAATGTCACTAGTTATCTCCCTTTTCATATCCCGTCTACAGTACTTATATTTAATAGAATGAGTCTAACGCTTTTTACACCTGAACTATTTCCGCGGCTAAAATCGCACATCAAAATATATTCATGAAATTCACCGAATTCTTATAATGAATAATTCACTTCCATACGGCACAACAATATCGACCTTTCAGAACCATCGTCAAAAAAGGGGAGACAACGCAAGAAATCGATAAAGCACTGTAGCCTACAGAGTTATTCATCATGTTGATAATCGATAACGGATGGTCATATGATTTACATGTACATTGTACTCCCATGTACCACACTCGTATAGTTTGTATGACACGTTGCTATTTTCGAAAGCTCCGGGTTATAAGTAAAGTAACAGTATGCTAATTTTTTTACCAAAACAAACAAATATTATACAAATCCGTGAAGAAATTTGCGTAGTTCTTCACAGAAATGTGTCAAAATATGCACATTACAAAAATCTCGTCGGTTTGTATTTACACCAGGCACGAAAACGCAAGATTAAGTTCGAATTTTCGATGGAATCTGCTAGACAGATGATGCAGTGTATATTTGCTGTACTGTAGAAGGGATTTAGAAAGGGAGATTACTCGTGACAATCTCCCGTGGTATTACCTCTATAACAACATTTGTCGGATCCACCATTGTCTGTATTGTGAAGATATCAATTGTGTATGTCGAGTTGCTTCAACTTTACATTGTTGATTTCGGTTGTCAGTGCAGATGAGTTAATTCTTATTGTAGAGAAATCCACCTTAAAGAAAAATATACTTAATTTTAGCCAGAGATTTTAACCGCAACTAAGCGTTCAGAATTCTAAACGTTTACTGCTCCTGTGTATCAAACCTAGGTAAGGTGGTTTGCAATGTTTAATGAATGGTGAGTATACTTAGTGTAAGTATTGTGATTTGAGTGTGTATGTACGATTGGAGTGTAAATATTGAGATTTGTGTGTGTATATGTGACTGGAGTGTATATATTGATAGTTGAGTGTGTATCTGTGACAAGAGTGTAAGTACTGAAATTTAAGCGTGTATCTGTGACTGGCGTGTTGGTATTGAGATTTGAGCGTGTGTCTGCGACTGGAGAGTAAGTATTGAGATTTGAGTGTGTATTAGTGACTGGAGTGTAAATATTGAAATTTGAGTGTGTATTAGTGACTGGAGTGTAAGTATTGAGATTTGAGCGTGTATCTGCGACTGGAGTGTAAGTATTGAGATTTGAGCGTGTATCTGTGACTGGAGTGTAAGTATTGAGATTTGAGCGTGTATCTGCGACTGGAGTGTAAGTATTGAGATTTGAGCGTGTATCTGCGACTGGAGTGTAAGTATTGAGATTTGAGCGTGTATCTGTGACTGGAGTGTAAGTATTGAGATTTGAGCGTGTATCTGCGACTGGAGTGTAAGTATTGAGATTTGAGCGTGTATCTGCGACTGGAGTGTAAGTATTGAGATTTGAGTGTGTATTAGTGACTGGAGTGTAAATATTGAGATTTGAGTGTGTATTAGTGACTGGAGTGTAAGTATTGAGATTTGAGCGTGTATATGCGACTGGAGTGTAAGTATTGAGATTTGAGCGTGTATCTGCGACTGGAGTGTAAGTATTGAGATTTGAGCGTGTATCTGTGACTGGAGTGTAAGTATTGACGTTTGAGTGTGTATTAGTGACTGGAGTGTAAATATTGAGATTTGAGCGTGTATCTGCGACTGGAGTGTAAGTATTGAGATTTGAGCGTGTATCTGTGAGATTTGAGCGTGTATCTGTGACTGGAGTGTAAGTATTCAGATTTGAGCGTGTATCTGTGACTGGAGTGTAAGTATTGAGATTTGAACGTGTATCTGCGACTGGAGTGTAAATATTGAGATTTGAGCGTGTATCTGTGACTGGAGTGTAAGTATTGAGATTTGAGTGTGTATATGCGACTTGAATGGAAGTATTGAGATTTGAGTGTGTATCTGCGACTTGAATGGAAGTATTGAGATTTGAGTGTGTATCTGCGACTTGAATGGAAGTATTGAGACTGGAGCGTGTATCTGCGACTTGAATGGAAGTATTGAGATTTGAGTGTGTATCTGCGACTTGAATGGAAGTATTGAGATTTGAGTGTGTATCTGCGACTTGAATGGAAGTATTGAGATTTGAGTGTGTATCTGCGACTTGAATGGAAGTATTGAGATTTGAGCGTGTATCTGCGACTTGAATGGAAGTATTGAGATTTGAGTGTGTATATGCGACTTGAATGGAAGTATTGAGATTTGAGTGTGTATCTGCGACTTGAATGGAAGTATTGAGATTTGAGTGTGTATCTGCGACTTCTTGAATGGAAGTATTGGGATTTGAGTGTGTATCTGTGTCTTGAATGGAAGTATTGAGATTTGAGTGTGTATCTGCGACTTGAATGGAAGTATTGAGATTTGAGCGTGTATCTGCGACTGGAGTGTAAGTATTGAGATTTGAGCATGTTTTTGTGACTGGTGTTTATATATGTGACTGGAGTGTAAGAATTGAGATTTGAGCGTGTGTATTGAGAGCTGAGTTTTGGTCATCATGACGGGCAAAGGTAATATACATGATAGATAGTTTTATATTTAACATAAGGCGTGACGCCTAACAGTTTACTTTTTTTTGTATTTGCGTTTATTTATCGTCGCCACCGGTTTCCCGTATGGGCGACGCCTCCGTAAGAATGTTAGTCATATTAGATTGTTGGAGGATAGTGCATGATACAGGAGATGCCCCAGTTCCAGAAGCACCCCTTTTACGTGCTCGATGTAAAGCATCATACACGGGACCTCGGTTTTTAAAGTCTCGTCCGAAAGATTGTTAGTACGGTAAGTGATGGAGCGGGGAATCGAACCTGCGATCCCTGGATTACAAGTCCAGCGCGTTACCACTGGACTACGCATCCGCTACTAACAGTTTACACATGATAAACAACAATATTTACAATAAACAATATGTAGTTCTACTAGTACATGAAAACTGTATATGAATCTAAATGTTATGACAATATGTTGTGTAGTACAATGTAATTTGGTTATTAAATATAAATGACATACATACACACGTACAAGAAGAGAAAATCAAAAAAAATAACGTTTACATATTAAGTGTAACACATTTAATATTATACAACACAAGTATAAGTATTTCACATCACGCCTTAAAATAAAAACATCAATACATCTATATTTGTATATACAGTAAAACCAAATGATAAGACCACCCTTGGGACCCTTGAAAACATGGCTCATTATTGAGGTGGTCTTAATATTGAGGTTGAATAAAGAGCAAAACAGTCGTAATGGACTTGAAAATTGTGTTCTTAATTTTGAGGTGGTCTTTACTGAGTGAGGTTTCAATGTACATGATCAGCATAAGTTGGTTAATATAAAAGTTAATATTACATAATATGGATGGAGATTAGATAACACAAATAAGCATTGTATATAAAACTGTTAACACCACATTTTTGTAATAAAAATGTTAACTATTTAAAGACATAATCATTCAGGAGGATATTGTTTTTTCGTTCAGTGAAAGATAAGAAAATAATTCCATCGTGAGAACATCAAACTTTATTCACCAGTTACTTAGCCAGAAGTAATAAAAAACAACCAACTTCACCTAGATATTAATATGTCAGTATAATACGTATTGTTGTAATTATGTAGTGGACTTTATTTTATAAATATAGTATAAGTATAATCTTTATTTCGTCTCATCTATATACATGTACATACATTTTACAATAGCATAAAAACATAGCCAACTATTAGTCTATAGCCACTCTTAAGAGTTATAAGAGACTAGACAGTACAATAAAACATCAAATTATTACATGATACGTTAAGTATATGTATATGAGTTTATTCGAAATGTCCATCAAACTTTACGTGTGCAACACAAACTCTGAGAAACAAAAATATGATGAGAAACATATACATGTGTATTACCAGTTACAAAATGTAATAAACAAACTTACCTGTCTGTCACACACACGAAGTCGTATCCAATACTCATACAACCGTATAAAATGCAATACAAATTGTAATTTTATACATTAAATATCAGATTGAATTACACTCAATTGAAATAACTACATACAGTTGTTATCTGGATATCATGATTAAGTTTGCTAGTTCATATGATGTCCTAACGGGTGTGTAACATATTTTATCTTTCTAAAATTTGGTCAACATCATTGTCATGACAATACTCAAAGATACTGAGTATCTATAAGTTTATCAAGTAGACATGTATACTTATATGTATCAACGATTAATAAGAACACGATATAATCATTTTATTATACAGATCAACGATTCAACACACACTCGATACAGTGCTTGTGTTCAACATACACAGATAAAATTTCACTTTATGATTAATTATAACGTCGGTCCATACAAGCTCTCATTTTCCTGCTTGTTTATCATACTAAAGTTTTGCAAAATAAATAATTTTGTTTTCCTAGAACACGCCTAAACGTTCATATTTTCACATATTCCTTATTATAATTGCATTTCAAAATGCTTTAAATAACATTTTCCTCATCGTATAAAGAATTTGCATTCAAACTTGAACACATTTATAGTTTTCTTTGTATTTTGAATACGTTCACATTACCGTGACGAAACATTATACCTGTGTACATTCTTCCTTTCAACTTTACCGAGTCAAAAGCAATAAAAGTAAATAAAAGTGTATTTTGGGTAAAATTTTCAACTTTCACTTTCCGTATATATATTACATTTGAAAACAATAAATCAATCTTTATCTTAAAATCAAGCAAGGTTACCTATTATTTTTTATTTCATTCAGACATTGACTCTCATATAGTATACCAAGTTAGAAAATCTCTTCGCTAGAAAAATATAATAAAATTATATCGAGTTTGCTATATATTCATATGAAATATTCACATAATAATCTTCATTATCATAAAATCGAACAAGGTTACCCGTCGTATTCATTTCATATTTTGGTTAGATACGTAACATACACTGATAAAAATTACAAAGTTTAAAGGAAATCTCTCCGTTAGAAAAAATGGACTTATTGTTGGATACGCCTTTAATTCAGTCATTTAACTTCGACTAAGACTGGCCAAGGGAGGTAATTGTTTAGTGTTTGCATGCGGTTTCAAGTGCCGTTTGTCGTTGTAGAGAATTGTCGTTCTTGGGAGGGAATTTTACGTTAACATTGCATGCGAGGAATTTTAAAAGTCGCTCAAAGGATTGGTGTCGTTCTGGGAGGGAATACAGCAGTGATAAATTTGTCAGAACATATTTTGATAATTAGTAATAACATTTGAAAACAAAATAGCGATACATTTGTTTACGGTTCACAATCCGAGTTTGTCTGCTTTTCATGCAGTTAAAAACCCGGAATGTTTTACAATACGCTGAATAGGTTAGTGTCCGCGCACTAGTCGTGTCGACACAGTCTGTCTAACAGATACCCAAGGATTTGACCGATCACGAGTTAGCCGATTAAGATATTCGCTTCCGTAAAACCTGTCTTGTTTAGTTTCGTCAGGTTTAACGCAACAACTTTTCAATCATACACAGCAGCCAGCTGACCTAACCAGTTCTGCAGGAAGTGATTATCAATCAGCACTAACTTGCTCTTCTGCAAGCAGCTGTCAACTTCTTCACATTACAGGACATTATCATAGCCAGTATCATTGAATAACATAACCTGGTAATCGAACCCGGATTTTGCTAAAATACACACATGGGATTTATGTCGACAGTGTATATACTCAAAAAATATTCACAAACAGAATAGACTGGTTTTTTTAACGTCAAACATCAAGAGTGGCTAGGTCGGACAACTTCCTACCGTTAGACCGAGTCGGTATTTTCAGGACAAAACTACTATAAATCGCTATTCACCTGACGAACGACTTCAGATTTCAATAAGAAACATTTAAAAAAGTATATTTCAATATCAAACAACTTACAAATCAACACACAGACGCGGAGATCGCTATTTTTTTCGCTCTCAACTTTCGTTTTACGCGAACGCAGCCATTTTGAAAGCTGGTACCCGGCTCTGAGTAAGAACACATTTCGGAAGCCGAAAACCATAAAACTTGGTTTTCGGCTTACAAATGTGTTCCTACGCAGAGCCGGGTACCACCTGTCAAAAAGGCAACATTCGCGTAAAAGGAAAACTACGAGTGAAAAATAACGATCTTCGCGTCTGTATGTCGATTTGTAAGGTTTTTTTTCAATGCGGGTTTTAAATGTCATGGCTACGCACCGGCCGTCTGTGCATAACAATAGACTAACAAATAAAATGTAGGTCAACCACGCTATGGGTCAACCACAACGTTGAAACGATAAAATTCAATAATTATACAGTTGAAAAGATTAGTTAATGACATAAAGCATAATATACAACAAAATCACATACCTTAATTTAGCTTTTGTAGCTTACAACAGCAATAATTACGTTACAACGCACAATCGTTCGTTTCTCGACATAGATTCCGCCGGTCTGCGCATGCGCACAATAGGCTCTGTTCGATTTTTGTTCCCATTTATTTCAAAACCGAGTCCATTGCAAAACGACGCTAACAGAACTCAATATGCACGGCGTTGACACGCCGTGCAATAATCATGGCTCTGTCTTATCAGGGTCGTTTTATATATGCTGTTTTCTCGTGGATTCGTGCCCCTTAGCAGAATAGTCATTGCAAATTCATTAAGTCCACATTTTACTTACATATTTTTCATGTTAAACTGAAAAAAATTAATGTTAACCATTACAAAGTCTGAAGCAACATTGGTATATGTTTCGCAATCAAACATGTGCTTAAAACAGAAGGTCAGAGATCTGGATCGTCTGGAAGCTTTCTCATTTGATTCTTGCCCCTGGGAAATCTGCCTCGTTCTTGTTTGTAAACAGTTTGATGACGTACATAGATTATGCAATATCCAACTGATAATGTTCGCACACCTTACGAAAATCCCGTTTGGTGCCTCTCGGGTGAACGAAAACCCCGTTTGGTGCCTCTTGTGTGAAAAATGTGATTGCTCAGATTTTAAAAGCCCGCTTTGAGGACGACATTTAGTTGGTAAAAAATGTAGGTCAAAATCAATGTTATACAGCTACGCCGAAAAACACAGCTGTGGCATAATCTTAGACTGTAAATATTTCCGCGTTCACTATCTTATAATTATCTTATGAAAGGTTTAGTTGAGGAGGCGGCCCTGAGTATTTGGAATATACCGTATCTAGAATACATCATATTTAGAATACACCGTATTTAGAATCACCAAGTTGCTGAGTCACGAACAAGAGGCTGTGAATATTTTTAAGTGAATGAATAGTTTCGATGAGTTTAATCGTTTTTCCAAGATTTATTTTGTTTCTGGCCACACTTATCCCAAACTTTAAGTTTCCTTTTGAACTTTGAATTTCACCAGTTTCATAGAACCAAGAATATTCAACGCTTTGGAGACTATATTAGGTACAGTAAACCTCAACAATAAGGTATTCTAATTGATGTGGTCTTAATATCAAGGTTGAATAAAGGGCAAAGCAGTGAAAATGGACTTGAACATTTGGTCATATCTTTGTGGTGGTATTATTATTGAGGTGGTCTTTAAGTGAGGTTTACTGTATATGTTGATGCCACTACGACTGAATGTTACCCCAAGATGTTTATGATGTTCAACCAATTTTAGTTGTATATCATCATAACATAAGTTTGGTCGGTTTCTGTTACAGAACAAGAAATACATAACTTCTGTTTATATCATGATATTGATGACCTGAGCTCGCTAGTAAGTGTTTCTTCCATGAATGCGATGTTGTTTGTTGGAAACAGAATGAGAACAATCAACTTCGAAAAGCCTGACCGTACTAATAAGTGCTTTTCGTTGTATCATTGACATAGATACGAACTAATAAAGGACCAAGGACGGAGCCCTGTGAAACACCCCTTTCTAAGTAACGTGGGTACGACCAAGCTGATGCCACAACAACTTTCTGAATTCTGCCATTTAAATAATTACTTAACCTATTAACAAGGTTTCAAAGTATTCCATATTGTTAAAGTTTATTTTGATCATGTACTCATACATCTAATCTTTTCAGAGACTTAAGAAAAAATATACAATTAAAATGTTGCACCACAATGAGAAAATGTATGTTAACTTTGGAAACAACAAATAAACCAATACACATTGTTATATTATTGATTAAAAACAATATTTTCTCACTAGATCCTTCCAAAGACCCTTAAGAGTATATGGACATTAAAACTTGTTTCGTTTTAATTTCAAAATTAATAAGAAAAATAATACAAACCTTTGGTAAAGAATGCATCTTGTATATAATATTTTCCAGTCATATTTATAGTATCCTCTCTCCAATATAATATCATCTATGGATGGTAAGTTGTAGACTTCTTCTTGTTTTTTTTACTTCCCTTTAAGAGCTTGTAACTATTCAGTGTCTTCCTCTAGAATGTATACTTCCTGGTATATACAGTTATAGTTACACTTAAAGACCACCTCAATATTAAGACCACCATCAAATTAAGAACATACTTTTCATGTCCATTTTCACTGTTTATGTCTTTTTCAACCTCGATATTTAGACCACCTCAGTAAGTAGACCAGTGTTCAAGGATCACAATTGTGGTCATATTGTGATATGAGGTTTTAATTTACTATATATACATAATATCAATATGACGTAATATGCATTTACTCATATGACATACATACTGTTCTATTTATAGAAAGGTGATGAATCCTCTTGACCCTTCAGCATCATGTGACAAGGACAATAACAATTCTATGAAAAAATGATAGTTTCGCTGAATGACAATCAACATTTTTATTAAAGCTGTCACTCAGAGCGTATTTAAGTATTTGCAGTTTAATGAGTGTAAATGAATAGTAATAACAATAAAAAAAGTTACATCTGTTTTGCTAGATAATTTATAAAAAAACTCGTAATTAATCATAATTATATACATATAGTCTTAAATAAGTTTGTAAACGTAATATTTCAAAATACAGAACAGAATGCAACATTTAAAGAAACAGCAGAAACTATAATATGGTGTAAAAGAATGTTATTGCTCAAGTGATTTCACTGAACTCCGACTAATAAATAGCAAATTCTGAACTTATTATCAGACATACGGCGGGTAATCCATTTCATTGTGTTATATTAATACTATAACTTTACTTTAAATGATAAAACCAAAGATTCTATCGATTGATTTAATTGCTGTACGTCCATGTTTACATGATGTTGCTTTCCAATGCTCATACTTGCGAATAAATGTACATGTTCACAAATGAACTACTTCTATAGCATAGCGCTTACCTGAGAGCATTTGTTTTAGCAAGGGAAATAAGAAAAAGTCACAGGGGATTAGCTCAGGGGAATAAAGTGAGTGTTCAATAAACTTTTCTTGTTCTTAGAAAGATTGTACAATTTTATTTTTGTGGGCTGAATCATTGTCATGAATAAGTTGTATGCCTTTCAAACCCTTAATTGGGCGTTTATTTTGATAGATTTTTTTTGACAGATATAAGTACTTTATATTTTTAAAGCTTGCCTGTGATGGTTCTACCCTCTTCGCAAGGAATTTGTACAACAGGGCCACTAGAATTGAAGAAAATGGCATATAAAACCTTCTTGGCGCTTCTTGTCATCTTTGCAATGACCGGCCTTGCCTGACTAAGCCATTGTTTGTTATTAATGCGTCGCTGGGGCTCAAAATAATTCACACAAGTTTCATCCCCAGTGGGCAACGTTTCCCAGGTGTATTAAATAAACATTTGCAATCACTACATGAAATTCCCATGCTCTTATGCAACGTGGTTTCTACGGAAGGCCATCAGTGACAAAATTCATTGAATACCCCTTGTACCGGACATGATAAACGGAAATTAACGAAGATTACTGACAATTCTGTAGATCAACAGCAAAGAACGGAGTTTACAGAAAATTGCCGGAAATTAACGAAAGTTGCTGGAAATTGACGAAGATTACCGAAAACTACCTGAACCAATCGAAATGTACAATACAAGTACTGATTTTGCTTTCCTGTAAATAACAACTTACCTCACTGTTGCGTTTTTTTCGAAGTCAGTTTTAATACACATACTATATATACGTGGGATAACTCGAATAAACACAATACGCATAATACCGGTACAGCAGCAGTCACCTCCCTTCGTAAACGAACAGAAAACGTACAGAATGCGTCTCTGCCATCGAAATATGGCGAAGGGGCATAAAATGATACCCCTGCCCGTCCGTGCGTCCGAAAATTGGTCTCCAATCAATAACTCTGGATTTAAACTTTATTCAATATTCACATCTATATTCACATATACCTCACATGTAAATTTACAATAGAATACAATGATGATATGGATCGGAGAACACGTCAATTCCTATAGTTCTTCCTTTCCAAAATTGGAGAAAGTAGACATATTTATACATGTTGCGTTATCAACCGGATGTGATATTATAATTGACCCAACACAGTATCATAACCAGCTGACTTCGTTGTATAGTTATAAACAAACAAACTCCGGATGATTGTAGTTTTAATGATTGTCTCATGTTATACAAATGCTTAATATAAAAGTAAGTACATTTAAATTAAATTCATCTTCCTTTTTCGCGTTGCTTTTATCGGCCCAGCCGTACTAACATGGCTTTTCTATTTGCATATCAGTGTTGTGTAAACCAATCAAATCTTACGTTAACCTTTAAACCAACTTCTCTTCAAACGAACAACGTTTGTAACCTTGACGCGGATTGGTTAACATTTTGATAAGGGGTACGTTACCCTACCGAAATCCTTAACGAAATCCATTGAATTTCGGTAAATTTACCGAAATCCATTTTCCATTACCGAAGTCCACTTCTCATAAACATCTGTACTATATATTGCTAATTTCTTGTTATAATATTAAATATCAGGTTGATTTGAATATACATACAAAACATTTAAGGAAATTATTGCATATTTAGAAAAATGTAGACGATAATGTCTTCAGTGGATTTCTGTAAGGTAACGTACTATTCGATAAAGCCTTTATATGCGTTTATCAAACCTAAAAACATTTACTTTTAAACGTTTATGTTGCACAACAAATATCAACCTTCAGATTGCAACTGATGTGCTTGCTTCAGACTGCGCCTACTATGTTTTTTCAAGATATTTTTGTGTTAACTATTACTGAAAGGTTCACATTATTAGTAAAAATTATCCTCCGAACATACGGACGGACCTAACCTTACTTAACTCTCTTCACTTTTCCTAACATCTTTACTTAACTTAAAACTGTCCTCACGCAATTCTTTATCCCTTCCCATTCCTTCTTACTTAAATCATTATTTTGGCTGATAGGGGTGTCGAAAAATACCCAATGAAGTTTCATTCAACAAAGTCTCTTAACCAATAAAATAGCTTCTCTTATTTTCTGAATCAATCAGCGTTTCAAGTTTTGAAAAAAGTCATATTACAATATTGCTTCCAACAACTGCCGTTGTTATAAGTTAACGTCAATCAGACGGCACAAAGTCTAATATCAACAAGCCCATCATAAACAATATGGAATATCAAATAGTGCAAAACAACATCTGTCACAAAGAATTTCAAATGTTAGAGATTTGTTTCACTGCCAGTTTGTACATGTTTATTTAAATAAGTTAAGTTCAACTTTTAAGCTACATCACATTCCAAAGTAAACTTCGTATGGTTTATGGAGTGTTGTTTCCTGGAGGTCTGTGTAGAGAGGCACTTTCTTATGTATGTGGCGTTCTCTGTAGCAACTTATTCTATTTTCTTGTTCCATCATTCCTGTTTTTAGCAAGGGGCTCGTCAGTGCCAATTGCTAATAGTAGGTGTAATCCGCGGACACTCATCGGATGAGTCATCCCAAGTATTTCATTCTGAACCGCAAAAGGCTATACATACTCCTGCAGAAAGTAGTCCCTGTCTAACAAAAAATAGCGGTAAGCATTTGCGATATCAGCTATAAAACGGATTTGAGCTGACTTTACTTACGCAAAAGAAAGAACCCCAAAGAAACTTGCTGATCAAATATTGCAAATTACAGAAATGTCTGCCTACGCCGCAGCCGTATCACGCATGAAGTGCACTGAAAACAAGCTAGCGGACGATAGTATAAGATAGCGTACAGAAGGCAGAGGACGATAGCAGTAGGCAGAGATACAAATACAAGAAAAATGTGCAACATATAATATATCCAACGAACAATTATACGTATATTGAAATCATGGGAAATGCAATTTTCCGTAATCGTTCCGTTGAATATCATGGGAAATGCAATTTTCCGTAATCGTTCCGTTAAATATCGACGATTTACGGAAACATACTTTTTTGTTTTATTGTCATCCTGTCTGTAGGTCGGTCGATTGATTGTTCTGTCCAATATACAACATATTTAGTTTGTGTATCACCTTATTCTCTCTCTTTTTTTAACTTCTTCTTCAGTTTTCAAGGGATTACAATGGAGTTTGCTAATACAAGTACCATGATACATGATTTGTACATGTGGAAGACATAAATTTGCTATGCATCCACGAAAATATTTTAGAATTCGGGCCCTTTGAACTGAGGTCTCGTTTTAGAACACTTGTAGCAAAATACTTTTGTTTTTATGGATTGGATTGAAACTTGGCATATAATCAACATTAAGGTACTGTTTACTTCTTCTCCATCCATGACTGACTGTCTTAACGAAGTATATAATATTGTGTGTTTAACTCCTATGATATTTTATTTACTGACATAACATAGTGTTCTTGATAGACTATTGTGATAGGTAAAATATATATGTCAAAGTGACGTCTGTGATCTGTAGTGAGTCTCTTGCTGTCAGTACTTTCGGTGCTTTGATTGATTATGGTTTCAACGTGTGAGATGGTTGCTCTGTTGAAAATATAAATTTGCTAAGATCACTTGCTTGCATATATCAGAGTTGTGTAAACCAACTTCAAATCTTATATTACGCCAATAACAGCATCGTGAATGTACTTTGTTGTCACATTTCCTTTGTTTAGCACAGAGTGTTATAGAATGTCGATACGTACGTAAATAATTCAAACTGGGTGTACGGGCGCTAATATTCCTATCAAAAGTTCCACTGTTAACAAAATGTAGCACTTTCTTTAAAAGCAATACTTATACGTGTTCTTTGTTTTAAATAACAAAACTGGATGTACGTTCCTATCAAAAGTTCCTCTGTTAACAAAATGTAACACATTCTTAAAAGTTATATACGTGTTTTTGTCCATAGTCCATTGTTTATAGCAGAATGTAGCACTTACATGCACACTTAATTAACACCTGGAAAATAACTCCAGTGATTGTATGTGTACGTGATATAATACTGAGCTGGTTAATGGAGTATCTAATGGAGTTTTATGGCCATCAGATGGTTCAACTCAAAGGACTGAAAGTCCTAACATCGAGCTTCACTAATATGGGATCAAGAGAAATGTTTTAAAGAATGAAGCAGAAAGAGTGGAAGTAATCTTTTATTGTGTTTAACAAAGATAACAGAAATGGACATGGCAATATAATCGGTATATGTTAGAAAATACAGTTTACAAATACGTTTCATTTTGTTAATTCTAATATCCATTAAGGGACTTCAATGTCAGACAAAAATGGCACTTAAAAAACCTTCAATATTGGGGTTTATTCAACCAAACTCATCCTCGGTACCCAGGCTATTCATAACATATATGATACCCTGAGCAAATTGGCTAGCGAAACTTCGTACTGCATGAATTTTCATTAGCATTTCTCGACCAATGAAATGGACGATAAAAAAACGACGGAATCTCCTTTGTGAAGAGCGATCAGCAAATTCAACAAAATGGCAGCGACCATTGAAACAAATGTGCGATTTGAAAGCCGCGCTCTCATTGGATCGCTCAGAACCGCGATTTCATCCGTAACTGCTCAGCAATTTCCGTTTCGCATGAGGTGTGTGTCATGCTGCCAATCAAGCAGCTGGATTTCACCTAATAAATTATTCATAAATACGAGATTTTGACAGTCAGTTTGCCCAGGGTATCATATATCTTATGAATAGTCTGGGTACCGTGGATGACCAAACTACAAACAAACTGAAACGATTGCAAACGGCGTGTCGCAATTGTATTTTTTCGGACAGTACACATTTCGGGCATGTTTAAATGTTACCTTCATTTTTGACTACAAAAAAATGACGGATTCGTACATCGATTTTTCACAATACTTACCAATACCTGTATCGGGAATGCTTGCATTGTGATGCCTCGATTAATTGTCGCATACCTATTATAGTTACATAGTCATCTAGTGACCAGGTACGTGTTGATAGAAATCGTAGCTGGTGAGACGAAGCCCAGTCGGGTATCTATTGTCCATGTATCAATACATACCAGGTCAAAGGATGACTATAAATTGAATTTACCCCACGATGAACAAGTTTGCTAACCAATACACACAAGGAGACAATCCGTAAACCTACAAAATATCATCTTATATCTTGCATCTGCTGTTAGAGCCGCAAGTTCGATCAACTTATATAATCCCCTCTATAGACGAAACAGTACAGCAATGTACAATGTTTTTTATTCATGTAAGCTCTGCTTGGTTTTAAATTATCTAGTCTGTGTATCCTTTGAGATGAACCTTTGCTCTTACGGGAAGTCGTTATTGTAAACAACGCACAGCGGCAAGGGTTTTGGCCATCGCGCATTTTGATGCATTTCTGAGGGGGTGGTTATCTTCCCTTGCAGTACAGCAAAAACTATAAGGGGAGATCACTGCGTAGGAGATTGACTAGTAGCACCAGCATGCTGCTCCGGTCAGTCTAGTGGATACCCAGGAATTTTCCTGATCATGCGTTTAGCCGATAAAGATATGCGTTTCCATAAAACCTATCTTTGCTTTGTTTCACCTCCATGATTTTACTCTGTTTTTCAACAATGTTTCAGTCAAATACGGCGACAAGTGGACCTACCAAGTTTTGCTGGAATTAATATCAGCTAGTATTAACTGCTCTTCCGTAAACAACTGCCAATTTCTTCACATGTGGAGGAAATGATCGTAGCCAATGTAACGCAAGAACATAAACTGCCCAAGCCGGGAATCGAACCCGAATATGCCAGGTGACAGTATAGAGCTCTACCAACTGAGTTAGTCGGTCAGGCTTTTATAAAATGCAGATTAGAATTATAATGACGGAATAATAAAACTGACTAACATGACAGCCGATTGTAGATGAACGGACAAGGGCATTCAAAAATATAACCAATTGTTCAGGAATAACATTTGATTCCGAACTGAATAATCACCCGGTAGTCACCACACCTTATACGTTAAAATGTCACAATGCGACATCCATTTTCAAAAAAGATGTTAAAGTTGAGTATGATCTTTCATTTTGGTTTAGTAGAGACCATTAACAAGAATTTAAAAAATGCATTTTTTTTCGAAATATTTTGCTTTATAAAAAAAGCCTGGACATATTTGTGTAGCATTACATTCTCCGATTTTTAAAATGCTTGCCAGATTAATACATGTCATGTTTTTAAGTTATAACAAAAATATTCGTAATTCGTGGACACCCATCAGTCTTCGTATTTACTTTAAACCTACAGTATTGATCATATAAGTAGGGACAGAGTATTATACTGAAAGTCACTTATGGAAAAGTACGGAGCCTAATATGATGGAATAAAAGATAAAAGGATAATTCAGATTGATCTTGTAAATGGAAACTTAATAAAGTAACACTAGTATTTATATTTCCATTTTACCAGATTTCAGTGCATTGTATTTCAGGATAATTATGTTTCCGTACAAACACTTTGATGATTATATTCCAACATTTGTAGAAATACAGTTGTCATTCCAGCGTAGTTTGAAACCAAGGACGGACGCAATGACGTCATTACACGATTTGTATCATGGATTCTTTGGGGCTATATAGTGGTTCGACCAAGGCAGAGTACTGTTGACGCAGAACAATCGTTGGCTTCAAGACTTCCAATCGCTGTCTAGAGGTTGAAGGGTAGGATTGAGTGCGTCATTTTCTAATGTGTTGTTTGTCGTGTTTGACGTTTACTATTGAACATTATACTGTTAAAAAAATTGTCATTAGAGAAGTTCTTTAAAATGTACATATTTTGAGCGCTGTAGTGCCACGTGTAGGCCATGCCGCGTGTCAACTATTTTCGGCGACGTGCGCCGCATTTAGTTCGTGTGTGAACTATATGCGGCACGGACTACATGTGGCACAACTCAGACAGACTTTTATTGGTGCATACAGACGGTTGAAGAATTTAGTTCACGAATGTTAATGCAGACAAGTGTCTAACTATATCGTACTGAAGTATTCGGCATATTTTGTAGTGTTTAAATTTATGAAGAAACAATCTCTACAGGAATAAGTAATCTATTCGAACGGTATGCGATGTAGTGTTTGTCCAACATTCTAAACCAGTGGGCACCACTGCGCATGCTTTCCAACGTACTTATTCAAATCTGAGGCATCTGATTGGCTGAAAATTATCATGAAATTATGCTGGTGATTTGGCTCCTTCGCTCTATGTCCGAAGTGACATCGGCTAAATAGTTACTAAACTTCGAATATGTTCAATGGTCATTATATCTTAGACCGCGTTGTCGAGATTCGTCTTGTGCTATTTAAAGAATCGGTTAATTTCTTGGTTTACTTATTCCCGTCTTGAACTGATTCCACGGAGAGGTCAGGCCTGTCGGATCTGTTTCACAAAGGATGATTTAGTAATGTAGTTAAATTGTGAATCAAGAACAACAAACTTTTGTGATAGCGGTTTTTGTATCAACACAGTCATTTATAAAATCATTGCCAAATACTGTTGGGTAAAACATTACAATCTAATATGTTCCTCCACAAGAAACTAAGTAATTTAAGTAATTAAAAACCATGCTTTTATTATCAAGATTCATGTCTGTGAAAATCTGTCCAGTGGTCGCGTTTATCTATGTAATGTGTTTCATAGATAATCAATTCATTATAACTTTTAGAACAAATTGTAACCTTTATTTAACCTTTTTATAATGATTTATGGAAAGTCACATGAAAATAGGACGTGCTTTGTATTTGTTCTTATTATGTTCTTATATGTATCAATGTAAAGTTTACTGTCTTTTGTGTTTCACCTATAATAAAGCTATTAAAGCTATTATTATCTATGTAGAACGCGATCCAGCGTCTGAGACGTTTATTCAAAATTTATTTTAATGGCATGATATTCCAAACACACAGTTTATTATAAAAAAAAACACACACAAAAATGAATCGCTGTCACTTTGATATGTGTAAACAATGATAAAAATTGAACAATAATTTGACGAATGACATTAGCATTAGTAAAAATATAGAAACCAAAACATTAATTTCGTATATTGTATCTATAAAACTTACGTTACTTAATGGATTCGTGTTTGTGAAAAGCGTACCGCGATACAATATTCATTTTCTCGTACATGTATTGCAATATATCGGTATACCGGTAAAATGTTACAGTCCTATGTGAAGTAGTTACTGTCCGGTTAGCTCTTTTGACCAGTATAAACTATCGAAGCTTTATCACATCACATAGGCCTAGGTGTCCCATGTGAACTCTGGGAAACATTCAACTCTTACACTGAAAGCCATTGTCTGATAATTGATATAAGGGATAATGTATTATTTATGCTGATTGTCGGTTCGTTTCGTGTAAAATTGTCAAAAGCAATTAAGACAAACGGCATATTTGAAATACTAATTTATTTCATAACCATTTATAATTTCTTTGTACGTTTTATCCAAACATGTTTGATATCCGTGATTCCACTCAGGATTATTCTTTGATCTTATTTTTTTTATTAAAGTGCCATTAAAAACGGCAATAATGCACCGGATGCCTGTCCGATAGTTTCACTATTTTCCCCACAATTTACTGACGCATCGACAATTCTGCATCCATAGGTTACACTTGCATGTCAGGTCACTACAGCACTTGAACCCGGCTTTGTGTGACCACGGGACGCAGTGATGATTCCATCGTCGGCATATAAGGCGTTTGCGATAAGACTTTCTGAAAAGAAACAAAATACCCATAAATAAAAAGAAAGAAGTTTCTGACAGCAAAAATAATGGTGTGCGCATGCGCAGCTTACTCTTAAACGTCACTTTATAATATGATTTATACGAAGAACGCAAACCTGATAGTGGATACTTATTACTGCAAAAAAAAAATTTGTATTCTTGTATGATGGTACAGTAAAACATCAACAATAAGACCACCCTTGGTACCCTTGAAAACTGACCTCCTTATTAAATTGGTGCATCACAGTAAAAAAGGACTCGAAAAATAGTAGAGTATTAATTTCTAATCCAAATATCTGGAAAACGTGCAGTCTTGGCTTGGAAGCACCTCCCAGGACCTTCGTCCTTTGATTTATCCTTAATTGCATCTCGATAAATTTATGACAGTGGTATTATTTGGACACAACCCCTTAGCATTTAGATTAGCGTATATAACAAGTCAGCCCTGCGTTCAGTAAAGGTATTTGCGGCTCACGTTTCGTAAGATTTTGTAACGTTTTACAATTTGGTTCCCCGTGTGCAGTCAATGTGATACGTTGGGCAAGGGATACATTACAAAAAGTTCGCAACTGTTAACCGTAACTGAACGCAGGGCAGGTCAATCAGTTGTCTATTTTTTTACACTTCGCAATGTTCAGACGTAAAAATGAGAACTGGCGTATTATGCGCCGATTTTACATACACTAAACAAAACTTTTAAGTGTGCAGGTATCAATTTACCGTATCTTGGTCAATATTAGGCTGATTTTGTGAAATTTTCGACAAATGTAGCATAGATACCTGATATTATATTGTATTCATTTCATGTCATAAATCCACAGATTGAACAAATAAAATCAATAAATGTGATGATGCGAAAACTGTCAGTACTGCAGCTCCCACTTAAAGATGATCTAGTTGATTAGAAAGAGCCTATTGGGGTCAACAGAAATGCGTATAAGTACCTAAGTGTACATGGTGACTGACGACCTTATAAACAAAAACAAACAAGACAAAGAAAGAGTCTTAAAGCGTGTGTGCCCACCCTGACGCAACACGATCTGGGAATCGTGATCTAAACGTAGCCAAGAGCAAATGTACAAAATTTCGTGTAGAAATGTTAATCAATAAAAAAGTTATTCGACAATAAAAAAAGTGCACACTTATAAGTTGTGTTAAGTGTACATGCATAAGTATGCACAATGACTTTTAAATACTATTTAAACAAGTGAGTATAATGCGTGCTCTTCCTTTTGTGTGTAATGTTTATGTCATGGAATGTTTTCCCGAATAGTTTCCATTCCATTTGCCTGGCAACCATTTTATTACTTTTACGAGTAATGTCAATAGGATATGATATTTCACAGACACCACGTAGCAATTATTTTAATAATCTAATGTTTCATCTGATCGTGATATTTTTTTATTTTTTAAGGATTGGTAACATTATGTACAGTCTCTTGCACAGTCTCAGTGCCATAAAACAAGTATGGTATTATTGTGTTGCGAGTTCCTGTAAAGTTCCTATATAGAGTACTAGAGATTGTTTATGCTCATGTGGGCAGTTGGCTAAGAAAGTTGAAGAAAAGTGGTTGTCACATGCAAATTAGTATTTTCTCAATTATCACATATTTGGGAATTACTCCTTTAAGTGCTTATCAGTTTTGTCTATCAAAATGGCTGATTACTAAGAACAAGGGAGGTAAATATTAAAAATGTGGGAATTATTTTTGAAAAATAGTTATTTACATTCATTACTTTATCCCTTGCAATAGAATCGCAAGCGCACTTAACATAAACTGGACACTTCATTGCAATTTTTTTTGCAACACTATGTGGTAACGAACTCGCGACGTCTGGAAATTGAATATCAATGCATAAATGGACACATCTGAAAACTGGAGACCTCCGAAATTTGAATACATGTTCCTTTTAAAGCTGATACTGTCGAAAACGAGACACTCTTTAAAATCTGATAACGTTGAAAACATATTCTATTGACAACTGATAGCTGCAAATTGAAAATTGGTACCTTTGAAACCCAGATACTTTGGGGAACTAAATACCTTTGAGAACCCAATACCTTTGAACGCCGGGTTTCTTTGAAAACTGGGTATACTGGACAACATGATATCTTTGAAAAATTGATATGTTCGAAAGTTTGACTCGACATTAAAAACAGATAGTATTAAGCCAAAGTAAGTATCTGTTTGTGGCGACCTTGTCAGTCGAACAAAACCTTCGTAACTCATGTTACTTGTTAATCGCAGCCGTTCTAACATGCTTTTGCTTTTTGCATATCAGTGTTGTTTAAACCAATCAAATCTTACGTTAACCACCAAGGCAATTTCTCTTCAACCGAGCAACTTTTGTAACATTGCTGCGGATTGGTTAACCTTTAGATAAAGGGTACGTTACCTTACCGAAATCCACTGAATTTTGGATCTGGTGTGACAAGCAATCGTAACATGTCGGCGTATTTTATGTTGCCTAACGAATCTTAACCTTCAAATTTAATGTAATCTCTTTGTCCATATCTGAACTGAATTGACAACACATAAGAAACTAAAATAATGATCCAACAAATGCGCCGAGGCCCCGCCTTTTTAAATGGTAAAATCATTTGAGCAGAGCAAATGGAAGTCTAATTGGAAAGCAAAGACAATAGATGAAGAGATTTTCTTTACTCTGAAAACAGGTGCTAAAAGGAATCTAAACGTACATCAAAGTCAACTTTCTCAACGTGTAGAACCCATTATGTAAATGACCAAAACTAACGACTAGCCTTCAGTAAACACTTCCTAGACATATTAATTACTAAAATGGAACTAAATTGCAACTAGACGAATACTTAGAACGTATACTGGTCTTAATATTGTCTGTGGAAGCCGTATAGAGTGTTCATTAGTTGGAGAAGTATCGCAAACCTTATACATTGTGTATGTATTATTCAATGTCTTAACGAAAGCTTTACCAACAATATTTACATACATTTCACTTACTTTGCATACCCTTAAAAGAGCATGCTCATGTGCAATGAATTGTTAACTAAGCAATAAAGACTTCTGTTGATGATTTACATACAGTGGCAATAGATGTGTCTAGTCAAGTATGGATAAATGTTTAAAGAAACCAGGCTAGTACATACCGGGTTATGAATCGGACGGTGCAGCGTAGTTTATGATGCCTCGGATGATCACGTGACTCACTACACACATCGGGTGCCATTTGCAAATTAATGTTTTGTTATAGCGAAGACAAAATGTAAAATCAACTAATTCAAACGCATTATTTTGGAACTTAATTGATTTTTTCTGGATGAGATATGTATTGCTTCGTTGTAATTTTAAAAGGATTGACTATGTTTCTACAAAGTGCTATTAAATTACGTACTAATCTATTAAGTTTTTGATTAGATGTTATACTTATAATGCTGTTTTTATTCATATTGTATCACTGTCGTTTGTCATGTGTATTTGTAATATTTTGTTTGACTATGTTGTATGTATAAATGTACATGTACTTACTCTCATAGAGTATGTTAATATTATTATTGTAAATTTTATATATTGGATGATAAGTATTATACTTAAATCCAAATATTAATAAATCATTCTGTTCTGTTCTGTTGATATTTAATATTTAAGATCTCGCTATGCGTAATTAATTCCTAATTAACGATTCGAATGTGAGCTACCAGACTTGTGAAAAACAATGGCGGACGGTCAATTTTCTTTTATGTAGTATTTTGTAAGTGTTATAATGGTTTAATTAAGCAATTAAAACTGTTCAATTACTAGGAAACACAAATATCATATTTAATTGTGTGCTTTGCACTAGGTCATAAGTGCTCAAATTGTCCAGATATTTAGAAAGAATCAGTGAATATGGCCAATTTTCGCGTAATGCGAAAATATTGCTTCCAATTTGAAAATTACGTCCATGATTATGTGAAGAATAGCAGTCTAAAACGCCTTGTATCACATAAGATTTTAGTGTTTTTTTTATGCAAAATAAAGACAGTTTGGTGCTCTGCAGGTAACATAAATCGCGAAATAGTACTTTTAAGTGCTTTTTTATTTGTCTGAAAACTGATATTTTTTCTTTTGAGAGTTCACTGAAGTTGTCAATTGGGATTTGATACCCGTGAATTCCATTAAATGTGAGAATTTAAATAACATTATACTGTCTTACTTAAGATGATATTTTTCCTTAATCATCATTTCTTTGTTATATAGAATATAGCAATAAATTAATCCCGAGCCGAGGCAGGATAAATCGATAATAGATAGCGTTATATAGTCCGATTCATAACCCGGTATGTACTAGCCCTGAAGAAACTGAACATTGACATAGTTAGTATTTCAAATGTGAAGAAATTCCCATACTTAGTTAAAGTTATATTTGTTTTTGTTGAATGAGTCTAATAATATATCCTATGATCTACCATTTGTCTTCTAGTTGTTTTAAATACGTGTTAGCCATTTGTTATATAACACTAGTTTCACATGGAATGTAAATAGGAGTTTGACTGACGTGCTGTTTAATGTAATCTTTTATAAACGGCATTTCATAAATAAAACAATTGAAGTTAATGAGCTCTTGTTGTGTTGTGTCGCAGTTTTACGCAGTTTTTACAGAAATACAGTAACTCCTCACATAAAGACCACCTCAATAATAATACCACCTCAATAATAAGACCACCTCAATAACAAAACCATCTCAATAATAATACCACCTCAATAATAATACCACCTCAATAATAATACCACCTCAATAATAAGACCACCTCAATAATAAGACCACCTCAATAATAATACCACCTCAATAATAATACCACCTCAATAATAAGACCACCTCAATAATAATACCACCTCAATAATAATACCACCTCAATAATAAGATCACCTCAATAATAATACCACCTCAATAATAATACCACCTCAATAATAAGACCACCTCAATAATAATACCACCTCAATAATAATACCACCTCAATAATAATACCACCTCAATAATAAGACCACCTCAATAATAAGACCACCTCAATAATAAGACAACCCCAATAGTAAGACTACCTTAATATTAAGACCACCTCAATATTAAGAACACAATATTCCAATTCATTTTCACTGTATTGCTCGTTATCCAATCTAAATAATAATACCACCTCACCAGTTTTTAATGGTTCCACGGGTGGTCTTATCAGCGTTCAAACATACGCCTCAATCAGAGTTCAAACATGCTATCTCAAGGTTGACAGCAGGCTGCTCTAGCCAATGAGCTTATTGGGTCACATTAATGAACTACTAACTGTTGGACACACAATAATTTAATATTGGGCGTAAGCAATACGGAGTTTGGAGGCCAGTCTCAAAATACTTCCTTCCCATCAATTTCTAAACTCAGATTTATATTCTGACCATGGACTTAACAAGAATGCATACATAAAATACAAGTGTATTTAATACGAGAGATCATTGGTTAAGAGACACGCAGGGCTAAACAAAAGTTTCGATTGTTTTGCACGAGAAATGGCAATTACATACTATATTAAGTTTGGATGGACCTTATATAGAATTCTGTCTATCATAGACAAATAAGTTCATCACTTGTCACTTAAAGATACATTGTCTTATTTTCTATCAAAATATGTCAAGTGATAATTTATAAAGCCTTGATACAGATGTACACTAAAACATTGCATTGTAACTTTTCTTTAAACATTTCCCGAAACTGCAAAACACAAGTCCGCTTCAGTTATTTCCTATGCTAGCGCTAACTCGGCGCGTGGGTCAGTATAATAAATACCCGTATCAGATTCACACATTTGTGGTTTTGGGAAACGTGAAAGAAAAGTGACAATGCAGTGTTGTAGAGTGCGTCTGTATGAAGGCAATTACCACTGATTGTCTCATATTTATGACTAAGCATATTTTGTCAAAAAAATAAGACCATGTAACTTTAACATTAACTTGTTCTGAGAAGAAAATGAAGGTAACTTCATTCCAAATTCTGCATTTTTATTGTGCACCATGCACAATTTCATTGACAAAGGAATTGCAAAGTGAATTTCTGATTAAAAATGGGACATCAACATGTCTTTTTACGACAGACATATCATTAAAACGTGAACTCACGAATCGCGAGATCATTAACTTGACACTTTCACGTTCTTAAACACAATCATGGATGGATAAATCACGAGGTTCGCAATTTGATTTGTGGTCTTGAATTAATGAACTTTGCAATCGTGGAATAAAATTGAAAACGCGAATGTGCTTAAAGTCATTTAAAATGCAACAACAACAAAAAAAACATGATGATAATGAGGAACAATATAATTTCTTTAAAAAAAAAAAATCCGTAAATCGGTTATGTAATTAAGAATAATTGGTCTTTCGTTTAACTATGTTTTGAAACATATCAGTAAAACGCTTAAGACACTTGGTACCAAATTATACCTATTTGAAATTGTATTGTTTTTAATGGTGTTAAGTAGGCCTATATATTCGAACCAGGCGTCATTTGTACCAACTGTATAGCGTTCATATGTAAGTTAAGTGGTAGTTCTTGTGCAACATTGTATTACACTATAAACCAAGCATTCTTAATGTGATAATTAATCAATTTTAGGAAATTATATAAGTAAAATAAATAATATTTTTCATTGTAAATTCACTTTACCACGGCGCACAAATTTCAGATGCGTTTTTAAATAGCGTGCAGTAAATTTAAATATTCGTGCTTTCACAATATAAGGATACAAAATGATGTATAAAATTGAGAGAAGTCACCGGCAGTCTTCCGTACTCATATAAACCACTGATATTAGACACTCCTATCCATTTTGATCGACATCATAAAACGTGAATGACGTCACGGGGGAATTTGCTATCATTATGCAAAACAGTTGCAATTTACAAATCAGTGTCTGTGGGAAGAGAAGAAGACAGAACAGTTTCATGGAGATTCATCAGACGACGTCGCTCCCGACTTTGGTAAATAATCATAACTGACGCAGTCAAATCATCTCTGAGGAGGGTTACAAATTATCACAAACATAGACAAAGGAAAACCACTCCTTGAACGCATTGATATACTGAGCATATTAAATGAATTAAACACATAAATATGTCCAATTTGTAGGAGAGTCTTTCCTTTCATAGCTCATAGCAATAAGGACAATATGTATTTTTGTTTTATTATAAGCAATTTTCAAATACCACATTTTATGGAACGCCGGTACTGTCTTATGTAGTCATAACAAAATAGTATGTTTTTTTTTATTGCATTATGTACCAAGTTCTTTACATGTTGTGCAAACGTATTTATAGTTTGACCGTATATCGCTATACAGTCAGACCTCGTTTATTCGAATTCGTCTGGTCCGATTTTATTTCGAATAATACATAATTTCGAACAGCCCATTTCAATTCGACGTGCCTAAGAGTATACATCTGGCTTGATATTTATTTCGGATAATAACAAGTATTTGGATAGAAGGTTGTCGAATAAACGAGGTCCGACTGTATGTTGTGCCTTTGAACTTTATAGTTTGACATTTTTATTTTGTATTATGTAGATACGTACATCTTTATACCACGTAGACAACTTATTACGTCATGTGCATCCTTTATTATGTTACGTTCATACCGTATTATTCTGCATATATATACATTTACTTTTATAAAATGTTTAATATTGACTTTTCAGTTTTCAATATGTTAGCATGAAATTTCAACCTCGAGTCATATTTTCATAAATACGTGCAGAACCCCAATTGCTCAAGTTATGAACATATAAACGTCACATATTCTCCTGATACGTGTTGATATTATTAGTGCTTCGTCATAAACTATATCTATATATGGTAATAGTTACAAATATAGACTTGTTTGAGAACTAGAAAATGTTATTAAATAAACACTACACTTATAAACGTTTGTTATAGTGCCATCCTTATTTAAAGGACAGCCATTTCTGACTTATGAGACACCTACCTTCTGAGCACATTTACTTTCCGATTCCTGTCCTTAAATGACAGGCACCAGGCAGTAGACACACGGTAACCATTATTTAACTAGCTAGCGGCTCACCAACCGGCAATATCAGAATGGACCCGTACCGTGCTTCGAACTTTCGACCTCCCGCTTACAAGTCGGGTGCCGTAACCATTCGGCCACGGGAGACGGTATAACTTAAACTTATAACTCAAGTGAGCTCAAGATAAGAAACAGACTGTTCAATGAATTGACAATAACAAATGGTTAACCAAACTAGGGGTATAGTTTAGTACACACAAACACATTTCATAGCGCCATATTTGCCCCAAAATATTTTGTCTACCAATGTGTGATTACTTCATACAGAGATTGTCAAAAAGTCTGCTTGCGATGCTTTGACCCTTACTTTTTTCCGTGGATTGGTAGGTCAATGTATTTTACATTTTTATAATGAAAACCTACTGTATGGAATGCCCAAAACAATAAGACCAAATGCAAAGAATCTCTCGGAGTACCGCAAACTAACAATTTGTTTTAGAATTGCCTTAATAACGAATACTTTCATCTCGCAACTGTCTCAAATATAAATATAAAACTGATTTATAATAGCGGAAACATAGGGTAACCCATTAGAAATATGTTACAGTGTACATAAACGTGGGCGACCTGTGAACATACAAACTACACTTACTTTTGTACATTTTTGAAGACAGCTAAGGCATTCTCGTCATTATAATCTTCTATATGAGAAAATTCGTTATCTGAAATGTAAAAATATAACAGGTTTTTAAGAACTTTAACGTTTCTGACAAAACTATTACGCTATAAATGAGAAGAGCTTCAACTATTTTGTAGAAGACGACTTTCTGACGTTTACAACTAGGAAAAAGACATGTTCCGTGTCACCTAGCGCTGTTTGAGTGAATGTGTAAGTTCTACAAGACCTTTCCTGCAATTGCATTGCAATACAATGCGTTTTTTAGATATCGATGATATCGATATATCGACAGAAAATATCGACGGTATATCGATACAGCGATTATATTTTTAAATTCCATTAATAGACTATTAACCCTATTTTTTCGGTATGTTTATGTGTGTATGTCTTACATAGTTAAATGTTCAACTTGTATATTTATGATAACAGGATACCATTTAAGTAATTTATCCATATTGTTAATTCACAGTATTATATTATATTGCCACCATTTGGAATGCACTATCCACTAGAGCACTGTTTACAAGAGGCCGACTACGTGACGTTATGCTATTTTAGCACACTTTTAGACTGTATTTTCCCGCCATAATATCGATTGATTTAAGTGTGTATCGAATATCGATCGAAAGAAAATTTGTTGATATATCGATATCGATTGTATCAATGACAGCCCTAGCAATAAGTACACAAACCACGACAGGATTCCAAGACGCACTCTTAGTATGTAGTGTGATAAATATTTAACAGAGTAATGTCCGGTCAATAATTACCAACATTAACCCATGTAAGAATGGCATTGTGTGATCCAGCGTGAGTATAGGAGTGTACGTTGATATCTGCTTATAGCAGAGCACGATTCAATTAATTCTAAATGGCAATAAAATGCCGGATATTAACCACTGCTAATCAAGATCGACATTGCGTATTCACGACCACAAATCCTTAAGACTGAAAGTAATTCATGTCCACAAGAAAGCAAACAAGACAACTAGATCTACCATAATCATAGTTCTGGAATTTACGGAAAACGTTGTTCAGATTGTTTCCGGTAGTTCGCACACTGTCCCCTCCTTAGCTTCCTCTGTCATTAATTAGCTTAACATTAATTGATAAATTGCTCTTGAACTAGACCCTTAAGCAAATAGAGGATGGTGCGGAAGATTGATAACTAACTTACCATAAACAGGGTGATCAATATCATGATTGTACGGTTCAGATATCACCCGAGGTAAATTGTGAAGACTGTGAACAAATCTTGGGTTGTAAAACTGAAATGGGACAGTAGTCTCAGAACTCAAGCTTTTGTGCTCAGTTTTGAATTAACCAAATGGTACGTTTTTATTTTGAGAATGGTCTCAAAACATTGTTTTATAACCACGCCCCATAATGCATCAGGTTGTCCTAATAAAGGCTGTCATATACTGTTATCATTTTAAACCTTTAAAAATGTTTTTTTTATTAAAGGTCCAATATTTATTAAAAGGAGACTGGATATGTTAAAGTTGTGGCAATATCGTTTTAATTTTATTCTTTTTATTCAAAAGCAATGATGAATTAAAGAATTTAAAGACAATCAAACCAACCAATCAGCCCAGTACGTAAAGTCTTCAATATTCAACAAGACAGCACATGATTTATTTTGCCGGAAATTTGCCCCGGAAATAATGATTTATTGCGCCAAATACAGTATTTTACCATCGATAAATTTGTATCTAAAATTATATATCATGTGAATAAGAATAGCGTCTGTGAGATTTTTATGATATGATATATTTCCGATAATTAGCTTTCCTGCGGGATAGATTTGTCGATAAAAATAAGATATCACCGAATAAAATGAACAAGAACGCCGGGGAATTATTTACATCAAATCAATCCAGGCAAATGAAGGAAACCAGATTAATGGTCTGGATATGTCGATTTTGACATTAATATAGCGTTTTTCTATTAGAATTAAGTCATACTAGTTCTCCTGGTTCAACGATGACCGATGCTCAATGATGTGCTGTTGTATTGGTTTGTGTTATTCCTTATTTAAGGATTATATGAATATAAAAATATATCATGTTCACTTAATAAAGATTAATGTTGTCTTAAATTGTTATTTGTAAGAAAATGTATTCAAATTAGATTATTAGGGTTAGGAAATGACAATAAGTCATTCCCCGGGGCAGATGAAAACGTTTTATGTTTAAAGCAGGATGAAAACCATTTGTCAATGTACACATCTCCTTTACTTTGCATTAAATGCAATTACATTGCATGTGGATGTGTATAATAAGAGGAAACATATCTGCATTTCCGCTAAAACTCACGCTGCGATGCCAATAAACTAATCTAAATTGTGCTAAGCAACGAAACTTTAACATAATAATGACACGTCGTGGAGCGTTATTGTATGGCAAATCGGATGGCGTTTATTTGAACTGCATATTTATACAAGCCAACCTAAAAATAATCTTTAGATTGAATATTTGTTTTATCCGATTGTTGTTACCTAAAAAAGAACAATTCGTCAATTATGATCTCAAGTATCGACTGGATGACGTATTTTCCTGACGTTGTTATCTGTCTATAATTGAAAATGAGCTTAACAAGCGTAGACAAATACAATTCTATTTATGCCCAAAGCACAGTATGTGAATGTCAATGGGATCAATTGTTTTGCAATGCTCAGACAGCAGAATAACAAGTTGTTGCAACTTCTAGACGTCTGTGAAAGATAAACATAAATTCTTGATTTGGGTAGTTCGTCAACATTTCCTACATTGCAAGTTGACAGCTGTTTCATTCAACAATTTTACTCACACTTATATGTGTGTTTGTGTAATTGACTATAATTTTGTATAATCATATACTTAGGCAGACATCACAACAGAGCATCCATCTAGTCGGGGTTAGAAATATAATTTTTTTTTATCTAGACTGGAAAGTGATTGAAGTAATAGCCACCTTATCATGTTTGTCAATAGCAATTTATTGTCCGAGAGCTACGGAATCCGGTAAGTGCCACAACGACCCCGACACACGATATATGAAGCGACACACGACACGACACAAGAAATTTGAACGTGACACTCGATACAACATGCGAAGCGACACACGATATCACTCACGACATGCAATCCGGCGAACTACAATTGAACACAGGAATGTCGCGTTATCGCTATGTCGTGTTTCGCGTGTGTAGCACGAAATATGTCGCGGTAAATTCATTGCGGCACTAATTGGATTCCGTAGAGAACGATTACAGACTGCACTTAAGTTTCCAATTTCTCCGAGTTGTTAAGGACACTATCACACCATCTTTGTCGTGCTACATATTTTATGCGCACGATAAAAGACATTGCTCTTAAAAAGCAATTTCAGGTTTCTTTGAATAATTAAATTAATATACTTAACCGGTGTGGCCAACAACCTTATCAACAAATCACCAGAAATGTAAATCAACTGATTGTTAGATAAGTAGGAAGGTCCTATTGATTTAGGGTAACATAATGTTTTATCGTTTTCTCGTGTTACATGGTAATGAATGGCATATTTATGTTTGTTGTGCATTTATCGTTAAGTAAACCTAGACTGATTTTTTTAGAACCAAATTATTGAATACACGCTTATTGACTATGTCTCACATCAGTTAAATAATTGAAATGATATACTTGGAATGATAGAAATTATTAATACAGTAAAAACCCACTTATGGACAACCTCAATAACAAAACCACCTCAAAATAAAGAACACTATATTAAAGTCCATTTTCACTGTTTTGCTCTTTATTCCACCTTAATATTAGGACCGCCTCGATATTAAGACCAGTTTTCAAGGGTCCCAAAGGTGGTCTTATTATTAAGGTTTTACTATATTGCTTAACATTGTTTGCTTTTGTGTTGAAGTTTACGCCATTTTTTCTTCAGTATGTCAGTAACCTAACCAGGGTGCTTCGGTTAAGAACCGGTACTTCAGCATTCTTCCGCAAGCAATTGAAACTTCCCCTGATGAATAAGGGATGGGAAGGCAAACTACTAAAATGGAAATGATCACGGATCTATTAAATCTCTTTGAACATGTGAGTGATTGAAACGTTTAATCAATGTGTATGCCTGGAATTAGCTTGTGTAATGAGCGAAGTGACACTGTTTTTATACTTTAGAGTGGAAAATGATTATATTATTTAACAGTCAGACTTCCTTCGCTCGAATTCATCGGGTCCGAAATTTTATTTGAATAAAACATGGTTTCTAATAGCCCATTTCAATTCGACGTGCAAAAGAAGATACATCGGGACCTGATATTTATTTCGGATGATACCGAGTATTCGGTTAGGAGGTTGTCGAATAAACGAGATCCGACTGTATTATAATACTCTTATTCTATAATGAACAAACACATACACCTGAATGCGTAAAGAAACAAGTGTTTGTCATGCAAACTTTCTAATTCTAACTCAATAATCAACATCACTGTTAAATTTACGAAATGAATACTGCTAAGCATAAACATAAAAACATATTACCGGGCCATTGCCTGCACATTATTGCATCCACTGTGATACAAATGGCCTTGAATGTAGTAAACTATTTAGCGAATAGTCTGTCTTTTTTTTAAATAATGCTGGCTCCCGCTTAAAATGTCTACTTCTATTTGGTAACGCGGATATGGAAGCAACTTTTATTGGCAGACCTGATTTACGGGTGTTTACCAGACATTGATGCAGTTTTTTGTAGACTGGCCAGTATAGTATACTTCTGACTCATGATCATTCTGAATAAAGATAATCACAGGCCTCATATGTTAAAACGAAAACAAACATCGATTGTTGTCAAAAAATAAAGTTAATCTAAACTTGATAAAATAGACTTAGATATAAGCTCAGTATTTTGTTAACGGCTAAATGAAGCACCACAGTCACCACAGTACAGTAGCAACACACACGATCAAATGTGTGTATAAAATAACAACTGCCTTAAAACCAAATGAATCAAGGATATTTTTACATGTTGCCATAGTTTGCTAGAAATAATCATTTTCTCGGTTTATAACCTAACGGCAACATTAGATCAAATCAAACCTGTGAATGTTGTTTTCAATTGCAAAGTTATTAATCAAACAGCAAGACTTCTCGACAAAACTAATTTAGCATTTAAAACACCATGTTCCACTAACATAACACCATTGTAAATTATCGAGTCGAAAAAACTGCACACCATTCATGTAACGTCATGTACCTAAGGTCATCTTACGTCATTTACTCGACATGTTGCATTAGTGTTTTTAGAAAAGTCACTCGTTCGTGATGTTTGAATGAATAAATAGTAACTGGTAGTTCAACCTAAGACGACAACAATCCCCGTCTTACTTGAGAGAAAATGTAAACATGTGTAGGTGCATTTGTGATGGTATGTGGCTGCCTATGTTGAAAAGAGGCGTTTGGAGGGGGCATAGGTACCTTGGATGCCAGGATTTTCAGGATGTGACCGGGGTTCCTAGACAGCATATTTTGGACCATATCTGATTGTTAAGCACTTTTGAACATACGTCTTATATGCAAACTGTGCTATATAAATGTATTAAAATAATAATAATAATAATAAACAGCACAAGCGACATCCCACGAATGAACGTCGAGCGTTGACACATACGACAGGTTTTGATACTGACAAAGAAATTCCATATCGTTCACACATACACGACAGTCTATGGTCACATGACGGCAATTTGGGTACGGCACGTAGCGGCATATTGCGACTTTGTTCTCAATCTTGTTTAAGTGCGACACAATGTTTGAATTTTAGTATCTTTTTAAAAGCTCTTTCCGTCAGTGTCGCTATGGACCAATAGTTTACTTCTGTGTGGGAGCTCAGCTATTCATGAAATATGAAAAATGTTTCATGACGCGAAATAAAGTCAGTGTATACAGCATTTTCATATTATCTAAGTTCAAACTTTGTGAACAAACTGTTTTAACACCCTGTTTGATAATCGCACGTCAGTGTGAAGACATTCGTGCTACAATCAGGAGGTGATAGACAATCCAAGACAACAAGATATAGTAATGCAAGCAACGATGTAAGATACTCTAAGACATGTCGCATTATCGTGTCTCAAATCGTCCTCCGCATGTCACAATACAGTCAGCGATCCATTGCGTTTCTTCATGAGAAATGATAGTCAGTGGCACTTTCAGGCAAATCTACGACGATGTAAGACAATCGCATGATAACCAGAGACACTTTCGGATTTGAGGCGTCAACTCTGCGATACCCAGCTGTAGCGAAAACAAACCCATACTATATCAGGTTCATTTACGAGAGTATTTTCACAACAGCTTGCGATCGTCATGTCGCAACTTGTCTTTGGTTGTTTTATCTCAGGAAATACTGGGTCTTCAGAGCGAAATTATCACTATACGTAAGAAGAAATATCAATTTCATTATTAAAGCAACAACGATATAAATACATTTCCATGACATCACAGTTAATTAACCACGTCGCATTTTGCAACAATATCAAGTGACTGCCGCTTTAACATAAGCTCTGTTTCCGTTAAATTCCACAAACCGTTAATTGATGGAAGAAATACTGCATCAATTTGCGTACACATCATGACATATTTATATGGCTTAACAGGGCTCTAGACATATACTAGCCCTACGTCCCTGACTAATCTAATGCAGAATCGGGCTACCAACTGTTGAGTTTAAGTAAGTCTCGGACAAGTCTGTTTTTTAGAGCTAACCAACATTGTTGAGTTGTATGTCAAACCCTTAGAGTCCCACAAGTGTTAGCGATATGACATAAGTTCGGTTATAAGAAGTATGTCTCATGTGGCCGTTTAGTATTCTCCACCAGCCTTTTTGCAACTGAAATTGTCCCAGGGCAATCTTTGTTCTCTATCATACAATTTTTCTTAACAATTGTGTGTGCAACTTATAGTAACCGGCAATCTTTGCTTTCTATAATACATTTTTTTCTTAACAATGTGTACCAGTTTATATGAGCCGTGGCAAATACAACTATAAAAGATTTTCAATTATTGCTTTTAATTTACTTATTTCCACTTGTAAACACAAACAGGAGATTGCGGAGCTTTTATTGTGTTTGTAGCTGCTAATTAATTAATTGTATACCCTATCATCGTATGTGAGTGCACAATGGCCACTGATATAGACATGATACCGAAGATATATTCGTAGAGTAAATCTTCTTCATTTACAAGAGAAGCAATGTAGAGCTTCATTTGATATCTGTATACAATGAAACTACACCCATATTTTGCACGATTCGTACCATCCTCGGTACCCAGGCTATTCATATCATAAATGACACCCTGTGCAAATTGGCTAGCGAAACTTCTTAATGCATGAATATTCATTACTTTTACTCGACCAATGAAATGGACGATAACAAAAAAGAAGGAATCTCCTTTGTGAAAAACTATCAGCAAATTCGACAAAATGGCAGCGACCATTGAAAACAAATGTGCAGTTTGAAAGCTTAACTGCTCGGTAATTTCCGTATCGCATGAGATGTGTTTCATGCGGTCAATCAAGCGACTGGTTTTCACCTCATTAAGTATTCATAAGTACGAGCTTTTTACAGTCATTTTGCCCAGGGTCATATATCTTATGAATGGCTACCGAGGAGGAACTCGCACAAAGTCCTGATGACCCGGAGTGTCACGAGACACTATGAACGGCATTTCACCATTACATGACTAAACGACTGTCTCTCATTGAACCAAATTTTCATTAAGTTTGAAATATCAGGGATAGAAAATTGAATGAAACTTCATTACTTCTTACAAGATTCCCTATTTTATTGGAGAAAGGATCCGCTAAAAGCCTTCATGGGATTATCATAAGGACATGTTGAGACAAACTACGAATTAAGTATGAACAACACGCAATGTGTCAATACTCTGCAGGTTTACTGTGATATGTCTGTAGTTTCTGTTAAGGTCCAAACTTTTAAATGTTTGACTGAAAGAAAACACCAACTCAAAATATCTCATCTAATACACTAAAAACTCACGTAAAGGCCACCTAAATAATAAGACCACATCAAAATTAAGAACACTTTTTCATGTCCAGTTTCACTGTTTTGCTCTTTATTCAACTTCAATATTAAGACCATCTAAATATCAAAACCAGTTTTCAAGGGTCCCAAGGGTGGTCATATGATTGAGGTTTTACTGTATATGGAAGTGATATGATGTTTAGTAAGTGCGGTTCCGTTACCCATAGGATCCTAACCTGTTCAAAAAGTGTTGCTTTTATAAATATGTTGGATCCACACACTAGCTGCATGTTACACATAAAACGTATATAAAGTGTTTATTTATTATATTGTCATCCCAACGTCAGCAATTTCTGACTTATGAGACACCTACTTTCTGAGCACATTCACTTCCCGATTCCTATCCTTTAATGCCAGGCACCAGACAGATAGACACACGGTAACCATTATTTAACTAGCTGGCGGCTCACCAACCAGCCATATCAGAACGGACCTCTACCGGGATTTGAACCTTTGACCTCCCGCTCCCAAGGTGGATGCCTTAACAACTCGGTCAAGGGAGACGATATATAAATGTATTATAGGGGAGGGCTCTAGATCATGTTGCAAACAACTTTTGGCCCAACCCTTTTGTATGCATGTACAAGTTATTATTTGTACGTTTCTGCAAATATGAAAAGTATATGTATAAATATGATAAAACTAAAAGCATGGTAAACTGTAGGGACAAAATGTTGTATTAAATATTTTCCCTACATACCTACCACAACATTAATGACATTGGAGTAGGGAGGGGTAAATGTTATCATTATGAGTAATTTTACTCGCGATCTGGGACCAATATGTATAGATTGGTCCAAGTTGCGATGCATTATTTACGTAAATTGTGTACGTTCAGAAATGTTATGAGACTTGCACGAGTGATTCATTAAAAAAATACTACGTACCACTTAAAATGATGAAGCATTATATAATATGTGATCATGAAAATTCCCCCCGGAAAACTCCCATGTGTTGAGTTAAATTAATGTTCAACGCATCACTGTCAGTGTAAAGTTCTCTTCACGGTGCGAAACTAAACCCGCCTACGAATACACGATTTTCACCACCATCTTTGTCGCGTTAGTGTCGATTAAGTATCTTTAGGCAGCTCGGGGACGCTTTTAAAGAGGATGCAGTACAAAAACAGTTCTGTATGACACATTTTAATTCATTTTCGAGCCATTATAACGTATTCATCGGACAAAATATCATTTCACATTTTAGTACAAAAACAGTTTTGTATGACAAATTTGAATTTATTTTCAAACCATTATACATATTTCATTTCACATTTACTGCATAAATGTGCCACCCCCTTTTGAGAAATGGAATGGAGAACGTTTTCAACTGACAGTTATGCATTAGAGTATTTTAAGTTCAATTCCCACATGAATGCTATCCCAATTCCTACAAGGCGATATAATCCGAGAAAAACAAATAACACGTGTATTTGAACTTTATTACTTAAATTATATTTCTGTTCCATGCTTTTGTTGAATAATACTATCTGACTTACGTTTAAGTGCATTAGATTGCTGATTTTCGCAGGTTCACATTACAGGTCTCAGGATCTTTAAATTGGAAATTGCACATGCGCAGGAGTGTGCGTAAACTCTTTTCATAGTTGCCAAAGACGGGACTGTGTGCCAAATTGCTTTAACACAAGTTTCCCTTACTTTAATTACTATAATCTAGACAAGTATTTACGGCGCTGCCTATTGCAAATCGAAATTACCATAGACTGTCTGACATGTTAGCCCTGACATTTAAGTTGAATCCATTTCAAGACTTTAATAGGTAGTTAAATTAAAATCACGTAAATAATTAACGAAATTACGTAAATATACAGGCGATTTAACCACACCATGTCTCGTTTTCCGTTTGTATTATTTGCTAGGCCTGTAAACGAAAAGTCAGAGTATCGAATATATTTCTAGGCCTGTAAACGGAGAGACGAATTATCGAATAGATTTCTAGACCTGTCTGAAACGAAAACTCAGATTATCGAATAGATTTCTAGGCCTGTAATCGAAACGTCAGATTATCGAATAGATTTCTAGGCATGTAATCTAAAAGTCAGATTATCGAATAGAATTCTTGGCAAGTAAACGAAACGTCAGATTATCGAATAGATTTCTGGCCCTGTGTAAGAAAAGTCAGATTATCGAATAGATTTCTCGGCCTGTAATCGAAACGTCAGATTATTGAATATATTTCTAGGCCATAAATGTTATTGTTTTGTTAAATCCTACTCAAACGTTTATAGAAAGAGTATAATATAGTGTAGAAATAATTGTGAACTGAAAATGTGAAAACGAGTAATCCATTTCTTGTCAATAACGTGGTTGATACATGGGTTAATGGTTACGTACTTATAACATTCCATAAGCGGTCTAGGTCCTTACCAACATAATACCAGAAATGAAAGCGATTGCATATTTGTAAACACCGAATAAATACAAACGTACGCTTTAATGAATCGATAATACGACCTTTGTATTTGTGTGTGTCATGTGATACCTCTGACTGGCGCATGTACTGTTGTCGAAAAGTTTTATATAATGTCATCACAAAACACAAACGTAGTACGTAACCTAGCTATGTACATGTTTCATGCCACACAGGAACGAGAGCAATACCTTGCAATCTACAAATGAAATGATACATGTATTATAGATAACCTGTAAAGTATAATTAGAATGTATTATGTCTTGTAGAAATGAATTTATTTGATATTATTGACACCTACTTCACATATCTAAATGTTTATACATGTATATATAACCTGTAATATGTGTATGGGCCGGATATTTTTTTGTTCAATAAAAACTTGTGTTGTCTTTGAAACACCAAGTAAATCTACTTAGCGGTTTTAGCAACAAGGCATGAACAATTAATTTGGTATTTAAAATTGAAAACTGTGTACAAACTTCTTGTCCGGTTTCCCGAATTAAAGGGGCGATTTATATAGTAAAAAGGTTTAAAGGAGTTTCCGGATTAACGGAGTTCCGGTTTAAAGGGGTTCCAGTGTATGTTTTCTTTGGTGGATTAGTATATTATAGTAGTTTGCTTTTGCAATGGATTCAACAATGATTAATGGTAACGTTTCTGGGATATATTTACAGTGTTATATTGCGAAATTTAAACGTAAATATAAATCACATCGTCCTGGCAAAACACATTAAATCATTATCATAGACCCAATACATCAGAAATAGTTTCAGTGAGAATTTATAGCACATCAGGGACGTGTTCCGTGGTGTTTTTCGCGCGGTGGTATTTTAAGATATGTCACGTGATTTTATTCATTGTCCCATAGAATCATTTGACATAACATGATATTTTCGTATCGTGCATATAGAATTACCCGGCATGAGTCAGTTGATTTATAAAAACATGTTTCACAGGACAATGTCTTTCAAAGGGTTATCATATTCTTTATATTTATACGTCTGTAAAGACAAATACTTGAATTCTCGACATTGTAATACATATATACGGTACATGAGACATTGTAGATATATTAAGCGCATTTCAAAAAACTGTGGTCAAAGGTTACTCCAGGGACATAAGTGTGATATTGGAGGATATGCCATTTGAATGAACCATTCAGAGCGGAAGAACATATAACGAACAACGGGCGTAGAATAACCAGTATAGGCCTACTTAGTTCACGTTGATGAAACAAAACAAAATAAATCAATAGGAAAGAATCAAGATTGTAGGAAAACAAACAAAATTGGACCAATCCCTAATACGATTCCACAAGATGAATCTTCAACAATAAGATAACGTTGACGATGTAGCAATCCGTTCTTGTTGACTCTGTGTAAATTATCAGGCGATGTTTACAATAATACGATCAGGGAAGATTGCACAGCCATCCAACATCGTAGATCAACTTTATAAATACGGCTATGTCCCCGCATAGCTATCAAATGAGCGCTGCTATGGGATTTACAACCTCTTCTGTAAGTAACGTCATTTCAAGGAAACGCAACATATCAATGAACTTCATAAAGTGATTCAAGGTTTTGCTTTCCAGAACAATCTTTAATCATGTTTTGTAATAAAGCGGAAGAATACGGCAACTGTTTTCCCAACACCAAAGAAAAAACACACGCAATTTATGAATATTGCACATAACGCCCAAACTGCATATTTTTCTTTCGAGTTAAAACAATTATTTTAAAGGTTATACGATTAGTTTGTTCCCTATGTACGATTTGTCCGAAATTATACGACGTACAGTCGGAGAATTAGCTATGATTTGACTGTTACCGAGAAAAAGAATTCGTGAAAATAATCAGGACTATAAATATTGCTTACATTTCACCAATCATCAAAATAAGGAGTAGTGTTAGGTGGTCTATGTTGTATAATGTATATATGTTATATAAACAAACCATATAAGATGGTATTTTGTTCTCTACAAAGTTATAAACACAAAAAAGTTAATTGATGGTCAATCGGTAGTACGTATGGTAAAATTTGACAAGTGTTAGTCTTAAATGCAATGCGTCGAGTAGAATTATTTTCATGCTGCTAAACAAGAACCAGCAAGTAGCACGCAGGACTTACGGTAGTTAGTTTAGTTAATGAATCTTGTTAATGTTATGTTGTTTCTAAATGTCAAAATGAGGATCCATTGTCAACAAGCACTGGACTAGAATGATTTAAAAATATTTTACTCGAATAACGATCTCATTGCCAGCCCGGAATCTCGTTTCCAGATGTGTATTCGCCGTGAACCCGTGTGGATGTTGATGCTAGTGCTGCCTCTAAGACGATATTAGATCTGCATTCAAAAAGCAGGAAAAGTCGATTGAAATATCATTGCTATCTCAGTATCCACTATTGGTTGTCATGTATTCAATTTTGTTTAAAACAAACTTATAAATGGTGTACCTTTCCTATACGCTTGCAGCTGCCATTGTAAATGTTCTGGAAGAGGGCTTCAACAATGTTATGATAACTTGTACCCAATCATTTGTACAAATATGCAATTAAATATTCTGAAACTAAACTATGCAAGTGTGCATGTAATGCTACGAGCCATCTTCACTACAACAACAACAATCTGCTTACCAACAAACCCACAATGTTCCTCGCCTAATGCCGGTAAACGAACACATTAGTCTGCCCTAATTTTCTTTGTGAGAAACCAATCAGATATAATTTTCCAGTCAATTTCCACATATACGCATTTTCTTCCTAGTCGCTCTAATTGGTAATAAATATTTGATTTTCACGAGGGACATAAAATTCACGGCACATTTCATATGATATTACGTGATATACATAAAATCCTCACTTAAAGACCACCTGAATAATAAGACCTTCTCAAAATTAAGAACACAATTTTCATGTCCATTTTACTAATTTGCTCTTTGTTCGACGTCATTAAGACCAGTTTTCAAGGGTCCCAAGCGTGGTCTTATTATTAAGTTTGCTGTATGAATAAAAACTTTTCGCGTGGTGTGCTAATCTGATTCTATTGACTGTAACAGTAATGAGCATCTTTATATATTTATATACTTGTACACATATATAATAGTATATATACCGTAAAAATATTCAATCTACCTTGATGGCTAGATTCTTGTTATTCGTTTACATTAATGTCAACATATCAACATGTAGTTCCATGTTTTGATCAGGGATGTTTCTGAACTTGTAAACCCGATTTTTAACATTTTATTTTTTAAAGATGTTCTTGTTGTTTATTCTTCCGCTCTTATTATACGCATTTTAACTGGTCCTAATCATATACGCAAACGTATTCATGTTTCTCTGAGTTCACTTTCATCTATAACATATCAATATGCTTACAAAATCTCAAATCTTAACAACTGTTTGCAACGGAATCCGGTTAGTGCCACAATGAATGTATTGTGTCGCGGTCCAAGTGTGTCGTATCGAGTGCCGCGTTCGCGTGTCTAGTGGTGTCGCTTCGTATGTCGTGTATCGCGGTCCAAGCGCGACATATGTCATTCTTTGTGACACTAACCCGGATTCCGTAATTAGCCCCTTAATCTGGCAGATTTAAGGATGGGGGAAGGGGCCACCAACACGACAACAGAAACTCCCTTTTTATTTCATCTGTGGATGAAACACATGTAACTATTTCCCGTTCAACGGTATATAGCCTGGATTAATTCAAACAAAAAGCATTATCCATGATACATAAACATGCTATACTCATTGATTTAATTTCAGCGTTTCCTTTTAGTTGAGGCAGTGAAATATTGCCGGAAGTTAGTAATTACGACAAAGTCTTGAAATGTCATTTCAGTAACCTTTGTACATGAACGTTCAAAATATCAATTGTTTCATTCTGCACTACACGAATTCTTACTTCATCAAGGAAGTTATGTCACAAGTTATATAAAAGTTCGATCTTTCAAGAACTGAAAAAATAGAACGTTTTAGATGAACAAATCCAACTGAGAAAATTTAGAAAGGAACAGATCAGGGGCAATATTACAGAATCATCTTTAGTAAAATACTATCCTTATCCTTAAAATGACATTTTCCTTAACTGGTTTATTTGACATACAGACTATTATATGGTCAAATAGAGCGATAAATGAATAGTATAAATATGTTGTTGTCATTACAATTAAAAAGACTAACCGTTTTAATGTGGTTTTGAAATTACATCTATTTAAAGTTTCGAACTTAAAGTGAAAATATTTAAGATTCGCTTAAGATGCTTCTGTAATACGGGACCAGATGTGATTTGAAAGCAGAAATGTAAGTTGAGATCACAGGTGTCTGTATAACATTTCCCATAATAGCATATGTTAGCCAGACACCTGTGGTTGAGATATGAGAAGTTTACTGAGGTAATTATCATTGTATGTCGATAATCGAAAAGAACAAGAGCTATAGATCATTATGATCGCTTAAAAGTGATTTTTTCTTTTAAATTTCATTTGATTTTTTTTTGAAATGTGTATTAAGATTGTTGCCTTTTGTGTACGTTCTGTAACGGTTTGTTACGTTTTAATTTTGAACATGTCCAAAAAAGTTTAATTCAGTTCACGTTTTATCACGTTTAAGCCACATTGTTCAGCGTTTGCTCATATTGTAGCCACGATATGCCACGATCCATATATGTAGCTGAACGTCGCGGTTAAATCGTGACACTAAGACTGGATCGTTATTTAGAAAAGTTTCTTAGCCATGTTGTAATTACTCGTGGCCACAAAAAATGTCTCCCGCATGTGCGACATTAATGCCACCCGTATAAATGTTATAATAGTATTACCTATTTTTCTAATTGTATCAGAATCCATGTACACAAATAATCGTGTCCGCCGATTGGCCACCGGTTTTGTACAGTTTGAATGGATTTTAGGTATGCATTCACATTGCTGAAAAAATGAACAAAAACACCTTACTTCTTCTTGCAAGAAATTTGAAATCAGTTTAGGAATAATCAGTTTCAGTAACTGTGTTTATTCTTCCGAAAGCACAAGAAAGCAACGGCATAGACATCTGCGACAGGATGCGATTCCAAAGTTTTCAATTTAGCCTTACAATGAGTTAAGGCATTAACTTATAATTCATTTATAACGATACGACAATCCCAGGGAATTTCTATCACATCTGTTTTGTTAGATTTCACGAAAATTAATATTCAAGGCAATGATTACAATTAAGTAACGTTATAAATCTCTTTGCATGGCTTCTAAATCAAAACTAATTGACTGTGTTGATTTATTTTCCGTATAGGAAATAATTGGGCGTTGCAAATTGGATATTATTTTTCAGTCATTTTAGCATTCGCAGCAGTAATTTTTCGCAATGACTGCCGTAATTGGAAACAACAACTTGATTGTCTTAAATACCATAAATGTATTGGCACATTAATCATATTAGCATTGGAAAAGCTTGTGTGAATAAGTGTGTCGTATTGAGAGGTAACGTGATTTTCATAGATAGTTTATTTCAAGATTGTTGTAGGCCTTTGGCCCATGAATCACATGTATAATACAGAGAATATAGTATATACAAAATAAAGTAAATGAATTTCAGGAATAAAGTTAAAAAGTCTCGATTCTTTCCGATGGGATTAACACATGCCATCTATCAACTATTATAAATATCTAATAAAGCCAAATACAACTTCATTCCTATCTGGGTACGTCTTTTTGTGGTGTGTTATATCATTCGGCGTTTGCCGTATGGCTGTCTTTTTGTGGTGTGTTATATCATTGGGCGTTTGCCGTATGGCTGTGTTTTTGTGGTGTGTTATATCATTGGGCGTTTGCCGTATGGCTGTGTTTTTGTGGTGTGTTATATCATTGGGCGTTTGTCGTATGGCTGTGTTATTGTGGTGTGTTATATCATTGGGCGTTTGTCGTATGGCTGTCTTTTTGTGGTGTGTTATATCATTGGGCGTTTGTCGTATGGCTGTGTTTTTGTGGTGTGTTATATCATTGGGCGTTTGTCGTATGGCTGTGTTTTTGTGGTGTGTTATATCATTGGGCGTTTGTCGTATGGCTGTGTTTTTGTGGTGTGTTATATCATTGGGCGTTTGTCGTATGGCTGTGTTTTTGTGGTGTGTTATATCATTGGGCGTTTGTCGTATGGCTGTGTTTTTGTGGTGTGTTATATCATTGGGCGTTTGTCGTATGGCTGTTATTTTGTGGTGTGTTATATCATTGGGCGTTTGCCGTATGGCTGTCTTTTTGTGGTGTGTTATATCATTGGGTGTTTGTCGTATTGCTGTCTTTTTGTGGTGTGTTATATCACTGGGCGTTTGTCGTATGACTGTCTTTTTGTGGTGTGTTATATCACTGGGCGTTTGTCGTATGGCTGTCTTTTTGTGGTGTGTTATATCATTGGGCAGTTGTCGTATGGCTGTCTTTTTGTGGTGTGTTATATCACTGGGCGTTTGCCGTATGGCTGTCTTTTTGTGGTGTGTTATAACACTGGGCGTTTGTCGTATGGCTGTCTTTTTGTGGTGTGTTATATCACTGGGCGTTTGCCGTATGGCTGTCTTTTTGTGGTGTGTTATATCACTGGGCGTTTGTCGTATGGCTGTCTTTTTGTGGTGTGTTATATCACTGGGCGTTTGCCGTATGGCTGTCTTTTTGTGGTGTGTTATATCATTTGGCAGTTGTCGTATGGCTGTCTTTTTGTGGTGTGTTATATCACTGGGCGTTTGCCGTATGGCTGTCTTTTTGTGGTGTGTTATATCACTGGGCATTTGTCGTATGGCTGTCTTTTTGTGGTGTGTTATATCACTGGGCGTTTGCCGTATGGCTGTCTTTTTGTGGTGTGTTATATCACTGGGCGTTTGTCGTATGGCTGTCTTTTTGTGGTGTGTTATATCACTGGGCGTTTGCCGTATGGCTGTCTTTTTGTGGTGTGTTATATCATTGGGCAGTTGTCGTATTGCTGTTTTTTTTGTGGTGTGTTATATCATTGGGCGTTTGTCGTATGGCTGTCTTTTTGTGGTGTGTTATATCATTGGGCGTTTGCCGTATGGCTGTCTTTTTGTGGTGTGTTATATCATTGGGCGTTTGCCGTATGGCTGTCTTTTTTGGGTGTGTTATATCATTGGGGGTTTGTCGTATGGCTGTCTTTTTGGGTGTGTTATATCATTGGGGGTTTGTCGTATGGCTGTATTTTTGTGGTGCATAATCCAAGGGAGTTTTACGTATAGCTGTCTTTTTGCGTTGTTTAATTAATGGGAGTTTACCGTGTATACCGTCTTTTTTGTGGTGTGAAATATCATTGGCAGTATGCCGTATAGTTTAGTTTCTACCAGCTTAATATATTTTAGTCATTTTGGTAATACAAATACACAGTGCAAGATCTCTACAGTAACACTCAATGGGGAATGCAAAGATTGCTTATGTGGAGAAGTTGTTGCTCTAGAGAGTATAAATTGGTAGTAAACGATTGCTAGTGGAACATTGGAAATATTGCTGGAAAGAGATGGCGCTGCGGTTGCACTGTGAATGCATATCTGTAAAAAGCCAGGTTTCGCTTCGTGTGCCGAGACTGTTGTGTATCACGTGTTGTGTCCAATCCGTGTTATTATTTGCTAGCATTATAACTTGGTCCAAGTTTCACTAAACCTCTTAATTCGATAATTTCTTATAAAATGAAAAAAATATAGCATTGTCATTGACAATGAGACAGTTGAGCTCCCTTACTTAGCAACGCCTTTGATAATTCTAGATATAAATTCTGAAATGTGAGTTTGAAACTCATTTGTGTTGAGACAGTTTGTGCATCCAGGACAATATTCATCATCACAATATGCAAAACATATTATTTGTCCTTCAGACAGTGCGCAGCAGCATCACGTCGTCACAGTGTTTCCCTGATATAACAACACTGTCTACCATGATAATGAATTAAATATTGCCACCAATTACTGTTAACAAAAAGCTAGCACCTGCGGTCACACATGACAATTAACTAATGATAGAATAATAAAATAAGTCTGCAATAATTTTCTACTGGAATATAGTAACACATAGATGATGTTCTACTATAGTGTCCCAATTGTTCAGTAGATGGCTAGTACGGGTTGGTAACCCAGGAGCAGTATTTAGGTCATGTGACCGCCGTATAGAACCCAAATACTGTTGAGAAATGGCGAATTTAACCCAACACAAACTATCACACTTCTATTATTGTAATCACACAGATGATTGTAGTTGTTGCAGCCTATATTAACTAAGAGAGGGTAGAGCGCTGTAGAGACTCCTGATCCGAAGGGCATGGGTTCGAGACCCGCGATGAGCGTGGTGTGATCGCGAACGTCACAATCCCTTAATTTTGCGCGAGTACTGCTTGGTAGCCAGGAAGCAGTCGTCGAGAGTGATTAGTATAAGTTATAAGAACTTGTTTAGCCATCGAAGTAAAATAAATAAGTTTGAACTTTATCTTAATTGAAACAACTTGTAAAATCCAATTTTTAATTAGAAATAGCATGTGTCATTTACACGTAGCCTCTGCTAATATAAAACACACAAAAACCGATACAAAACAATTGTTATATTATACTCACAGAAACTTGTTCAAGGCTAAGACAATCAAATAGGCATCGACCAGGACTATAAACTCCTGATCGAGGAACATTTCAATATTGTTCAAACAAATCTCTCGTTCATATCCATTTAAGGTATTTTATGGTTCAAATTTAAATCAATGCGATCGATGCAAATTAACGAAAATTTGCTTCAATGTCTAACAAATAACCATGTCTAGGAGTGAACAAGAAAACAATGTTTCCATTTATCACGGACGGGTAGAAAGTACACATACTATATAAAAAAACTCTACAAAGAGTTAATGATAGGCCATCGTCAAAAAACTGTTTGTTTGGAGTTACGCGACCGACTCATATAAAATGCCGCTACTCAATTTTGTGTTTAGGTTCATCGATGGAAATCTTTTTTTTTGGTATTTTAGTCATTACAGTACTAAACAAAAACCAAAAATACCTTACCTAACTACCCACTGTTAAATTCCGGGTCGTTTAACCGCAAACAAACATTTTTTAAGGATGGCCTTATCTTGTAACATGAGTCTTTTAACCAATTAAGCACTTGTTTGCCTATGTTTTTATTGATCCTTTATAAACACATTCATATAAAATGTTCACTTATATTTTGAGTTGAGAGAGACACAGCGAACAATAGTACACAAATTATAAACTGGAATTACACATTTTTCATCAATAATTCACCCGCATTACTCTTAGTAAATAATTTGTTCTTATCATCATAAGCCACCATGTCTGTTGGTTCTGGACAGCCACAATGGAATACAGTTATCCGGTAGGGATTACACATACAGACAGACGGATGCAATGTAATAGATCATAATTACGGACTAAAGCAGATTACTTCCGTTTTGGCTGTAATGTATTGCTTCCAGTCCGATCAGGGAAAGCTTACAAAATACTTAATACTACAAAATGACACATCACAGTGTCCATTACTTGGCATTTTAAACCCGACATGTTTCCTCTCTATGAGCCGCATCCTCGTATAGGCTAGCAATTTCTTTATGGAGAGTCGGTATCTATAGAAACGTTTGATTGGTTTACAGGATACATATATCACATGCTTTTTCTGAAAACGGTTGTTAAATAACCGTGCCTTAAACGTGATTTAGATTAAGAACTACAGAGGAAACATGAACCGGAAGTCACGTGATCAAGATCCCACAGAATAAATCATTTTGACACGCATGCGCTCATGTAGGTGGACGTTAAATCCTAACGTGATGAATATTCTATAGGAAGGATTTATAGAGTCTGAGCCATACGATGCACACAAATTCACATATAACTTATCTGAGCCAAGAATTACTTTAAATTGATATTCTGTAAATTTTCGTTCAATCGAATCCCTGTGATGCAAGTGAATTATTGTATAAGTTATTGCGCGCGTGACTGTTTTACAAATTTTCTGATTATCTCATATCATGGTCGAAAATGTGTAAAACTTTGATTCCATTTGCTGAATTTCGTCAGTTTTTCGAAATGATTGCATTTTTTAGGCCACCGCCATTAAATTTTAGTTTACGATACACAACCGATTAACTTAATTTTTCATTTCCATGCAGTATTTGTGTGTCACCTTTCCAGTTTATACACCAGCAATATATATACTTAACGCCATTAAAAACGCAACCAAAATTGTGCATATAGATAAAGTGACATTACAATGGCAAAAATAGTCTTTATTTCTCAAACATAATTTCAAAAAAATTAATCAATAATGAAATCAAAAATAATTGGTCTAGATTTTAATGACTTTGAATAGGAATTTACACATAGATAACTGTAACACGCTTTTGACAGTTGGTACTACACAATGACGTCTAGTTGAAATAGTTGCATGTTTAATGGCGTCAATTATATGTGCAGAAATAAACCATATCGACCTTCAATTTGTGTTGCTTTGCTATTGATATGATGAAACAACGTTATTTGCGCGTGCGTACACATGTCGTTATTTCGTTCGGTTATCTTGTCTGTGCCGTTTACGTCGCTCGAAATTGTGGTATTTTCGTAAGTTTGCTTGCGAACGACCTACATACTGTAAAATATATATCTCCTAGAATGAGTAAAACATAAATACATGTATGCAAAATCTCAAGACAATTTTCGTGAAAATTGCTGAAACCATTTTTTTTCAATTGTAGATACACAAGTATTTATGACTTATCCCTTATTTAGCTTCTTGGTATTTTTGCGAGTAAACTGTCTTTTTCAAAGAAAATATGTCGTCATCTAAACACAGGCAACATATTTCCTTTCATGAAAATTGTGAAAATATTTCTTAATAAAAAACAATTTCAAGACGAATGTTTAAAGGAATGTTCTCGAAAGCGTCACATTGAAAGCAATTTATTTTTTTGTGGCACAAAATATTCAGTTTGTTTACTGCTAAAGGTGTGTGTTTATGTTTTCCGTACCCTTCCTATTGTATAACTATGGTCCGATGAAAGACCACACATGTTTTATTATAGTCGTTATTTATTTGCGAATGTTGATGAACCTGACAAAGCCAAACTGCTCCATCCATTGGTATTACTTTCATAAAGGTATTTTAAATATGTATTTTTTTCGATTTCAAATTTCACGGTCATTCGATTTTTGACATAAAATACATGTTTATTTACATCAATGTACTGTATAAAAATGTAACGTTCAACCATGGCGGTCTTATTCTCAATACGATATGTATTGGCTATTTGATAAATAGAAGGCAATGTGTAAAAATCGGATCCAACAAGTCAACCTTTCAAGAGGTCAAATCCGGTGTCCCACAGGGATCTATTCTTGGTCCCCTCCTTTTCCTAATATATATCAATGACATTCCATTTTATCTTCAAAATTCGACCATCGATCTCTACGAAGATGACTCAACATTACACTTATCTGGTTATAACATTGTCGAAATACAGCAGTCCCTACAGGGCGATTTGGACATGGTTTCTGATTGGTGTTTCCGGAACAACATGTCCATTCATCCTAATAAAACTAAATGTATGATAATTTCAAATGCTAAAAGACCTGTACTAAATTCTTCGCTATCACTTTATGTAAATAATATCACTCTAGAACAGGTAAGTAGCCACAATATGCTTGGAGTAATCATTGATAAAAATCTTCGCTGGAATGCACATATAGATCACGTATGTCACAAACTCAAATCAAAGTTAAATTTATTAAAAAGAATAAACTATATCATAAACATCAACACAAGGAAATTATTCTACAATTCTTACATATTATCTTCAATGGACTATTGTTGCCCTATATGGTGTCGAGGGCTTGTAGCAAACAACAAGAAAATATCCATAATACAGAAAAAAGCAGCAAAAATTATTCTACATAGACCACAAATAACACCATCACGACCCTTATTCATTGAATTAGGGTGGCTATCATTTGAAAATAGATGTAAATTTATCTCAGCAACTATAGTTCATAAATTCTCAAATAATAAAATGCCCACTTACTTTCATGATATAATTTCTTTCACCCATAATTCTACATACTCATTAAGATCCACCACCAACAATGACATAGCACCCTTTTCATTTAAATCAAATTATGGTAAACAAACATTCTCTTTTTATGCTCGTGAGGTATGGAATGCAATTCCTGTAAATATACGTTGTCTGTCTGATACAGAAACATTTAAAAATAATTATAGGAACTACTTAATGCTTAAACAATGATATCAATAATATTTCATTATTGTTTGTATGTGTCTTATGTGAGGTGTCTGTTATTGTTGTTGTTTTATTTCAATTTTATTTTCAGATTATCTTAACTTTTGTAGTTTTTAATAGTCTCATTTACATCCTGATGTTAAAACATGATGTACATGTACAATGTATTGTGTATGCGTGTGTGAATGCGTGCGTGATTGGGTGTGTGTAGGTGTGCGTGTGTGAATTCTTGTTAATTTGTGCGTGTTTATATTGTTAATAGAAGGCCATATTGAAAAAAAGATGTACAATTTATTGTTAACCTTAACTATGTAACCTTCTGAAAATAAAGAATTTATTATTATTATTATTATTATTATTGTTACAATACGTGCATCAGAATGGTTCATGTAATATGGAACCGAAAACATGTTTATACTATCTAAAACAGGAATACCATGCAAACGATGCTCTCTTATGTAAGAATATAATACATAAGTAGACATACCACGTCATTGTATCAGGTTGATAACCGTTTGCAGATGACGCATGACAGACACACTGTACGCCTAACGCCTAATCACTTATATGTGTTTGACATACGAGTACTTCACACTTACGGAGAACATGAGCGGATATTTGACAACAATCTAATTGATATATCACTGACTTGTGAAATCTAGGTTTGGCTTTTGCATAGTCTGTAGGCGAAAGTTAACATGTTTGAATGGCGTGGGAGCAACACTCATAACAACAGAACATACTCTAGGGGTTAACTTCCTTATACATGTAAAGTGTTTATTTGTTGTGGTGTCATTCCTATTTAAAGGGCTAGTTATATCTGACTTATGAGATACCTACTCTCTGTGCACTTTTCCTTCCCGATTCCTATCCTTAAATGTCAGGCATCAGGCAGGTAGGCGCACGGTAACCATTATTCAACTAGTTGGCTGTAACCAAACGGCCATATCAGAGATATCGGGATTCGAACCTTCGACTTCCCGCTCCTTAAGACTGATGTCTTAAAAACTCGGCCACGGGAGACGGTTCTTTATATACGATGATATATATATATTTGATCGCTGATTTACAACCTCTTCTGTAAGTGACGTCATTTCAAGAAAACGCAACATATATCTATTTGCAAGCAGGAAACAATATTTACTCCATAATTATGGTCACTTCGTTTTTTAGATTCCATATGGGGCAAATATTGCTTTACTGTCAGTACATGGTGACGTCATATGTGACGTATTTTGGAAATGATGTCACTTAAAGAAGAGGATGGAAATCGTACAGCGGCGCTCATATGTCCTTTTCCGACCTTGGTAGACAATCACATTGACCCAGATTTGGTACGAAACATCTCTCCATGCTATTACCTATCTACATACAAAGTTTGGTGTCGACAGGTGTTGTATTGGATGACGTTGTTTTTCCAAGACACCCGTCAGAACAATGTCTGCTAAATCAGGGGCGCGCACAAATGTATTTTTGAATTTTTGCTAACGGTCATTCCGATCTCGCCCGTACTCGATCTTCACCGAAAGCTTATAATCATTCACATTCCATACACATTCACTGTATGAATTCTGAACACAACATCCAGTGAATTTTTACTGATATTTTATCAAACTTCGCCGATTTCATTTCGTCGTTAATATTTTTGTAAATGTTTGATCGATATTGCTTGAATCAAGAGGCTGCTGGACTGTTACCATATTTCATGTTACTAAAAATAGCTTGCATGCGAGCGGGCTGTTTTTATTAATTACATACCATTGGCGCTTTATTTTATTTTTTTGGAAATAAAGTTATTACCCATAAGGCTATAAAGAATTTTATATTTATGAAACATTGTCTAAAGAGGCCGTCCTAATAAATTGTTAAACTTTTGTTAGTTGCAGTAAGGTGGCCCGTGCTGAACTACTTGTCGCGTAGTTAATTACACGTTTGGAAAATTAGGTCCAATGCATAGCGTCTGAAATGTAACATAGATACTAAGGAGCTGTGCTTAAGCCCAGTGCCTAAACATCGATCGCAGGAAAACGTATAAAACTATAAAACCGATGGGTAGCATTTTTGTATCGCAATATTCACAATCATATTCATAATCAAAGTATAAATATTCCGCATCAATTCCTCCCTTGTGTGTAATCAACGCTTAGACGGTACTCCAGCGAGAAATTTAAATTAGGCAAGAGGCTGTATAAAGATGGGCGCTTCGTACCGTCTGGGCGAGGATAGTGGCCGTGTTGGATTGTTATATCGCAGACAGATTTTGTTAGAATTGTCCTATGATATGATGTTGAATAGTATTAAGCTTTTCTTAGCATTGTTTTATGCGCAGCCGTACTAACATGGCATTCCTATTTGCATATCAGTGTTGTGTCAACCAATCAAATATTACGTAACTCACTAACCAACTTCTCTTCAACCGAACAACGTTTGTAACCTTGACGCGGACTGATTAACCTTTCGATAAGGGGTACGCTACCTTACCGACATCCACTGAATTTTGGTGAATTTACCGAAATCCACGTTGGATCTGGAGAACCAGCAATCGTAACATCTCGGCATTTTTTATACTGCACAACAGATCTTGGGCCTTCAAATTGACCATCTTTTTAAAGATATTTCTTGTTTCATTTTGGGGGTCATATGACAATTAAATGTTGAAGTCAAACAGCTCAGTCAGAAGGTCAGAGACATTTTAAAACTCCTGCCAAACCCACGTGATTTTTTTCATACTATTATAAATTAATGACAGTGCAGACACATTTGTCAGTAAAAATCGGCTTTCGGTTTAATTCGGATTCCAGTACAGATTACAATCAAGATGTGATATTAAGTATTAAGGCTATGATATTTACGAAGCTTTTTTATGTTTGATTAGACACGAAATGAACCATAGCATATTCTTGAAACTCATTATTGAGAAAACGGGAAAGGAATTGAGTACACAGAAACAGCATGTGTCCATGCATACAAGGTCATAAACTGTGTGATATCAGAAGAGAGCGGGCTATAAACGAGGTCCGCTCCCTATTGTTATTGTTGCAATTTCAGGTTGTTATCAGCATGTGGGTTACACGTCATGAGAATCACTTTCCAAGTTGTGATTTCTATTTTTTTCACGGTGTTTCCTGTAATTTCATTTTAACTCCGAGTTAATTAATGACGATTGTTAGAGATGCGACATATTCCTTAGAGAATATAACCGATTATAAAAAAATATAAGGAGAAGTTCGCATCATGACGTTCAAATAACCATAAACAAGGAGAAGTAGACACTTGCGTCTCGTAAGAATCTTCCTTGTAAACACGTATGTCGTAAATCTACACTATAGTTGTATTAGAAAAAGAAATAAAATAATGAAAAGAATAAAGTAATTCATACAAAATTCTATTTCTAGAGAAATAAACAGGAATGTTACGCTTTTATTACATTGTCTCGTCAGACTCGGTATTACACGGGCGTCAGCATTTAGTAATGACGGTACTGTGTTTCCGTTTCCACCAAAAATATCACTCTATTAGAATGTAACATAATTAAACAATGTCATTGAATCTTAAAATATAGATAATGTTATCATTGTTCCATCGAATGCGAGGTCGTCCTAAAAATGGTTCGTTTGGCATAACGCTAGGTACAAATGTTTAAGGTGTCCGGGTGGAAAATTTGTTTGGGCTGAAAATTACATGTTGAAACTTAGATAACGATAGGCAGTCATAAAAATAATTACCTACCTAGCCACTTAAATTGTATTGGGAAGTGTTAAGCCAAACAAACATGTTTCGAAGATGACCGAATTGAGTCAATTCTCATTCATATAGTCCAAGGTTATAAAACATGTCCATACTCCAAAAATATAATATTCACTCTGCTTATTTTGGGCGGATATATGCATAAACTTCATTTATATATTTAAGTAAAAAGTCATCAATTATATCACATACATAACTCTGAATTCATATTTCCAAAATCATAAATTATTTGATCGGAAAGCATTTAAATACAAATCATGTTGTTATAAAATCAAACAAAATTATGTTTGGAGACCAGTCTAAAAAGTCTTAAGTGACGTAAGTGCGGACCCCGTGCTTAGAATTAATATACACTAATTAACTTAATTAATTGATTAACTTACCTGGTCTGTTGTAATAATCGTTATAGTAACCTTGACACACGTAAGAACATAAGACTAGTGTAAGCACGAAAACCGTCCAACACATTTTAGGATTTATAAAACACTTTTTTTTTTACATTTATAATCACAGGTTTGTATTCTTAATCAGTATATCTACATCAATAACATGCTGAACCTTTTTTTCTTTCAGAAGTTGAAGCTCACACCACCGCGTACATATTCCAATTTCTATCTGGCTTTATATCCAGTCATGCAGTGTAGTTCTCCAATACAGTGCGTGATATGTATATTTCCTCCTGATCTTCACAGTGAGATCTTGAAGTCACCACCAGGTTCTAGAAAGTACCTCGCACATTAGTCGATCGATTTGATTGGTTAACACATGGTACAAAGATGTGACAGTTGGATTCTAAGACAGTCATTCAGGTGATATAAAACTATCAAACCATCTCCAAATTTCCACAACGCCAATCGTGGTTAATTATTGTTTTCGTGTAGTCAAACTCAATAAGTATGTCATTACCGTGTTGTTTTGGAACTTAAAAAAAACAGTACTTTTACTGACAGTTCCAAGGATGTAAATCGCTGTATGGTTATAATTTCTATTTGGGCTGTAGATGTATGTTGACTTTATTTCCATTTTCCATGTGCAATCCTTTCACTTTATATACTGCGCATGTCGTGGTTAATTATTGTTTCCGTGTAGTCAAACTCATTCATTATGTCATAACCGTGTTGTTTGGGACCTTAAAAAAACAGTACTTTTACTGACAGTTCCAAGGCTGTAAATCGCTGTATGGTTCTTATTTTTATTTGAGTTGTAGATGTATGTTAAATTTACATTTCCCTTGTGCTATCCTTTCACTTTATATACTGCTCGTGTTATTTTCTCCCCACTTTCGGCCTTTTGTTGCCAGCTTTGTCCTGTGATGTATTGCATCCATTAAATCCCTCCTGTCTGTCCTCTTTGATTCTTCTAGTTATCCCTTATGGTCGGTCAGGCCATTGCTTGCGTCCTGTTCCCTTACGTATGTACCATTGAGCCTCCCTGTATCAACTTATTCTATCGCTTTCAGTTAAGTAGCGTAGAGTCCAAAAGTTCTTGCAAATTAAAGTGAGACTCAATGTTTTGTGATAGATTTCCCCAAAAGGCACTTATGAATTAAGATATCAAATTTCAACAATACATTATTAGTTCATGATTTATTTTTACGAACTGTCAGAGGTGACCGTTAATAAAAGTTTTCTAAATGAGTTAATGGAAGAACTTGTACCTTCACCAGTGAGTTATCTTTGGCGAGCTCACAAATTTCCCGAAAACGTTTGGTCAAAGTTTACATGACATTGCAGCTCAGTTCTAACCAGTGACATAATCGCCTCACTGACAGATTCTTAACACAAGTGTAGGCGATAATAAAGGTGCAAAACAAAATCGAAGCAATGAATTATATACTAACGAGAACCATTAAACTTTCTTATGGTTGGTTCATATTTGGACTTACAGATCAGTTTGATGAACTTGTTACAATTTTTCTAACTTTTGTTTCACAGTAAGAAGAGAGATTGGTGTTCAAGAGAAGACGCTGCAATGTTTATCGCTTGTTGAAAGTCGACCAGTGTATGGAACGAATGAACCATTGAATCGAACAGAGATCCTAGGCGACTGGTTGATACACAGACCGCTAAGTGTTTTATTATTCCAAAATAACGATATTTACGCATGTCGACTTCAAAGTTAATATTCACAGGATCCACAACCAAAGTTCAGTAATAAAAAAGGTGTGTCGCAAAACAGGACGTTGATGAAAGGAGGTGAATTGCAAAATAAGCATATATAGTTTCAGGCAGGTAAGCAGGCAATCAGGTAGGCAGGCAACCCGGTTGGCTCCACAATGAACTATAAACTTATTGAAGTGGCTCCCAGTAACGTTGCATTGGAGTTATTTTTTAGTCGTTCAGGTATTTAAACAAAACTTGAGGGCATGGGTACCTGAAAGAAATATCTTAATGATGAGTTAATTGATGCGAAATTGATTACACAGTAAAATTTCTGCACAAATAAATTGAATCATGACATTTCAGTGTTTATCCTTACGAGCCAATATTAATCTACAAAAACTAAAATTTACAGAAATCGAACTTCTACCACGTGATCGTATTTAATAGTCGATGTTCGTGACATCAAAATCGAACAAGTTGATTGTCTTATTGATGTTTTCTCTTATCTCCGTTAATTGCAAAACGCTTACAAGTCATTTCCAACATTAAATGATTACGTTGCCTCATTAGACGTGCGGTTTGAGGATTTTTGACGTTTTATCAGATAAGAGGGAAATCATATTTGGAAGTATTTGAACATGCTTTGAATCGATTTGCTTCTTTGAAATATTGTGTAACGCACAACGGATCAAAGGATAATTAACGAAAAATATCTGAGAATTTTTTATTAATCATTTTAGACGCAGCAGAAGTTTTCAGTCCTATATAATTAGGCTAAAATCAGTCCATTTCTTCAGTTGGTAATGTTACTTTGGTACTTCATGACATTATATCAATGCGTTAACATGATTTTTAAACCTTCTGTGTGTCGATTGGCACTATTATGTACCCAAGTAATATACCAAACTTAAGAAATTATGTTAAAACAAATATGACACCAAAATGGACAAATTTAGCCTTATAATACCTACTTGCGTTATACATGTATAGACGGTGAAAACATGATCATACTGATTGGAATTCATGTTTACAAATGATCAGTTAAGTACACATAGTAATATAACTCTCCTTAAACATTTATTTGCGATACACTAATCACTTTCTCGTACCTTTTACCACGGACCGTAATTTATTACATTTTCCTTTTAATATCTCCCTTATGTCGGTTGTTTTAATCGAAAATTCGCACACTAACGTTCTATATGTACAGTGCTAATGTTCTATATGTACAGTGCTAATGTTCTATATGTACAGTGCTAATGTTCTATATGTACAGTGCTAATGTTCTATATGTACAGTGCTAATGTTCTATATGTACAGTGCTAATGTTCTATATGTACAGTGCTAATGTTCTATATGTACAGTGCTAATGTTCTATATGTACAGTGCTAATGTTCTATATGTACAGTGCTAATGTTCTATATGTACAGTGCTAATGTTCTATATGTACAGTGCTAATGTTCTATATGTACAGTGCTAACGTTCTATATGTACAGTGCTAACGTTCTATATGTACAGTGCTAAAGTTCTATATGTACAGTGCTAATGTTCTATATGTACAGTGCTAATGTTCGATATGTACAGTGCTAATGTTCTATATGTACAGTGCTAATGTTCTATATGTACAGTGCTAATGTTCTATAGGTACAGTGCCAATGTTCTATATGTACAGTGCTAATGTTCTATATGTACAGTGCTAATGTTCTATATGTACAGTGCTAATGTTCTATATGTACAGTGCTAATGTTCTATATGTACAGTGCTAATGTTCTATATGTACAGTGCTAATGTTCTATATGTACAGTGCTAATGTTCTATATGTACAGTGCTAATGTTCTATATGTACAGTGCTAATGTTCTATATGTACAGTGCTAATGTTCTATATGTACAGTGCTAAAGTTCTATATGTACAGTGCTAATGTTCTATATGTACAGTGCTAATGTTCGATATGTACAGTGCTAATGTTCTATATGTACAGTGCTAATGTTCTATATGTACAGTGCTAATGTTCTATATGTACAGTGCTAATGTTCTATATGTACAGTGCTAATGTTCTATATGTACAGTGCTAATGTTCTATATGTACAGTGCTAATGTTCTATATGTACAGTGCTAATGTTCTATATGTACAGTGCTAATGTTCTATATGTACAGTGCTAATGTTCTATATGTACAGTGCTAATGTTCTATATGTACAGTGCTAATGTTCTATATGTACAGTGCTAATGTTCTATAGGTACAGTGCCAATGTTCTATATGTACAGTGCCAATGTTCTATATGTACAGTGCTAATGTTCTATATGTACAGTGCTAACGTTCTATATGTACAGTGCTAATGTTCTATATGTACAGTGCTAACGTTCTATATGTACAGTGCTAATGTTCTATATGTACAGTGCTAACGTTCTATATGTACAGTGCTAATGTTCTATATGTACAGTGCTAATGTTCTATATGTACAGTGCTAATGTTCTATATGTACAGTGCTAATTGTAGCGAACTAGAGCTCATAACCCTGTTTGTGTTTATAGCGTGTGTGTCAATGTAATATATTTAACCTCATATAATGTTCATTTAAGTCATTTCTCTTGTTTATCTAATTTGATGAAGCCTTATAACAGGCGGTATTAAAGATATCTTTATGGTTACAAATTGCTGGTAACAATTCTGAGAGAACAGTGGCGTCAACCTTATCGTGTAATTCGGTTTCATAATCTAAATACGGCAGCAGCATCGAAGGAACATATTCTATAGCCAGAGGGATTTTGGGAGTGTTTATTTGTCTATCATTACTAGAAAAGATGACTAACTGGTAAGAAACCCCCACCCACGAGAATAAATGTCAGACATAAGTGATCTTACTAAAGATCTTGTTCGTCACTGGCTTGCAGCTATTTTCTAAATGGGCACAAATTTGTTTTTTTTTATCCCCCACGCAATCAAATCTCTTTATATCTCTGATCATTTACTCTTAACCATGCGCAGATACATTGTCTATAATTTAAAATAAAAAATGATGAAAATGATGATGATGGTGGTGGTGGTGTTGCTGCTGCTGGTGCTGATGATGCTGATGATTGTGTCTAGGGAATTCACGATGATAATTATGATAATGATAATTACAAGAGTAATAACAAAAAAAATTAATGATAATAATAATGATAATAATACCAACGATATCAATAATAAAACTATAAAATATTACTGATGTTGATAATAAACAACAATAAGGATATACAATATAATGATATTAAATATGATCATTATCATATTACAGTGAAACCTCATATAAAGACCTCCTCAATAACAAGACCACTTCAAAGTTAAGAATACGATTTTCAAGTCCATGTTCACTGTTTTCATATTAATTCAACCTCAATATAAGACCACCTCAATAACAAGACCAGTTTTCAAGGGCCCCAAGGGTGGTCTTATTATTGAGGTTGTACTGAAAAATTTACAATAATAAATACAAAATCGGCACAACAATTATAATGACAATAATGATAATAGTGTGTTTGTCTTTACATTTAAACAGTTTTAAGTATCAATCAATTTTATCGTAATTTTAGTAAAACAATAAGTAGATAAACACATAATACTGTTATTGATATATTTCAAATAAGGAAGTTCGTTTTAAATTACACTAAAATCTTAAAGCGTAGCAAGACAGAATCTAAAACGTATGGTAGGTTAGAACAATACAAACACATTATATACGAAGCTTTCACAAAAACGGAAGTACGATTAAATGACAATAGTATAATGTAGCTACAATACCATAGCATTACACCATTCAAACCTTTCAATATCAATCGTATTTATGCCACCGTTTTTTCTAAAAACACTTTCAACAATTTTCCTCTAGTTACAGCGCAATTGTATACCTGAGTATATTGTCTTATTTGACGGAGCTTATTTATCAGCTAAAGCATAACTTGTCTTCCATAAAATAGCAAATATTTATCAACGTCTAGACAATGTGTCAAATTATTGAAAAATGGTGGTGAAACATATTGCCTGGGAATTATAAAAATATAAATTGAGTGACATTTTGAACTGGTAACGCATTTTCTTCCATATTGATTTAGTTAACATGTTCGGTTATAGAATGATTGTCAGGATTGGAATGGATTCACCATTGTTCCTCACCAAACAATAAACATTCTGGTTGTTAAAAATTTGCCACTGAAGGAATACAGAAATCCACCAGAAAGAAGACAACAGGTAAAACTACAGACACAAACGACAAAAGTCTCAAAGCAGACGTTGGAACCACAAAATACGTGAAAATGCAACACAAGCAAACAGCTGACACATTTCGAAGTCAAACTGTGAAACTGGAATCAGAAAAGGTTGGTATATTCGCTTCTCATTTATGTAACAAAATGTGTTACATCGACATATTTCATAACTGCAACAAAACAATACGTTACCCAGTTTACCAATGTTTCGAGGATAGGTTTGTGTGTATATTGTAGGGCTGTCATTGATTCAATAAGTTGTAACTTATGATTCGCTCCTACTGGTTCTATGTATATTTAACGCCGTTAAAAACGCAACCAAAAAATGTGTATAAAGATAAAAAGACATTACAAAAGCAAAAATAGTCTTTATTTCTCAAACATAATTGAATAAAATTAATCAATGATGAAATAAAAAATAATTGGACTAGAGTTTAATAAAGTTATGAACAAGAATTAACACATAGATAACTGTAACACGCCTTTGGCAGTTGGTACTACACAAAGACGCCTAGTTCAAATAGTTGCGTTTTTAATGGCGTCAAGTATATATAAATATTTCCTGTTTTCATGTTTTACGCTGTCGAGCCGCAACGGAACAAATGCGGAAAGTTATTTCCGCCTATCAGTGCACATGTCAATTGAGTGGTGATTATCCGTACTTCTAAGAGACATAATGATATATAAATTGCTACTTTTGGATTCTAGTGCCTAGCAGGCCATTATATTGATCTACATTATGTAAGGTTTGGTAGGTAACGGAAACTTGTGTTTATCTTAAACTTAACATTACGCTGGAGAGAGGGAAAGTCGAGTATTCAGAAAAATTGACAGTCAAAATCTAGATAGTTTGTGATAGAAAATTACAAAAAGTTGGATTTTCAATTGATTTATCAATCCCCCCCCCCCCCCCTGGTTAGCTCAGGCATTAGAACACTCAACTGCCATCCTGCAGAACGTAGGTTCAAACCCACAGTAAAACGTGTGTTCTCTGTAACAATTCGAGTATAGATAGTGTATCCGAAGTATTTAGTCCTCGACCTCTGATTTCTGTCTGGAAGTTGTCAACTGCTAGCGGAAAACTGGTTTGGTAACCATGGAACACTTGTTAAGTCACCTGATCACCGTATATTTCTGAAATACTGTTGAAAACACAGTATGAAGCTACAGCACAAAAATAAATTTAATCTTTTTTTTCCAAATACATACTGAAATGAAAATAACTTATAAGGATGTATCATAATTTATTATACACGCATTTTGCAATTTCCTCGCTACTTCAATTGTATACCAAAGAAATAGATAAGCCACTTACTTATCTGAATGTTATCACATGACATTTATCAACCAATGAAACGACAGTATACGTTTTGTACTGTTTTCAGCATTTGCGACAACAAAACAACTATTGTTTGGTCAAAATAGACGTGAAAGTTGTTGAAACATTTACTCTTGTATAAGGATAGGCGAGAGTCTGTCTGTGATCCATAAATATACAGTTTGTTATTCATTACAGTAATTTATAAGGCTTCGATGACAGACAGTATACTGACTGATCCGTTAAATGTCTTGTAATCTAAAGGCAACACGGTGTATCAAGTTGTCTATGTATTCAACATAGGTGCACGTTTATTTAAACGTGAAAATACGGCGATTTAATTAGTTATATGCATCAAAAGGTGTAAATTGTGGTTAATTGTAGATCCTTTTATAAAACGGTTTACTGGAAAGCATGGACGGACTAAGGACTTTTGCCGTTAGCTTTCTAGTCTATTGCCTATAACTTTTTTAAAATATTTAAGGAAGGGTATTGCGTCCTTCTTTATGACAGAATTACCGCTCGGTGAATGACTGAGTCGACAGCAACGGATTTCTAGATGTTATGCTTATTTATATAGCGTTCTGAAGGCAAATATGGACAAAATAACTGGCGTCTGGGAGCATTAAGATCAGTTTAAAAAACATGAGTCACGGACATGATATATCACTTTTATAATGTCTATTTACAGAATATGTTTATATCGTCTGTGATCGTACCCTAAGGAACATTCAGACAAGAAATTCCTCGATGTGCTTGTCTTGTATCGCGTAATATTAATTAATTACTCCCCCGGGATAATTGGATCTTATAAATAACGTTCACACCTATTTCACTTATTAGATTTGCAAGTGCATGAAAATACAGACTGGAATACATAATTACCGTGGCGCGACCTCAATCGTTCAACGCGTAGTAGATGCCACTAGATATATACACTTCCCTCCGAAAGTTCCTTCACGTTGCGACAATTTCCCATTGCAATAAATGTATTTTCATATTTGTTTCACATGCAATAAATCGAAAATGCTTTTTTACACATAATTGTTTTCTGTAGAAGTATTTATAAATTAGTACTGAAACAAATTATCTTATTTTCTGTGTCAGATCAATCAGTTACACACGTACATAGGTTTCGGATGCAGGCCGATTGATGCTGCTGCCGAGATGTGCAAATTGTTGATTCCTTACTATGCATCACAGAAGTGGGATGAATAATTTTACTTAATGGTCATACATGTTTTATTTGAAATTCTGTAAGAAAAAGTAACGAAATTCAAAATATTCAAGTGCGAAGAAACTTTTGGATGGCAGTGTATATGAGATTGCCTATCCTTACAGCATTCTGAATGCACAAGACGATTATTACTGAGTACATTACACTCATAGGATGGACATATCGACGTGGTAATACGAGTCATTGGGGGACATTTATCTCAGAAAGACAAAATTACTCCTGAAAATTTAATATCTGCCATTAGATTTTTTTGTATTTTTGTCATCGTTGCTGTTCTATGAAATGTTGCTAAAATCTGTTTTAATGGATATGTTGTGAAACATCATTGGTGTTATATAAAGCGCAACACATTGGAGATGCATATTTCGGCTGTTGCGCAGAAGTTGTTGCTCTAGTGAGGTAAAATTGTAGTGTTGTTTACTTCGGGAAAAGTAGTAATACTGCTGATGAATGGTTGATATACAAGCGAGGGATACTCTGAGCAGGTTGCATTGTTAACGCGAAAAATGATCAATACACTGATAGCTACAATGCCATGGGAGCGAGATGTTCAATCCTTTAAGCTATTGTAGCAAATAAATCGTTTTTAATGCCAAATAAACCTTAATTTCAGCGTAATAACCCTTCATCATGTTTTATATGTCATTACCTCGGCTCCATAGGGCACGTATACAACAGTATTGTCTCATTTAAAACAATGATTTTATCATTGTACTTTCAGCTTTTGAAGGCGACGAAAAATAAGGAGTATGGTTATGTGACGACGCTCCTGACAGAAAGTGATCATTTACAGTTAGACATTACGGACGATGTGAGTTCCTTTCCCTAACCAGATTTATTTCTGACGTGAAATGTTTCAAATAAACAACATATAAGCGCTGCACTGGGGTTTACAATCTCTTCTGTAAGTGACGTCATTTCAAGAAAACGCAACAAGTGATGTCACTATTTGCAAGCAGGAAACACTATTTACTCCATATGGTCACTTCGTTTTCATATTGCCATACGGGGCAAATATTGGTTACTGTCAGTACATGGTGACGTGACATGTGACGTTTTCTGGAAATGACGTCACTTAAAGAAGAGGTTGGAAATTGTACAGTGGCGCTCATATATGCTTTCTAGCTGATAAAAGAAACAACATAGACCTCTGGGGAAACAACAACGGTGTGTTTTACCAATTTGAACTTGACAATAGCATTTTGGAGTAGAGAAATACAGATGTTGCTAACGGTATAAGCAAAGTCTTTCAAACGGAACACGTTGCTCATTGGGATATTGGATAATGCGCTTCCATATACAAATAAATTTCTTCACAATAATTCTGGAAAATACTTTTTTCAGGTTGGCAAGACTCCACTTCACTATCTGTGTAACGGGGGAAGAACTTCGGAAGTTGAGCTATGCTTGAAACGGAGGCCACGTGTTAATAAAATGGATAAAGTAAAATTTCTTACATTATGTGAACATTGTTATCGTTGTATTAGGTTAGACGCCATTGCGACATTATACTCGTCTATTCAATCCAACTATGCCTCACACCTAGTCGTTGTTTGGAAAGTAGAACATTTCTTTCCTCTACCGGTTTTATCATCCATTGTATTCAATAAATATGTCATCATGTAATGAAAGTCCGCGTACTTAACCTATTTTTAACGTTTTTATGTTTAGCTGGGATGGACACCCCTTCATTATGCAGCCATGAAAGGTCACGTGGAAATCGTACGAATGCTTGTTAAAAATGGAGCCGATGCAAATAAACCAGATGCCGTAAGAATTACATTAATATCTTCTTAAGTATTCTTTGCGCGTAGACCGTACACCGATATCTAATTAAAAAATAAATCTAAACTTTTTCATTTTGTTATCCTCTCGAAATAGACACTCAGCGGATGGCTTCAATAATGTTGTCAAAGTCATTGACATCGTCAGTGAGCAGACTAGTTGTATAGAAATACTTTGAAAGAAAGTATCAACTTTCACAGAATGAATAGTATATGAGGATTGCAAATTAGTATGTGTTAATATAGGCAAAGGGTGATAATTTTTTATGGTCATTGAATATTTTTTTGCAAGACAAGGAACTGCTTCTCAATACATTTTTGTCTCGATATTGAATAGTTTTACGAAGAATATCCAATTGATATCAACTTTCAACACACACATACTCTCTTGGGCAACACACTCCTTTCAACAACAATATCAGTTGTCACTGTAGTAAGAATCTACTATCCATTTCGCCTGTCTACAGCAAAAACCTCTCAACAACAGCCAACACGTGCGTCTCTCAAGGGGTGTTGCTCTGAAGATGTTGCGCTGTACTAGTGATTTACATTGATATTTAAACTATATAAATATATTTTAAGCAAAAGGGACGTACTGCACTTCATCTTGCCGTGTCAAGAAATCTTCAGAATATTACTGAGCAACTTATACAGCTTGGTGCAGACCCGAATGTTCCAGACCAGGTAATTGTATTTAATTATGTAGAGTCGATTCAAATGCAGCAACCACTCCTTGCAAGGCTTTTTCATTGTACGATGACCATCAATACCTTATTTTGTCTGGCATTTTATATACTTAATATTATATATGTAATTTGATACGCCTGTATTTGCGAAGTCGCTAAAACATTTATGGAGGGAGAGTAGCCCACCTTGCATTATGTCAATCACGAGAATCAAATCCTAACGGAATCAAACAGACCTTCACAAACCGATTTTCATAAGCTTTCAGTTGCTTGCAGACAGATGTTGCATTATCTATAATATTATTCATTCATTTTTACATAAAAGGATGGTAAAACTGCGATGGATATCAGCAAAAATGAATTCATGCGCGATAAAATAGTAACAGTTGCTAAGAAAGTGGCTGAAGAAAAAGCTGAAGAAGAGAAAGATGAAGACAGGTTCGTAGAACAATACGATATCGTAATACCGCTTGATATCTCATTACCGTTGGACATACTTTTATATTCAAATATTTCTTGAGCCAAACTAGAATGTCAAATGCCCGATTTATCATCTGCAGATTTAGTTGTATTAGAATGTTTTTATCATAGCTATACTATCGATGTAGTTTGCATATTGCAACGCATTAGAAATAACACGGCCAGCCATACACTATTGTCCAGAATGTTATGATGGAAAAACGAGCATTTCGATAAAAGGCGTAATTGATTTAAACAAAAATATATATATACATGTATATTGTTATAATTTAACATAATTATTCCAAGTTATTCATTTACAAGTGGTTTAATTAGTTTACGTATTATATTAATGTATTAACAGCAAAGTGATTTGTGAAGAAATGGACATTCCTCTTGACAAAACCACACCATTTCCAAACCTCGGCTTGACAGTGACCCCAAAACCTAACCCCGAGAAGGCAGACACAAACGGTGACGATAGCAAGGGGAAGTCATTTACCATGATGATAAAGAAATACCACCCGGATTCTGCTAGCGAATTGTTTGGTAATAGATAGTTGCCATGTGGCTACGTCAAGGCTTGCTTGATGTAACCATATGCAATAAAATAAAGAATTAGGGAAAGGTATGAATCATAAAAGTCGCGCGGCAACCCATGGAGCAATAGGAGATATTGGTATTGAAATCAATGGACATCACCGTAGGCAAAGCAGTAAAATGTCGAACGATATCCACCTCTGTTATGCCTTAATTTATATCCAAGTTCATTCATTTTGCCAATGTTTATACAGTAAAACTTCATTAATAAGACCGCCTTTGGGACCCTGGAAGACTGGTCTTAGTATTGAGGTGGTCTTAATATTGAGGTTGAATAAAGAGCAACACAGTGAAAATTGACTTGAACATTGTTTTCTTAATTTTGAGGCGGTCTTATTATCGATGTGGTTCGTATTATTTTGGAGATCTTTGAGTGAGTTTTACTGTTACTGTTACAACCGCTTAAAGACAACAAGTTCGGTGTTCGGAAAAAAATGGATGAAAATCCAGTGTAACAGATGTGTACCAACCACACCCAAGTCTAGTGGTCTATGTAATTGTACTTTATTTCATGCTTAGCTGCAATATTGTCGTCTTTGACCACAAGACTTTCCATATACTTCCCTATAAACGTTTGTCTGAGCTAAACCCGTTTTTCGGAGACCATTATCGAACTATATTAGTTTCTAGGCAGTAATTACTATTGTCACATGAAACATTGTGTTGTCTTCGCATCTGATTGTAAATATAAGTTAGTTTGTGGGAAACGTAATTATTTCTGCCAATAATGCAATACATAACAATATTCCCTTCTTTACAGATATAAAAGATGATGAAGACATCTGCAGTGAGTTATTCGTACATCAAGTATCACGTGTCACAGGTCCAGTGATATTGGACATATGTATACCTGTAACGTGTCCACCGGGTAATACTGAAGAACTTGCGCTGAAGACAGATCGAGACAGTGATATATTAGTACATGATGTTAAGGAAGAGAATGGGGTATGTCTTACGCGTATATTATGTACATGCATATTTAATCTTTTTTTCTCTGCAATAACATCAATTCAGAGTCAACTATTAGTATATATCCACTCTTAAATAGAGTTATAAGATACTCGACATTACAATAAAACATCAAAATATCACATGTTATGTTAAGATATTAAACATTACACAATATTGTGCAATAAATATTTACATATATACATATACAACTGAATGAACAGTCGTTATTTGTTAATTGTATATGACTACATATGTATATACGTGTATATTCTTATATATCCATCCCATGCAATGAAGATAAATGAGACATTATTTAGATCAAAAACCTGAAAGCTTAAGTGACTATATATTCATTACCAATAAGAAAATGTTCCAATATGCAATAATTTGAGGTTTGTCTTAGTTTATATCGTCGTGAACATTGCGTGAATCTAGCCATGCAATCACCGCTGTCATACAGTATTATAGGTGCATGTACCTATGTTACATTAATTGTCTAAAAATATCAAATACATTTGATTAAGAATAACCATCCGAATTGGAATAATATTACTTTACAAAACTACAACAAGACGTGATGGTTCATTATTATAGCATTGACAAAAACATATACAGTAAATGTTCATTTTTATTGGATGCTTTGTCTAGGCGCATATTTTCTTCAAGCCTCATCAAGTTGATTTTGTTTCGTATTGGCATTTATAACTGACTAACAAGTACATACATACATGAAATTAAAAAGGAACGGTAATAATGTGGACCTTTTTATTCAGAAATGGGTGTGTGTGGTGGCAGCGGACGTTACAAGTTTCAGGTCATTTATTATCGTGTCTAGACCAAAGCTGGAACAGTTCGACATCGGGAAAGGTGCAGCAAGCATACGGTCTACTGTAGATGAAAGAGTGGAACTTCAAATACCGCAAAATACGTTTGACAAATCGGTTACAATTACATTGGGGGTAAATGTCATTAAGATACAATACCTCATCTCTTGAATAACAACCTCCCTTCAAAAACATTATCATGTATGTTTGTAGTGAGAGGTTGACTGTGGACGCTGTCTCTCTAAAGAAACAACCATCAACAACAATTAAACATTGCAACTCCACAAAGGGTGCTAACTCTAGACTGGATGCGCTATACGCTTAGTATATCATAATTATGTATCTGGTTTTTTTCTGAAATCTTGTCCACACTATCTGGATGTCATTCCAATGTTACCATTCCCGAACACTAGGCTAATTATGCTTTTCTCACCTCGTACCAAACATTAATTGCGTTTAAGGAAATCCGTAGTTTGTCGATGAGCTTTATAAGGTACTGCAACTCGCTGGACTGCTTCAATTTGTTCATGGAAAGGATGAACGAAATACACGTTAAGGTTAAGACACTACATTTGATTTGCTCTTCTTTGATGACTTTATTGCTGTTTCAACCCACCCGGGTTGCAATGTTTTACATTCATAAGATTCTCGTAAGATTGATACGAATGAGTTTTTCTTAGGATGGGCCGAGCAAGCTTCACTAGTTGCGTATGCTAAATGATTCATAGAATGTGTTTGTGTCAGAAAACTTTTTTATCTGATCACTGCTTTTTATTTCTCCCTAAACAGATCACGGACATGCCACAAAAAGACGAACTCACGAAGGTAATGTCGGGATGTGACACCATCTTATCTTCTACATCGTTTTACTCTTTAGGCAGTGGAGGTACAGTGCTATCTAAACCAATATCAGTACTGGTAAGACATATTTCAGTGTAAAATGTAATGGGGCCGATGAAAAAAAGATTGCTGATACGTTAGCAAAATCAATAAGACAGAACATTATATGCTAAGAATGTAATGGTATGCAAATATAGAGTGCATGCAATTGTCTATGGAATATCAATATATTTACATTTCCATACGAAATGAAGCATTGTTTTTCACATAATTTGATTTTTTCTTAAGAAGGCAGATGTGAAATAGATTTCTTGGGCACTTGCATCACGTTTTTATCAAGCCACGCAGAATCTTAGCAATAACATGTTAATTTTCTTGTTAAATAAGTGTCTCCCTTCGTTTAAAATATTGAATACGACGTCTGTGAGGTTGTCATGACAAGAACCCCATACTAGACGTTATGTGCTGTCTGTGATCTGTGTTTACAAATATAAAGCAAGTTTTGTGATATACTCTGTGTATATTGCAGGTACCATTACCGGCAACATATCACGGTGATGGTCAGTTGATAGTGTTAACTATGAATGAGGACCCCGATAACGAGACACCAGACAGCTGGAATATATTGTCTGCTGTAAAACAGATCAAACATGAGAGAATTCATTTTGATGTTCCTTCATTCTCGATGTGAGTACAGGTGTTTGAGCGTGCAGTCGGAACTAGTTTATTCGACAACCTTCTATTCGAATATTTGGTTTCATCCAAAATAAATATCAGGTCCCGATGTATCTTCTTTGGAGCGTCAAATTGAAATGGGCTTTTCGAAACCATGTATTAGTCGTAATAAAATGTATGACCCAATGAAGTCGAATGAACGAGGTCCGACTGTACTTAGCGATAATACCCACTTATATTCAAAAACGCAAATTGCAAGTTATAATAATTATAAGCAACTTTATAAACTTCCTTAGACATCACGATAAAATATCTAATTATTATTTTCAGAAAAGTGGCTGTAGAGATTCCATCAACACTTTATGGTGGCGACATGGAATCATTCGGCAGTTCAGCAAGTTTTGCAAGTATTTCAAGTCAAACCAGTCGTATCTACCGGAAGTGCCGACGTAGAGAGTACACGGTGTCATTGGTATGTTTGTCACGGAGAATTGGTACCTCAAACACATTCAAAATCCTTGTTCAGTGTTGTAAGGTTGACCAGGTACAGCAAAACATTACCGATTTGGAAGATGATGGATACGAATGCCATACTAAATTGACCAACGCGCAACTTGAAGATGAGCTAAAAGTTAGATCTAAGCAAAAGTTCAAAGTTGTGGCCAAACATTTGAATATACTAGCGGATACGAATGACGTGATAGTAGAATTTCAACCAAAGCTTGAAACATCCCACCAAACATTTAACGTTAGTATTCCTTCTAATACAGCCGTGGTAGCAGGTACAATCTCGGTCATCAAGTTGGAGAAGGCAATGGATAAAGACAATGAGACAGCAGCTAGTGGACCAGATATAGTTGATGGAGATGAAGTGTCAAGTGCCGATGTTACTTTTCTGAAGTTTCATCCAGACATGATGTCTAAACTTGATGGAGCGTGTAAGTACAATCATTTAACCATTGTAAATTGTCATGAATTCATATTTGGATAATGACAAGTTAAATATCATAGTAGATCATGCCTCACTCGATCCGAAGGCCGTGGATTCGAACTCCGTCATGGTCGAGATTTTCCGCGATCTTCACCGTCCGTTCATTAGGCGTGAATACTAGATAGAATCATAGGATGCAGGCGCCGAGAGTGGCTTATAAACGTAGTAAAACTTATTTCACAATCGATGTGAAATTAATAAATTTATTTCAACAAGTTATATATTTGACATCCGTAGATATTCTGCTCACATACAAGTCTGCATGCAACTTCAAAAGAAACCTATACTGTCATTGTGTCTAGTATTATTGTCACATTTGAGTCAAGACTGTGGGGAAATCAGAGATCTCAATGCACCAAAAACAAAATGACCATCTAGTGTAGTATAGTATATTATCCTTCGGACAAACTTCACCGGTCGCAAAATGACTACGGGAGACAACTACAATATGAACCAATTTATTCACTCCAGGAGTTATCGTCACTTACAAATTCAGTTGCTTAAAATAAACTTCTTCCCATTTACAGCTTTCCTGTCCTATAAAAGAATGATTGAAATTCAGACAGAACTCGGGCACAAATGGTGGAAATGTCTTTTACTCATGAAAATATCATTTAAAACTCTGGAAAAATCGTTAATTGAAAGCACAGGAAATCTACAGGAGACTGTAAACGGGGTAGTTATATAATTATAGAGTCGTTCCTCGTTCATTCGAAATCATCGGGTCCGAAATTTTATTTCGAATAATACATGGTTTCGAATTACCCATTTCAATCCGACGTGCATAAGAATATGCATCGGGACGTGATACTATTTCGGATGATACCAGGTTGTCGAATCAACGAGGTCTGACGGTATTTATATTGTATTAACGATGTTTACGACTGTGTTGACATGTAATCATAGTGACTATCTTTACTTTATCGTGGTACAATTGTTTGCCGCTGTGAATGGTTCAGATTTATAACAGATACTTCCCGCTAAATGTATTGTCCTGTGTCTGAGTTTGGGATGAGAGCCGGATTTCAATGCTTACTGGCAACTAGTTTTTTTCTATGATACACTTTCTTAGATATCTAAGTCAGATTCTTAGATAGGGAAAGTAATTAAAGGTGCCGAGTGGTGTGTATAATTGTGATTATTAAGACTTACCTTCAAATCTCAGATTCACATTCAAATCTCAAAGTAAGAGGATACACAAACTCGGCGCTCTGTAAGGACTGTTTTGCACATCGGACTCCTAACGCACTCAGCACAGAAATTTGACATCTCAGTTTTGAGTGCCAAATAAAGTTTGTTAGTTCGGGTCCTGACTGCTCATTGGCCTCAAATTTTGTTTGAACTTTTATTGTCCTGTTAATTTATAAGCAATATCTCACGTTACGCATTGGTTTCATGTATTGTTGTACGGTGTGATATAACTTGTAACGCATTCTTCTTCGGCATTTTACAGTTTTACATCGGCCTATTCCGTCGTCCATCCGTCTATCCGTACGTATGTACGTCCGTCCTCCAACAATCGTTAAAAATACATCTCCTCTGAAACCACAAAGCTGTATTTCATTAAACTGTGCTGGAAGCTTTACTTGGCGAGACTCTAAACAAATACTGCTACATGTTTATAGTTGAAACTACAAAAATCTCATTGTCAAAAAATACAAGCACAATTTTGAAACTATTTCACATAAATTTTTCTAAGATAACCCTCTACTAAGACGTTCATGGCTTCCAGGGGGCGGGTCACTTTCCCTACTTGTTATAATATAACAATATTCTTAACATGCTGGGAATCAAAATGTTTGCTTCTTTGTGAGAATATTTAGTACAACGAAATGTTTCGTCCTGTGACACAGGACCATAGTACCAAACATTTCAGGCGCCCACGTGAGCGATTCAGATTCCAGTGACATCAGAGTCATTGCTACTATGAGGCAAGGGGATGCCCTTCTCCTTGTCAAAACATCTTCCTGTTTAGAAAACGAAAATAATACAAGAAATTCACAACATCGCTATTATGTTCCGACAAAAATGCCTCAGTGAGTCTTTAGCCCCTGTAACATTTTCGATATTGGTTAAGATATACATATACATCGGTTGGTTACGTAAAATAAGATGCTATTTTTTGTTTAACAGCTATTGTTTGACTGGCGGGAAAAACAGCGTGCGTACAAATCACGTGGTTTACCTGTCATGTTATCGGCCTTAAGTAGATGTCCAAAAGGCGCGCTGGTACATAACTTACAGATTCAACTAAGCGAGTGGTACGTATATTGAGTGATATTTCACACAACTTAAATATTTGATACATACAGTACAACGTTTCCAAAGCGGACATCGCATGAGCAACAATCATCATTTACCTGGAGTAATAATTCGCTAACAATTTAACCGCCCTAGAGTCACAGACTCTTAACAACTACAGACACGTTTTTCTCATAAAGGGTGTTGTTTTGGAGATGTTGCTCTTCATATACGTAATGCTGGCATACAAAAGATGTGCATGAAATATCGTGATGATGATACTTTGCTTGTGACGGATAAACTCGGTGTTACTTGGTGTTACTGTCATTGGTTCTGTTGCCTACCACTGAAACCCGTGTCTGTCAATCTTTTGTACCGAATTTATGAGTTTGTCTGATTTTATATTGGGACCGTTACAGTGCATATTTAATGTATCATCAATCATTTTGATGGACGACTATGACATTAACCGACCGATCCTAAATGTCTTTGATTGCTTGGTTCTCCTACACTTAATAACTGTCTAGACCATGTTCTTCATAGAAACATTTATAACAAGAAAACTTGAACAATACAGTAAAACGTCAATAATAAGACCACCCTTGGGATCTTAAAATTGGTCTTGATATTGATGTAATCTTAATATCGAGGTTAAAAAGAGAGCAAAATAGTGAAAATGGACTTGTAAATTGTGTTTTTAATTTTGAGGTGGTCTTATTATTGAGGGGGCGTATTATTGAGGTGGTCTTATTATTGATGGGGTCTTATTATTGAGGTGGTCTTTAAATGGTGTCTTATTGTATTTAATAAGGTCCTGTAATGATGTATGTTCTATCTGTTACCAGGAAGGATTTACCAGGCAATAACAGTGATGGGTTTCATGATTGGCTGATGACTGCATACAAACATGATCTACTCACACCAACATGTATGCTTTATTCTTCCAATATTTGTTATCTAACTATTGTTCCTGTAATATAATACGTGTTTGAACATGCTGTCCCCTTAAACTGATACAAATACAAATTGTTGATTATAACGAAATAAAAAGAAATTGATAACAGCATCCATTTAATGATGGTGTTACGAAATGTATACAAGCATGATAGATACATAGATAGATAGATTTATTTCAACATAAAATGTACAATTTACATGGCAATATAAATTCAAGACATATATTAGGAAATACAATACGTATGTATGAATCAATAAAGTCATATCAATCAACATTATATGTTAAGGATAACCCCAAAAGAGTTCAAGTAAAAACTCTTTTTTCCATTGTGGTCCTTATTACATAAAATTGTGTGACATGGGAAGAATTTTAAGCTATACATGTATATTAAGTTATCACAGTAAGTTTATCAAAGAAAGACATTGTGTTACATAAATTATAAACAATTAGATAAAACGATGAAACAATAAGTTATCCCTGACAGGAATAATGAATGAAAAAGCTAAACAAATAAACTTAACAATATATTTAGTTACGAATCATTAAACTGTTAAAGACAATACATTATTTAAAACGAGCTTAAAAGGTGTTTTTAACACTGCATTTAAAAGAAAATATTTTAGTTTACATTTGATAGATTTATCCTTCGAATCCATTTGGCGTCAAGAATGCAAATACTACTTGGTATTTTAAGTTATAATCGCAGATAGATTTATACATAGACTTGGTCGCCAATTAATTGTATATTTAGCCACCCTCTATCTAGCTATTACTGGCAGCTAAGTTCGTTATCCTCATGAAATTGTATGTAAAAGCTATCGCCTGCGTTTCAGCATATGAGGATCCTATGTCGGATTCCTATCTTGCTATGTTAGCTGACAGATTGAAACCAACATCTAAACTGGAGAAGGCACTATCCTTGTCTACCGGGACATTATCAGATATCAAAGCAAACAAGAAATGCTACCCCTGTGATGGGATGGTAACGATGAAGGTACTGTATTCATTCTTTGTACTGTTCTGTTGATTCTATACAGTAAATCCTCATTAATAAAACCACCTTTGGGACCCTTGAACAATTGTCTTCTCCTTGGTCTTAATATTGAGGTTGAATAAAGAGCAAACAGTAAAAATGGACTTGAAAATTGTGGTCTTAATTTTGAAGTGGTCTTATTATTGAGAATGGTCTTAAAACTGTATTTTATTTACTTAGTTTAATTTCTCATTTCTTTCTCGAATGTCTTAGAATTATAAAACTCTGGGCTTGATTCCAGTCTGGTACCCTGCGTACTATCCTGCGTGACTAAGTGTAAGGGGCATGATTTTACCCCGTCATCAATCTGCGTTTGTTTCCGTAGTTTGAAAATCAATTTTGTGATAATTTACATTCATGTTTAAACATATTCTTTGCTGTACAACATTAAACTCAATATTTAGCCATTTCATTTTTGTTACTTTTGGTATGACAATATCATTGTTTAGCTGATGGACATATTTCGGAAAGCTTATTCGGACAAAGCAACTTCCTTCACTGAGTTGGTGAAATCCCTGCGAGGAATTGGACAGCAAGACGTTGCAGATTATTCTTTGATGATGGCCAACGCCTGGTAACGTATTGTAGACCGTGTATCGTTAATACGGAATAATGTTAGATCCATTGAAGTGTCGTGCCATTGCTAGCGAATCATACTTCCACGTACACGTCTAGGACAAATACGACGCTTCGATGGTGATGACATGACTCCGTATATGAGTGTATATGAAAGACTTGAAAATAAATACGTTAAATTTAATATTATAAGAGCGTAGATCTCTACCAATGTACTAAATTATAACATCTGTCTCGTTTTATAGCCAATTGATGATAAGCAATACCACGGATCTCCATTATTAGAGTTATGGCAATACCAAGTTTCTTTAATTTGTATCTGACCTATCCGACGTTTTCTTGAATGTTTGAATAAACTAATATAATTCTGGTCACACTCACATGACTGTCCGAAACATCAATGATCCGGCGCTTGTACTGACTATATCACTAATTACAAAATGTATAATATCAATATAAGTTAACATATTTTCTTGCCACCGTCAGCCGTTTGTTGATATCTACACTAAATGCCGTACTTTTCCGTGGATCGCTTTATCGCCTCTCGTGCATTTCTAATTGGTACAAACAACAGAGTCGTATGTTTTCTAAATGATGTCAATTCGTATTGGGCTATGTGAAATTAGGATATATAATGTGAAATTATAAGTAATAATTTTCGAATTAATAAACGTTCAGATTTTCAAAGACACATGAAAAGGACAACTGTTAGAAAACAATTTACCAAAATATTATGGAGATACTCACGGTAACAACAGCGTACGGAGCGTTATAGGCACTAATAAAGTCACTTAAATTCTTTACATCCAATTAGATTTTCCACCAGCGGTCTAATTTATAAACATTATAACTCTGAAAGTCAGACTTTGACTTTAAAATGTTGTAAATTAATTAAATGTACGTTGTTATAACAAGATATTATTTTAATAAAAAATGGCAGATTGGGTTACATGTTTTTAGAGAAAATCTCGTTTGTTTTGATGTAATGAAAACGAAATGCTGGTAAATATAACGTTTGCAATTTTAAAGTCTAAGTCTGTGTTTCAGTCTTAAACTGTTACCCAGGTAACAAAATAATCATTATGTCTGTTCATTTTAGGTTAAAGAGACAAGACATGGAACGAAATGAGTTTGCCGATGTTATCAAACAACTGTCATCAAAATAAACGGAACACAATCAGTGTGCTCGATCAGAACGTGCCAGTAATATATTCTATATATTCCATATTGTATGGACTGCGAGTGTGAACGATTCAACTAGAGCTAGTTTTTATAAAACATTTTGTAGTTTTCGATTTCAACCATATTTAAAGCTTCTAAATATCAAATCATATAGAAGTGCATTTGCTAAACTAAGAGTATCCTGTCACAGATTAAACACCGAAACTGGACGTTGGAGTAAAACACCACGAGAACTTAGACACCATGTAACAAGTTAGAAGATGAATTTCACTTTCTTTTTGAATGTACAATATACGAGTCTAGCATACATATTTACGTCAAACCTTACTTTCGTGTGAAGCCAAATATGTTTAAAACCATTGAACTTTTAACCACTAACAATTGTCAAGTGCTCCGAAATCTTGCTGTTTATGTCGAGAAAAGTTTTGACAGGAAAAAATATGTTTTAATAAATTAATGTAGTAAACTATGTTAATTCAAGGAAGGAACTTAGTGATACTTTTTTTTAATGTTTTAGATATTTATATAATATCGCGTATAAGATCATTTGAATGTTCTCTATAGTTGTTATATTTACTATAGTGCATTGTAACCCTGTTGTCGTCCTTGTATTTCGTTTCGATAAGGAATCAGCGTTAGGGTTGATTTTAAATATGATAGTCCAATATTTAGTATATATGATATTGAGAACAAATTCAATATTATTGTATCATTGCAATTGTACATAGTTACTTATCTGTCGTCCTTATATATTGTTCCTACAAGGATACAACTTCAGAGTTAATGCATACACTATCACTATTAAATGTTATGTGTTATAATTGAAATAATATAGAACTTGCATTTTAGCAATTACTAAACAATCATATGCATTTATAGCAGAAAGCCTATTTCAACACGGTATATCGATATCTGTAATTTAAAACGATCATTTTACTATTTTCTTTATTTCCTCTCTATTTTCCTTTGATGAGCAAATTTGAATTAAAGCATATATATGGGTATCCATGTTAAACGGACTGTCGCCTATTACATGTTAATGAAAACTGTACATATGTTTATTTTGAACATGAACCATTAAGGTCTATTTCAAATGTGTATTGTATATAACCATGTTGTGAAATAAAACGTCTTCATAAACATTCACCAATCGAGTTATTTTGTCGAACGTCAAAGTAACAAGGTTTCAAATGGTGAAACAACAAGAAAAATAGGATTGCAGTTGTTTATATAATCGTGTTCTGCATATAACAAATTGCTTCTTGAAACATACTGACTATTATTGTGCAATAATAACGTAACGTCACTTTGCAGACAGTCGCTTGTTAAACAGTGCTCTATTGCATGGATAGTGCGTTCCAAATGTCTGAAAATAATACTGTAAAGTTTAAAATAAGGATTAATCACTTAAATGGTATCTTGAAAAAATACAAAAAGTTAAACATTCAAATATGTAGGCCATACACACATAAACATACAGAAAAGGGAAGTTATTAATCTATTATAAGAAGTAAAAAATACAATCGATATATCGTCGAAATTTGTATTTCGATATAGCAATATCGTCGAGAGACAAAGATTTGAATCAATGACAGCCCTTATTCTTTTAATACCCCAAATCGCGCACTTTATCTCAAATTCAAATATTCGTCTCTGTAAAATTCTACATGTTTCTAGATGTTGTATAATGCACGTTTCTGCTTTCTGTTTGTTCAAAGTTTATGTACTTTTTATGTCGAGGCATGGTTCAGCGAAATAAGTATGTTTGCATTCGAAGTTTTCTTTATGAATAGATATATTAGTTTCACTTTCTACCCGTGAAAATGTGTTTAAATGCTTGTTCTTTCGTTTCGGTCTACAAAGTATTTTCTTTTGATGGCAAAAAGGAATATCTGTCCCTACCACTTAGTTATAAGAACTATGCTGGACAATACGCAGGGAACCAGACTAAGAGTACACAGAACATCATAGCGAAGATTATGATGAAGATAATAAGATTAAAAAAGTTTTAAAACAACAACAGAATATAAGCTCCTTGTATACTTCATGTTCGTCACTTTCGTCTATACATTATATTGGGTCTTCTGACAATGTAATAGAACGCCACTAAAGTGTTCAGGAATCCAATGGCGGATAAACAGAGAAGCAATTCTTGTGGCCTCAGAAACCATTTGACATTCAATTCTTTTTAACAACTCAATAAAGGCATGTCCTTATTTCATGTTTTCCCGTAGCGTATCGCGAAGGAGTGCATTACTATCCGATAAATTCACGGTGATATTATTAATGCGATAATTTCACTGAAACGGACTACATTTTTCTCAAACAAAATCCCAATGGAGTGCTCAAAATGCAGTTATCTCCCTTTGCATACATTTGTAAGTAAATCCGCAGTTGTCTCCATTTCTCTTTACTTTTTTTAAGTCTGTTGCCTAAGACCTGCTCCGGATAGCTATAAATATGTGTTTCCGGGCAGCCGTCCTAACATGGTTTTGCTATTTACATATCAGTGTTGTGTAAACCAATCAAATCTTACGTTAACCACCAAGCCAATTTCTCTTCAACCGAACAACGTTTGTAACCTTGACGCGGATTGGTTAACCTTTCGATAAAGGGTACGTTATACCTTACCGAAATCCACTGAATTTCATTGAATTTACCGAAATAAATTTTGGATCTGGAGTAACCAGCAATCGTTAAGATCTCGGCATTTTTTTAAGGTTGCACAACAAATCTTAACCTTCAAATTGCGCCGACCATCTTCTTTCAAGATATTTCTTGTTCACCCTAATCTAGCCCCGCATACGTGTCTCTGTACTCCGACTTTTACACTCGTCTTCGTAACAGCGACAGTATAGAGATGTGACGTCCGTGGTTTGACTACCTCTAAGCCTGCGGTATAAACAACAATATATCGTTAACATCGTGCTCGAACAGCAATGAAAACAAATACAAGATTTAACGTATGACTGAACTTCAATGGATCTAAAATCAAATTTTGTTTGTACTTCTGGTAAAAAAACCAGTTTTAGCGAATTCTGGATCTATTGTCAAAATGAAAAGGGATAAAGAGACTTAACGATGCTAACCATCATGATTCAGAGTGAGAAATAACTCAATAGACGAGAACACAATCAATTATAAAGCAGACATTTCGTTTCACACGTTGTTTACTCGTTATGTTATGGAAGACAATCGCAGCCAAAACTACATTATGCTTTATGAGATTTTAATTAATATTTCTGTAATTGCATGGGGGCACTATGCTTTCTTGAAATCTTCATGCTCACCTATCCTACACCTTTGCCTATAAAGTGCATGGACATTATGCTTTCTTGAAATCGTCATGCTCACCTATCCTACACCTATGCCTATAAAGTGCATGGACATTATGCTTTCTTGAAATCTTCATGCTCACCTATCCTACACCTTTGCCTATAAAGTGCATGGACATTATGCTTTCTTGAAATCGTCATGCTCACCTATCCTACACCTATGCCTATAAAGTGCATGGACATTATGCTTTCTTGAAATCGTCATGCTCACCTATCCTACACCTATGCCTATAAAGTGCATGGACATTATGCTTTCTTGAAATCGTCATGCTCACCTATCCTACACCTATGCCTATAAAGTGCATGGACATTATGCTTTCTTGAAATCGTCATGCTCACCTATCCTACACCTATGCCTATAAAGTGCATGGACATTATGCTTTCTTGAGATCGTCATGCTCACCTATCCTACACCTATGCCTATAAAGTGCATGGACATTATGCTTTAAGGTTTTATATTATATTGGAGATGATATCTTCTTGGTGGACTTGACGTATGTTATGGTACAAAGACCACACTCATACACATGAAGTAATATCATTCTTAGGACGTCGTTGTACTTCTTAGCGATCACCCAAACATAATACCGTCTTGTACAGTTTATCACACAAAATATGAATTTCGCTCAGAATGATTGTTTACTCCGAATGCGAGGGAAATGGGTGTAATGTAAACATATTGCTATGCTAGTTCAGTATGTGTAATTGATTGTGCCACTATGTATGTGTTCATTATAAATGTCATTCAAATTTGACTGTTAAGACTGTTTAATTCTAAGAATGCTCTTAATTCTCATGTTGTTGTGACTATACCTGCCAGGGGGAATTCTGATTAATGAATGTTGTTTGAATTTTAGATAAATTAATCATTATACTTACGGAAGTTTTAAACGAGATGAAATACTGACAACAAAGGTGTTTTGTAAGATGTATTAATTAATTGTCCGTACCATTCCGTATCTTCCCAGAAATAACGAAATTACTTCAGGCATTGTTCATTCTTACATATATTTCCTTGTTTGTATACATCCAATGGACAATTTTACCGCTGATAAAGTGTTGATGTGCATTTCAAAACCGGATATTCTGCGCATTATATAACTTCGTGTCTTTGTTCTTTTCTTCACCGCGGATGTTGTGGTGACTTAGATAGATTTGAAACAAAACAAATTCATTTATCTACCTGAGATTTATACAACTATAAGGTAAGTTCGACTCATTTGCTTATATTCTAATTTAACAACTACACAAAGTACAATCGCTCGCTTTATGGTATTATTGTAATATTAGAATGAAACAGTTTTGTTGTCGTAAAATTGGACGTAAAACATCTTCGTACTTCGAAAGTTAAGTTAATCTATTCGATTTTCGCGAATAATACATGACTCGAAATCTCGACAATGTGGCACGACATCGAAGTAATGTGACACGACACCGCGGCAATGTGACTCGCCATCTCGACAATGTGGCACGACATCGCAGTAATGTGACACGACACCGCGACAATGTGACACGACACCGCGGCAATGTGACACGCCATCTCGACAATGTGGCACGACATCGCAGTAATGTGACACGACACCGCGGCAATGTGACTCGCCATCTCGACAATGTGGCACGACATCGCAGTAATGTGACACGACACCGCGACAATGTGACACGACACCGCGGCAATGTGACTCGCCATCTCGACAATGTGGCACGACATCGCAGTAATGTGACACGACACCGCGACAATGTGACACGACACCGCGACATTGTGTCTCGATATCGCGACAATACGACTCGACTATGTGACTTTTGACTCGACATTGAGGCAATGTGACTCGACATAACGGCAATTGTACACGACTCCTCGACAATGTCACTCGACATCGCGACAATGTGACACGACATCGCGACATTGTGATACGACATTACGACACTGTCACTCGACATCACATCAATTTGACACGATATCTCGACAATGTGATACGATATTACGCCAATGTAACTCGACATTGCGGCAACGTGACACGACATTGCGACAATGTGACACGACATCGCGACATTGTGATACGACATTACGACACTGTCACTCTACATCACATCAATTTGACACGATATCTCGACAATGTGATACGACATTACGACAATGTGATACGATATTACGCCAATGTAACTCGACATTGCGGCAACGTGACACGACATTGCGACAATGTAACTCGACATCGTGGCGATATGACACGACGCCATGCGTCGTACTGTCGCAACGCTTTGCCAAATGCTCGTCTTAAATTTTGAGATTATATGTAATAAACACGAACGCGAAGTGCCGAGATATTAGATTTTCTGGGTCGTTGTTTATTGCTAAAGTTATGTTGATAATCAATGTAATGAGTTTGTTTGACTTAGATGCTTATACGTACTCACAACATCGCTTTGAAAATACGTTACTAAGCAACATAACAGGGAATACCTCATGATGGAATATTTTCAGAAACGATGAAATTTCACAAATACTTTGTCGTAGCTTTAGTGGTGTTGGCGCTCACTGTACCTGCTGATGCTGGTTGGGGCAGAAGGTTGTTGAGAAACATTGGCAGAGGGGTGAAAAAAGCAGTGAAAAAAGTTGGAAAAGTTATAAAGTCAAGTACTTGCAAGGTATGAAATGTTAAACGGTATTGTTACACGTTTGATAACTATTAACAACGCACTATTTTGGTTGATGAATTTTAAATTCTTTAATTTGTTTTGTTGCTTTATAAATGAGGTCTGGGTTGTAGACACATATTGTCTGTATGTCGTATTCAACTGGTGAACAAAAATAATACGATTAAAATGATGATGATCACGATGATGATGACGATGGTAGTAATTATGATGATGATGATGTTGATTGTTAAGATAATGAAGATGGTGATGCTGATGGTGACTATTTTGACGATGACGTTGGTAATGGTCTTGTACTTATGACGATGGTACTAATGGTGAAGGTCATGATGATGATAATGGCTTTGATGATGATAATAATGCGACGGTGATGAGGATCATGATGATTATAATGTTGATGATTATGAATATATTGATGATAATGATTGTGACGATGCTGGTAATTATATTATTGAGGTTGTTGATACAATTGATAATGATGACGATCATAATACTATTGATAAAGCTGCTGAAGTCATACCTGACAGAACAGTACACTATACGTACATTAAACAGGTGCTATATGGTGTGGCATGTCCGGTAGCTGTTGGGGCCGCTGGCACAGCTCTCAGCATCGGTTCTTCCGGTGCAGGAACGGCCATTGTTGGTATTGGGGTAATCGCTGGGAACCAAGCATGTAGGGTGAGACGAAATAAATGTAAGAGAAGTGTAAGTATGTTCAATACGGATCCGTTTATACTATCCATTGTGTATCAAAGTATTTATAATTGGAGGTTTTACCATGGAATATAGTATATTCTCTATTGTCAGAGCCACAGAGAAATCCCAAAATAGCGGAGAACCAGGCATTTGTTCACACAAGTTATTAATATTTTGTTTTAGTCGTGGTAATATTCCCATATTTTTCAAACTATTCAACAACGGTCTTATTATATGCAAGCTTTCCATTAATATATAATATATATTCTGTGGTATAACCTAGAACGATGAAATGATACATAACCTCCCAGAAAAGGCAGTACATGTGTACGTATAAAATACATATATTTCATCAAAATTGTCATTTATATAATGCCACCTTCATTACACAATAGAGTCACATGATTATTACTTTACCTATACATATTAAGAAGTAAACGAATCGCATTCCCATCTTCTGATGACGTAACAAACTACATGAAGTTTTCTACGCATGCCTTTTAGAACAATCGGTTAAATATACGTCTTGTTAATTGCTTCATGTATTTGTTATTTTTGTTGGCATTTTATTCGTATAATATAACGAATGCTCTATGGTTCCTACCAGTATTAACGTGTTTTTCAGCAAGCAACTGACTACCCCCAAACTTGCGTCTGAGGTCATGCTGATAAAAATGATTCCTCATGGAATCGTTAGAATAACATAATTCAGTAGAACGTTCATTCGGTATCAATATTTGATATTTATGGAAAATGAGTCCTTTAAAGGTAAATGTAGAACCAAATTCAAATAATATGAGAGTAATCTAGAACGCCATAAACCATAAGCCACCATGATCGCATAATTCTGATAAACGTTCATTCGGTGTCAATATTCAGCTATAAGCCTTTGGCAAGATGGATGAACGTTTTTTCACACAATAACCTAATACATTGCAGTTGATTGGTGTTTCGGTTGAGAATTCTTATCTTCTGTCTCTTCTTGACGAAGGCTTATAGCCGAATATGGAAACAGAGTGAACATTAAACCATGGTGACTTATGGTTACTTGTGGTGGCGTTCTATTTACTCTCATATTATTAGACTTTAGTCTCCATTTCCCTTTTAAGGACTCATCATCCTTCCTACTTATAGCTACTTTACTTTTATGTGGTCTCTTCATTTGTTGAGGTACTTATCATTTTAGTTTCTGGTATGTTAAGCGTTTGCCGCATAGGTTAATTTCAACAAATTGGTCTATGTGTGAAATCTAATGATTGCTGTGCGAAGTTTGCATGTTGTTAAATTGGTTTAACCCTCAGTACATAAACAAAGTGTGCTAGGGCTGTAAGGCCGTAGTGTTGCTAAGATTTTCCTCATACTTTTTGTGCAGTACTGTGTTGTCCTCCAACCCATAGTTCATGTGTTTGTGTTTTTTTGGATGTTTTACGTGATTTGATTTGATTTCATGGCCTTGGTAGTTGTGAAAGACCCAGTTTTGTGATTGTAGCCTTCCCTTTGTCACTTTGTCTCACTGTTATAAATGCGCGAGTATTTCTTTACAGGTGAACATGACGGAAGTAATGATACCATTCTCAGATGAGATATCAGATTATGATATGAACGGAGATAAACTTGTGACCTATGAAGAGTTTGTTGTGACTGTACTTAACAGTGTACATTTGGCAGATCCAGATGAGCTCATGGAGCTGTTCGTGTTTTCCGACTTTGATAGTAAGTGGTGTCTTGGTCTTATAAAATAAAACATTGCCAGGTTGCAAGCGAGTATGTTTCTTTTCAAACATTTCGTTTTTGACTTGCATATTATTGCTTTTTTGAATGATTAAGATGAAGAATAGCGTGAATGTATGAACTAAGATCTATCGAAATAGAAATAGCAGTGAAACTTGAAATCGTATTGTCATTTGCATTAAAAATATAATGAATATAAGAAATATAAAACAAATGATATTATACATTTTTTTTCATTTAGGAAATGGTTTGTTAGATACGGATGAGTTCAATGCAGCTCCACTCTTATTTGCTCGTAAGTAATGAATTATCTATGTTCTGTGTTTATATTATTATAATACGTCTACATCTAGTATCTGAATCTAGCAATTATTCTACAATGGACATAGAAGTCCTTCAATTAATGTGTAACACCAAGTGTTTCTTGTATGATTCATTACAGGTAAATGTATTGCAAAAATGTATATACATTGTTTACAAGGGCCGACAGCCCAACCGTTTCATTTAAATGAACGTTAAGGCATAATGCTTAATAACATGGCTGTTTAGGGTTCCATTGATCCACGGTATTTTGGAGGATGGGCTTGTTATTTCTGAATACATGTAAATGGGTAATGGCATGGAAGAAATCCGGCCGGCATGGAATATCCCCACAACCTTTTGTCGTTTCCATTTCTTTTGGTATGTTGGATAACCGCAAACAATTTAATAAAATTATCTTCATTGAGTTTGTACTATTTATCGCAAATGGTTGTATCAATTTAACAGTTTGAAAAGTAGTACACTTATATTCCAGATGCATCGAGGCAGAATGGGACTCTGTGAGAGTAGTGTACGCAGATTGTCCGAGATTACCGAAGCTGATCTATACAAACAAAAAGTAGTATTATAAAGATCGCATTGTCAAAACGAAGTACAATTGTATTACAAACTCTTGTATCGCTTATATATTATTTCTTGTACATAGATTATGTAATTATGCCTGTGTTTACGCCGTACCATTTGCTCTATAAATGATATCAAACGAGTGTTGAAAGGGAAAGATCTATTGAATTTATTGAACGAGTTGAATAAAATGAAGCGAGACTTTAGGGAATGGGATAAATGTGTAATTTACAGGATTAGTAGCAACAGGGAACGCCTCATACATTATAAGACAATGCCTCCCCACACAGACCTCCAGTCCATTAAACATCAGGCATTTGGGGAGGTACAAGGGTAAATACGCAAATTAATGGATGGAATACATCACAGGACAAGTGAAGACAGCTGGCAACAATAGGCCGAAAGAGGGGATAACATGAACACTATATCGAGTGAAAAAATGCACATGGGGAAAGGGAAATTTACCATTCAGTAAAACCTAACTTATGGACCACCTCAAAATTAAAACCACCATTTTCAAGTCCATTTTCAATGTTTTGCTCCTTATTCAACCTTAATATTAAGTTTTCACTGGTTCCAAGGGCGGTCTTATTATTTTTTTAAGGTACATCTCAAACACAAATAATAATTATAACCATACATCGTTGATTCGTGCCCTTAAGCAGAAAAGTCATTGCAAGTACATTCAGTACACAGTTTACTTACATAGTTTTCATTAATGTAAACTGTTATGTAGCAATTGTGATTTTCTATTTCAGTATTTTTGAATCAATAATCAGTATTATTTGTAGACTGTTTTATTTTAAGAATAACAATTAATGTTTCAATACTCAATATGATAATGACCTATATTTTAATATGCCATAGGGTAAGCTAGAACACCTTCTTCAGCAAATTATCTCACCTATTATCAATTCTAAAATCTGACACTTCCTTGCAACATTGTATAAATAGAATCAGTAACATTCCGAGAGGTATTCATTTTTTATAACATTAGCTTTGTGCATACTTTTTACTTTGTGTAACTTAAGAATACTCGTGAACAACTTGGTGAAACATTGTATTTAGTTTATCTATGTGCTTAATATCTTTCTGTCTTTGTGAGCTTAGTTGAAAATGTACTTGTTATTAATCTGATTTTACTTCGTGTGAACCTGTTTTACACTGTGGATAAGCCTTGTCATTTTATTAAACTAAGAAACGGAATCGTGCTTTTGTTATCAAATATCTTCAATATCGCAAATCTGGTCATGGATCACTGTTTCATTCACTACGTTATGTGCGGATACCAAACTCCGCTTCGTAACAAAACCATTACAAAGTCTGAAGCAACATTTGTGTATGTTCTGCAATGAAACATGTGATTAAAAACAGAAGGTCAGTGATCTGGATCGTCTAGAAGCTTTCTCGTTAGATTCGTGCCCCTGGGAAATCTGCCTTGTTCTGGTTTGTAAACAATTTGATGACGTAAACAGATGATGCAATATCCAACTGATAATGTTCGCACATCTTACGAAAACCCCGTTTGGTGCCTCTTGTGTGAACGAAAACCCCGTCTGGTGCCTCTTGGGTGAACGAAAACCCCGTTTGGTGCCTCTTGGGTGAACGAAAACCCCGTTTGGTGCCTCTTGGGTGAACGAAAACCCCGTCTGGTGCCTCTTGGGTGAACGAAAACCCCGTTTGGTGCCTCCTGCATGCATGTGAGCAGTATATTGTAAGCATGGATACACGTAGATGTATTTATTTTACATGAAGTTATTCATTAAATATGTTTTATTAAAAATCCGTTTTCCATGTACATGTATAAAATATATTCATATGACTCTGCAGGTCGGACGGATTCTTGAGTTTTTGTTGCTGTTTTATTTCGACCAGACGATCAATTCCAGAAAGCTGGAGATAGTACATTTTCCCGGGTTTTGTACCTAACAGATGCGTCATAATACTTATATCGTGAGCAACGATCTAATGGAAACATAAGATTCCCGGAAGTCTTAGAATAGGCCAATAATATTTCAGACGGAAATTCCGTCTAATATGTAAACAGGCTTCCTTTACCGTCTTAAATCTAGTACTCAGACGAGCTGGTGCGTGCAAAACAATGAGACGGAAGCAGATTCTGGCGTATATTGATGCACAAGCCTTATTTAAAAGTAAGCTTTTAAGGAACAATAAGTCAAATTAAATACACTATGACCGTACCATCGGGCTATGCATAAAGTACAACAGTTCAAGCAAATGTCATAAGTTTTCGCGACATACAACATATTTGCATGTAACTGACATATTCATACTCAATATGAATAGACCTTACAGGATTGATTAGACATAATGATTAAATGCATTAGTAACTGAGATGCCTCGTATATTCTGATATTTATTTTACGCACGCATTATAGCAATATATGCAGATAAAACATACAACGAGAATGTCAAATCTACACTACTATTTGTGCCGTGTTCAAATCCTAAAACACCTCTTAAGAAGTAACACTCTACAGTTTTAATTATTTAACAACTAGTAGTTGCAATAAGTGTATCTTCCAACAACAGTATCTATATGCACCGCATGCATGTGCTCGGGGGAGTAACGAGTCAACACATAATGGTAATGAACCACAATACGGGTGTGTTTTCACAATCTTTTATAACAGATTTAGAAAAAAGGTGTTTCAATCGTTTCTGTGACATGGTTGGAAAACCAGACGATCATACAATATTAACAATGCGGTGTGGTAATTACACTGAATCATGCGAGACACTGTTTTGGTTCATCGTATCCAAAACAATACAAGCAAGGTTCGTCAACTCCTTGAGGCAATAAGTCTGTTTTTGATTTGACTGGCATTTAGCATGAATTGAAACTTGTTCATGACGCTGTAAATGAATTAATTTTTTTACATAGGTGTGGTGAAAGTTACAATGAATAGGGAATGTTGCACCAGTGATCATACATTTTTCGACGAGTTTTGCCGTGTTTTGGAAACGATATTAATTTCAAATAGCGATAATTCATGATTATGCTACACTATAGTAACTCCGAAACCTGTAAATGGAGATGACTACATAGGAAACTGGACAAAAAAGACTGCATAGACAGTACAATGGCGTTCCAATTTGCCGTTGAGGAGAACCATGCAAGTTACATACGTAAGCCAACGTGAATCGATGCGAGAGCATCTATAGAGTAAACATGACTTCTGCGCGCACCATTGGTTTTTCAATTTATGCAGGCGCCTTTGTTTATGCGGGAAGGATTCAAGACAAAAATACGTATTAATATGAAATGTATTTTCTGAAAATTAAGAGAGAAAGTATGAATATTTTATTGCATTATTATTGTTTATTACACAATATCCTATATGCATGTACTTAACAATTATGTATCGTTCAAAATGGTTACAATGAGAGAGTTAAAATTGAATGTTCAATGTGTGGTCTATGATAGATGGCACACAATACTAAGGGTAACGAGGCGGGTTCTAATTCACAAACACGTTCCATTTATAATAAAGAGAACATTACAAAAATTTACTCGATATACACGTTTGGAAACATGTCGTTGTCTTCTTCTGTGTGACGCTCTATGGGATCCACAACCGCAGTGATATTCATGGGGTAAGCCTGTGTAGTCCGTGATCTGTTTGGATTGGGTAGTCTCATTGTCTAAATGAAATAAATAAACAGTTACGGTTACCATGGTTATACATACAAACACACCAATTCGAAAATTGAATCACTGTGATTCAATTTTCGAATTGGTGTGTTTGTATGTATATGTACATATTTATTGCAAAAGGCAATATTGACGTATTTATAAATAAATATTTTTGGTCTATGTACAAAATTTTAATTAAACTATTATTAAAGCATATTAATTACCAAACAAACAAAATGTTGCAATATATTTCACTAAATGTGTATTAGTTAAGAGAGGGTAAACAAGTTTGGTTACATATGTAATACGAAGAAAAGTGTTGTTTTCTTTTTTGTCTCCTTGTCTTAGTTACATTTAGTATGCATACTAATAAACAGCGTCTCTTTTTCCCATACTTTTGTGTATATAAACATTGATAAGTGTTGTACTATTCCTTTGTTTTCCGACGTGAAAAGTTATATTATCATATTTATTCATCACAGCATATAGCATACCAATGCAATACATGCAGCAGTTTGAGTTTAATACCGGTTGTCTGTCTCAGCGATACTCTAATCGTTGTATATTGTATATGCTTGTATTTTTTAAATCAAACACATTCGGCTGTTGTTGAACTGTCAATAAAAATGTTGGCACAGACTATTCTATCTTACAAGACACGTCATCATGTATAACCCTATATATACAAGCACATCGAATTCGAATTGTTAAAAATGTGGATATGAATCCTGCAAAAGAATGAAAACTAGAAATGTGTCCAAAGGACACAGATGTCCCATTTCAAGCCAATGCTATCATTCTGCTCATAGTTGGTGAATGTGTATCAACATTACCAAGTGAACGACTTTACAGATTATGGTAATAAGTCAAGGGCCGTAACCTTGCACTTACAGGTTGTTATCATACATTAAACCCCAGGTGCATAACTACACATGCTGGTGAACATTCATGTCAAGTTGTGTGAGTCTGTGGCGTATACTTTTGGAGATACGCGCGACACAATATTGCATGATATGTATGCTTTATTTTTAATAAGTAAAGGGCCATAGCTTTGCACTTACTAGGTGAATTCAATATAAAACCCCAGGTGCACAACTCCACATACTGGTGAACATTCTTGTAAAGTTTGTGAGTGCAGCTGATATACTGATAGAGATACACGCGACACAAGATTGCATGCGCTGTATGCTATAATTTTACTACGTCAAGGGCCATAACTTTGCTCTTACTGGGCAGATCCAAACATGAAACCCCAGGTGAACGACTACACAGGCTGATGAACATTCCCGTAAAGTTTTATGGCTCTGGCGCATATTCTTATGGAGATATGCGCGACACAATGTTTTGTGACGGAAGGACGAACGGACAAGGGCAAATATGTACCCCCCCCCCCCCCCATTTCAGAGCGGAGGCATAAAACACAGGTCGATCCTATCATGCTTCTGGTTTTCAGATGTTCAAGGACATAGTCAAAATAACACATACAAGCACCATAAGAAATACATCACAACATTATGACCGTTCTTCACATTGTAATCGATCGGTCATGTGACACACACAGGGTGATTCAAACACTTGCTTTCTATTTGAAAACTGTCCTCACTGACCTCTAACGAATGTTTTTGTGTTCACAGCTCATGCAAGTAAGCAATTACCTGGATATACCAGATTTGGCCACAGGGGCAGCATGAATTGACTATCATAAATAATACAATAGGTGGATGCCTTACAGAAAATGTCGTGGTTGCACGTACATGCCATAAGGTGATGTTGGTTTTATGAGGGTGATGAGGGTAGGGTATTGATCATCATTTAAATAAAACAACTTTACGTTATGAAAAGTGACTATTCATGCAATAGTTAAAATCTTGTCAAACTAAACATTATACTGAATTAAGTGACGTGATAATAAGCTCTCCTTATGGACCCTGAATCGAGAAACTCATTAATTTCTACCTCAAATATTATAGTTGCATCATTAATGTACTAGAGAACAAGAACAAAAGATGGTCGGTGCAACCAGAAGCATTCAAATTAGTTGCAATCTGAAGGTTAAGAGTTGAAGTGCAACATAAAACATTGCCGAGATGTTACGTTTGCTGGTAACGTGAGTATGCTACAGTATAGTAACTCCGATACCTGTAAGGGGAGATGGCTACGTAGGAAATTGGACAAAAATAACTCTGTACTGAGATTAGTCATAGACAGTAGAGTCTGTTTCAATATAGTTCAACAGTACTTATTGAATTAGTCATGAAATTACACATTCGTCTTAATAAACGTGTTACATACCGATTTATCAGATTAAAACAATATGAGTGTTCGTGGTTGGTACATAACACATTAGAATCTTCTTAATTCCAACGCCGGGCAATTTCCCAAAGGGTTGACTAACAACACTATGTACTCGCTATATCAATCTTAAAATATACTATAGATCTACTTTCAGACTATCTTTTTTCAAGTTATTTCTTGTTTTGACTTGAGACACTGGAGTACTACCGGGCAAAATCTCATTCCTACGAAACATTTCAATTATCTGGCGTTCGTAAAAGCTACATCGCTTCATCAGATACGTATAATGTCAATGTAAATACAAATGAAAAATACACTAAATGCTGTAAAACCGTACCATTGTTGGCGGGAGACGTTGATTTTTGAAATATAACCAGGAGCCGTTGTTTCATATCTTACCTGCAGCACAGTGTCATTAACGCGTATGTGTGTTCTGAAGCGACTTCTATCTCCCAGCTCTCCAAACCGGAAAGAGACGATCGCCATGAAGTTTCGATACTGCCATCCGGCTGGTGGTCCCATCGCGTGGAAATAATCTTGTAGGACATCACCCATTACAGGAGCTGGTTGATTGGGTTGTAAAAAAAGTTGGTGTTTTCTGGAAATATAGGTTTTGATGTACATGTATACTATCGCTAGAGAAAGGAAGTTTATCTTAATTGTCTCCATGATCATAATAATAGTGTTATGCGGATAGTATAGTAAGGATGGGAATTGAAGATGAGTCTTTCTAAGGTCACACATTCTTTTATCGAGATGTGGTGTCTATATGTTTTGACTGAAATTTTAAACATGCCGAGCGTATAGGCGGAAGACAACTCAGAACCTCGGTGGTATATATACTATGTTGCTAGAGATTCATAGTTGTTAAATTATGACCCAAACTATGCTGTCCAGGAATATGTGTTACAGCTCTAAAACACTGTCCCTTTACATATTGTGCATTATTCTGGTGCCAGGGAATGTTATGCTAATAATACAAATACCTAAACAGGTTTTAGCATGAAATTTCTCTTTAAAACTCTAGCCAAAAAATCGAATTGTTTTCTTCTCAAATCTTTTCGTGTCCTTGTTACATCTTCTAAAAAAATCCATTCCAGATTTGGTTATTTTTTGTGCTTTTTTATCTGGACCTCATTGAAACAAATTCATTCTATGATGATATGTAACTACCAATGTTGTAGGAGGCATTTAAAGAACATAAAAACCAAAGACGCAAAGATTTGGAAGATTTAACTAAAATTCCTGGACATCATATTTTGGATCATATTGTATTTTGTCGTACAATAAAAATATTTCTGATAACTATGATCTTACTCTCTATAATTCGTTATATCGACCGGACACAAGGTATTAACGGGTAAAGTTACGTGTATAACGATTGTTTCCTATTATAGTTACAATTTACCTTCTCTTAGTAAGTGAAGATCGCCGACCTCGTCTTTGGTTTAACATCAACATGAGCTGAATTACTGGATTATACATGTCTAACCACAGTGACACGGGTACTCCTCCAACTTTAGACTCGAAATCAGCTTCGTGAGGACTCGACAAAACTCGGTCAATACCGGCACGAATCGGACATGTCTCGGAGTAATGGTAAAAAGTTACCGCCCTCTGTTTTTGAATCCTGCAATTCTCGCGAAGTTCTCTATCTGTAAAACCTAAGCAAATATTAAGTATCGGGTGATCGAAGGTTGTCAGTATGGCGGATGATTTCGCGAATTTGTCCGATTTTCTTGACTTGCTATCACGTATGAGTACATGTTTACTCAAAAGTAGACCTTCGTTGTATAGAGCGAATATGTGTCTCTCTTCATTTGTAAGAGGTTGCTGCTTTGTTGGCTTAGATCCAGAAAATAATTTACTTATCATCTTCTTGGTCGCAACTTTTAAGCTGTCGTTTGTTCGTTCTTTAGTAAAATCATAGGAGCAAGGGTCACTGTAACATAATAACGAGTCCAAGCGGGGAAAGTGATTGAAGAAATTATTCATACGATCTTTGCCTTTATCCTTCTGGCCAGACGCCATCGCTTTCCAAGGGCTAGTCTGTTAAACTGCAATAAAAGAAACACACTACGTTTACAGAATATTCGAGTTAAGTTCACCTTCTAGTGCTGTTATTATATTTTCGAGCCTATCTCCCGTGTATTTATCAAGTTCTTATACATGTAAAGCATCCTGAGTCATAACTGTCGATGTTTACTTCTCGTGAAAGAGAGAGAATAAGTTGCTACATGGAACGCCACATACATAACGTCGCTCTATTTCTAGAGGGACGTAAGTCACTTTTTGGCCAAATTGGGTATTTGGTATCAAAATGACCGTCTTTTCAAGCCCTACATGATGGTGGTATAAGTGTCCTTGTAAAACTATTAGAAATGGTCTAAACACCAGTTCCACAAAGTCGTAACTCGCGTTATGTAGTGAGAATGAATTTCCACAGTGCCATTGCAAATGAACCAATCGGATTCAAGAACACTGTAAACAACTATGGAGGAAATCTCACGCGCAGAGTTTTTTGCAAATTTTGATGATCTTTTTTAATCTGAATACTGACACAAATGTAAGTATAATCATTAGAGTTATTTCTTGTTCAATGTGTTCTAATAGATGGTAGTTTTCATTTGTCTGCAATTCTTTTTGATTTTGTGTATCACAAATGTAAACAAACTGTACAAGGTTCGGATATATACACAATTCGGATAAAACCTTCTTCAACACCATTTTTTATAAAATTGGTTATTGTAGATGATTTTACCAAAAAGTCTAAAGATGTTGAGTGCAGTTTAGATTATACTGTACTATTATTTCCAAATAAATTTGTGTTTAACACACTTTAAATGTGATATTATGCATGACTATTATAATGCATTGAAACAATTTTGACCATGTCACCTTGTCTGTGTCATGAAAAAGTAGATAAACGAATCATATTGCTCCGGGGTGTTAAACAAATTCTTTGGCCTTTATACCTTTTCTATCATGCAATATGATCGGTGTTATACAGTAAGTATTGTCAGATTCTAGCCATACAGCAGATCAAACTTTTACTTTATATGTTTCAGGATATCAATGACTGACCTGCCGAATGATGTTCTCGTACTCTTATTTGGGTTTATTCGACTTCAAGAACTGTTAACAGTAGTGAACAGAGTGTGTAAAATATTCTACAATTTAATAAGAGATTCTTCAAATGTATGGAACACAATATAATTTGATTACCCTATTCAAGTTACAAAACATGATTTAAAAGTGATCATATCTCATTCTACAAAGATAGAAGATCTTATTCTTCCATGTACGGTATTTTCATGTACCATTCCGGAAAAAGACTGGGCATTAACAAGGGCTAACTTTAAATCATTAGTTTGGTTGGACTTAACAGAATCGACACTTTCAATACTGTGTTTTCTAAACGAAGCACAACATTTGATGTTTGTGAATCTGTCTGGATGCAACAATCTGATAGATGAGGATTTTGTTGTTTTAAAAGGATGCAGAAAGCTTGAACAATTCTATATAAGTTTACGAATATTTCACCCAGTACTTTGGAATGCATATGTCAAGATAAACCATTAATTGTAATTGATGCCTGTAAAATTATTCTTGGATAGATCACTGTAGAAGTATACTTAACTATGTTGGAGAGATAGTGAATTTTCATATTTCATTACATCCAAGTGTGCAAGAAGATGATTTCAAAGCTGAAATTCTAGACCTGTATTTGAACACATCCAGTATAGTGTTTAAAAGATGAGCAATTTTAAACTAAGTCAGGTCTTGGATATGATATGCAATGATACTGAAACCGATGCCAATGGTGACATTGTAAACTCTGTGAACGATGAAGAGGTTTCTATGACTTTGACAGATAATGTTCCAGTAAATGTTTACGATTTTAATGACCTTCCAATATCTTTCATTGAAGAGCTGGGAAGTGAAATTTCATGGTATACCATTTACAAAAGTGAAAGGCTTGAAGTACACTTCAACTGAACCATTAGGTGTGAGTTTTTTTTTATTGTGTTTTGCAGATTAGGACTTCAAACATTCAGTAATTGGAAACAGAGTTACACGTACATGTGGGTCATGCCAATTTCTTCCGGTTCCACAGGTTCTGTCGAAATTGCCTGTGATTTCAAATGAGAAAAAAGAAAGACCTGACCAGCATGATGAAATACATGCATAAGGTTGAGCGGCAGTTTTATAAAGTTATGAAACTAGTCTCAGTTTAAGAGTTTTTGACCAAATTAAATACAAGTGATTGGTTATAGTAAGGATACTTGTATAACTTTCTAGTCAATTTTGTTTTTGTTTTTACTAGTCATGAAACTTTTTGACTGCAGTATAAATAAGTTTTGCAGCCTGGATATATTCAAGACACAAAAGGCTGAACATAAACAAGGTGTAAACTGAGTCAAAATATGTTTTATTTAATGTATAATCTTCAACGTAAGCAATTTCGTTTATAAAAGTTATGTGGACTATAGAAGTGGTTAGCACGAGTTCAAAGAGCACAATTAACAATGATTTTCAACCCTTAAATAAAACAAAATGTGTACATAAGTATCACATAACGAAATGTATTTGTACATTATATCATTGAGTAAGTTCACTTCATATAAAAACTCCATTTTGTTTATTTAATATCTGTTTTTATGATACATATTTTGCGAGTGAAAATCAATGGTTATTGCCCTCTTATAATCTTGATAGTCATTTTCGTGGACAAATATATCTTTAAATAGACGTTTCAACTGTTTTTGTATTTCAAAATGTTACGGTACAGTTGTTTGTCATTTCGAGAAGAAGATTGTTTCTGTGTTTAAGTTAGAATTTAACTGTTTTGATATTCAAAGTGATGTTATTTTTTGTTCATTTTAAATGTTTTGCTCAATTTGCTGTTAAAATAAACAATAATTTTATTCAAATCTTTTATTGTTTTCTATTATAATTGCATAGTAAAATGCTTCTTGGTTTCTTTTCCATATAGACGTATGTCTTAATTAATGCTTTTTTGTAACTTCCAAAGAGTCGTAAGTCAATGTGGCATTTTGGAATTATCTAAAATGCACCTTGGGTTTCCAAAAGACGTAAAAAAATATTTTGTTTTTCTTAATAAAATAATTAATAATTATTTTATATTTATAAAAAATCAGAGTCATACAGATAAACACCAACGCCACCAGCATGCCAAATTTCATGAAAATTCAGCTTATTATAACAAAGTTATTTACTTGTGAAACTTTGATAGCGATTTTCTCAAAACTGTAAATTTGGACATACAGCCCTGTGGAAATAGAGCGACGATAAGACAGTGCCTCCCCACACAGACCTCTGGGAAAACAACACTCCATAAAACATGAGGCACTTGGGGAGGCTCAATGGTAATAATGTTCACAACACAACTGGAAGGTGGGTTGGAGTGCTATCAATTAAAGAATACAGATTTATAGTTAAAATGTTTAAGTAGCATGAATCGTATTGCTTTGTGTCATAGCTGTTTCCGCTTCCCTAATTTATGAAGAATAGATGAGTAATATCCGACAATAATCTTTTGTTATAACATATAAAATGTGTGTAGGTATTTTGACGTTTTATTATGAAATAAAAATTCCCATTGAAGATATAAATTATTAACCGATAATACAATAGGTATTGACTTAAAATCATCATATGTTTAATTTGAAGTTCGAATCATTTTATGTTACAACTCGAGCGCATTTGAAAACACTCCTGTGATTAGATTCTAAATCATGTTACAAATAAGAAGATAAATTAACAACTTCATAAAGCAGTTACATAAAACATGCTGTGTTATTTCCCTTGTGGTAAGGTATGAATATAAGTATATTAACAGATATAGGACACATCACATGAAATATACATACAATTATAACATGAGAGTCAATGTCTGAATGAAAATATAAATAAAATAGGTAACCATACTTGATTTAAGATAAATATTAATTTATTGTGTTTCAAATGTAATATATAATATGTAAAGTGAAAAATGACATTTACTCATAATACACTTGGTAACGCATTATTGTTTACATTTTCATAAAATGTGTCAGTTTTAAATATTTATTGAATATCATGTAATAATTTCAAATGCAGAATTTTAAATATCAATGACTTTTCTTTGGTTAAATAATACCGTATATGGAAAAGGAAGTAGAAGGAAAACTGATAAAATATAATGAAATCCTTCAATCAAACATAAATATGTCATTATTTGTATTGGTCTTAGTGACTCTATAAAGTTCAGTAAAATTTGCATCATAAAAGAAAATAACAGAATACTCCAGGAAAAGTAAAATATGACCAGCCTTACTTAGCCTCTCGTGCTGATTTCTACTGTCCCTCGTCTAGACGCACTTTGTTTTCTTGTTAATATAAACCTCTAAAGTATGTGTTGTTCTGCACTGTAAATCGAAACTAATGGTAACGACGTCAAAGATTTAGACGTCACAAAATTAATCGACGTTTGGTTACGTCATTTTTCTGACGTCATGAACCATTCTCGTCAGCTCTCGGATATTTCCGTACCACTTCGTTATTCTTATAATATAACGTCTTGCATGCAATAACTTGCAAGAACTGGACAACTTATATCAGCAGAAGCTATTAAATAATAAGCAATCGACTTATTGTCAGAGAAACTATTACAACAATTTTGTACTTGCGTAAATTATAAACGACTGAGATTTATTAATATCGTCGCCGTCTGTACTGAAACTTTCTTCATTGACGTAGACAATTTGTGTAAATCTCGCATAATATTTACGACCACTTTTAGTGTCAGTTCCGTCGAACTCTACGTTGGTAAGATCCAAGTCTGTGTGCGATCTGCTTAAAACTAGAAAAATATGGATCCATGTGAATCATTTCCGATGACACGATTGTATATACTTGGCGCCATTAAAAACGCAACTATTTAATTATTGTTCAAAACTTTATTAAACTCTATACCATTTTTTAAATTTAATTATTTATTAATTTTATGAAATTATGTTTGAGAAATAAAGATTAGTTTTGCCTTTGTAATGTGCAATTTTTGGTTGCGTTTTAAATGGCGTTTAGTATATGTATGTATATCAGTGTATGTATTTACTTGTTCGTGTGAAATCATGGGAATTATGCCTTTTTCTTTAATAAACTGTCTTTCTATATTAGAATTGATCATACACATTGGTTTATATGTACAATTTTTATTCCTTCAATTGACATTTACTGTGCTATTGTATCATGCTTTTAAAGTTAATGGTTGTTTCTAAATTTATAATAATATTATCTTAGTTGAGTGTCTGTCCATAAGTAAATGAACATTAAAAGTAGATATTGTCAGACATCCTGATGTTAATGTACAATGTATTTTGATCAAGGACGACAAACCCGAAGTTTTAATTCAAAGAGTAATTTGTTATGAAGAAAAATGTGATATAAAATGGTTACAAACGGCAGGCTAAAACTTTAAACGTAAATATCCTCTCTGGCAATTTCTATCCCGAGTTGCTGTTCCTGCGTTGTTGCGATCGGTGTGAATGAAAGTATACATCATACATGATACAGGTTTTCAAAAATGTATTTAACTGATACCTAGAATACTTGGGATACTCAACATTCCAACACTGCAGCTTTGATTTGTAGACTTATTAAACATTAATTAGTAGAACCATTATCTGTGTTTGGCAAACTTCCAAATGCTGATAATAAGTCTGTGACAGAAACAAAGGGTAGGCGTCGGATCACAAAGAGCTGTCTCTACCTTCGATCAATTGATTTTCGCCTTAAGTTATTTGTGCTCTTCAACACACTCACGACTAGAAACAAGGTGACTAATGAATACGTTTTATACATTATTAAATCTAATTATCTGTATGTGTGAGGCCCGACCAACTGAATGCGCTTGAGACAATATATAGGCAGTTATATAGGCTGACTTGGGCGGCACATTGTTAATCATATACATACATATATATTCTTAGTACTAATGATTGCTATAAGTTACATGGTGTTTGATGTACATTCTTTTCTCTCACCACTTATTCCTATATCATGTTAACATACATATTTTATATGCTTGTACAATGTGTTGCATACTTATGTTCATGTGTGTATTTTTCCTACTTTAGTATTTACTTCAAATATAGTAGACAAACATGTACAGCGGTATCTATAAGAATGATGTATACCGGTAATTTAAACATGTATTAATGATATTGTATAGGTGACTAGTAAATCTATTTTTTGATTTAACAAAATGTATGTTTTTATATAAGTTGTAATTGTGAATATTTCTAAATAAAGTATATAAAGGGTTGTAGTGCTGGCGGCCGTTTAAAACAAATTGTAGTTACTAACGTGCCAATTTTGCGCTTTTAGTTTGTTGTTGTATTCGATATATCGCCGAACTACAGATGTATCTATAGTATGATTGAGTTTCCTCTTGTTGGGTAAAACAACTCCCTAAAATGGATAGCAATAAAATGCCAAATATTGCACAGTGGATAAAAATATCATCGTTGACGTAAGAACCACAACTGGTTTGGGTATAGACCCTATTATTGTCTAGAAATATAATCATGATCATATTGTAAAGTTTGAATAAGCCTGGCAGAGATGTGATAACCAAGTACATTACTATGAGACGTGAATATCCATCACCACCAGTGTGTGCTTTCATAATCTGCGATGATCGATCATTGAAACTAATGTAACTCTCCCCACGCCATAAAATGTTGTTCCTAGTGCATCCACATATGATTCCATAGTCTGTCCTACATTATATAGAACAAGTAATCATTTAGGACAATATCTGTCTAGTTCTGCTATGTAATGTGTATCGACATCCAGCATGCTTTAAGTAGATAAACTTCCCTCGGACAATGAACTATTGACACTCATAATTGCGCGGACCCTTTTCAACTGAATTAAAAAGATGGCACTTATACACCGTCAGATAGTGCATATATAACTGTAGGTGTCGATAATTGAATGATAAAGCCTCACAATTATATGATAAATGTTGTATATGCTGTATCCCAGAGACAAGCACGATTGTTTAATAAAACATTACCACACATGAATGTCTGCCGGCGAATACTAAAACCTAAATATTCCATTTTGATCTAATCTGACTTTCAGATAGACTATAATGGTGTATCTTTTATTTATAAAAAAAATAATAATTACTCCATGTGGTATATAAACCGTTGGGTATTCAGGGACTTGAACTACGGAATACGCAACCAGCACATAACAGGACTGGTTATGATGCACCATTGAACCATGCCTCCGGCGAAATTCAATTAAACATCACAAATGAAGTTAAAATTGTTTAAATCAATTTGATTAAATACATCTACCAATAACGATGGTTCACGTGTTTTTCTTAACTGAACCTTAAATGTTTCCCCATCCCTGGAATTGACGTTGTGGTCCACATATATGTCATTACTCGCTGCGAACAAATAAAATAGACGCGTGTTGCGCTTTTTCCATGGGGGATTGTGTGAAGTATTGTGCGTACTGCTGTGGTTAGTTTATCTGTGCTGTGTCGTGTTGTGTAGAGGTGTGGTTAACTTCCGTTATCTGTGCTGTGTCGCGTTGTGTAGAGGTGTGGTTTACTTCCGTTATTTGTGCTGTGTCGTGCTGTGTAGAGGTGCGGTTTACTTCCGCTGTGTCGTGTTGTGTACTACGTGTATTTGTGTAATGTCCCGTCAAACTCGACTGCAGCAGCATTCAGTGCCTTGCCGTGTCATCCCTTGCCGTGTCGTCCCTTGCCGTGCCGTGCCGTGCCGTGCCGTCCCTTGCCGTGCCGTGCAGTGTCTTGCCGTGCCGTGTCGTGCAGTGTCTTGCCGTGCCGTGCCGTGCCGTGCCGTGCCGTGCCGTGCCGTGCCGTGCCGTGCCGTGCCGTGCCGTGCCGTGCCGTGCCGTGCCGTGCCGTGTCGTGTCGTGTCGTGTCTTCCCTTGCCGTATCGTATCGTGTCGTGTCGTGTCGTGCCGTGCCGTGCCGTGCCGTGCCGTGCCGTGCCGTGCCGTGCCGTGCCGTGCCGTACCGTACCGTGCCGTGCCGTGCCGTGCCGTGCCGTGCCGTGTCGTGTCGTGTCGTGCCGTCCCTTGCCGTGCCGTGCAGTGCCGTGCCGTGCCGTGACGTGCCGTGTCTTGTTTACTACGTGTGGTTTACTTCCGTTATTTGTGCTGTGTCGTGCTGTGTAGAGGTGCGGTTTACTTCCGCTGTGTCGTGTTGTGTACTACGTGTATTTGTGTAATGTCCCGTCAAACTCGACTGCAGCAGCATTCAGTGCCGTGCCGTGTCTTCCCTTGCCGTGTCGTCCCTTGCCGTGCCGTGCCGTCCCTTGCCGTGCCGTGCCGTGCCGTGCCGTGTCTTGCCTTGCCGTGTCTTGCCGTGTCTTGCCGTGCCGTGTCTTTTCGTGCCGTGTCTTGCCGTGTCTTGCCGTGTCTTGCCGTGTCTTGCCGTGCCGTGTCTTGCCGTGTCTTGTCGTGTCGTGTATTGCCGTGTCATGCCGTGTCGTGTCTTGTCGTGTCGTGTCTTGCCGTGCCGTGTTTTGCCGTGTCTTGCCGTGCCGTGTCGTGTCGTGTCCTGTATTGTGTCGTGTCGTGGCATGTGTCATGTCGTGTCCTGTCGTGTTGTGCCGTGCCGTGCCGTGCAATGACGTGCCATGTCATGTCATGCCTGACCATGTCAATAGTTATATGTCGTTCTATGCTGTATTGATTTGAGTGGATGTACTGTTCTGTACTAGTTGTATGTGATGTGTTTATGTGTGTGTATTTCTTCATACCAACCGGAAACTATCGTAATAAATGGAATTTGTGCATTCCTGTCCTATGTCATATTGTATTATATTGCGGTACAGTTTCTATTATCATATTTGCTGTTATTCAATGCCTTCTAGTGTCGCTCTATACTGTGATTCTTACTGTCTGACTGCTCTGAAATTATCCTGCCACTTATTGCCCCATATATTACCCGCTGAATAGCACTCGCTGCAAGAGTTCTATAGGCGCCTAAAATAATGTACGAGGTTTGTATATTGGTGATTTATCTCAGTGTATGTACGAACCGTAACTGCTAGCATAAACGCATTAACTAAATGTCACTCGCATAGATCATTCAATAAATTCAATCGATCAAGAACAAAAAAGGCTATATAGTAATAAATTTACTGCTAATATGCGGCTCGCTAATTGGATAGTACTTATCATACTTCCAGACTTTAATACACCATCGAATTTTACGGTAGACCCTGGCATTCAAACACCAGGGGACTTATTGCCTGTTTCTGATGATACAGAATATTCCATTGTATTTCGCATTGAAAACCCAGTACATATAATCCTCGGTATGTATCCAACACAAGTTGTTCTAGTCAATTTGATTAAAAATCGAGATCAGACAGCGATCTGAACCTTTTACTTATCTCGCGCGCTCATTCTGTTGTGTCGGAAGTATGATTCAGTTGCATTGTGGGAAATTTAATATAAGTTCCGGTCTATTGTAGTTTTAATGCTCTAGTATGGCACCAGCCATGATTTGAGTTCCCATGGGTATTGGGGTAATTCGTGAGAAAATAAAACTGAACACAGGCTGTGGGAATGGATATTTATTGTTGTGTATAAACATACATCGGATGTTAGAATAACAGTATCTAAAGCTGACGCAGATTGGTGACATAAAAGTACATGATCTATGACCAGAGCGGATTAATGGTAGCGCTAGCCGTGACAGTTTTATTTCTAAATCCGATAATCCTCAAACAATGAATTCAATAGTTGAACACTGAAACAAGTTTAAATCAAAATATTGGAAGTGAATGTCGGTGACTTATGACAGGAAAAAAATGGTTATAGTGTCATGACATGTACATTAATTCGTTAATGGCGTGCGATGTGTAAATAATTAACGTGAAAAAAGGTACGCATGTTTGTTTGAAGTTGTTGAGGCGTATTTACATAGTGATTTTGTTACAATCAACAGTTGATATTTAAAGGTGAGTAAATTTACTGTCTATAATTACTTTACCTGGTGAATGACGAATAAAAAAACGTTCATGTGCATTGTTTTTTTAAAGTTTAATTTGTTCATACTTTTAGAATTTAAGATTAAATAGTAAAAGGGAAATTAGAATTGTTGAAAAATTGAACGATTGACACCTATATAGCTTACCTATTACATAAGTTATAAATATATAACTTTATTTCCTCCATATATACGGAGAGTATAACATATACACTCAACAAAATTTCTAATTGGTCACTTCATATTTATTGAAGAGACCATACCATATATATCCGTTTTATGACTTTTAATTTTAGGGTAATTAGTGTTGATATGTCGTAAAATTCACGTGAGAATCAATATGGATTAATGCATTCTGAACAGTTGTACGAAGAAAGTATTTATGTGATGGTGTTAGCATTGTTGAATTTTCATTCACTGTTAAATAATATCAATAAAATCCAAGTGACTAATTAGAAATTTTGCTGAGTGTATACAAGGACCATCATATATACAGGTGTATTTCATAATAACATATAGAGTAATATACAAACGACGGTGCGGATATACAGACTTGAGATTCGTCATGTATGTGTATAATTATTTCCTAGCATAGAATCGAATATAATAATAATTCATTGAACTTCAAGAATCGCATCGATTTTTACCATTGTTGTTCCATCAAAATCTACAAAGAATCAGATTTTAACCTTAACTGTTATATTTAAGAGGAAACAGTGCTGTACTTAATGTTTGTTGGCAGTAATCCGTCCCAACTCCCGACATTAACGGCTGATTATATAATTATGTATCTTGTGACAATACCTTTACATGACATTTGTCCGTTCGTAAAGTGTGTGTAAAGACGACACATATCAGACATTATGAATTGATATAACACCCACTACAAAACTATAAAGAAAAGGGAGTCAGGGACTCAAGATTTCTGTGTCAAGGAAATCCCTGGTTTACTCATTGAAAGCAATAAATTTGCACATTCATGTATGTACCATATAAATAAAAAAAATGTATATATAAAATGTGCGCAGTTTATAAACGTAACGTCCAAGGGTAGTATGTACGTTTGTATTTCAGGTACACTAACATAATAATGGAGTCCCCAGTGTATGGAATACCAGCTGTGCTGTTTGCTTTCAACTTATATGTTGAAACAGAAGGTAACTTAAAATGTTTTATGTTGTCACCATATATCAATAAATCCACTCCGGTAATACGTCACTCAACTCCCCTCCACAAATCGCAACTAACAGTGAGATATTTTCATTTCCCTACGGGTAAAAGGCTGTTTGATCATGTTGGTGCCCAACAATGTTAGTTCTAGCTTCCCCGACCGATCACCTCTTCCGATAGTGTCCTCTTTAGTGTTTGTGTCTTCCGTGCATGATTGTTTCGTGTAAAAAATCGTACAAAAGAACAACAACAGCAAAATAATTGACCCACCATCGCGCCCCAACACATCTGAGTCCGGGTACCTCAGACAGACAAGCGTTTAGAATCCCCAGAAGTAAGGACCATTGTACACATCTACTTGCTTAGCTAGACACAATCCAGCTTGCGGGAGAGCGTGTTATATGAACGTTCATTTTGGTCCTTGCACTTTTTGAAATATTTTATACAGCTTAATTTGATTTCCGGAAATATATGGAAAAGGAGCATGAGTTAGTTTCAATTTGCGATAACTTAATAGTTCCAAAAGATCCACATAAAGACTCGTCGACTTAATTCTACAAAACCATATATCATTTTGAGAAAATCGCATTTGAGGTTTTGAACAGTAATACATTAGAAAAAGCTATGGGTTTGTAGAATTTGGATTTAGCTTAGCTCTATTAGCAATTGAGTGTTTGATTGTTGAGCTCATTGGGACGAAAGACATACTACGAAATCTTAATGTTGCCTAACATTGAGGTACAGTTGACGAAGTGTTAAACTGAAGAACCGCGTAGCCATTCAAATGTTAAACCTTTTTAAATTTCCGGAATGGTCAAATTGTGGACTTACTCTTTCATTATATATCTGAACAAAGTACTACTTTGGATTATTTCTTTATTGACAAGACGGTCCCTTTAAACTAAATAAAACGCAGGTTTTATGTAGACGATAATAAATCTGCCATCGGTTTCAAGCGTCGAATAAATGCCTGCAAGAAGCCATCGACAGCTTGAAACACTGGTGTACTGGTTAGAACTCAGACCCGAAGGCAGTTTTTATCAACTTGTTGATCCAAGCAGACACACGTCACAATGTATGGATGTGTACCATGCACATGTTGACTTTATGATGTCTTGTGTAATCCACTCATGTTGCACGATATATGTGTGCTTAAAACGTCTGATTACACCAGTGATACAATCCCTTCATAATTACTTTCTGGCCATTAATTAAAACCAACAACGCCATGACACGTGATTTGCAGCGATAAACTGTTCGATTTAATCATGAAATAGTGAACAAACATGTAACGGTGTAGAAAGGCCGTAAATTTGATTTCCCAAACGATACAATGCTATCAAATGAACTGAAACTAATACGATAAAAACAATGGCATATGATCTGTCATAAATAAATAATGCCCATAATATACTTGTACTGCTTTGTTGCTGACATTCGTGTCACAGCTGTGAGTACTAGAACAAATGTGGGATTCCTTAGGGTCCATAAAGGCATTGAGTCATGGACATTTCCCCCCTACATATCTAAACAACGCAAATATACATGTATCTACTATGTGAGGAACAGTAAGCGTTTAGTATACATCATCAAAATAATTATAATATAACAATTTAAGACTGTGGAGAATGTAAAAGTGAATTGCTACTAATTGGTTATTGTATACATGTAGCAGGTTCTGGTTTTAACATGTGAAATTGATATTTTGGACAAATATAGATTATTATTTGTTTTTGTTGTTTAAGCGAATTGATGATGCCAATGAATTTTATAGTCATCACAGCCTAACTATTAATACACTTAAGCAATGAGACAATACCATTTACCTTGTCTCAAGTCTATGCCATGCATTATTTTCTAAATAAACAACGACCAGTGTTTCCCCTCGGATCTTTCAGCTAGGGGTCCTTGGACCCTCGTGTTTGACAAATGGGGGGCCTTAGTAAATTTATAGGGTCTTAAATATGTATATACTTGAAGGTTGTTTTAGGGGTCCCAGGGATGCACAGTAAGAGGAAAATGGGAGCCAAGGACTCAAGATTTCTGCAGCAGGGAAATTGATAAGATGTTAGCATAGTTTACATACACGCATGCATTATGACACACAGTTAAAACGAACATAATCTGTCAACCCAGAGCAGTAACATTCTTGACAGCCCTCGTAGTTAAAAAGGTCCCGCAAATTACAAATACTTTGAAGTACAGTGGTAAATTAGTAATAAATACGATGAATATCAAATATCAAAGAGAAAATTAACGATCAAAGGTATGAAACTGTATATGTTAGTACAAGCGGTCTATGATTGTAGTACATTATCGATTCTTTTAGGAAGTGCTGTAAGTTATTACAAATAATAGAATGCGGCGACAAATTATAGATAGTAATAATCAATAAACTATCGAGAGCTTGTACATGTATTTGTTTAATGTCGGTCGATAATACAGCAGGAAACATTATTGTTTAAATCGTTATGAGCAATCTTTCTGGTTAAACAATAAAACTTAGGGCATCCTTAATAAATTTTATGTTTTGGTACCCCCGTTTGATCAATCTTTACATGCAGTCTTTGTATTATGTTATCTATTCGCCAGGTATCCCATCCTACCCATGGAAATTGACCCTGATTCAGTTTCTTGAATCTTAAAAACCGTGCTAGATTTACCCCCATTCGTAACTGGTATACAGAGAAAATCTAAATCATCCATGTACTGACCAATCCCAGTGTGAGTCAGAACACCGCAAACAAACAACTCAGTAAGGATGGTCTGATTTGTTGTATTGCTTTGTTTACTGTGTGCCTGACTTAATTATTGCCTATAACAACTTCATACACCCTTGTGTATTTCAAGTGTAATATCGATATTTAGTAACTCAGATTTTGTTGAAGACAGCGTTATAAAGGTTTAAGCAAACTGCTGATTAGTAACTATTTGTGTAAAACTTGTGTAGTACTTAACAATTACATTAGATGTACTTTGTCCAATTGCCTGTTGACTGCCCTGTCATTTCGACCCCAATGACGACTGTTAGCTATGTGTGCTTAGGCCTCACATTGTTTACCTTAAACACTCTTAAATCTGTATCACACCTCTAGTTACAGTTATAAACAACAAAACTGTTGACAATGGCGAACGAACGTCCATAAGCAGACGTTAGTTTCAGCATGTGCTCGCTCAGAGTCATAGAGGAGCTTTCTTGTCAATCCTCCAGTTGGTTACATATATAATGTCAAGGTCATGTAGCCGCCTCGTCTTAATTTTTTGCATTTAGTATCTGCTGTCCAGTCTTTCTCATATACACGCCCTAATTTAAATTACACGCCCCAAAACACACCCGTACGCATGCAGATACAGACCTATATCAAATTCAGTTTGGAATTAACGATGATCGTAAAACAACTAAACTTATATGGAATAATGAGTTGACACGAAGACAATTGTGCGTAGACTCATTTGTTTTGTTTTAATAAGTATTAAGTATGCCTGACTGTATCGAACTAAAATAGTGGTTGGATAAATGCGTTCATAGCAGGGGCGTGGTTTGGAAAAAGTCGCCGGAATCAAAACGACAAGAAGGGTCGAAATGACAAGACTTAAGGATAATTCTGGTAAAACACGAACTAAGCACAATGAGGTTTAATTAACTAGTGTGGACATAGGCATACCAAATAATTAATTAGTTCTTCCTGTTGTATAGTACAGAGCGCAAAAGTGTACTAATTAAAATGTGCGTTACGAGAAACACGTCTTTACTCGATTAATAAAGGTTTAATATGTGTTAGCTCTCTGGACTACTTTTAATGCATTTATTTTATTTATATTATTTTATGAAGGCCTCTTGTTAGATAAGTTTATGTATGTATGTTTTTATGTGTATAGCTTAAGGAGTTACCTTCAATAAATAAAGTTTATTATTATTATTTTTCATTTCCTATTTTTCAGCGTCATGCACAAAACCACCGCTCAACTCAAATTCATACGCATACACAGAGGAAAAGGGTTCTTATGCTTTGAACGAGACATACGAGATTTACTGTGTACCAGGATACGTCAGTTCCTCAAGTAATTTTCATCTCGTCTGCGTTGCGCCCAATCAATGGACCCCCTCACCACCAGAATGTACGCCGGCAGGTAAACTACCTTAATAGGAATTCCTCAGATTGTATGGTGTCATAATTAGCTATAATCTATAAAGTATCACATCAGGTTAAGAAAACAAAATAGCAATGGTTATTTTGTTCTTAATGTAACCTTCAGTCGTCCTGTTCTTACGATTGGAATTCTAGTCTTACTCTTTAGTTTTATCAGAACGCATAGTGCCTATCATATTTCACATTGATTGCGAGTTTTAATTTGTCAATCCATTTGTTCTTATCTGTAAAGGTATGGCTTTGTTTCAATATCGAAAATATCTTCGTTAATATGATGTGATAGTCAATATTGTGCATTTTAATATGTTACTGTTAAGTGGACGTGTTGCAATGACATAAGCCGCTGTTGTCTTATCACTGTCGTATTGAGGGTTTTGTCCTGTCGTCTGATTGTTATATCGTCTAGTTGGCCTATCGTTTGATTGTTCGTTGAGTCTCATGTTTAAGTGCGTTGTATTGTATAAACAATGTTAAAATTATGCTAACATTTTTACTCGACATCATCATGTACACAGCTATTCAAAGCTACGGAAATGTTGTTGTATGCTGTCAGACATCTATAGTTACAGTAACATAACCACACTACAATCTATATGAATGTTTTATCCCAAACACAATGGATGCTCCATGAAGTAATCCGACTACATAATCAGATCAAGATTGGTGTGTAATTTCTGTTTGATTCAGTCTGTATGTTTGCATTCGTATATATATGCTTCACTGCATCCTAGGCAGTGTTTGTTAAAGATTAATATCATTCTACAATGCCCTTTAATTAGTTGTCTGATACATTCAGCAGCCCGGTACAATAAAATGCAGGAACTTTTAATTATTCTGCAATTTTGAAATGGTTCGTATCGACTATATTCTGAGGAATTATGCACAGCATCAGAACACTTCTCGGTGGAACTTGCATAAACATTTACATGATAGTTGAGCACATACAGTTCGCATTAGTTTAAATAGATTTTATTTAGCATCAAATCATGATGCACCGAATGGCTGTTGCAAATCAATTTTAACTCGGCGTTTGTAAAGAACTTGTTACTTACAATAGTTTTGCACCAAACCGTCGAAGTGGTTTCTTTTCGAAAACACTTTTATCCCATTTAGTTTTATTCAATGCTATACAATAACATGTAAAAGTGAGGGAATATGCAGACGGGGAATGACAGGAAGAACCATGAGGCACACACGGGGAGGGGACACAAACACAATATCAACATGATTGTAATTTGGTATTTGGTAATGTAGAACAATAACAACTTAGTACATGTATTAGGTGGTGAAATATTCAATATTCTCTCACATTGCACCGGGCTAAGCATAATTGTTCAGGTACATCTTAATAACAGTTTTATCGCTAATGCTTTTTATAAATTCATTATATTTGTTAAAACATTTACTTAGTCGACGATTTCCTGTATGTGGAAAATATCAAAATTATTTCAATGACTTGGTATCATATTACTATGTTGTTAAAACACAAACACCACTGAATATTACTACGCTTACCTAGGCCATCATTTTTTCCGGATTTGTAAATGGCTAAAGGCGTATTTATATGCCGATTTGTGTTATGAAGTTGGATCTAAAAGAAAACATGCATGTTTCTGTTTGCTGCGTACCATGATCCTGAAAAAAGTAACACCATTGATCAATGTACATTCTCCACAACACAGTTCTAGTATTGTTTCCTCATAAATTGTAAGATCTATTGTATGGAAATAAATTATATGTTCTATCTGAAACCGACATGCAGAAAATTTCTTATGAAATGTACAAAACAATTCCACAGGGAATTGTACGCACAGTTTCGTAAAAAAAAACAATTCAATGTGTAACATTTTTGGTTTTTATGACCGCCGTATTTGTTTTTACTGTGATTTTGATTTCTTGAAAAGGCTGGTGAAATCGTTATATTGGTAAAGAGTACATTTTAAATTTATTTTCCTGCATGATGCTCAAAATGTTATAGTGAAGCCGCGTGCATTTTACAGTGTATAAATTAAATCAGTAACGCATCACGCGGTACGATGTATTATTATTGCATTTAAGGAGGAGTGGAGAATCGTAAATGACTTTCTATTCAAGTCAATATCAATAGAAAATCTTTCGAAGACGATTTATTAATACCGAAATATATGGGAGTTTAAGATGATTATTGTCTTATGCGTTTTGAAAAAAACTGAATTATGTTCCTACACGGTGATATCATTAGGGAACACTTATTTCTATGTTACTTGGTGGAAACTGAAAAAAACCTTTTTTAAATGTTCCTAATTTGCTGAAGAATATGTCATTGAAAATTAAATGTTGGAGGATCGGACAGTTAATCAGATGATGCAGTGGGCGAATTGAGAAAGCAAGCGTTACATTGAACTAATAGTCTCCTTTATTTCACGCTCTCGCAAATCAAAGTATGGTTTATTAACAATTTAATGTTTGAGTGGGAAAATCATTATTGCTACTTTTATTGTTTTGTTGTTTTTGTCGTCATTGTTATTTTCATTGTTGTGAATGTTTTGTTGTGAATGTTATATTGTTGTTGTCGTTGCTGTTAATGAAGTTTTGTTGTTGCTTTTGATAATGTTGTTATTGACTTTTTTGTCGTTGTTAATGTTTTTCGTTGCCGTTCATCATATTGTAATTGTTATTGTTGTTTTTTGTTAATGTTAATAACGTCTTTGTTGATGTTTTGTCAATGTTAGTGTCGTCTTTGCGGATGTTATTACAATGTTGTTGTAGTCTATGTTGTTGTAAATGTTCCTCCTGTTGTTGTTGTTTCTGGCATCATACTCAACGACGTATAAAACAAATACTCAGCGATACACACAATGTTCATACAAATTACATTAACTTTATTAAATGTGTTATCTTTCAGAGGGTACATATCCCTGGTGGTTGTTGTTGGTGGCTGTAACGCTGGTGATACTAGTTGTAGCGTGTATTCTACCACGATTCCTGGCATGTTGTTTGTGAGTATAATTGTTTTTGATGGTTGTTGATGGAAAATCATTCCTTGATTTAGATCAATTTCTAGGTCAGAGATTATGTTGTACTTTAAAATTTGTTTCCAGTGCAACTTGGTACTGTACACAAGGTCGTATTTTGTTAAGACCAATCTATTGGTGTAAGTTAATTACCTTATCTATGAATCAATCCGTAAGGCGATCTCCGTAGTAGCACGGCAAGCATTTTGCAAGTTGGTATGTGACTGATATGTTCTGCAACATGCGTAGGAATCACGTTATCTTTTGGGAACGGTATATTTCATGTTAGGTCATATACTTTATGTACCAAATGAAAACAGTTTCTGTATATAGCCGTTAAACTTTGTCGAAGGAACACATGTTGTGTAAATGTTTGTCGCATATCTATATAATAAAATTTCAGAGCGAAAACAAAGAAGAAACAAGTTGCCGGTGATGACGAGAATGCTTTGGACAACAACGATGTGGATGATTATGACGGGGATGATGACGAAAGAAGACCAGAGTCGCCAGTTCCTAATTTCACCACTCAAAAAAATATGAATAACATGGAATTTATGAGCAAACTTCATGAAGACGTTGACAAAAAGACACTCAAACGAGCCAACAAAAACGCAACGTTCTAGTGTTTGGCCAAGAATGACTTAAATATTACTTATGCACATAATTCCTTTGTGAACAATGAGGCTAGAATATGAATCTTTGTGCCGAGGAACAGGTTTTGTAGGCCAGAGTTATAAAATTGTTCAGGTTCATGTGTTAAACATCCACATCACGACATTATTTGATACAACAAACGCGTTTTGTACCAAGTGAAACCATATTAAGACTAACATGATATAAATGTACATGAACATGTAGTTTAGCGCACTGTTCACGTTAAGTGTTAAACATTTGGACCGTGCTAAGTGCACATGTGTCATTTATAAACACTCAGTGAAGCGGCTGGACTATCAAACACACATTGTGAAGAGCACGAAACCGACGTGACTCATCTAACAGAGCATTGTGGAGTTCTGTAAAACTCACTGTAACCCTTTATGTTCTGTATATAATGGTGCAGATTAGGGACATGGATAATTTAATGGTTGAGTCAAAGTTTGTGTTATGCATGTACATCAATACCCATTGGACTAACTATGAATATCGTAGATATTGGCAGTACTTGTTGAATTCATACAGTCATGTATGTTCATTTGCGTTCTCCGTGAGAATATTAGGACATATTGCAAAACACTTTCACAGCAAAGTCATACAGAAAGGAAATTACTGCGATACCTCTCCAGAGCAACACCATGACATATTGACGATGTCGTTGAAGAGAGATTGTTGCTGAAGAGAGTTCGGAAGTGGTTGTAGTACATCAAACCAGACTGGTGTTAGCGTGTTATCTTAGAAGGCTGCTAACATGATGCACATGTTAGATATGATTCGTTCAAGTTTCTAAATTTTGCAATGTAAACGCTCTGTCGATCATTATTATTTTAACGAATCTGATATGCCCAACTTTATGGTCATGTTTTACGTAAAACGCATGAAAATAGAGTCATTAAAATCTGTTTATACCTGAAAATCAAACACTTTAGAATAACTGGATATAACGTCAATCCATGAAGCGTAATCTTATGGGAATTGAAATAAATAATTGATTGTGAATCCTTGTAATACTAGATTAAATCAACAGCGCAGTGTTAAACTACTGAGTAGAATCAGTCAGAGCTGAGAATTTAGCGAAGCAGACGATTAAGATATGGTACGCGATACTGCACACGGTTTGCTTTACAATACAAAACCGAAATAGACCATTGTACCTGCGCATTCGTATTAATGATGCATATGGCTGACGTAGGGGACGCTAATGAGCAAAATCGCTGATGAAGCCTGGTTTTGCATGTTTTATTCAAGACTCATATTTGCGCTTTCTAAATTGAAAATAACCTGCGCTTGCGTATTCCTTATGCATGTACGTGTACGAGCGTAAGTAATGGTTGTGACATGTATGGGCAAAGCAATGAAGACACGTGTTACTCATATTGTGCAGGATTCGAATCTATGGGTACTACACGGTGACATAGTTTGTACATACCTATCGACAATGCGCATGGGTAATGGTTGTGATACTAATAAACTTAAAAATTAGACATTTGTGCAAATTCCATGCGGGATTCAAACATTGTGTTTATACAATTGGTTTTATATTGTGTGCACTCATTTTATGCAATAAACGCGATTGTACATGTTTTTATTAATCTGGTTTATTGTCTTTAAATTACAGGGCGATTAATATCAAGAGCAATTTGTTGGTCAATCCAAAAAAGAAATTCGATGGAGAATCATTTTAAAATCATTTCTGGTACACACTTTCATAACTGCAAAATACTGCAGGTTTCAAGCTCTTCTTTCAACAGACACGATATATGATTTAGATGGAAAAAAGTTTTATTCTATAAAACCATGTCTGAAAGAATACTACAATCTATAGCCTTAGGATTTCCAATTCCGCCATCAACTCTTCGTCCTATTATGCAATCTAACATTCAGGTTTGCACTTTCGCTAAAGGTAGACAACACGATGACCGCTGCAGGATTCAGTAATAGTCTAGAGGTTCTTATATGTTCATTTTGCGAAAGGTTTAAGTCTCGATACGAACTAGCTTTTCACGGCGTATACGTCTGCAGTATGTTGAGAGGCAACACCACAGAACGTGACTGTAGCGCCAAAACAGACAATTAAATCCATCACATCTTTAAGACACCCTTCTGGTAAACATTACGAATGTAGGGAGGTGACCTTACAATATAACGGAAGGTGACACATGTTTCCTTTGTCACGATCAATTTATCAATGATATGTTTCAGTAGATCGACAAGAAAAATACGTCCTCGAAACAATGCAGGTGTTATATAAACAGCACCAGCATGTCGTTCCTTTTGCGATGACAGAATGTACGATTTGTGAACAGAACTCGTGTGACATGAAATGTATACTGGCGTGTTCCACAAACATGGCTTTATTCCATTGTTTTAAAATTGAGAAAGAAACACAGACAAACAATTATTTATAACATTTGCTGCCCGATATATGGCGACAGATTTAATCTAGTTATTTATTCAACTCATTTATTTCACATTGAACATGAAACCAATTATTACGACTTATGTTAATCACTTTCGATGTATGCTTCCTGTATTACTACCAGAATTCTCGCCTACATTATGAATCACTCTCAGTATTATTTTTTAGAAACACAACAACCTAACACTATCTAAAAAAGGGCTGAAATAAATCAACACTCTGATACAAGCGCACACACGTTGAGGACAGTATATTTGTCAATGTAAAACCCGAATAGGAACGAATTGTGTATTCATTTCGTACAAAAACATTACTGAAATTATAGATAACACTCATTGTTTGCTAAACCATTTTGATGAACCGATGGAATGTATGCTGGCAGAGTATCGATCTGTGCAATCAGACAATCTTACCATCAATAATATGAAACCATCTATCAAATATTAATCTACCGCGCCGAGAGGAATATGTTTGTTTAATAAACAATAAACCTGATTTCATTAAATGATTTTCTGGTATTGTTTAAGCAATGACCCACGTCATATATTTCAGTACATAGCGTCACATATGTATAAACCCAATTCCATAAGTCTTTCATTACCGATTTATCCATTATATTGGGTATAGGGTGGGAAGTTTGTTTAGATCATATTTTCAATCATGAACGGATGAATAGATTGTATACAAGAAATAGAGAAGTTGAGTTATACACATGATCATGTTACTTAGTTGCTGTTTGTTTTTCTCCATTATTCATTTAATGCCGGGTAGATTTTCCGCTCGGTGTATGTTCCTTTCACCCATTAATTATTCATCAGTAATACCTACTTCAGTGATTTTCATGTGGCAATCCAATGTGCTTTTTATCAACGCTGAACCGTTTGTTTTTAAATACTAATTAAATAAGCATCCAAAATGCTCCTAGTTGATGTGTGTATTTGAACCAAATTTCGCCGTCGATTTCTGTTAATTTCATTATTGATACTTCCATGGAATCAGTTTACTGATGATTAGTATACCTCGAGGCAATGCAATGCAATTATAATTGAGATATAAATCACCAGCTATGCATTACACAGTTTATACATTAACGTTAGTGTACTTAGTTACACAAACCATATTTTTATAGTGTTCTGTTACAGTCACATACGATGTACGTCTTGTTTTATATTGTGCTTGAAGTGAAGCATCCGCCAGTGTGCTGTCGTCAACTTGCGATGATAACTTACAAAGTTACTACATCTGCCTTAACCGCACGACTTGGGGTCACTGGATTTTGACAATAACCTGTCATAGAGACGTATTTTCAAATTCGTGAAAATAATACAGTTTGAAAATTCGGTTACGACTACTATAACCGCGGTGCGTTCTAAATAAACGATTACTCAACTAACTTCCTATCTGTAAATCAAAATCTTAACAAATCAAGGCCCTTTCATATATTCCAGCATTGGCATTGTCACTAAGAGAGTTTTGTTGCTCATTAAATTTGTACAAGAAAACAATTTTCGAAACAAAATTTGTTTCTCTCAAGGTATTGATTTACCACCTTGAATGGCGGGACAAGCAATGACAAGGCCAGACGTGGCGGGACAAGCAATGACAAGGCCAGACGTGGTGGGACAAGCAATGACAAGGCCAGGCGTGGCGGGACAAGCAATGACAAGGCCAGACGTGGCGGGACAAGCAATGACAAGGCCAGACGTGGCGGGACAAGCAATGACAAGGCCAGGCGTGGCGGGACAAGCAATGACAAGGCCAGACGTGGCGGGACAAGCAATGACAAGGCCAGGCGTGGCGGGACAAGCAATGACAAGGCCAGGCGTGGCGGGACAAGCAATGACAAGGCCAGACGTGGCGGGACAAGCAATGACAAGGCCAGGCGTGGCGGGACAAGCAATGACAAGGCCAGACGTGGCGGGACAAGCAATGACAAGGCCAGACGTGGTGGGACAAGCAATGACAAGGCCAGGCGTGGCGGGACAAGCAATGACAAGGCCAGGCGTGGCGGGACAAGCAATGACAAGGCCAGACGTGGCGGGACAAGCAATGACAAGGCCAGACGTGGTGGGACAAGCAATGACAAGGCCAGGCGTGGCGGGACAAGCAATGACAAGGCCAGACGTGGTGGGACAAGCAATGACAAGGCCAGGCGTGGTGGGACAAGCAATGACAAGGCCAGGCGTGGCGGGACAAGCAATGACAGGCCAGACGTGGCGAGGCAAGCAATGACAAGGCCAGACGTGGCGGGCAAGCAATGACGAGACGAGATGTGGCGGGACGAGGAAGGACGAGGCGAGACGTGGCGGGACGAGGCCTGACGTGGCGGGTAAGCAATGACGAAGCAAGACGTGGCGGGCATGCAATGACGAGGCCAGACGTGGCGGGACAAGCAATGACAATGCCAGACGTGGCGGGCAAGCAATGACGAGACGAGACGTGGCGGGCAAGCAATGACGAGACCAGACGTGGCGGGACAAGGAAGGACGAGACAAGACGTGGCGGGCAAGCAATGACGAGACGAGATATGGCGGGACGAGGAAGGACGAGGCGAGACGTGGCGGGACGAGGCCAGACGTGGCGGGCAAGCAATGACGAGACCAGACGTGGCGAGACAAGCAATGACGAGACAAGACGTAGCGGGCAAGCAATGACGAGACGAGATGTGGCGGGACGAGGAAGGACGAGACATGGCGGGACGAGGCCAGACGTGGCGGGCAAGCAATGACGAGACGAGATGTGGCGGGACGAGGAAGGACGAGGCGAGACGTGGCGGGACGAGGCGAGACGTGGCGAGCAAGCAATGACGAGACAAGACGTGGCGGGCAAGCAATGACGAGACGAGATGTGGCGGGACGAGGAATGACGAGGCGAGACGTGGCGGGACGAGGCCAGACGTGGCGGACAAGCAATGACGAGGCCAGACGTGGCGGGCAAGCAATGACGAGACGAGATGTGGCGGGATGAGGAAGGACGAGGCGAGACGTGGCGGGACGAGGCCAGACGTGGCGGACAAGCAATGACGAGGTCAGACGTGGCGGGCAAGCAATGACGAGGCCAGACGTGGCGGGCAAGAAATGACGAGACCAGACGTGGCGGGACAAGAAAGGACGAGGCGAGACGTGGCGGGACGAGGTTATGCGTGGCAGGACAAGGAAGGACGAGGCGAGACGTGGCGGGACGAGGCCAGGCTTGGCAGGACAAGGAAGGACGAGACAAGACGTGGCGGGACTAGGCCAGACGTGGCGGGACACGGAAGGCCAAGGCAAAACATTGCGGGACAAGGAAGGACGATGCAAAACATTGCGGGACGAGGCGAGACGTTGCGGGACAATGAAGGACGAGGCGAGACTTGGCGGGACAAGGAAGGACGAGACGAAACGTTGCGAGACGAGAAAGGACGAGGCGAGACGTTGCGGAACGAGGAATTAAGAGGCGAAACGTTGCGGGACGAGGCGAGACGTGGTGGGTGGGAAGAGAAGGACGAGGCGAGACGTGGCGGGACAAGGAAGGACAAAGCGAAACATTGCGGGACGAGGCGAGACGTGGTGGGAAGAGAAGGACGAGGCGAGACGTGGCGGGACAAGGAAGGACGAAGCGAAACGTTGCGGGACGAGGCGAGACGTGGTTGGAAGAGAAGGACGAGGCGAGACGTGGCGGGACAAGGAATGACGAAGCGAGACGTTGCGGGTCGAGGAAGGACGAGGCGAAACGTTGCGGAACGAGGCGAGACGTGGTGGGACAAGCAATGACGAGGCGAAACTTGGCGGGACAAGCAATGACGGGCGAGACGTTGCGGGGCGAGGAAGGACGAGGAGATACGTGGCTGGACAAGCAATGACGCGCGAGACGTTGCGGGGCGAGAAAGGACGAGGAGAAACGTGGCGGGACAAGCAATGACGGGCGAGACGTTGCGAGGCGAGGAAGGACGAGGAGAAACGTTGCGGGACAAGCAGTGACGGGCGAGACGTGGCGGGACAAGGGAGGACGAGGCGGGACAAGGGGGGACGTGGTGTGACAAGGGAGGACGATGCTGGACTAGGGAGGACGTGGCGGGACAAGGGACGACGAGGCGGGACAAGGGAGGACGTGACGGGACAAGGGAGGACGTGGCGGGACAAGGGACGACGAGGCGGGACAAGGGACGACGAGGCGGGACAAGGGAGGACGAGGCGGGTCAAGGGAGGACGTGGCGGGTCAAGGGAGGACGAGGCGGGACAGGGGATGACGTGGCGGGACAAGGGAGGACGAGGAAGGACGAGGCGGGACAATGAAGGACGAGGCGATACGTGATATGATTCGGAGGTTAATTTGTACAAAAATAAACCGAAAGAACAATAAGCAAACGTGTTTTGTCAATATATATTTATCTAGAATTTAAATAAACAAATAACGATTCAAACGAGCAATTATACGAAACAATGTTTTAACAAATGAGGTAAAATGTAAAATCAAGACAGGAAATAAGAACATGCCGTCTTTCAATTGGACATGTAGTTAGAAATAAATGTTACCAAATATGTAAAAACGTTGGTGATAATTTACATGTAAGTACGATTATTCGTACTAGATTAATTTTCATATTGTAAGCGTTAATCTGTATCTTCTTAATCATGCTGATCATTTGCCTAATCTTAGAAATCATATACTTGTATATGTAAATTTTATTGTATATACATGAGGGTTCTTATTATTTGCTTAATTGCCTCAGAAAACATATTGCTGCTTCAGTAATTATTTGAAACCAATTATGAACGTATGTATCTGTGTTGTAATACAATGACGAAAGACGGTTATACACTTATTTCTTGTTCTGATCTAAACCCGTGTAAAGAATTGCCCTACAGAGGAATTACTGATGTTTTCTAATGATCTGTTTTCTGCCTTAGGTTCGTCTTGTGTATAATGAAACACGACATCACCTGCCGTGGTCACGAAAGAATCACAGATCGTTACACACAATGAATGAATTATTCAGACTGTTTGGAGCAATCAACAAGAACATCAGAAAACGTCAGTAATGTTGATTCCGTACATGTCCAGTGTTTTAACACAATTATACAGTATTGTTAAACTAATAAATATCTACAACAATAAAACAAATGAGGGCTGCTGTGGGATTTCCAACCTCTTATGTAAGTGACGTCAATTGCAGAAAACGTCACATGTGACGTCACCATGTACTTACGGTAAGCAATATTTGCCCTATTTGGAAATATAAAACGAAGTGACCATTTGGAGTAAATAGTGTTTCCTTTTTGCAAATAGTGACATCACAAGTTAGGTTTACTTGAAATGACGTCACTAGCAGAAGATGTTGTAAATCCAATAACAGTGCTCATATCGTCATTTCTCGCGAGAACCAGACCGGTCACATTACTCCTAGACGCTCACATAATGTTCGAACTCGTTCTTACACTTGAAGATTTGTTTATGCTACAGACTTAACAAATGCTCCGACCCAACAATTGTTGTTTTGTTAATGTTCCAAGGTAAGACCACTCTAATACTCATCATCAAAAATCTTAACTGAACTGTTTCCATGAGTTTCTGGATCACATAAGACAACTAAATGCAAAATATTACAAAGTTTTACCCAGCCGTTTTAAAGATTTTCAAGTTTTAAGATTAAGCCGACTTGCTTTGAGAGGTCACAAATTCCACTCATGTTCTTCATGCATAAACTTTTTTTTTTAGTTCAAAATGAGCCTATTTTATCATTTGTTTGTGTTATTCTTAAAAAGAAAGTGCTAGTGATATCATAAGGAAAAAAAATTGAAAATAATATGCTTTGTAAAAAATATAGGTGGCATACACCCTCCTGTAAATGACGTATTTTTTAAGTCACAATTAGATATACCAATTTTCAAGGTAGCATAAGCATACATAATAACGTGAGTACTCTAACATAATGGACAAAATTATCCTCAACACCTCATTAACAAAATATAACATAATGAAAAACTTTTACCGTCCAGTTTTGCTTTGATAACATCTTGTAATATGTATGTATCAAATTTTACCGTGCAAAATTATCAAACTTAGGAGAAATATGGCATTTTTTTAGAAACAAATTGATATTATTTATATTTTATAATTTCATATCAGTTTCCTTGTCAAAAGAGTCAGTAAAACAAGAAATCTCATGAAAAAAAGCAAAGAAATGTTTTGGGCCAAGCGAGGATTTGAACCCTAGAGCTTTCGCATGTAAGGCAAGAGGCTTAACACATAGGCTAAGGATAGATATTGACCAATGTATTCCAAATGAATCGAAATTTACATTCTTATTAGGGTGGCCTTACCTTAAAACATATCAAAGGTGCAATATATTAGGAACATGCAGACATGCGATTGTATTCATTTTGAAAATTCACAGTGTTTGTTAAGTGTTAATAGTCTTCATGATATTTAATGTGTATGAAGTATATGCGTAAACCGCACAGAAAAGAAACACGCTAATAAAATGTATACACAAATGAAACATACACATTATATAGAAAAATAACAAACAGTCCCGCTCACATTTTGTGTCCATGTGAATTAATAGAAATAAATCAAATAAATCATAATACTCTTATGTTACAAGTAACGTTATTCACGTATCACGTCTGCCGAATTGTTGCGTATTGAAATCACTGTTCAGTAAAATGACATCACTGACCTGTTTACGTGACAATATAACGTATGTTTAATTATGAACATTTAGTTTAAGACACGTTAGAATCAGACGAGTAGCTACACGGAGACAAACAGAGGCACCAGCCTCAGACAATATGTCCATGTTCAGGTTTAGACAGTAAGGCAATAAATTGCAGCATCATTTTACCCGGACACAATGCCCAAGATTTTCATTTGTCTCCGTTACTGTGTAAATCGAGATACGGGTCTGTAAAAACGGAGTCATTTTAGCAAAATAACACTACAGAAGCTTATGAATACTATCATTGCCCTGAGATATGCCACAATTATGAATGACTCATAATCAATAAAACAGTAAGTTATCAGTAAAGGTTATATAACCGATCCTGCCGGTTCATACTATAAAATATTAAATGATTCATACTATAAAATATTAAGTGATTCTTTATCGCAATCTATGTAAAACGCATTGGAATATAGTCAGCAGTTAACATTACGATCCGACTAAAACACCAAACGAATTCACAGAGAATATTGAAACATCACTATGACATCATAAGTATTGACGTATTCACATATAAATTATATATTATATTCTGAACAGATATATAAACTGTGCACTCGCCAATGTGTCCTGGCAATAAGTATTACAACATGTACAAATCAATCAATAACTGTCATTGTTAATTAGAATTCCTACCAGCGTATAAAATACATATATTTGTTTTATGAAAGCATTATTTCTGACGTTTAGTTTTCTCTCAAAATAAGCATTTACTTTAATACACGTTACAGTCATTAATTAAGGACATCACATAATTGTGAAAATAAATGTGTTTCGCGAAGGAGAAGTAATACGCCAGGTACTTAATAATATAAATGTCAGATAATTTAAATACACATGTCATTACAGGCATTAAAGTTATAAAAGTCAGACACCATTAAATAAAAAAAATTAGTAACATATCGGAACATAGTATTGAGACATGTACTTAGTAAGTCAATTTTACAAACATACTAAGTACTCCATTGTTTAAATTATTTCTTTGCTTATTGTTGCCAAATGTAACTCAACTCTTTGCACTCCTCCCGATTAACTGGCAACAATACGTATAAGTAAGACACTGAAGATATAATTATAAACAAACATTTACATAACAAGTGCCTTTCACTACGATAAAGATGTGACTGACCAATGTAATTTATATCCTGATAAATTACATTGACTACAGCGCTCCCTGTCCTAAAATTTTATGGGGCGAAATATTATTTGTTTACGTACAGAACGCACTAAGCAACACCCTTGAACCATTGTAAACGTTACTTTGAGGACGGCACTTGGAAAAACTTAATTTTCATATATAAATTTAACAATGGAAAAGTGAATATGCGATTGACTTGGTGGTTGGATTAGTCCAAAGGCTCCACCCATGCTTTAACAACGCAAACAAACAAAAACGAAATAATAAAATATACCCGCCGTCTACTTTCATTTCACAATGTTGACTTTGACTGTGTACACTTCCGAATGTTTCTTTTTTCTTGAGGAATTGCTTTTATTGTCAATATATTTAACTGTTACAGTATGAGAGAATGTGGTGCATGATGTAAACTCAGCTATTTTACCCGCATATGTTCAAAAAATTCTAAACCTGGTATTTATACACCGCTTAAACATTTTACTCCAAGATAAACTATTCATATAGTCAAGCCAACATCTTTAAATCCACTCGCCAAATTGTATGTGCGTAAACTGTTACATCTGCTATCACCTAGGTAACGCTTACGTAAACACGTTCCGCCATCACGTTGTTTCCAGATCTAGACTCGCACATATATTGTCCCTCGTCGGATTTTGATATATTTGTAAGGACTACAACTTGCGCCGAGTCATACTGCCCGATGTTGTAAACTCGTCCTTTCAGTGTCTCTCTTTTCCCGTTAGGAGCGAAGTGTAGAATTTGGGTGATGGGTGCTGGGTTTCCAAAGGCATAGCACCAAACCGCTCCAATTGGTGATTTTGTATTGATTGTCTGTCGCGTGTGTTTGTAGAGAGATAGAAGGGCAAGGCTGTTACGTGGGAATGGTGACTTCTGTATACCAGGTTTATCCGGGATAATGTACATAGTTTTACCGACGTGAATTTGTAAAACCGGACCGTTCTGAAGTTGCTCAACAATTCGCAATGATAACATGCCGCCAATATTCACCAATTCCGGTTCCAGCATAACTGACCATTTAAATCCCCGAGTTGTGTTCAAAATCCTGGATGATATTCTTCTATCAGAAAGCTGCAGGTCAAGTAGGCTATTCGGTTGTACTGATGTATCTATTCCAATAAAGTTAACAAAGGTAGTAAGTTTGTCTATGTTTGTGTCGATGTTAGTAGTAATGGTCGAAGTCTTGTTAGGGTTTAGAACAAAAACTTCTGGCGAGGGCTCCTCATTCCAGAGCTTAACAGCTGATAACTTCTTTCTGCCTTCTTTCATTAGAGCAGCTTTGTTAAACAAGATGGTAATCTCGCTGAATTCAGACAGAATCTTAACATACAAGAGTTCCAAATCTTGTAAGTCTCGAGCATCGATGTACAGATGCGTTATCAGTTGTTCCCCTTCTTTCTCATTGCGTACTGAGGAGTATGGGTCCCCCTCTGGAAAACAAAACAACACAGTCATAACATTGTAATTACACTCACTGCATTGTATTGGAACAACTGAATAGTTATATACCTGGCAACACCTTCGAAGTCATTGTTTCGTTATCATTTAATCGACAGGTTCTAATATCGGGAACGCTTTCGACCCTTCATGGATCAAACTGTATTGTTAAATTTCTAAGAATGCATACACCTGGTTGTGTAAGGTATCGAAGGATTCGTTAATTGATGAGATATTGTTGTATAGACAATACAGTATCGTGAATCGAGTTATACTCATAGTATTACCCAACAACTTGTAAGGGTTACACAAAGCCTTGCCATTAATGTTCAATAATGACATGAACGAACACAAAGGAGATGACATCTGCAATATCTTACCTACTACAGGCACCATGTGACCGAGGACATTGTACGCCCATATTACTTCATGTGTTTCTGTAGTGCTGTACCTCACAGATATCTGTACCACGGCACGGTCTCCTAACGGGGAGAAGATGGTGGTCACTGAATGGCATGTTATACCAGAAACTGTTGGTCGTATAGCCTTCGCTGGTGTCTCTATTGCTGGTAATGGTTTGTATAAACCTTGATGTTGGTGCAAAGTGGAACACAGAAGGTTCAGTCCCTGAAATATCTGCAAAAATTATTATTCAATAACTTAAGCTTCTTTTAGTAAAAACTAATGTCTACGCATGCGCATGTATATTGACTGATTGGCTTAAGACAAGATTTGTAAATACATTGCTGTGTTTCGCCGTTTACGCTAGTCTAGTACATGACAGTGTTTTACTGCTCAATATTTAAATAATAAAGTAAACGTTATTGTGCTTTTGCTACCAACGATCTTTATAAGAGGACCGCATGATGTAATGCTGGATTAAAATAAATTTACAATTTTAAATATAAGTTCTATAAAATTTCAAATTGGTGTGATCTATAAGAACTTGATTAATTAGTGAGCTTACTGTATGGTAATGTGTGATTTCTCTTTCCAGGTTCCGAAGCTTGTCCTTTCCAAGGTTGTGTAGCAATCTTAATTTGCTGAGTTCAGTTTCCAAATTATGTATACGTCTGTCGGTAAGGGAATCTGTGCGAATCTGAAAAATGGATGCGATATTTATATAAACACAAGTGGCATATGTCAAACTGTTTGAGTATGTGGACATGCGGGATAGTAGTAGTCAATTTTGTTCATTTTACACATATGTCTCTCGTTAGTGTAATTTTGTATAATTCTTTTACGTTAGAAAACTATCCAGTGAGTGGTACGACCCAAATTTCAGTTTGTGCCTTTAAAGATGTATCTGGCTCATCTGAAATCAAATGTTTGAATTGGCTTCATCAAGTATTGTTGTTATGTTGGCTAAAACATCTCTAATAAGAACCAATGCAATGTATAACCGATTAAAAAAAATAGCCTGATTGTTAAAAAAGCTGGAAGTTTTTTTTTAAATTGTATGATGTACAAACATCTTTCTTCAACAAATTCGGATCAATACATTATGATTTCATTCTTCGTTAATGCATGTTTATTGATGATTTAACTATAGGAAATATAGTTTTAATAAACAAATGAACAAAAAATGAGCATACTATTACTTTAATAACGTTTAGATGGATACGAATCTCTCAACATCCTTTCAGTAGGTTTACCTATGCCCTACATTGTTTCAGGGTGACCTTAAACTCAACAAGACAATACAAACCCGTGTAATTAACATGATTTCGACAAGATAGGAGTTATATCTGTCATCATTTTCACATTTACTGTGATTACGGAAGTTACCATGTCATCGTCCACTTAGATATGATGTACAAACATTGTCTCGGTTATGAAGATATTTATTTTACCATTACATTATTTGAGGACAACCTCATCTTACAGTAATACCTGCATAGATATATAACATCATAACTAAATGAAATATTTCCCATACAGCTATTTATACGCACATATAATTCATAAATGCAAATTTAGTACATCTGTGTCATTAAGACTGTCTAAGCGAAACATTAACTGACATAAATAGCACTGACCATGTTATATTGTTATTATATATAAACTTCACGTAATAATTGTTGTTGTTCTAAGTATCAACAAATCATAACACCACTAAGACACCGCAGGTGTCTAGATATTCATTAAATGACAAAATTACAAGCCGCAACATTGTAGTATTTTAACATATTTATTATATGCTTCATTTATAATGAGATGCTAATCAAAGACATGTCCATAAAAGCATGTTGTTTATAAAACATTTGTGAGATTTAGACATTTTTGGAATAGTAAAATGAAACATATATTGCATTCTATCTTACAGGAGCGTAACTTGTACCCCTGTGACCTGGTAACCTAAGTTTTCTCTCGGCCTCGGCTTCAATGCAATAACGACGGTTGAAATGAAAATGGAAGCATTTCCGAAACTTCATCAAGAAGAGGCGATTTTCTTCAACATGGTTTTGCTATTTGCATTTGCATATCAGTGCTGTGTAAACCAATCAAATATTAACCTTCAATTGCGCTAATCATCTTTTTCAAGATATGTCTTTTGAATTTTTGAATATTGATAGAACGATACAAGAAGAAAAAGACGCACTTAACAAACGAAATATGACCAATTAATGACCAATTAAATCATAATTTACCCATATAGTGGGACAAGCAACGTCATATTAAAATAGCAGGCTATTCCTAAACAGAATGATCTTTAAGTTCACAATAAACAAGGAATGGAGATGTGTATAACGAATAACAGATGCATACGTCCATATTTAATTATATCAAGGAACCAGTCCCTCATATGCCTAAAATTTAGTGATTTATGAACTTAAATTCGATAATGATTAGAAGGTCAACATTTATTTAAGGCATTTCTCGTGTAAAAGCACTTCAATAGTCGCAGTTGCATTGTAACAAATAAATTAGATCTTGGAAGGGGATGTTTCCGAAGCATATGAATTTAAGTACCAGGCTGCATCCAAGGCGAAATAAGTGTTTACGATAATTGTACAGTCTTTCAATTATTGAATCTTTCATGTTCAAATCTTGCGACGCGTTTCGCTCGTAACATCTACTATTGTAGCGGAATTGTATTTGCTTTTTGACTTGCAAACGTGTAAATACTTGAGATTGATGCCGTTGTTTTGCGGATTGTAACTATAACACATCCATATACTGGGCTAACTTGAATACTACGAGATTACTCTCCACCCACCACAACCAGGAACAGAACGACTATGATAAGTGAAATAAATCATACACTAACAACGAAAATTTAAATAAATCATACACAATCAACTAAAAGCAAAATAAATCCTACACAATCACCGAAAATCGAAATAAATCCTACACAATCAACGGAAAACGAAATGAATCATACACTAACAACGAAAAGCGAAATAAATCATACACTAACAACGCAAAGTGAAATAAATCATACACAATCAACGAAAGGCGAAATAAATCATACACTATCAACGAAAAGCGTAATAAATCATACACAATCAGGAGAATCGAAATAAATCATACACTATCAACGAAAAGTAAAATATTCATAGACAATCAATGAAAAGCGAAATAAATCATACAAAAAATCAATGAAACGTAAAATAATTCATACACGATCAACGAAACGTAAAATAATTCATACACGATCAACGAAAAGCGAAATAAATCATTCACGGTCAACGAACAGCGAACTAGATCTTACGCGATCAACGAAAAGGGAAATAAATCATACACGATCAACGAAAAGTAAAATAATTCATACACGATCAACTAAAAGCGAAATAAATCATACACAATCAACGAAAACTATGTGGGGACCTTTTTTTTACTGTTCTATTCTAATATTTTTTCATACATCATACTATTTTTTATCTGGGTTGAATTGTACGTTGGTGGTCGTGGTTTTATGTTCATGTCGTCAGGAATGCGTTTGTGTGTCAACAAGTGGAGATATTTTCCGACACTGTGCAATGTTGATTGAATTATGTCTTACAATGTAAGGTTATTCACACATTCATGTGTTCAAGTGATCTATGAGGGACATATATTAATAAAAAATCTTGCCAGTCATGCTATACTGAATAGTAATTTAAGTAGGTTATTTTGAGCAAGTTATATTTTTACATGCATGCTTCTTTTGTTATTACCGATTTGAACAAAAAAACAACACATTGAAACAAACCTTGCTGTTTGCCTTAACTGTGAACTACATGTTGATTTATATTTGCCCAAATATTTTTAATGTAGCGTATCCGGTCTTTGTAAGATCACAGATCGTCTTTAATAAAGAATGTATTTTTCTTCGATATTGCCGACCCATCCATCGACTCAATTTCATTTAGCCCTTCCGAGTAATCGTGCCAATGGAACAGGTGCATACAGAAAACAAACGATGTATTAAGATCGTTTTGAATTGGTTGTAAAGTATGGTCTTGTCATTACACGGTTATATAAGAATTAGCTTATTCCAATTCTTACATCGTGATTGTGATGAAAACATAATTTAATCACTCATAAATCCCCACCTGGCTAAACTTGGTACTTATGACTTAATCAGAGGCGGGGTTATGACCGGAGAGAGGGCCGAACACACAGCCCTCTTGTATTTTATGAGGTACACAACAACGTGTGTACACTTAACAATAAACATTTCTACACGAAATTGTGTATGTTGCCTATTGGCTACACATAGATCGTAATTCGGGGCGAATGTATCGATTTAAATAACACGATACATTGAGTCAGGGTGGGCATACGCGCTATTAGACTCTTCCCAAACAACAAGATCATCTTTTAGTGGGAGCTGCAGTAGTGGTTTTTTTTCGCATCGTCACATTTATTGATTTCATTCTTTTCAATCTGTGGATTTGTGACACGAAATAAATACAGTATTATGACATGTATCTACGCTTTATTTGTTGATAATTTCAGTAAGCTCGGGCTAATATTGACTGAGATACGGCCATATGTATGCCTACATACTTATAAGTTTTGTTAAAATAATATTATGCTCAGATTTTGTTCATTTGTTTACCTAAACAAAACATAAAAATATATTTCCTGTAGTTAAATCATCAAAAAACATGCATTATCAAAGAATGAACTCATAATGTATTGATCCGTATTTGTTGAAGATAGATGTAACTACATCATAAGAATCAGGCTATTCAACAAGTTGTGTATGTTAGTAATATGCTTAAAAAAGATATTTTCAATCGGTTATATCCTTTTTAGAGATGTTTTAGTCCATGTAACAACCATACTTGATGAAGCCAATTCAAACATGTTATGTTCTGATGAGCCAGATACATCTTTAAGAGTATATATATGTAGATAATATATTATCACCGTTTTTATAGTGGTGCCTATAACGACACATTCTAATGCACAATTACATCATATATCAAGTGGCTGACTTAAATTATTTCCCGACCTTGAAATGAGTTCCGTTCTTTTTTATTAATTGTCTTTCATTCGGTCATATTTATACATTATCTCCAGCTCTCGAGATTGGTGTCGTGAAAAACATAATAGTGTTAACTAAACATGGGACATTAAAGTAATAATTTATCATACACATTTAAGTAACAAGAAGCGGAGTCGGGCTTTTTTAGCTGCTGACGGTCGTCTTATTACTGAATTTATTGATATCGACAACTTGAAATAAATTAATCGTTTCTATGAAAATGGATGCACTGTTTTGTTTCTTTACTGAGGTAAAAAAAATGTAGCAATATTAATTCTCAAATATACAATGCATTTCAAGAACAGTCGTCAACAGTCGAGATCATTTCTATAACCCATATATATGCCATACGTTTTAACAGCTCTTTACGGCTTGTCCATTACAATTATGCACACTATATTAATGAGGTTAATCTGTCTTTTAACTTTCCATCTTAATGCTGCTAGTCAAAATAATCAGCCGTGTTTTGTTTTAATTGAAATACTTCTGCATTAAATACTTTTATCGTATCATTTGTCAACGCAGCTTCGCTAAATGCTCAGTTAATGTCAACGTTAAGCTGCTTGCCACATATTCTGTTTTCTACTGTATAACTGTAATAATTTACCGTAAAATGAGCGTTAATTATCATAAATTATCTGTTTGATACAGGAAGTGAGGATGAGATATTAACATAATTAGAACATTTTAACAACATTGCATTAATCCGATAATGAATACAGTGCGATGTAAAAGGTATACATTGGTAGTAAGTATGTAACTGTGTTTATATGAGCACTGCTATGGGATTTCAAACCTCTTCTGTAAGTGACGTCATTTCAAGAAAACGCAACATGTGATGTCATTATTTGCAAGCAGGAAACAATATTTACTCCACATGGTCACTTCGTTTTCATATTGCCAGATGGGGCAAATATTGCTTACTGTACGATTTCCAACCTCTTCTTTAAGTGAGGTCATCTCAGAAAACACCACATGTGTACTGACAGTAAGCAATATTTGCCCCATATGGCAAAATGAAAACGAAGTGACCATATGGAGTAAATAGTGTTTCCTGCTTGCAAATAGTGACTTCACATGTTGCGTTTTCTTAAAATGACGTCACTTACAAAAGAGGTTGTAAATCCTATAGAAGCGTTTATATAGAGAGAGATGAACATATTGACAATTAATCAAGTGGGCAGTATACTATCAACACAAGTATAGCTCGGTAAGTACACTACATGGAGGTCATTAGTCAGAGTAGGTTGCGAAATATGTTTTATGTGTAAAGCATACTATATACATTAAAGATACATAGAATCGAAAGTTGTTTTTGACAGGCCATCATATAGTTAATGAGTACATAGGAGTAAATGCAGGTACAAGTAGAAATGACATGTATACCCACAGTTATATATATTCCGTACAAGTAGTCGTGCTTTATGTTCACTGATAAATCATTAATAATTGTACAGCACAGTTTTTATTGGACGATAAAGTGTATATTGTACTATGCGTGGGTTAAAAAAATTGAACAAAGAAGTCGATCATAAATTGCCACATCAAAATGTTCAGCTATGTTCTACCTACATGTATATAGCTCCCTTCGTATATAGCTCATGGCCTTGTGTTCACAAAGGATCAACTGATCTGTATCAATTTGATCCTAAAATATATTTGTCATTTTCTGAGTGCAGTTGAACACTTTATGCAGTACTTTTCATAAACTAACACAACAATACTTCAAATCTTCTAATTAACATTGTGAAAACACTCAAACTTTACTCTTTTTAAAAAAAAAATGAAAAATAACACTTATCACTGAATTTGATATAGATGAAATCAGGATCAATTTTCAAGAATCAGTCTTAACTTATCAATCATAATACTTTTCTAATTTAACATGAAGCCTAACGTTAATGTCTTAAAGATTTGCAAAACGTTCATATCTATCACATTATGTAAAACGATTTAGTTTTGCATACACCATTCTTCAGAGTTTGCAAGAAAGTATATTTGATCTTGATCCTGATCCATAAAAAATAATTCTTTGTGAACATATGCCCTGGAGATTACAAAACGGGTTTATATCACAAAACGTGTTGTAACTGAGCACGATTTCGGATATAACTCCTTGGGTGATTTTATGCCCCCGCAAGGGAGGTTGGGAAGGCAAATTGAGTTGCTATTGTCCGTCCGTACGTAGATGATCACGAGTACAGAGCTTGCATGCCGAGCTCGGCATTCCAGGAGCCTTATTCACAAACATTTTAAGACTGAAACTCGGCGTAGCCGTACTAACATGGTTCAGCTATTTGCATATCAGTGTTGTGTAAACCAATCAACTCTTACGTTAACCACCAATGCAATTCCTCTTCAACCGAACAACGTTTGAAACCTTGACGCGAATTTGTTAATATTTCGATAAGGGGTTCGTTACCCTACCTGAATCCACTGAATTTCGGTGAATTTACCGAAATACATTTGGATCTGGAGTGACCAGCAGTCGCAATATCTCCGCATGTTCTTATGTTGCACAACATAGCTTAACCTTAAACTTGCGCCGACCATCTTTTTTCAAGAAATTTCTTGTTTATTTTAACCTGTACTGTAATAGTAATATAGGATATAATTAATATTTGACATGTTAAAGTCTAAGTCTGGGTGTCATGCATGTAATTTTTAAAGCATACCTTTAACATGGCTGAGAGAAAGATGTCTTTCTAGGAAAGTTTTAGTACAAAGTACACTGGATTTCAATAGCATGACAAAAATTCACGTCTTTACGAATTCCTGATTCTACAGGACGGGCGGGCGGACGGACGGACGGGCGGACGGACGGGCGGACGGGCGGGCGGGCGGACGGACGGACGGGCTTGCGGGCGGGCGTACATCCTAACGTTTGACTACTTGTGAGGCCACTCCTTTGTTCCCCCTCTTGTTCTGTCAGCTAAGTAAGAGCTCAATGAAGCAATTGGATCAAAGAAAGCCTATTGTACATATGGCCACCTTGGTATGCAAACATTTAACCATCATGAAAAATGCAATATGAGACAGAAATGATATAACACATGTTTACATACCTGGTTGCTTGGGTGGACTATTGTCAAAGACAAAAATCCAACAATAAACAACACTATTCCTTTTCCCATGACAAACTCTGCAAATAGAGAGGAAGAACTCTTTATGTTTATTCACATTTCCGAACAGCTGATCATCGTTCTTGATTGAATCAATAATACTATTCTTCTACACAACAAACAGACGCATTTCAATATTTCAGTTGAATTGAAATTCCTAAAGTAAGTAACTGATTTTTACTCAGTATATATATAAACATTTTCATTATGTTATTCTTAAATCGTCTTTCAACTGGACAGCCGTATATATTTAGTAAATAATTAATGCGTAGTATTTACAAACAATTTAGATGCAACCGGCAACATGAAATATTATGGAGTCACAGTTACCCCCATAAATAGCTTCAATGTAATGTGATAATTTTATTTTAAGAAAAGACAAGTGTCGCCTGTTCTTCATACCTGACCAACCTTATTTCTGGAAATGGGCTTCTCGATTCAAAATATGGATGAGTCCACTTTTGGAAGTTAAGTAGGTAAAGTAAATTAGACAGAATGCATTTTGCCGGTGTAGGTAATTATGGAAGCGTACAGACACGAGTGTAGCATGATCTTCCATTTTAATCTACTGTTGTGTCGACACTTCCTGTCAGGGGTCAGGGCCCTTACATTACACAAATCTCACATAACCACAACAACACAAGGACACTATTGTCTCAGACATCCATAACTGAAAAATGCTACATTTCCATATTTCATTGTGTCACATGGCAACCAATTAACTAAGTGAAATATTAACTTTTAACTTTTGTACAATATTTCAAGAAGCATTAAGATGTTTACCCGCAACATTATTTGCATGAAACTCACAACAATTTAATTAATGTTTTCAGTTTCCAGAAACATCGCAATTTGCAGAAACCATTCGTAATGACATAACAAGTCGATGCCTGAGGTGCGTTTTTTAGAGGTAGGAAAAATAGACTCCTACCTAGCGCTACGTAGGGAAAGTAGCGCTGCCGTTTCTTAAACGTAGGAAAAGTAGCCCCTATCTTTAGATAGATAGTGTGATCTGACAGTGCTAGCTTTGCTAAACAAAGTGGCGTCCATGCGGAACAGTGTCGTCTGGTCTGGCGGGCGCTATTTTGTGGCTAGCGAAGAGTTCAAGCGTTTTTCAGACAGCTAGCTTTTCTACATTGACTAACTTTGAATAATGGAACAATCTAATCACAGTTTACACGAGAACAGTAAATATTCAACAAATGAGATCTGAGCTTACAGACCAATCTCAAGGTTATATTATCAGACTCTGAATCATTCTTTCAACTCAGTGACTTCGTCTTGAGAGACGAGCTTTCGTTTTACGTGGTACTCACTCCTACCTACCATGTTTTGCAATTTTAAAAATCAAATAATAAGAAATTCAGAAATCTGTAAAATATCAAAAGAAGAGAAAACAATGTTGATTGATGTTAAATGTGTAAAAGTATGACCATTTATGTGCCAGAAGTATGCTGAAATTCCAAGACATTATTTTCAAATGCTTATCAAATTATAATTATTCATTGTTTTTGTACATAAGTTATAAACCCAGGACCCCATTGGAAATAAGTGCTGTTCAGTAACTTAAATGGGTTATCCTTGGTATGAGACCAAAATAATGTATTCATAAAATAGCTATGTTGGTGCAAACTATCTTAATGTTACCCTGTTAAATCAATATCTTAAACTTGTGTTGTCTTTTATTAGAGAGAGAATACGTAACTACAGGGAACGCCACATACACAAGACAGTGCCTCCCCATGCACGCAGACCTCCGGGAAAACAACAATCCACAAAACATAAGGCACTTAAGGAGGTCAAAGGGTACACATGTTAAGGAACAGAGGCACAAGGAATGGCCCGGCAGACCACAAGGAATAACTAGTCAAATCAAAGTTTATTAGCTTTAACTGTTGTCATAAGTAAGTATAAATTCCTTAAAGTTTTACCTAAGCTTTGTAATATTTATTATTATATTCATTGTGTTTTAAATTGCATTGTATTTACTGTGTATATTATTGTAAGAGACATTTTTCCAAAATAAATCTCTATCTATCTAACCGTAACACAACATAGTGTATAGTTTACCGCGCCAGAAATAGTTATGTATAAAAGCAAGCACCATCAATATCAAATGCTTGTCTGCGGGGAGACAAAAATCATTTTTAGAGTATTTGTTTTATTTGTTGCCAAACAAGAAAGGTAAACAGATTCAGTTACGGAATAATTAAGCTGTGCATTATAAAAACTGTGATGCGTTACTGATATATTTCTTATAAATATCATCTTTTTGTAAAATGCTTAAAGATGCATTTCCATTGTACTTGTATATATCTTTTTTCTTTCCATATTTGTATTCGTTTGTCTGTACTGTGTATATGTTTCGATATTGTAAATGTTTCATCTATAAATATATTTGAAACCTTGAACTCGTACAATAGCAAGACATCACATTAAGTTGGTTGTCAGGTAAACCACGTAAATAAAACATAATTCTGACGAATGTTTTGTAATAAACTATATACATGTATGTGTGTGGTAAAGCTTGTTGTTGATAAACTACATCCTTGTACAAGAAACGGAGATACATTTGTAATAGCAAACTACGTGGAAATATGTGTCCGACCACTAAAACAACACGTCTCTGTTCAAATACCTCGTATTAATAGCATTCAAACATTCTGGTTCATCGTAAGTGAACCGTGGGAGAGTGTGTGGTTTGCTAATTTTATAGCAAAATTATTATGAGCTATATCAAGGACTTTATAAATGTTCCTTAGATTTATTATATATAACTTCCGGTACGAATAAATTAAAGTAAACGGGGGTTTTTGCAACGCTAACAAGTATATATATGTTGTATATCAACTCAACTCATTTCTAGCGCAATCCACATCGGTGTACAAAATATATCTAGAAACTAAAATGTTATATCGTGATACATTGTATGATATCATATCAATATTAGTAATTTACTATTTTCGTATTGAAAATATATATTTCATTGATATAACGTGTTCGTCACTTTCTTATTTCGATAGCTAAATGCAATATTATATTCATGTGCATTTTTACACAGGATACTTGCAAAAATATATCCCAACACAAATAAGGGACAGTTTAACAAACCCTCCTTACTAGGACCACGCGGTTCTTATGGTCTCATTTAAAATTTGAGAGCAAAATGTTTCAGACAACATCGTTCCACCAACTCGTTGCCTATTAAGCTTTACTGTTACAGTGACATTTCGTCGCCATATTTCCAGAACCCCGTAACTCAATTTTTGGCGGTTTTGAGTATTTGGTATTGTTGAAAACGTCTTTCCAAGCTCTTTCTATCTGTACTACCTATATTGTTCTTGAATGCACATAACTTAAATAAAGTGCAATTCCATAACCCCGTATTTAACAATTATCGCAAGAGGGTAAAACTTTAAAGTTGTTTTTCTCACAAATTATCTGAACGGAATACGCAATCACACCAGAGTCAGGCCCTCTCGAACGGAATACATACTCACACCAGAGTCAGACCCTCTCTGAACGGCATACATATTCACACCAGAGTCAGACCCTCTCTGAACGGCATACATATTCACACCAGAGTCAGACCCTCTCTGAACGGCATACATATTCACACGAGAGTCAGACCCTCTCTGAACGGCATACATATTCACACCAGAGTCAGACCCTCTCTGAACGGCATACATATTCACACCAGAGTCAGACCCTCTCTGAACGGCATACATATTCACACCAGAGTCAGACCCTCTCTGAACGGCATACATATTCACACCAGAGTCAGACCCTCTCTGAACGGCATACATATTCACACCAGAGTCAGACCCTCTCTGAACGGCATACATATTCACACCAGAGTCAGACCCTCTCTGAACGGCATACATAATCACACCAGAGTCAGACCCTCTCTGAACGGAATACATATTCACACCAGAGTCAGACCCTCTCTGAACGGCATACATATTCACACCAGAGTCAGACCCTCTCTGAACGGCATACATATTCACACCAGAGTCAGACCCTCTCTGAACGGCATACGCAATCACACCAGAGTCAGACCCTCTCTGAACGGCATACATATTCACACCAGAGTCAGACCCTCTCAGAACGGAATACGCAATCACACCAGGGTCAGACCCTCTCTGAATGGAATACGTACTCACACCAGAGTCAGACCCTCTCTGAACGGAATACGTACTCACACCAGAGTCAGACCCTCTCTGAACGGAATACGTACTCACACCAGAGTCAGACCCTCTCTGAACGGAATACGTACTCACACCAGAGTCAGACCCTCTCTGAACGGAATACGTACTCACACCAGAGTCAGACCCTCTCTGAACGGAATACGTACTCACACCAGAGTCAGACCCTTTTGAACGGAATACATACTAACACCAGAGTCAGGCCCTCTCTGAATGGAATACGTACTCACACCAGAGTCAGACCCTCTCTGAACGGAATACGTACTCACACCAGAGTCAGACCCTCTCTGAATGGAATACGTACTCACACCAGAGTCAGACCCTCTCTGAACGGAATACGTACTCACACCAGAGTCAGACCCTCTCTGAATGGAATACGTACTCACACCAGAGTCAGACCCTCTCTGAACGGAATACGTACTCACACCAGAGTCAGACCCTCTCTGAATGGAATACGTACTCACACCAGAGTCAGACCCTCTCTGAATGGAATACGTACTCACACCAGAGTCAGACCCTCTCTGAACGGAATACGTACTCACACCAGAGTCAGACCCTCTCTGAATGGAATACGTACTCACACCAGAGTCAGACCCTCTCTGAACGGAATACGTACTAACACCAGAGTCAGGCCCTCTCTGAACGGAATACATACGCACACCAGAGTCAGACTCTCTCTGAACGGAATACGTACTCACACCAGAGTCAGACCCTCTCTGAACGGAATACGTACTCACACCAGAGTCAGACCCTCTCTGTACGGAATACGTACTCACACCAGAATCAGGCCCTCTCTGAACGGAATACATACTTACACCAGAGTCAGACCCTCTCTGAACGGAATACGTACTCACACCAGAGTCAGACCCTCTCTGAACGGAATACGTACTCACACCAGAGTCAGACCCTCTCTGAACGGAATACGTACTCACACCAGAGTCAGACCCTCTCTGAACGGAATACGTACTCACACCAGAGTCAGACCCTCTCTGAACGGAATACGTACTCACACCAGAGTCAGGCCCTCTCTGAACGGAATACGTACTCACACCAGAGTCAGACCCTCTCTGAACGGAATACGTACTCACACCAGAGTCAGACCCTCTCTGAACGGAATACGTACTCACACCAGAGTCAGGCCCTCTCTGAACGGAATACCTACTCATACCAAAATCAGGTCCTTTCTGAACGGGATACATACACCAGAGTCAGACCCTCTCTGAATGTGCTTTTCACGAATAATTTCGTCAACTGCAGTTTCCTCAAAATGTCTATAATGTCATTATCTGGTATTTGCGTACTTGCATATGACAAGTTTTTGTCATCAACCCGTTTTTCAAAAAACTCATTACACTTAACAAATGCGAGGCTGCTTCAAGGATATAATTGCACATTTATTGCAAAATTATGCATATATACACCTGATAATGCCCGTTTCGGTTGCATTTTTTCACCTCAACCTTAAATGGAATTTCATGTAGTCAGAGTGCGTTTGAATGTTGCATCATTCATCTGCAACTGGTTTGCTTTTTTCGATCTCATTGGAATTATCAGTTTAACACATTCAATTATATAGCGACAGAAAACACAAAACTTGCACATGCATCTAGATCTGAACCGAAAGAGTGGTGTTCAACGTATTGTTCCGTTACTTTTCAGCAACGGCTTCAGGAGCAGAGTTATGGCTCCTGTCTTAACATAATAGCTTTCTAAATATGGATCATTGTGTGTAACATAACTACAAACGGATATGACATATTGTTAAAACAATCATACCTTATAATATTATCAAACATGCATATATACTGATTTTTACATCTTTTCAAACAGGTCGGAGATGAGTTATGGTCAATACTGTAGTAAAATGACTCGCATGAATCATGAAAGCTTTAGCTCCAAATATCTTCAAGTCATTCAACATCAAGTATTAAACGTCATAAAAATAATGGGCAGTTTAGCATGGATCCACATTTAAAACTTTTAAAAACATTGTATATCGTTTCCGGTAGGTAATTGCGGATCAGAATGCTGCAGCTCGAACATCCCGTCGTGCGGCCTTCATAAGGCAAACGTATGAGCTCTTGCGATCTGATGGCAACAAACTCGTAAAGGTACCCAGAAGCCCGTTCGAGCCAATGATGATCGTAACAACATCATAAGTTATCCCCGCGGTCTTCACACCGTGCAGTGACCGCAGTAGGTTGTGACTGAGAATGAGACAAGGTCGTTTATACAACATAACCGTAAAATAGCCAGAATTAAAAATATATAGTGTATGGTAAAAACGAGGCAGTGACAAATGTACGGAACAATACAGTCTTTGTTAACAATTAAAAACATCAAAGGTTAAATTCCTAACTCAATGAAGTTCAACACATGCGCATCTAGCACCAACTGTACGGAGACAGCTCGTCATGACCCCAACATGACCCCGACAGTAAAACGTGACTTTACAGCATTATCAACAGACAACTTGTCTCAAAGTACAAGATATACGAGATACAAAGCAAAACTAACATCCGTTGACTGCGGTGTGAGCATAGTCATTCAAATAAAACAGGCCCGAATTTCACGGAAACACTAAAATAAATGCATAAGAAACGTTTAGCGTCCCGTACTAGCCTAGGTTATGTATGTTATTGAGATTTCGATACGCATTGCTAAAACGAATTTTACGAATGTAATGAAGTAATAGAATATATTTAATTGCTTGTCCCCTTGTCACTTTTCGTTACTCTACAAAACGACTCTAAAATCTTCACAAATCCAAATTTTAAGCGAAATAATATTACTCCAAAAAGACGCATTTACGCACTAGTTGTATAAATACACACACAAATGAATAAACGACTAATAGTATGTACATAAGAATCACTCTCACAAATAATCAGCTGATTCAAACATCAAAACTCTTGAACCAAATCTTTTGAATTCGAAAGCCCAGTAGTGCCGCCACATTTCATACTTAATGCGTCTTAAAACATGAAATCATAAGATAAAAATTTACCATACACGAGTTCATGTTTTGTGTTGTTAATGTAATACGAATGTTGAAATTTTACCTTTTCTAATAGCATATAGCAGGAAGTGAGAACTATGAACTAATCCACCGGCATTTCATATTCACACCAACAAAATAATGACTAACTTAATTTCATCAGTTAAAATGTTCACCTCACAACGATTCTAAAATAAATCTGCATAAAAAGGCATAGAAAATTGTACGTAGATGAATAAAATAACTATGATACTGAAGACAATATTAATCGTTAGACCGTTTGACCGTTAGAAGTCATGTATGTTCTACTGTCGAAAACTTAAAATATTAAATAGTTTTAACTTCCGGTAATTAAGAATAGATTCACTTCAGTAGCATTCAATAAAAATGTCAAAACAACTATAAATTGTCCAATTCTTTGTAATGACGTGACTTGTCCACACACATTTTCCCGCAAACGAAGCAGTTAAAACTTTAGACAATATAATTGTTATACATTTTACCAGGCATGTTTTAGTTGTGTTTAAATGCAGCAAGATGCATTATAATGAAACGATTCCCAGTGATGCCACGAAAGCATAAACGAAACAGTATTTTATATATAGTTGAGTGAAGGTGGCGCAGCAATCGTACATGTATCGTATATCAACATTGAATAGCGACCCAGGTTGAATACAGAGCCAGCACTGACACTGCGCCAACTTCATTCAACTAATAGATATCTGAGCTCCGCTGCACGATTTCCAACAACTTCTTCAGGTGACGTCATTTACAGAAAACGTCACATGTGACGTCACTATATAATGACATTATTTTCCCATGTGGCAATACGAAAACGAAGTAACCATATGGAGTAACTATTGTATCCTGCTTGCAAATAGTGATATCACATTTTCCTTTCTTCTTGAAATGACGTAACTTACAGACGATGTTGTAAATCCCATAGCAGCGCTCATTTAGTCTTTGTTTTCATACAGATAGTCCAAAATGATAGCCAATATTCTTTGAGCAAATGTTGCACCATGAGCGTTGATTATAAGCACGGAGATTATTGCTGACAACAATATGGACAGAGATGTTACTTTAATGTTTCATCTAAATACGCTCACAACACCGGTTTATGTAGGATTGCTAATACTTGACAGCATTGGAAATGATCAAGAAATATTTTTTTAGAATGACTGTTTGATATCAATTTATCATGCAACTACCATGGTAACAGACTGATAACACATGACCTGATAACATAAAGTGTTCTCAGGTCAATAGGCTGCTAGTAGCATGATAACACTTTTAAGCTCCGCCCACAAATCACATTAGCGGATTGAACACTAAATTTTAGGTAAAGACACACTAAAACATGCTCGGAAAATTAAGTTTCATGATAAATAGAATCTCAAGTTACTGTCCGGCTCGAACAATGTTATCAGACTCGGCGATATCGTTCGTGGTGACTCGCTAAAGCTCGCCACCACAAACGATATCACCTCGCCTGATAACATTGTTCTCACCGGACAGTAACCCGAGATTCTCTATATCTATACAAATTCTAAGTAAACAAGTTTACATAGATAGTTAATTTAAAATATTCAATAGGAAATATTGCATTTTAAATTAAAAAGGAGTGTTAAGGATATAATAAAGGCAAGAAAATGCGATAAAAAAGTAGTTGTTTTAATTACGTTTAATGGAATTACATTGTAGATTTCGAACCATGCCATTGCTTTCCAATGTCAGTATTTTTAAATGTGAATTGCACTGTGTGTTGATAATAATGTTCATAAAGTGTCAAATGCAGAGAATATTGAGAACCTTATAGTATCTTAAACAGTTTAATTTTTTCAATGTGAGTAAAATTGAAACTTAATGATGTTAAAATGTAGAAGAACAAACGTGTTAAAAAAATGTTTGTGGTATTTTGAATTTTAACACGGTTTTCGCCACAAACGACTGACACATTGATTTCCTTGAAGGAATTAGATAAGAATGACAGATAGCTTTTGATGCATTATCTGTGGTAAAAATGTGACCTCCAGATGGAATCATGAAATAAAGCCTTGGACAAAAGTCCTGGTTTCTGTAGTTGAAATATCTCTATGTATTAAATAAATGAGCGCTGCTTTGGGATTTACAACCTCATCTGTAAGTGATGCCATTTCAAGAAAAGGCAACATCATTAATGTGCTGGTGATGTCACTATTTGCAAGCAGGAAACAATCAAATATTGCTTACTGTCAGTACATGGTGACATCACATGTGACGTTTTCTGGAAACGACGTCACTTAAAGAAGAGGTTGACAATCGTACAGCGTGGATCACATATTCTTCAAAGTATAATTGTGTGTATTTAACACAATTCTAAAATATGTCAGTTGTTTCATCACCGGATATTGACATTTAGTAATCACAATAACTGAAACCTACACGCCACAATTCATGCCACAGAAAATGAGTGCTTGCGTACACTGCTTTGTACTCATTATGTCATATAACAAAATACTATGTTTTATTTCAACTTTATGAATGAACTTTTAAATAATTCTGCGGTTTTCCATCAATCAAAATGCAGACCACAAAATGTCACCTACTGCATATCTCAAACAGAACCACAATGAGTTAACATAATTTGTAAACAATCTAACTTGAACAGTCAGCTGTTGTTGAATTTTTAGCACTTAACGGCTTAATTCTCGAACATTAAATCAAAGAAATCCCGGAGATTTTAGACGACATTATTTAAATTTCCTCACACTTTAAAGTCAGTGCGACAAGCTCAAATATTTCGGTTTTATTGCCCTACAGGACACGACTTATCATAAATTATTTATTCATAAATATGTAATATTTTCAGTTTTTTATTCAAAATGTTGTCGCAGTTAGGAAGAATCATACAAACGTGCATCAGTTTAGAAAAAAATAGCGCGTTCGTTACAAATAATGATTTTTTTGTATTTCGATTCAAATTCATTTTGTCCTTTAATATAGGAAATTTTTCGCAACATTATACGTTAAAGGAAAATCGATTGTTGCTTTTGATTGATATCATTTATCAAAATATCAGAATACAAATGACGTGTTTGCCAATCTCGAATACTCATCATTAAATAATATTTTCCATGCATACAGTTTACGTAAATTTGGCACAATTTTACTATATTTGCACATTTTTTTATATTATTATCCATTTCGGAGGGTATTTTTAAATATATACCTACATACCGTGGCGAAGAATATTCCAAAATAAAAAATCCAAATAAAATAATATATCATCAAATTAATTGGTTACTTTTATGTTATTCTGATTGCCATTAACCGGTCATTAATTGAACTAATTTAGATCGCACTAACCTTCTCACGCGGGGATTGTTGACCCTCGCACTAACATAGCTAAGACAATTCTCACTGTATGGAATGAGGAACTCGTATATTTCAAGGTGAGTGGTGTATGCGTTCGGAACACATCTGTTACGTCTCGCCTTTCAGCACATAATTATGTTAAATAAAGGCATTTATTACCCAGATTCTTCATTTTTCATCTTTAATTCGCTAGAAAGGTGGTTTGATCGTGTTTTAATTGGCTTTTAATTGGGTTTTTGCCAACAAGATGAAATCGAATTTTGCCGACATTGCAGGTTGAGATTTCATTGAATAGATGAAAGGCCAAGAGGACAAGAAAAGGACTAAGGGGCTTCCTATACATTGACATTCATAATTCTAACACGATCCGCAACATATTGAAGAAAACTACCCATGTTTTATTAAATACGATAACATATACTTGGCTGGTAAATTTAACGCCGTCCGACCTTAAAATAAAAGGTTGGTAATTTAGCGAATAGAAAAATAAGTGAACGATATGAGGTCGGAATTACCGATCGATGACGTCACAAAGTGAATGATTCTTATCCTCGCTCGATATTCGATACTCGATAGCGTCGAACAATGATTTTGAAATCAGTGGTAAACCTTATTTTCATTAGTTCTAATGTGTTATTGAAATTGAACATTTGCAGTTATCTTTCATTAGGAAAACAGCAAATAATATGAACTACTTTGTGGTCAGTATGGGGGCGTTAAATTGGAACAGCACGCGGACGCATCGCATTCGTCAGATAAAAAGGAGGTTAAAATGTTGTAGTCCCTACTGTAAAATGGGAAATATTTGTGAAGTTAGAATCGGAATAATAAATATGTTACCGTATGTTATCGTGATATAAACTATAGTCACGATTTCGGATAGGTAGTAAATAAATCACTAGTGCGTAGCCAACACATATCAGCAATTTTAAGCATTTTCTACTATTTCATTTACACACTAAACTGTCACAAGCATGTGACATAATGCTTCATTTCAAATACATTAGTTTATGCTGAAGTTGTGAATGAATTTGCAATGACGAATTACCCATGGTACTTCATTGTTTGGTGGGCTGAAAACTAAAAAACGGCATTCGTATTCCTTTTATATGTTACTTGTCTCGAGAAAGCGGCAGTTACAACAAATATGTATTAAGCACTTACAACGAATACAGAAACGGTACATTTCTCAAACCCACAGTATTCTTACTGACAGTTCCAAGGCTTTAATTCGCTGTATGGTTGTTATTTCTGTTTGTGTTTTGAATGTATTTTTTAATTCCCTTTCCCCTGTGCAATTCTGTCACTTTATATAGTGTTCAGGTTATTTCCTACACAGTCCCGGCCTATTGCTGCCAGCTGTCTTTACTTGTCCTGTGATCTTTTCCATCCATTAATTCACCCCCTCCTTCACTGTCCACTTTGATTCTCCTAGCCACTCCTTATGGTCTGCCAGGCCATTCCTTGTGCCTGTGTTCCTTGTATGTACCCTTTAACCTCACCAAATGCTTTATGTTTTATGGATTGTTGTTTTCCCGGAGGTCTGCATGGGGAGGCACTGTCTTATGTATTTTGGCAACTGTTAGGACTAAAACCTGCACGAATGCTCACTGCCAAGAATTTAAATATTTATACTATTAACAATGTTCGTACAATAACTCAAAATCTTAACTAACAGCACATTTACTAGTTTCAATTTGCGCCAATCATCTTTTTTGAAGATATTAATTAATTTCAATTGTGTCGATATTTCGTAATTTGCATCGTTATCGTTTCTATCTAACACATCCTAGCCACAATGCAGATGTGTAAAAATACGATTGTATGATTTTCGATTATTCATAAAAGCAAAACAATAAATGTCGTGACGACACAATTACCAATTACAATGATGTCACCGCTTATATTCCCAATAGAGTAACTTTTACAAATATATTATATTATTTTTTTCACGGTGTACACTTTAAGTAGAATGCGGCAGTCCATGACGCCGAGACTTAGACAACAGGTCGAAACATTGCCACATTGGATCGAGAATGTTTCAGTATTGAAAAAACCTTGACGAAGACTAGTTTTTATTATTTCCAAATATTTGTCTAATAATTTCTTTCATTTAGTACCACATATATTATATGCCTTGTTTATAAAGTGAATGATTTTTTCTATGAGTTTCACGGCATATCCCACAATATATGAGCAGAAAGTAAGAAACATAGATATATTAATACATCGTCTGTCCATTTGTATATAACTTGAGTAAATCATTTCGTGGAATTCAGATTAAATTAGTAGTTCGGCCATGACCAACAGATAAGCCAGTTTGAAAGACTCTTAAGAGTCTGAAGCCAGGCATCGATGGATGAATGCGGACGACATTTATCTTCTGTTTTATTGTTATGTAGTCAGACCTTTTTCGTTGTATTCCTTTAATTTATGGTTTGTGCAGAAATACGTACATATGCGTATATGTCGTAGGAATGTACGCCAATGAGAGTCCATTGTTCCGGGCGCGGGGTCATAAAACCTCGTTTGGAGATCAGTGTTAAGTTGCAGCCTTGTCATGGATCAAGTCTATGACTGTATCAATAATCGATCAATCAGACGCTTGATTTTAGACGGGTCTTCAAACTTATATTTATAACCTCAGATTCGGACGATTCTTTATTGGTATAAAGTAAGGAGTGTTAGTATTTAGTTGTTGTTGCTGCTGTATTGGCTGTGTTGTTGCTGCTGCAGCTACAGTTGTTGTTGCTGTTGTTCGGAGTGTAATAGCAGATTATGTAGGTTAACAACGAAATATTTTCATTTCAAAAAGAAGCGGTGGATGCATGCTGGCTGAAATGTATTCTTAGATCATTGGCCCACTGCTGGTTAAGCTTTCATCAACAATCTCCTCCAAACATGTGATCAAGTCAACTTCATCCAAATTATTTTCTGATGACAGCGTAATCTCCAAGGTAATTAAAACAAATATGTGACCTGACTTAAACAGAACTATTTGCTGTTGATTTAGTGGCTGTGTTGTTGTTGCTGCAGCTAGACTTGTTGTTGCGGTTGTTCTGAGTGTAATAATAAATGTTGGGGGTCAAAATATTTTCATTTATAAAAAGTAGCGGTGGGTGCATGCTTGCTGATTCATAAATAATTATACTAGGAGACAGATAACTTTAACCGAATATGTCGTTTTCTATATGTAAAACGGCCCGGCGGCTTAGTGGTGATGCGTTCGGTCTCTAGTGCGGAATGTCGCCAGTTCGATCCATTGTTGTGACATACCAAAGTCGTTTTATATGGTACCAGTGGCGCCCTCGCCTTATATCTACTATACTAGGTCTAGTTGGCCTGGTGACAGGTGACTAAGACAGGTTGGGTATCATGCCATGTATCAACGATACGTAGATCTGCTGAATATAGACACCATCTTAAATACGCGTTAACTGACTGAAACTGTAGATGCTATACATCAACATCTACAAATCGACATGGGCCATAAATCTCCGACAATCATTTTACCACGGCCCATGTTCCAAGGAGTGATTTTGATCATAAACATACAGTTGACAAATGAATGACAGCCTTACGACAAATATAATTTCTATATTTATCACTCCGTCAGTAAGACAACATTCGTAACACGGTATATTCATTAACACCAATTAAAGTAATTATGATCGTTCCGAGTTGTTCTGCTCCCAAAACACTACATTTTTGTCACAATTAATGCAGAAATGTGTGTCAAAGTGAAATTGAGTAATTACCAAACAAGAGAAGCCGCCAATAAAACGATGTAGTGACAAATGTGGTAGCAAGGTTTACAAATATTTACCGGGAGAAAAGCCACGGCTTTACCAAAAACAAACATGTCATGTCCAGCAATACATTAAAGCGGTTGGCTTGTGAATTTAGATAAAACTTTTCAAATTTACGGAATTTCTTTTTTGTTCACCAATGCTCCTATCGATGTTATTTCAGATTTACATAATTTCTGTTTTGTTCCACCATTGCTCCTATCGATGTTAAGCCGCACCGGAAGGGGGTGGGTGTACATTTGTATAAGGAACTTGAGACAGCTCGGACGATTTCCGACATATCTGGTGTTTACTGGCCTGTTACGGGTGACTGCCACAAGGAAAATAGACTTAGGCGGAAATGCATGTTACCTAAATATTAATGTAAAGTCGATCAGATATACCTTTTCGTTGACTTCAACTTGACAAAATTAGTTGGAAGATTTGTTACGTTGTCCAGTGTAATTGAGTTTTAATTTTTACTTCAATGTTTAGCTACTAAACGCGAAAATATATATATTGTTGAAGAGCGGTCTTCGCTTTTAAAAGAGAGAGTCGCTTTGGAGATATCGTGCTGCATTTCTGTTACTCGCCTCATCTTATGGAGGATTCAAATAAATTAATATTGATAAAACAAGAGAATCGGACAGAGAAATTGACATACCAGTATTACAAAGCAGCAATTAGTGTCGGACATAGATACTTCGTCACTCGGCTTATGATAATAATGAGTTACATGTATTGTAGCTATTGTATGAATATCATTTAATTACTCCCCCATTGAGTACTAGCTGTAAAAGCAAATATATTAACTAATATTTGCACATACGCTACATTAAACAATTAGTTACTAAGAGACAATTGCTATAGTAGGTGAACTCAGCGGACAGAGATACAAGAAAACGGTGCAACATATAATCTATCCAACGAACAATTATACGTATATTGAAATCATGGGAAATGCAATTTTCCGTCCTCGTTTCGATGAATATCGACGACTTACGGAAACTGTTCTAAACTGAATACATTTACATTCTTTTTTGTTTTATTGTCCACTGTTAAATATTAACGATTGAAATATTAATAACGACAGGTAAAACGTACAGTTTAACAAAAAAAAATGATAAAATAATAGTTTACATGTAGTGAACAAAATGGCGGCGTCCACGAAAACGCACGACAACGGAGAAAATATGTGAACTACTGTACTAAGATAAGGTGTGTTTGAACAGTCGCCTACAACACAGAACACTGTTGTATCGGTACTTCATTTTACAATGAAACATAATGCATTAATGGTTCGTGCAACGTGTACAGAAAGTGCAACTAGGTGACAGTTGTCAACCGCGTAATCCTGCCATTTCTGGGACAGATTGTCGAGATTGACATGATGATGATCTATCATTCTGACTGTATATACCAATTCTTTGCATACAATTTTGTGTGTTCAACTCCTATATTATTTAATATGCTGACATAACAATTTAAAGTGTTCTTGATAGACTATTGTGACGTCTATGATCTGCAATGAGCCCCTTGCTACCAGCACTTTCAGTGCTTTGATATTTTATACCCATACCAAAGTTTTGTTCCATATTCTCTTTCTTTCTGGTTGTATTTTACAACCCCTTACCCATTCCTTGTTTTATTTCGTGCCTAAAGAATCTAGGATAGAATGTCATGATTTTGTGAATGTGACATTCCCTGTCTAACTATTTTATTATATTCGTTAGTAATTTGACAGAACTAAACATTTTAACGAAATGGAAGAAAACAGTGCCGTAGCCAGAGGTATATTTAAACCGAGGCAGTCTATGGGGAGTCCGAGGCATGTTTCCCCGGAAATATTTTTTTCTAGGCATTCTCTAGTGCGTCTGCAAATTTTAACCGAGGCAGCTGCCTCGGTGTGCCTCAGTGTGGCTACTGCGCTGGAAAATGGCTGGTTAGCTTCATATCCGTCCAATAGATGCAGCTAATAAAAGCCTACACAATCGAGAAACCATGAATTAATATACATGTGGAAGTTGAAATTAAAACATCATGCTTAACTTTAATTAGCACGTTTAATTTGACAAAGTTGTCCAATAAACGAATCATTCCCGTTAACTAGAATACTTTTTGCTTTCCTACAAATTGGCGAAACGACGTTGTTCTACTCATTTATACAGTTTTGCTGAGATACATTTATGTTTAAGATATTATGTAGGGTAATACTAACATGGTTTTGCCATTTGCCTATCAGTGTTATGTAAACCAATTAAATCTAACGTTTACCACCAAGGCAATTGCTCTTCAACCGCACAACATTTGTAATCATGACGCGGATTGGTTAACCTTTCGATAAAGGGTACGTTACCTTACCGAGATCCATTGAATTTCGGTGAATTTACCGAAATCCATTTTAAATCTGGAGTGACCAGCAATCGTAACATCTCAGCATTGATTTTATCTTGCACAACGAATATTAACCGTCAAGTAGCGCCGAACGTCTGTTTTCAAGATATTTCTTGTTTTAAATGTTTTGAAATCACAAGTTTGCAGATATTATTTAATGCCTAAATATGACGAGTAAATATTGTGTTGCTTTTATAATAAATTAATAACCTTTGGTCTGTTTTACTATCAAGCGTTAAAGTTAGACCAAGAGTTAATAATTTAGACATTCTTTTGGCGACTTCTTGTGAAATTCTGACCTGATTTGGCCTGGACTTTCTATATATGGTGCGCCTTAGCATTATACTTCCGCTTCATGTATCTAAATATGGCCACTTTGTATATTTACATACGTCACTTTAATAAATTGTTAACGCTCATTCCATCCCTAAAATGACATGTCGTAATAAGGAATAAATTGATGTTACTTTGTCGTATATAAATCATATCGTATGCGTCCTATACATTGCATTAAGTTCACAAACAAACTGAATGCCGGGTTAACGTCCTTGTACATGTTCAGTATTGAAATACGAGTTATAAGACAAGACAATGTCTAACAGGCGCACACATTATTGGGCCATGAAGGACAAGATACTGCCTGACAGGCACACATATGGAAGGAAGGACCATGTATAAATGTATACGGTGTATGGGTGAGAAGTCAGTGCGTGACAGGCGCACACATTGCTGGACCATGTGCAAATATGGCACATGAAGGACAAGATACTGCCTGACAGGCACACATACGGAAGGAAGGACCGTGTATAAATACGGTGTATGGGTGAGAAGTCAGTGCGTAACAGGCGCACACATTGCTGGACCATGAACAAATACGGCACATGAAGGACAAGATACTGACAGGCACACATATGGAAGGAAGGACCATGTATAAATACGGTGTATGGGTGAGAAGTCAGTACGTGACAGGCGCACACATTGCTGGACCATGAACAAATACGACACATGAAGGACAAGATACTGCCTGACAGGCACACATATGGAAGGAAGGACCATGTATAAATACGGTGTATGGGTGAGAAGTCAGTACGTGACAGGCGCGCACATTGCTGGACCATGAACAAATACGACACATGAAGGACAAGATACTGCCTGATAGGCACACATATGGAAGGAAGGACCATGTATAAATACGACACATGAAGGACAAGATACTGCCTGATAGGCACACATATGGAAGGAAGGACCATGAACAAATACGACACATGAAGGACAAGATACTGTCTGATAGGCACACATATGGAAGGAAGGACCATGTATAAATACGGTGTATGGGTGAGAAGTCAGTGCGTGACAGGCGCACACATTGCTGGACCATGAACAAATACGACACACGAAGGACAAGATACTGCCTGATAGGCATACATATGGAAGGAAGGACCATAAACAATTACGACACATGAAGGACAAGATACTGCCTGATAGGCACACATATGGAAGGAAGGACCATGAACAAATACGACACATGAAGGACAAGTTACTGCCTGATAGGCACACATATGGAAGGACAGTGTATAAATACAGTGCATTAATGACATGACAGTGCCTGACAGACTCACACGATATGTGAATGTCAAGTCAAGTCAAAGCAAGCAATATTTATTTACAAAGTAGGTACAGCGAACAAACGTAACATACGCTCTAGTGACATTTCTAAACAAGCAAATACCTCAAGGAGTCTATACAAGAAAGATGGCTTACTACTTAGTTACTAGTATCAAAATTTAATAAGCACAGATGTGATATAAAATTGTCACATCAATATTAGCACAGCACTCCAATCAAATAAATATAACAATGAAATAAATCTGACAAGACATTCCTGACAAGAGCACACATTACAATACCATACACAACCACAAGAATGGCCGTGGTCCAGTGGTTAGTGCGCTGGACTTGTAACCCGGCCATCTGGGTTCGATTCCCGGTCGCGGCAGGTCATACCCTTCCATAAAAATTTGACAAAAATGTCGATTTTCCTCCACATGTGGAGAAGTTGCCGGCTCCTTGTGGAAGGGTAAGGTAGTACTGGTAAGAATTCAGTCCAGGAAAAACTGGTTAGGTGAACCGGCCGCCGTATATAACTGAAATATCGTTGAGAAACGGCGTTAAACCCGATGAAACAAACTCAATGCAAGTTCATGTACAGTTAGGGCACACATTAAAATAGAAGAGAGAGAATACGTAACAACATAAGTAGAGCCATGTACATTTCTCTGCGCCTATGATTGGACCATGTCATAATATAGTGTACACATGAGTTGTACGTTCACGAATAAACGACGATAATTCACTTGAATAAGTTGGTCTCATTTATAACTATTTATAGAGCCGCATGTTCTGAAAAACTTGACATGCGTTACGACTATTTACAGTCTATGTACAGACAAAACAATGGCCCACGTCTGAAAACAAATTAGTTACCAAAAAGAAACAATTTTCTTAAACGTGAAATAATTAGTTAAATCTTCTGCTGTAAAATGGTTGACGAAATCAAATTAACACATAAATATATATATGATCAGCATGAATATGTCAGCAAAAATACTATATTTCATAATCTTTAAAATTGATATGATTTAAACTACGGAGGTAATTTACTGAACCAAACATCCAACGCAACCCGACTTTGTGTGTGTAAATTTATATAACAAATTTGAATGGTTTACATGTAAAACCCACTTTAGTTGCACGTGCAGTACTAATACAATATTGTAAAACGACATTTTAAAAGGCAGTTTAAATATCTGTACAAACATCACATCACATGAGAGATTTCAATGTTCATTTTAAAGTTTATTCTTGCCTAGAGTATATCACAAACAGCATGTTGCAGGCATGAGGTAGTCTATAAGGCCTATCGTGAAAGTACATTAACCTTGCCAGTAGCTGATGTTCTTCAACAGTCACCAATGGGGTGGGTTAGCGTGGGATACGGCCCCCGGCCGACGTCATTGATGTTGGACTAGTCCTTACATTAAGTCACAGACAGGCAATTGAACAGTGGTTCCAGTTCAACATTGGCTGGTCTGACTTGAATTGCAGCCTTACCATGGATCAATTTTATGACTGTATCCATAATTGATCCATTAGGGTTTTAATTAAAAGAGCTATGTGTTGCTGTTGCTGTTGGCTGTGTTGTTGCTGCTGCAGCTACAGTTGTTGTTGCTATTGTTCTGAGTGTAATAGCAGATCATGTAGGTTAACAACGAAATATTCTCACTTCAAAGAATAGCGGTGGATGCATGCTTGCTGAAATGTATTCATAGATCATTGGCCCTCTGCTGGTTTGGCTTTCATCAACAATCTCCTCCAACATGTGTTCAAGTCAACTTCATCCAAATTATTTACTGATGACAGCGAAATCAAATCTCCAAGGTAATTAAGACGACCTCGAGGCACTGGAACAACGCGAGGAAATGTGCCAATACTGTAGTATCACTTAAATTCGCGGGGGTGAAATTTCGCGCAAACAGCAAAAAAGGCAGTTTCGCGCGGGCCTAAATTCACGCATTTTAAATTTTTGAAGAAAAAAAATCAGACAAAAATGACGGTATCGCAGCGCGTGTTATTATTTCGTACATCCGTATCATAAGCTGTAAATAGCAATATTCTGCGTATTAACTCGTAAGTTGGGGGTTATCTCTGTAATAGAGTCGCCAATTAACAATTTTATTGCCAATTGTCATATCTGAATACAATAGAAACGTGTGAAACTTGAATAAACAACATGACTAGCGAGGTTCGCGTCATATTTTGATCAGTGTCACCAAGCGCTTGATTCCCTGGTTATTTCAGCGAAACAGTCGGGAACGAATTAAAACATACCCCATAACAATACCACAAACAATATGACACGTCCAACGATTAATTGGCGTTAATTGACACGACTGTACGAATTGTTCAAGAATTAAAGTATGAAGAAAAAAGTTGCAGTGCGTGCAATCCGGATGACAACGATTTTATGCAGTCGTGTATTCTTTATATAAACATCGTAAACAAAGAAAAATCAATTTATGAATTAATGTTCCATTTAAACCACTCTTACGTACTAGTAATCAAACTGTGTCAAAATATTCCATGTTCCTAATTATTCCACACAGATTATCAGAAAAAACAGCGACAAATTATGAATATTGTTAAATATGATTAGGAACAAATATGCTAAATTATGTTATGAAATGTTACTCTATTTTGATAACGTAGGCTATAAGAATTGGGTAACTGATGTAAGAGAGAATCTTTATTCTAATGGCTTCGGTTTTGTATGGGAAGCACAATCTGTTAACAATGAACAATTATTTTTGATGCAATATTTGCAACGATTAAAAGACCAACATATTCAGTCATGGAGATCGAAATGCTCCGAATCCAGTAAACTATTTCATTACAGCAACTTTAAAGTAAACTATAATGTTGCAAGTTATATTCATCATGTCGATATTGCAAAGTTTAGAACATGTTTGGCAAACTTTAGAAGTTCTGCACATCCTTTGATGATTGAGCAAGGTAGATATATTGGAATTAAAAGAGAGTATCGCTCATGTATATATTGCGAAGGGTGTGAGGAAGATGGGTTTCACTTTGTTTTAATATGTCCTTTGTACAGCAAATTTCGTACCAAATACATTCCTGAGGTCTATTTAAAGCATGCAACAATTGAGAAGTTTTATAGTTTAATGTCAACGGAAAATGAGCAAACAGTGCCAAATCTGGCAATGTATATTTATCATGCATTGAAAGAGAGGAAATCATTCATCAGCATTTTCCATTAAATTAATACATGTATTGACAATATAATAAACCTTTTGTTAAACATGGCTCATATATTTCCTGATTCATATATATACATATTCTTACTTTTGTTAAACATGACTCATATATTTCCTGATTCATGATTGATATATATATTTTCTTACTTTTGTTAAATATTACTCATATATTTCCTGATATATGATTCATATATATATTTCCTTACTTTTGTTAAACATGTCCCATATCTTTCTTTTCTGTTGCTGTATGTTTGATGTTGAACATGACCCGTATGATGTATCTTATCTTACATTCGAGGTACAATAACCTCTACTGCACAAATGTTGTATATATAATGTAATATATGTTTATGTGTATGGGCCGGAGGCCTTTGCGCAAATAAATATTGAATATTCCACCGCTCAATTTGGTTTGCGCTACTTACTCTATCAAAAGCCCAGCTCGGAAGAGTAAGACATGAGCAAGAAATGTATTATCTCAAACATCTTTGAAGCGCTCAAAACTGAACAGAACGTTATATATAAGGGAGACAATTCTGGGAGAAAATGTAAAATGATATCAGATAGGGTTATCCCCCTCCCTTCAAATACGGTATTAAGTACAGCGCGTGCATGGAGAAAAAACGCGATACGATATTGGTGTGTAGAGAATGACATATTGGTGTTTAGACGGACTACTTTTCTGACCTGATTTGCGCACTGTTTACTGACAAGACACTTATTAAAACAAGTATCAAACTTGTGTATAAACTATATAATAGTTAAAAATAAACCGACATGACAATACTAAACTTACTCAAATATCTCTTGTCGAAACCTTTAATCTGCACAGTAATGATCTATCAAACTCTGTATTTCATTCGGAGATCGTTCCGTTTTAAGGAAAAAATGGAATTAAAAACACTGAACAATTCAAAAGATTTTCCACCTATGACTCTGAACTGACGTTTATGTTAATGTTTATTCTTGTCAAGGACATAATATGGTACGTTATATAGGTATGCATGTTTTTCAGTATAATGAAGTATAAAAGGTAGTGAACTTTTAAAGTATTTGTTCTTTTAAATATCCTACCATTGCTGGTATACACAAACCTAAATACCTCTTTGATACAAACCTGAACGCCAAACAAACGTTATTCATCAGCGGATTGCGACAGTCAATACACCTTCATTAGCTTTTACTGACCTATAAATATTTACCGTCGAATGTCTATAAAATTGTGAAAATCAAAATATATAGATTAATTTATTTAGAAAAAGGCAATGAGTCTTTCGTACTACATAATTAAATACACAACAATAAATGCAACATGTCAATGGTGTTTTACAATACACGGTGTTCTAAATTCTTAGATCTAATAGTCATAATCACGGACATATAAACCAAATATCTGATTGTTGGGAGTATTATGTAGATGTAAATTGGTTTACCATCTTCCGGACTCAACTTCTAATCCATGCGCCGAAACCCGTAAACGTATAAGATATGATCTGTGGAGGAAAATTGGAATGTGAAAAAAAAATTCATACTAAAGACAACAAAGAAGAATGTACCAACTAAAACTGCTGGAGGAAAGCATCGATCATTACCATGGATTAACAACACCATAAAACGACTAATGAAGCGAAAAAACAAAACACATGCTAATTACAAGAAAACTAGGAGTCAGAGGCTAAAGACAAAATGGCAAAGCATCAGGAACACCATAAATAAAGAGGTAAAATCAGCTCATGAAAACTATGTATCTATCTATCTGCGTGGGGAGGCACTGTCTTATGTATGTGGCTTTCCCTGTAGTTACGTATTCTCTCTCTCTTATGTAAATAGCCTGATAGGTGATATCAAACAAGATACAAAACCATTCTGGAAATACATCAATAGCAAGAAAGCTGATAAACAAGGAATACCACATCTTCAAACCAAAAATGGAAAAGAAGCCGAAACAGACAGCGAGAAAGCTGAAGCTTTAAACATACAGTTTACAAGTGTTTTCACAGAAACAAAGTTTGACTCTGTACCCTATAGTACATCAATAGCTAACAAAATGAGGAACATCAATATAACCAGCAAAGGAGTAGAAATCATGCTTAAGAACATAAATGCTACCAAAACAATGGGACCCGACGGGCATTCATCCCCGTACGCGTGTATTGAAGGAAATGTCACTAGAGCTATCAGACATCCTAGCTCACTTCTTCCAACAATCCATCGACTGCATGTGGTACATTTCCCTGATGAATGGAAACAGGCAAATATCTGCCCACTCTTCAAGAAGAATGACAGATCTATACCCAGTAATTATCGACCAGTATCGCTAACCTGTATTACATGTAAATTACTGTAACACATCATATGCTCAAACCTCATGCAACACCTTGAAGACCATAACATACTCAACAACAGACAGCACGCCTTTAGAAAACACCATAGCTGTGAGACACAACTTGTAAGTGTTATACATGACTGGACAACTTCCATCGACATCAGGAAACAGATCGACATTTTTATACTGGATTTTGAAAAGGCGTTTGATACAGTACCCCACGAACTTCTAAAATGTAAGCTCAGTAGATATGGAGTACAAACTAACATATTAAATTGGATAGACTCTTCTTAATGCAAAGGTCACATTGCGTGGTAGTAAATGGTTGCAAATCTAAAACAACATCAGTGCTTATAATCAGGAGTCCCACAAGGCACTGTATTGGGACCCATATTATTTCTGGTACATATCAACAACATCTCTGAAAATATATCATCAGATTTCAGATTATTTGCCGATGACTGTGTTTGCTACAGAGAAATCAACACCATCAATGATTGTAGAAAATTACAGGAAGACATAAATAATATACTAGGAAATTGGGCAACAACATGGGGTATGAGATTCCAACCGTCCAAATGTAACATGATGACACTAAGCAGGAAGAAAAAGAATATCAAGTTTGATTACACCCTGAAAGACTCCAAGTTAGTGTTTCTCCAATCCATCAAATATCTCTGCGTAAACATCACCAATAATCTACACTGGGGGAAACGCATTGAAGAAATATGTACTCAAATTCAGCTTCATCCCGAATACTATAAAGGACTGGAACTCTTTACCACCGGACATGTTCAACAAAGTAGAGTCTTTAACAAACCAAGTCAGATCATTCGCAGATATTGTTAGGGAGGGAAGGTATTTAGACTATAATAATAATAATAATAATAAATTCTTTATTTTCAGAAGGTTACATAGTTAAGGTTAACAATAAATTGTACATCTTTTTTTCAATATGGCCTTCTATTAACAATATAAACACGCACAAATTAACAAGAATTCACACACGCACACCTACACACACCCAATCACGCACGCATTCACACACGCATACACAATACATTGTACATGTACATCATGTTTTAACATCAGGATGTAAATGAGACTATTAAAAACTACAAAAGTTAAGATAATCTGAAAATAAAATTGAAATAAAACAACAACAATAACAGACACCTCACATAAGACACATACATACAATAATGAAATATTATTGATATCATTGTTTAAGCATTAAGTAGTTCCTATAATTATTTTTAAATGTTTCTGTATCAGACAGACAACGTATATTTACAGGAATTGCATTCCATACCTCACTAATATAGCTAGACGACGTGTCACTGTATCATATCAAGATCAAGATCTGAATATATTTTATTCCATTTTTCTGTGTTGTTTCTAGTAATTTTCCATTGAAACCAGAATGTAATACATACATATATATACCTTGACGAGCACCCCAGGAATAAACCTATCAAATGATAGATGACAACGATCTTGCTGTAGTCGTCCGTAGTTTTGTAACCTGCCTTGCCAGTCATTTCCGGAAAATTTTACGCACTTACACTGTTACGCACTTTCGGTTTAGTTTATTTAGAAGATTCGTTTGCGTCTGCTTATGTTCATCATGAAAAACTTTGCACTTTTTGTAGCCTTATTTGTTTCAGTAATTGTAGGGGCTGTACATTCCGTGAGTATGAAAAACCCAGTTCCTCCAACAAACAATGCTGGCAAGTTGTTATTTAAACTCATTCATTTAAGTTTATAATATAACTTTATATTTATTAGATACGAATTATAAACTAAGCCTTCTATTATTGGCTTTTGACAAGCCCTCGTGTATTGTTTTAAGCGTATTAAGCAGCAGTTTATTATTACTTGAACATACAGTTTCTGAAGAGACACATCCTGTGGCAAAATGTACACATGTATGCACAAAACCATTCCTGAAAAATGCTATTTAAAGGGTTCTCCTAAACACTTGATTCTATATATACAGAATTAAGTGTATAGGAGAACCTTGTACATTGCATGTGGTTGGTAGATACAGATTATTTATCGTTGTTGACACATTTCAGTGTTAAGATGAATGAAAGATGACCAGTATAAAAAACAGGCTCAAGAATTGTTGGCAGAAATCCCCAAATTTGATTCTTGCAAGGGCCATTCTGAAACAATTCATGGCATCTTAGATGCTTAAAAGCCAGGAGCTTCAGCGCCCCCCCTGGACCCCTTGCCCATTTTCAGCCAAGTTTTGAAAGTTTCCATTCTCATGCCTGAAAATAGACTGACAAGATATTATTGCAATATTACTATAGGGGATAACGTGTTTGTAAACAAAACAACCCGATTCCGTGCATGCGCAGTTAACTGGTGGGCAAAAGGGTAAAAGGCGGCGGCGCCGTACTATATAACTAATATGGAATGAATGACACGGCGGTAGCCATTAATTTCTTTAATGTTTGACATACAATAATAAATTTGGCATCAATTGAAAGGTAATGCTCCCAGCTTTCCCATGACATAAAAATAATGAAAATGAGAGGTTGTGTTGGTTTTCAAATAAGACTCTGAAAATGGGCATTTTTCCGTGAAATAAATTTCAAAACTGTTTTGGTTCGAAAAACACGGCTGTAGGTATTTCAATTCTCATTTTTACATATGTGCATCAAATCGATACCAGATCAAAGGCTTCCAAAAATAAAATAAAAAATTGAAAATCGGTGAATTTTCTGCATCAGAATGTGACTTTGAAAATGAGCACATTTTACGACAAATTATTTTCAATTCGTTTAGGTTCGAAAAACACGGCGGTGAGTATTAGAATTCGTATTAATCAATTTATGTGCATAAAGTTGGTACCAAATGAAAGATAATGCACCCAGCTTTCTAACAATGTAAAATATTGAAGTGTGCGAGTTTTCCGAAAATAATTCTTTAGTATGACTTTGACTTTTTCTGTATGACATTATAATGTGTATGTGCATAAATAATGTGTTATGTGTGAAATGCATCAATAGTAATTGTTAACATGTACACATATCTAACAAAGACAACAACGTGATATGTTTAATTGTGCGTTTATTTACCTTATCTTAATTTTACATTTAGCATTATAACATATTCAGCATTTATTTGAGTGTCATTCATACACACACATATTAAGACATAGCGGTAGATAAATAAATACACATATATCACATGTTAAACAGTTTGTCAATCAACTTTGTCTTGGCTGACGCTAGGTTGAAAGAGTCGGTAGTCAGCTTTGATAAACAATTAAATTGTATGGGAATAAATCTTTGCGAAATGTATTGGTTTGAATGGAGTCAAATGGATTCTTGGCTAGCGCTATCCTAGATATTTACGTAATACATAAAGCATATTATCATTGTTCGGCAGTGCACAGTCAACTTCTCTACCAATGACAAAGTCTACAAAGCCAAGACTCCGTTTTAAATTAAACTAAATTCCTGTACATCTCACGTGATACCACTCAATTCTGCTCGATTTGTTTTCACACATCTTACAACATTTTTAATGACATCCGGTAATTCACATGTACAGACGTATTTTATTGTTTGAGACTTATCTTCTTAACAAGTCATTTTCATAACTTTTTGAAACGGTTCAGATTTGTCATTTTCTGAGCATTTTATGAGATGCATCCTCGTAGCGGGAATATCAAATCGAACATTGGTGATTTCACAATTAAAGTTACAATGCACAAGTTATGTAACATATGCGAATCACACAACTTGTGATGTGTTCGTTTGCCTTTGTACATCAGGTATTAATATAACATTTATCGCAAGTTTTTTAGATTCGCCCACATACATTTGTGACAGCTGTATGCTGATATTTGTGTTCACAGTTCTGTTCTTAAAAATTTCTAAAACATAAACGTGTGGAGTTGAGTTTGTTTACACTCGCCACCGGGATAACAAAAACATAACATAAACGGAGCCAGTTGAATGTTTTTATACGACGTTACCCATTGGTAAACTTCCGTCCATCAGAATATAAAAATTATTGACACTTCTCAACTTTATTTGTATATGTGTCTGATGGTGACAGCAAAAACTGATTGGATGCATATTGGACTCCCACTGGGCCAGACACTGTGAAATGCTGATAAGGGGGCTGAATAAGATTGATATCTAGATAGTGCACGCCAGGGACACTATTGTTTATTGCATAACATTATATAAGTTGTCCAACCCAATACTGGCCTTGTTTCTGCCTCTGTTTCTGATTTTTATCATGTTATCTTATACGTATAATTTCTGGAATTTGTAGAAGTATGTGTTCCAGGATTTATTGAAGATTTCGGAAATAGTGTAAATTATTGTCTGTCCCTATTTTGTAATGTCCGTTCCCACACTAAATTATTTGCTTTAAAGACTGTAATTGTCAATTTTAAGAAATAATGTTTACTACATGAACTTTTGACATATATTATAAAATCTTTTGGATCTATACATGTAATAGACACAATATCCTTATATTATCAAAAATATGACAAATCTTTGCATTTTTAGTTGCAGTAGTATAAAATAATTATGTTAGATGATCAACTATGAAGTTGATTTTTCTTTCTTTCTGGACAAAATAAAAGTTGTCTATGTACATAAATATTTCCTAAAATGACTTGTATTCACACTTAATAATATTATACATAAGGGGACGGACATTACATAAGTTGATGAGTCGACGGGTCCAGTTTTTCCTGTCAATGGCAGATAGCTACTGTTTCCTTCGCTCTTAATTCTTCTCATTAGGACTTCTGTGCCATGAAATCATAAACCCTTTCCCCGCTTGTGTGTACAACCAACAACTATGAAAGACTGAATCGTAACTTAAAGAATTAACAATTTAGATAACGCGAATAAGCGTTATAAACAATGTGGCGCTGTAACCGGATATCGACTTTCTGCCCACCAGCAATGTTTACATTCGTATAACAGGTGCGCGTGACGTCACGGCGTTATCCCCTATTACCATAAATACTTGTTTATGCCTTGGTCACATATCAGTACGATGTCCATTCCATCAACTTTTAAAATCCAGACGGTCTCCGTACATTCGTAGCTTCTGGTCACATGCCTACGGGCCCCGTACAATCTTTCGGAGGATGCAATCGTAGGATATCTGTATGGACATCGCAGACAAGTCATGCGGAGCTCGCAAGGAGCTTGGACGAACCTCGTACGATGCACATGTGTTTGTATGGCGCTCGTACGGTGCCAGTACGGTGCACAGACTTTGACCGTGCGACCCATGCGATAGTCATGCAAGCAACGGCAAGCTCTTATGGGCCTCCGGGTGTTCCAAATCCGCAGGGACATCGTGCGATGCCCGTACGAGCAATACTGGGGTCCTTGTGGTGCGCGTACGGTGCTCCTGACTTCGAAAATTTCTACAAGCTTGGCGAGAACACAGGAGCTCTTTGAAACATTTTCACCAAGTTCCAGAGTCCTCTCTTCGAGTTCAAAAAATCTGTACAATGCTCGCAAGAGTCAATGATATCCGTACGGACTCGGTGCTATTTTGCAAAATTTCGACTGAAAACCTACTCGTACGGAGCTCGTAGCGTGGATGTGACCAGGGCATTAGTATTCAGTATTATTCTTGCATTTTTGTTTTTCCAGTTTGATTACATTTTATTGAAACAGATATATCGGTTGAAAATATGTAAAAATGCTTTCAAATTACACAAAAATTGGATGTCGGCCATCAGCACTGACCAACATGGGGGACTTTTTGGCAATATAATATGTATTGAAATTGCTTGTTGACACAGTGGTGTGCTAACAATTTGAATGACAGAAGTTTCCAAATATAAGCAGTGCATTCGTATTAGTTGGCCTGATCACCAATAATAGGTAGTCAATGATAATTCATTGGGCACATATGATAGCATAAATAATAATATTTCATCTGTCAATTATTTAAGGAGAAAAGGATGTTAAAATATATCGACTTTTGTTGCAATATGACAACGTTAGATCTATTCTGTTGAAGACTCGGAATTTTCATTTCTACCAATGTGGCTGTTTTATACAGTGAGAAAAGAGATTGAAAGAACTCTTACCTTTGAGTATGACACGGATTATATGTGATTACCTAATGCATTTTTGCCATTTAAATATTCTTTTATGCATTTCAAGCGAGATGCCTATACCTTTAACCTATCCAATATAATTTTGTCTACTGGTACAGGGCTTCCATGTGCCCAGACTCCGATTTTGGGGGGTGGGGCTATAGACCGGTACCCTAAGTCACTGCCTTTTTAATTTTGTGCCATGTGATATGTTTACATTGTTGTATGACAGTTTATTAGAAATTAAACACCTCAGCTAACCTTAGTGTCTTATTGATGCTTGGTTTTCTATTACCCTTTTGCCAATCAAAACAAGTGCTCTTTGAAGATCATGCCAATAAACACAAAAAATATATAAATAGATTAATTAATGATTTTTTATTTTTAATTCTTACAGACGCCTGCAAAGATTTGGACCAGGGAAAGTGTTGCAACGCTACAGGCTGCATGTTTTTCACGTGCACTGAGGAGAAAAACAATACACATTCAGGTATTCTTGTATAATGTATTCAAAAATGCAAATTGTGTCCTTCGTTGGGAAAACTTTTTCTTGCCTACCAGACTAGAATCTCCTCCGTTTACACAGTTGCTGGAAAATTATATCTCAGGTTAGCAACCCCAGCAGATAGCAGAATCAGTGGCTTATCAGCTGGAATTTTAGCAATTTCCAATAGTCACTAAACTCTTCTTCCCATAAAATAATTATTTTTCAAGATATGATCAAACCAATTATACCTTATAAAAGCTCATAAAATTGTCTTTCTTTGTATCTAATTTGTTTTACAATCTGTTATCATGCAAAAACACATGGCCGTGTTAATTGCGTAAATTGGGAGTATTTATGACACTTGCTTGATAACTGCAATCAGGAGCGTGACACGTGATAGGCATGTTTTTAAAATAAATATGCGGACGTCCCAATGCTCATAAATATTCATGATATTGATGTAACAAAACAGCTGATTGGATGATCTTTCTGCAGGTGTTCGTTAAATTAACATACGATATCTCTACGCGAAGAAATAATTCTCCAAAGTTTGAGCAATTTTTCCGTGATATAATTCAAGTTTGAGCAATTTAACGAATATATTTTAAAAATTCAATCTTTAACAAACATTTTGATACCTAAATCATATTTCGGAACATACGTTAAACGACTCGCATTTAAAATTGAAACCAGTGCACTTTGACAAAGATCACGCCCGACTCGCATGGCGGCCATTTTGAATTTCTGTGATTATCAACAATACAAATATCTCGAGTTTTACCTGTAAAACTGAACAAATACTTCGATTTCTGGTTGAAATGAATTGGTAAGTATACATTTTAATTGCATTTGTTAATATATTTTCACGAGATGTGTATTTTAAGCGTAAAAAGCGATCTAAAGCGTGTCGTATGGGATTTCAGAATGACGACTACGGCGAAAACGTCCGTGATCAACTTTCAGCGTAATTTGCGTTGTAAAGAGGTCATCTTACGTGAAAATAATTAATGAATTGAAAGATATACTTAAAATACAAACAAATGGTAGCAAATTTAATATTTTATGACCATTCCTTATTCATTTTTTTAAGATTGTCGATCGGGTCGAATGGAGATTCGTCCCATAGCCATTTCGTACCAATTTTAGTGGAAATTTTTTTTTGTCGACTTTCAAGGCAATAAGTCGCTTAGATCACAGATATTAGTGCAACTATTATAATAATAGTGCTGAAAATGTAGTTTTTTATAGATGAGATTAATATACTGGCACAGAAAGGTAAAAAACATTGGCACATAAACATTTTCCTGGTTTCTGACTGCAATGCAATTTTGGTTACACAGCATCTATTTAGATGTTATTTCCAAGCCCTTCATACAGTGATACACTCCCCTGCTCTGAAATTTCTACTCAATCAAGGACCAATGCAGCGTTATCAACTGTATTACTGTAATCAAGTGGATGCATTTAAAACAGCAATACTGATAAATGTTATTATTTTATTTTCAGTTGAGAGATGTCTATTGGGTAATCGAGTGCGTACAATTTAATTGAAGTAATGGCGCATCCTGGGCCATTCTGCCAAGCAGCCGGCATCACAGAAGATGCAATACTGAATAGAACATTGCCAGTCATTGAGCATATATGTTATGGGTTAGCGTTAGAAGTAAAAAGCTTCACAGACTCTAAAAAGTTAACAGCTAAGCAGTTTGTCGAGATACTGTCACATCTCAACTTTGATTTCAAAACAGTAAATAATTCGCAAGCTGTTGTAAATAAACTCAATCATGTGAAAGAACAGAAGAAAAAACTTGCGTCCAAAAAAAAGGTGAAAGGTGTAAAAAATCTGAAGGCGTTATTAGAGCAAAGATTAACTGCCCCTGTAAATAAAGGTCCCCAAAATCAAACTGTGACTTTCAATGTTCCCACTTTACCACTGACACTCCCTGAATCAGAAACCCCCCTTAAATCCAGAGATAATGAAACTGATAAAAGACAGTTATTTACATCCCAAGAAGTTCAAACAGAATGTGAAGTTAACCCTAGTGATGTTAAGGAATTGAATCTGTTGAAGTATAAAATCAAAATTGAGAAACGGAAAGTCAACAGTCTTGCAAAGAAAGTGCTGACACAGAAAACTTTCTTGACTGAAATGAACACAACAATAGGTCATTATTCTGTAAAGAATGTTAATAAGCGTGACGAAACTGCAAGAAAGAATTTGCATAAATTGCGAGATGCACAACGGTTAATTATGAAGCAGCAAAAGCTCATAGAATCCCTACAGCTTAATAGAGAAAAATTATCATTCTTGGAAAAGGAAAATTCATATTTGAAAGACAAAGTTGAAAGCTTGTCAGACACTTGTGATGCTGAAAAGGCTAAAAAGGTAGCTCTGCAAAAGGCGAACAGTTACTTAAAAGGTGAAATGAACAGACTGCGTAATGAAATGCAAGACTGTGACACCATTGAAACTCTCTCAGCTAACAGTGACCAAAACACTAGGAAATTGAAATTTGAGCTTGATGAGAAAGAGTCAATTATTATGGAACTCGAGGAAGAGCTGAAAGAAATTCAAAATCACAAAATCAATACAAAGACTGAGAGGGGATGGTACAATGATAAGATTCGTTTGTGCGTAATTGAATTAGCAGGTCTTGAAGTGTCTGTGGAAAAAATGTCATCAGTCATTCAGTGTGTCACAAAGCATATTACCGGCAAAGAGTTAACCAAAGAAGATCTTCCAAATCCAACTACTTGTCAATCGATTGTTGATGATGGACACTTCATAGCGAAAGCTTTCATAGCAAATAAAATTGAAAAGTCTCAGAATTGGGGTTTAGGTCGTGACGGAACGTCCAGGCGTAAGCATAAAATTCTGGACACATCAGTAACACTGGACTCCGGTGATGTCATCAGCCTGGGATTTACTCGAGTTGCAAGGGAAACTGCTGAAACAATTCAAAACGTTACGGAAGAGCATTTAAATGAGCTGACTTCAGTGCAGGAAAATCCGTCTTTCCTTACTGAATCTCTTGGGAAACTTGCTTTCACAATGAGTGATCGCGCTTCAAATGAAAAAAAGGCCGATAAACTGTTGGATGAATGGTTAGAAACAATGTTACAAAATGTGGAAGTAGACAAGAAGGAAGTGTACCATTTTCATTGCATGGCCCATGTTCTTCTGGGCTTCCAGAACTACATATATCCGGACTTGAAGGAATTTGAGCAGTTGCTGAAAGAACAAAATGGCCCTTTGGGACGAGATGCCCTGTCATTCTTTAATTCATGGAGTAAAAAGGAAACCGTTGTCGGCATCCGATACATTTGGTCCTGCGGGTGATCACCTAGGTGTCAGAGATCGTTGGGAAGCCTACTGCACAGAAAATGGTGTTAAATCAATAATCGGCAACTTCCGTGATAACCGCTTCAATTCCCTTTTTCAGACATCAGCAGAAATCTTCCTGCATAGACATGATTTTTTGAAAGTGTTGGAAACTGTGTCAAAGCCCAATCTGAAACTAACTGCAGTAAAGTCTGATCTCAAATCCATTGAAATATGTACCCTACTCCAATGTCTTGGCCTTTTCTACATCAAACTAACTGGACCGTACTGGAATTTGCTAACATGTGGGAAAGTTATGTACACTGAACTTTACAAGTATGTACAAGAAATTTCCAGCTTCCTTGAGGAATGTGTAAAATCCCCAGAACTTATTTTGAAAGCAGATGAACACTGGTCCCTTTCTGATCCCCTAGAAATACGAAATGTCCCCCACAAAGACAGATTAACCAAAGAATTAGTGAATTGTGAAAAGGAAACAAGAAATCTTCTGTTGCAAGTAGTGCCCATTGTTGCTGGTGCAATGTTGAAATGCATTAAGAAACAGCTTGAAGATTTCTTTCCCGGAGGAAAATTCTATAACATGCCCCCCAGTGTCACGGATCACGTGAAATTTGCCCCTGTAACCAATCTTGGATGCGAGCATCATTTTGGAGATCTAGATTCAAGCCAGAAACGAAGACCCAACGCTTCATATCATCACCATTCCTCAGTACAAATGTTGAAACGTAACAGAAGACAATTGATGGAATGGTTATATAAATTGAAAAGTGATGATAAATCAAAGTTGCTATTGTCTGCGCGCAAAGGTGGGAAAATCCTTCGGAAAAAACATGCAGAGGACGAACAGAAAGTGATTAAGATTATCAATGAAAATATGGAGGAAGAAAAGAACAAAAGCAAAAAACGTAAACGAAAGAACGATGACAATGCTAGTGCTAAAAGAACAAAGACAGACTGCGTGTTGACAGTCAACTCGTACATTGTCGTTGCCTATCAAGACAATTGGTATCCGGGATTTGTTGAAAAAGTTTGCGACGACAACTCGGCAACAGTAAAATTCATGGTTCCATGTAGAAAAAATGGATTTTACCAATGGCCTGCTAGGGAGGACAGACAAGTGGTCAGCAAACAGTTTGTGCTGTGCCAGAATTTCATGCCGGAATGTCACAGTTCTGGCAGGCAGTGGTTTATTAAAGAACACAAAGAGATATCAAAAGCCTATGCCGAGTTCCACTCAGATTGTTTTTAATGTAAACTGACCAAATCCTGTTGTAAATATGTATGTGTTGTAAATATGTATGTGTTGTAAATATGTATGTGTTGTAAATATGTATATGTTGTATATATTTGCTTTTACCATAGCTGGTCTTGAAATGCCTTGATTTAACGAGGTCTTATGAAAATAAAATAAAATTGAATTTTAGTCTTCAGTTTTAGTCTTCTTCTTGTCATAGGATAATTCAAAATTCACAGAGAAGGATCATACTTACTTGAAAATAGAGCAGACAAATGAATTCTACAGGAAAAATGCCATATAGATGTGAAGTTTCATTATGATATCTCTTCAAATGAAAAAGTTATGATGATTTGAAGTCGATTTTTAATTTTTCGGGTCCGCGACACGGAACCGCGTCTATAGTACTTATACTGGCAAGAATTTCCAGAAAAACGGTCAAATTTACAAACTTCAAATCCTCATAACTTTTTTATTTCAATAGATATTTTGATAATCTAAAAAGTTCTGTGTTTGTTTTACTTAGCAGATTATGATGCAATTAGTTAAACTGATATAAAAGTAATTCATAAATTTAGCTGGGGTTGCTACTCAGGTTACTTGTTTAAACGGGTATGAGGGTCTACCAATACCGTAATCCTCATGCTGGATATTGATATCAATACCAGAAGCCAGTGAAAGATTCTTATAGTGACAACCTAGTCAGTTGCACTTAGTTTCTCTTTTCTTTGAAGAAATGAATATATTAATGAAGCAGAATCAGATTTCCTATGTACCTGTCTATATTAATTATATTAATATTTACTTTCAGTATTTTACAATATGAACTTTTTTAATGCTGTTAGTAACTAGTATGAATGTAGTACATGTATGCATAACTGTTCATGACACGAGAGTATTGTAAGAATGCCAAGATGACTATTTCCCCTGTTGTCATAGGTAAACCACCCATTCATACTGGTATTAATAATAGTAAAAACATTTTTTACGAAGGTAGTCACATTTAGTTATGCCTGAAACATAAACTTATATACAGTGTGGCCTTGGAAATCACCATACATGTAGAGAAATACAAAACATTAAGTAAGCAACAAAATTGGAAAGAAAGCATACTTGATAATAAAGGAAGAAAAAAATGTAATTCACACCCCACAAACACTAGTTGATTTTTATGTTACAATACTAAATAATATCATGTACATGTACCTAATTTTGAATAATATAAGTAAAGTCATTTTAGGTCAGATTTTCGTTTTAATTTCAATTACAGATTTTTCAAATGAAATTTAAAAGACTGAAGGGATGCTTGTTCTGAAATACAAAAAATTATCATTCCAAATTTCTGCACTGCTGTAAGAAAATGAGTCTTTCAAAAAAAAATTAATTTGTGGTCTGCAGGCTTTGCCCTCATTTTCAGAGCACTAGCCTGCTTGGGCAAGTTGATCTGCCAAACCACTAGCCTAAAATCATTCGTACTAGCCCGAACATATATACCGTAACACTGATTCATAAACGGCGGAAATTCTCTGACTCAATTTGTTAAAATCATAGATTGATTTTATTTTTCTCTATTTCCAAAAAAAGTAGATTTGTTTGGGCTAGCGTTCAGTAAGTTCAGCTAGCCCAAAAACTAAGTTACTAGCTGGGGCTTCAGGCTAGTGGGTCATCATGTAGACTGTGTTTGGGCGCAATAAGATCTTTCATATTGTTAATGATTAATTGTTGCTAATAATGTTCATTACTAGAAAAAGTTAATAGGTCTGATCAATATTTTAATATCTATTCATACTACTGTGAACTAGCTGGGCAATTGTTGTTTTTACAGTACATGCTAAATGAACCTTAACAAGTTGAAGTAGTTTTAATCAGACAGAAGGTCATTATACATGATGAGTCAAATTGCTTGCAATCGATGCCATTAGCTGGTTTAAAATCTTGCAATGGATGCCATTAGCTGGTTTAAAATCTTGCAATGGATGCCATTGGCCTGTATAAAATCTTGCAATCGATGCCATTAGCTGGTTTAAAATATTGCAATGGATGCCATTGGCTTGTTTAAAATCTTGCAATCGATGCCATTGGCTGGTTTAAAATCTTGCATTGGATGCCATTGGCTTGTTTAAAATCTTGCAATCGATGCCATTGGCTGGTTTAAAATCTTGCAATGGATGCCATTGGCTTGTTTAAAATCTTGCAATGGATGCCATTGGCTGGTTTAAAATCTTGCAATGGATGCCATTGGCTTGTTTAAAATCTTGCAATCGATGCCATTGGCTGGTTTAAAATCTTGCAATGGATGCCATTGGCTTGTTTAAAATCTTGCAATCGATGCCATTGGCTGGTTTAAAATCTTGCAATCAATGCCATTAGCTGGTTTAAAATCTTGCAATGGATGCCATTAGCTGGTTTAAAATCTTGCAATGGATGCCATTGGCTTGTATAAAATCTTGCAATCGATGCCATTAGCTGGTTTAAAATCTTGCAATGGATGCCATTGGCTTGTTTAAAATCTTGCAATCGATGCCATTAGCTGGTTTAAAATCTTGCAATGGATGCCATTGGCTTGTTTAAAATCTTGCAATGGATGCCATTGGCTTGTTTAAAATCTTGCAATGGATGCCATTGGCTTGTTTAAAATCTTGCAATGGATGCCATTAGCTGGTTTAAAATCTTGCAATGGATGCCATTGGCTTGTTTAAAATCTTGCAATGGATGCCATTAGCTGGTTTAAAATCTTGCAATGGATGCCATTGGCTTGTTTAAAATCTTGCAATGGATGCCATTAGCTTGTTTAAAATCTTGTAATGGATGCCATTGGCTTGTTTAAAATCTTGCAATGGATGCCATTGGCCTGTATAAAATCTTGCAATCAATGCCATTGGCCTGTATAAAATCTTGCAATCAATGCCATTGGCCTGCATAAAATCTTGCAATCAATGTCATTGGCCTGTATAAAATCTTGCAATCAATGCCATTGGCTTGTTTAAAATCTTGCAATTGATGCTATTCGCTTGTTTAAAATCTTGCAATCGTACCATTGGACTGGGTTAAGTAATGCATTTACACATATTTCAGGCTGTCATCCAACAACATGGACTGGTGAAGATGTGTGTATGAATGACTCAAAAACATCAGTATGTGAGAATAAAACGACGCCATCACCTATAACAGCCAAGCCAAAGCCAGGTTAGTATAACCATACAGTAGTAGTAAGGCAGTAAGTTCATGTTGTCTCAGCAATTTTGTTTGGGGAAGCATAGTGACTCTGAGGTTGACGCTAAAAAAAGTAAAAAAAACTGTCTTGAAAGCAACATTATTGGGTGGGGGGTCATATAACTACATGTGGTGGATAAGTGGAAGATTGATAGTACAGCATTGTTGTTTGTTCTGTTCTGTCGGTATCTGTCAACAGTGATGAATCTCAATATGTTCATGCTAATTTGTTTGTTCTTCAATTTCATATACTAGTAGTAAAGCAAACTTTTGGATGTAATCATGACATATTTGTTCAGTGTATGAATTCCCTTATATGATTCCCTAAAACTTTGAAAAATCTCCTTCTAAAAAACAAAAAGGCCTACAGCTTTGATATTTGGTGTGTAGCATTGTCTTATGGTCCTCTTACAAGATTGCATACATTATTATGTTCCGTAAAAACATGGGGCATTGTCTCCTATATGTATAAAGTGGAAACTATAAACCACTCAATGTATTTTTAACAAACTTCACAGGAATGATCCTTAAGTGGTCCTCTTTCAAAATTATATATATGATTCTGGTCTGTTGCATAAGTAGGTCACAGGAGCTAAAAAATACATTTTTCAAGTGAAAACTTTGAAAATCTTCTTGTCCAAAACCATAATGGTCTACAGTTTTGATATTTGGTTTGCAGCATTGTCTAGTGGTCCTCTTACAAGATTGTATAAATTATTAAGTTCTGTAAAAATACATGGCCGCAAGGGGGTGTGGCCTTGTTAAAGTGAAAACTTTGAAAATCTTCATGTCCTAAACCATAAGGTGTAGAGTTTTGATGTATGGTGTGTGGTCCTCTTCCAAGAATGTATAAATAATGAAGTTATGTAAAAAAACATGACCACCCGGGGGCATTGCCTTGTTCAAGTTGTTGTATAAAGTGGAAACTATTACTGACATCTCCTCCTAAACTGCTGAATGGATTTTGAAGGAACGTATACCAATTATTGGAACATAAGTCTACTTCATTAGGAATGGCAGTGTTCTCGGTGTATGTGTTAATGCAAGTATTAACATTTATCTGACATGAAATTTTGGTATCAACTGAAGGTAATTTTGTAATGTATGAGCTGTTTTGATGAATTTTGTTTACAATCTGTGAAGATAAAATGGTATTAGCCATGTAGTTCTGGAATTGTATAACATTTTAATATTGACCATTTTTTGCAAAATACTGTAATTCAGTGATAGTGAATAGTCAGTTACAACAGATTTGCCCTGAACACTGTACAGGGTACATAGGATGTCTCATGTAATGCTGCACTGATGTAAATAATATATACTGCACGCACATCGAATGTCTAAAGTTCTGCATAAGTATGAAGTCATGCTTTTCCATTGTTTTAGTTTCTTTGTACCTCACACAACTTGGAATTATTATTGCTTGATTTGTTATCTGTTACAAATGGATAGCATCAAACAATAGATCTTGAATTGTTTGTTTTATTTGATGCATTCAGTTGAGAGTTTATCAGCTGTGTAATCTGAACAAAATACGATTTGTATGATGCTTCAAGTGACATCATTGTTCAGTTTAGCAGTCTTAAATTGTTTAATGTTTTGAATGTAACATACCGTATTTCTCCTAATTAACGCTCCCGCCCAAATTGTCATGCCCCCCCCCCATCCCGGAAGAGGGGAGCGTCTATTTATATTACAGCGACAATAGAGCAGCAGTGGAATAGATAAGTGTGAATGATAAAATCAATGCTTGCCTGAACCATGTCACCAATTACATCTCTTAATCCTCGAATGTTTTTTGGGGCTTAAATAGATGCACCCTGCCCGTAAAATGCTACCCGCCCCGGCGCGTTAATTAGGAGAAATATGGTATTTACAAATGTTTTGATGTTACTGTGTTCATGCAGATATGTATGTAGCGTTTGTAGCTTACACATGTAGCTTCATCATAGGATTTAAGTCCAAGATAATGTTTATTAACCTCTTCATGGTACAATTTCACTTTCTGAAGTAACAGTAGTTGAAATATGAGTGACATTACATACAGAGACCATTTTATATCACAATGTCATTATATGGTAAACATGGTATGGAATAGAATACAGTACAGTGGATGTTTGAGGTTTCTGGGTTGTGGTGTATGCTCTCTCAAGCATGGCGTGTACCCATCAGACAGTCGAACCTGACCGATAAAAACGGCCAGGTCTAATGCAGAAGGTTGGTCTGTATGTACGGTACGGATCGGACGGATTTTGCAACATCCTACGTATCTGCAAAGAATGTAATTTTTAACAATAAGTTTTTGGTCTGACAAGTTTGCATTCGGTCTTGACAATTTTCCACGGTTGTCAGACCGACTGTTTGACAAGTCTTGGAAGTCATTCGCCATGACTGGCTCTCTGTAACCGTTTTATTGAAGATAATACATTTAAAGTCATTTGTTGCTTTCGGACAAAAGGTAGGTACTGATTGGTAACAAACAGTAACCTTAGTTGAGCATCAAACCATTTCGCTGCTTAATTTTAACTATTGTAAAGCCTTATTATTATGCCCCCGTTCGAAGAAGAGAGGGCATATTGGTTTGCACATGTCGGTCGGTAGGTAGGTCGGACGGACGCACCTGTTAGTTTCCGATCAATAACTCAAGAACCCCTTGACCTATCTTCCTAAGACTTTGTCCACACAATCATCTTGGGTAGCAGAGGCATTTTGGGGTCACAGGGTCAAAGGTCACAGGGGGCATAATGTTTTACAAACATCTCTTGTTACTTCCAATATCGTGCAACATAAACAATGTGTCTGGTAAGTTTATATTGCACACAAATGATTAATATTTTTGTTGGTTGGAAAATGTAATTACATGCTTGAAAAAAGTTTGTTTTGATATGCCAGCAAACATGAAATCTCTAACATAGAGTTTGTCTAAATTTCAAGAATAAAATGGTTGTATGGAAAATGAAAGGTAAAACACATTTAATTAATACAGTAAAACCTCACCTAAAGACTACCTCAATATTAAAACCACCTCAAAAGTAAGAACACAATTTTCAAGTCAATTTTTACGGTTTTGCTCTTTATTCAACCTCTGTATTAAGACCTCCTCAATATTAAGACCAGTTTTCAAATGTCCCAAGGGTGGTCTTATTATTGAGATTTTACTGTATTTTAAGCTTGTTTTGGCTTGTACTGTCGGTGATTGTTACATAAAATTGTGTAAGAAAACACAAAATAATTTTTAATGTTTCCTCAAATAGAAAGAGAAAGAGTGAATAACAGTTGCATTTATATTGTGTCTTACATTTTGATTTTTTTGTTGTTGAATTTTTTTATTGAGGAAGGTCTGTGTTATTAAATTCATATATACAATATACTTCAGGATGATTAAAATTGAAAACAGTTTGCTCTGTTGATAAATATTTATACATACAATATCTTACTGAAGTATAATTAAGTGTTATATAATGTTTTCTATTATATGTATATAATACAAAATAATAAAATTACCAAAGGACCATAGTTATTACTGTTCTTCAGCCTGATGTATTGTTTAAGGTAAACATGATAATTATGATATCATTCTGTTGAAGTTATTTTCATGTTTTTGTTTTCTCTTCTGAACAGGTCTGGATTTCAATCATTCATAATCTACAATGGCCACTGATTTTCTTTGTTCAACTTAAAGAATCCCAAATCCATCTTTAAAAGTCATGATAACTAGACATTAAATTTTAGAGAGGTGTTTAGGCTGAATTGAAAAAAATGCTTCCAATACTTTTAACAGACTTCCCAATTTTTTGTGCTTTCTTTTTTTCGCTAATTTCCCAATTCACATGGTTTCACAACTCAGAAATTTCAATATGATTGGTACTATACTCAATATGAGAGCAGCTATGGGATTTACAACCTCTTCTGTATGTGACGTCATTTCAAGATAACGCAACACGTGATGTCACTATTTGCATGCAGGAAACAATAATTACTCCACATGGTCACTTAGTTTTCATATTGCCAAAAGTACAACCAATGTCTTGTATAAGCACTGCACAGCGCTATGGTGTGTTTATTTTAAACAGCATTTAAACAAACATTCAAAGCCAGTGTATAGTTGATATCAATATGGTTTGTACATAGTTTAACACTCCTTCTGTCTGATCAAGGACTTGATTATAATGTTGATAAAACATTGTATATTTGTATAGAAGAACAAAGAGTTTTTGTCCTATTGTTTACTAGTTTACATACGGTATTTACCTTCTAAAAAGGCCTTAATAGGATGGACTACATGTAGAGTTCATTTCACCTTTACTGTAATGACATAAAAACTTCCATTCCTCATATTCCGTTTATAGATTTCAATTAAAACTGACCATTCATATCTCTGCTCTGACTGTTATCTAACTGATCATATCACTGCATTAGTCATACAATTATATACATATTTACATGATTTTATCACCAGATGCTACAATAGGGTCAATACATCAACAAGAATTTCATGATAATATTGATCTTGACGTTACTCCTATTTGTACGTAAACATCTACCACATCAGCTTATATGACAAGCAGATATTTTCTCCACTGTGCATCATGTACCAGATTATATCGACAAAGTGAGACAGCGACAGAGTGACACAGCGTGCCATATTCAATAGAATTGAGGCCCTGGAAGCAATAATCATGTATTTTATGGCCCCCTTCAAAGAAGGGAGGGCATATTTGTTTGTACATGTTGCGCGGTCAATATGTCTGCCAGTCCGTCTGTAACCTTTTCGTTTCCGATCAATAACTCGAGAACCCCTTGACCTATTATCCCCAAACTTGGTCCACACATTAACCTGGGTTAGCAGAGGAACCCTATCGATTTTGGGGTCACAGGGTCATATGTCAAAGTCAAAGGGGGAATAATGTTTTACAAACATCTCTTGTATTATCTTATTTAAAAATGATGCCTTTAATTGATATTTGTTGCTACTAAGCAGAATGTAGTTAATTTTGTTGGCAACTTTTGAAATTGATATTTTGTGATAAATGTTTGCAATTAATGTTTTACAATGTTAACTGATGGATTTGGTGGATAGACAATGGTCAGTATCTACTGTACAGCTATATTTCATGTTAATTTGTACATGTATGTATAAAAACTTGGCCATTTATGCCTCAAAATGTTACTCAAATGATAACATGTCTGTATATACATGTAGTTAAATAAAGACTGTATTAAGAGGTTAAAGTGATGTATACAAGTCTATCTGCCTTCTTCTTTGTATTCCAATAGATTAGTTTTGCTTTTGAAATAAGCACCAATGCCACAGATGGCGTTAACACCATTTTGCTTGATAGTCATCAGATATACAATTACATGTATAGACTATAACACAATTGCAGGGCCTCACTTCCACATCATACACTAACAGTTTGATTTTACCTGTGACTTCGATATTGGGTAATGTAATTAGTGATTGTGTACAATACAGTTTAAACATGGAACTATGCTTACACCTTGTTATTGGAGGGATACTCCTTCTTTCTGGTATGGTTTTAATATAAATTTTATGTCTCATATTTCATTGTTCAATCTCAAGGACTTAGTATTGGTATTTTTTCCTTTCGATCTGTCACTTGTGTACAGTGGCTGTCCAGCTTTTGTTTAATATGAAAGCATAAATAATAATGTGTTTGTTATTGACTGGTACATATTGTATTTAACTTGAGATTATACTGACATCAGCATTGTCCTCCATCTCATGTCGTGGAAAATTATCAATTTCTGGCAGTAAAACTTAAGCTTGGTTTGGTAACTTGGAAACACTGGTTAAGTTTGCTAATCAATGTGAATAACATTTTGAAAAGTAGTGTTAAATTCAGAAAACATGAATAAAACATATATTTGTAAAATAACGAACGATGATTACTAGTATGTTGTCAATCAGTTATGGTCATACGTTACTTTGTATGTGTAATTTTGTTTGTTTCATTAAAATGCATGAGATTAAAAGAGATTTAAGTCCAAAACGACTTCTGGTAATAAAAAATGGTAAATTTATAATGAAAAAAGCAAACTTTAATTAACATTAAACGTTCCACTGTCACACACTTGTATTGTACTAGTTGTTATATATATACATACCCTTATTATTATTATATATGTTATCTTAAATAATCTTGGTATTTATTTTTTGAAGTTTTAAATAGAAATTTTTATTGGAACAGTTGTTCAAATTGTCATTTTTAAAATGTGAGGGGAATGTTATTTATTCTTGTTAGCATCAACATTATAGACAGTATGATTGCTGGTTACATTTTGGGAAGTGAAATATACTCAATGATTAAAACAAACACCCCGCCCATAATGGAATTAAATTGTTAATTGTTTTTTGTTGCTTATAGACAAGTACTAAATTTGGTAAGAACAGTTGAATACATTTACAAACAGTATACAGTCAACTCTTGTTTTACTGACATTCATTACTACGGAATACAAATCCAATGGGAACGAATCTGCACATTTGGTCATCTACCAAATTCAATAAAATGACGTATTCAATAGAACATAAATCCAGGGAACTTATCGTCACCTTATTTCCAGAACTGTGTAACTCAATTTTTGGCTGTTTTGAGTATTTGGTATTGTTGAAACTGTCTTTCCAAGCTCTTTCTATCTGTACTACCTATATTGTTCTGGAATGTATATAACCTCAATAAAATGCAATTCCATAACCCTGTATGTAACTGTTCTCTACAGGAGTGTAAAACTTTAAAGTTGTTTTTCTCAAAAGATGAAAATTAAGTTATGAGGTTCTTGAAATAATGTGACGTTATGTTGTCATTATAGTGAGAGTTGGCTGTTCATGCATGAGTGGGGTATTTGTTTACGTCCATGAGTGGGGTATTTGTTTACGTCCATGAGTGGGGTATTTGTTTACGTCCATGAGTGGGATATTTGTTTACGTCCATGAGTGGGATATTTGTTTACGTCCATGAGTGGGATATTTGTTTACGTCCATGAGTGGGGTATTTGTTTACGTCCATGAGTGGGGTATTTGTTTACGTCCATGAGTGGGGTATTTGTTTACGTCCATGAGTGGGGTATTTGTTTACGTCCATGAGTGGGATATTTGTTTAAATCCTTGATTATATGTTTTCTGTAACATGGAATTATATGTGTATGTTTCCTGTGTTATGTTCTTCAGTGACAAAGTCCGCTGCCACCACAACAAAGGCACCAGCTTCTGGATGTGACAGCTATATCGATCAGACTACATGCTGTGCTGACGAAGGTTGTGAATTCATTAAATGCAAAAATGTCACTGATCAAAGCCAAGTAGAAAGTAAGAATTTGTATTATATATTATTTGCTGTTTAGAGTTTGTAACCATTAAACCAAAATAACTGTAGAGTTTGTAACCATTAAACCAAAATAACTGTAGAGTTTCTCCATCAAAAATTGAAAGCATCAATGAGACCCTTTGAACAAATTCCGATCAGGATTTTCTGAGTTTGTGATTGAGATTAGTTCTTAAAGGTACTCTGGACACAGGTAGGTCCAAATGTGTAAACACTAAAATATCATCTAATGACCTTGTCATAAAGTTGTGGAAAGCATTGTGATATATTAATAAATGCATATTTATTTCACGATTTCTGGTGGTTTACTGCGGAATAATGGTGAATTATGATCTGATAAATTCACAGTGAAATTATCAAAGAGAATTTAATTCAAACAAACAACTTTTTTCCAAAAAAAGTCCCCATGGAATGCCCCAAGTGCAGTTCTCTCCCTTTGTGTACATAGTAAGTAAAACAGCAGTTGTCTCCATTTTCTGTTTATTTTATGACGTCTGTTTCATTTGTCAAAATGAAAAGGGATTTAGACCAAGGTTATTCCCAGTTAGCTGATTAGTGCTCAGTATTCGGATCATCTATATAGCATAGACATAACCTACATACTGTCTATAAACAATCATCTATTACTATTTATGGTATTTTTGAGGGCGAATTGTACGGGATTTTCGTGTGTAGCTAGTCACCTGGTCTAAGTCGGATAGATATCTCCAATCGTTGTCTATCCTATACATAGAGGCTATGGATTTAATGATACCACAACATCAGAGTGAGAAATAATCCATTATGGAAAACTTTAATTTTGTTTCACACATTGTTTACTAGTAATTTGTTGTAATTTTCAATGGCTTTGTCCTAGGATGGTCAGAAATCAGTTGCGGGAGGTTGCGACGTCCGTACGTTGGCCCGCCACTTACACCCAGACGACTTGAACATCGTATGCAATGGCTGAATGCGCACGGGCCAATTTTGTTTCGGCTCGCTCAGTGGCGACGTGTGCCGTCGAAAAATGTTCAAAGCACACATATGTTAAAACATTAGATCCAAATCATTCAAACTTTTCGAACATTAACACCAAAACCGAACTTGCTTTTTTTATTTCCGCTAGTATATCTTCAATGAGATTTAGATGAGTTTTGTGCGAGAAATCACAAAAATCGATTGCTAGACTTATCCCTGAACAGATATAAACGTAAGAGTTCTCGGACTAGAATATTGGCCCGAGGGCTTTACTATCTGTCTCGTATGCCAATATCGCCGTAAGACACACCTGTCCTGTTTTATAAACTTTTTATTGCACATGTTTGACTCCAGGGAAGAGTTGTGTAATGTTATCATAAAACAAGACAATAGTATACAAGTAAACAAGTTAAATAATGTATTGGAAAAATTGAACATTTTATAAATGATTTAGAATCTACATGTTTAGATCTATAGGTCTTAAATTGTAGCTTGAATTCTTAAAAATCTATCGCACATATTTTGACAAAATTTAAATAGGTCTAAAATCCTAACAGGTGGATCAGCCATTTAAATGTCAGCCATCTGTTTAATGTTTCATTTCCGAATGTCGACGTTTCCCACGCTTAACAATGACGTCACACTGGATGTATGCCAAATATCGATATTCGGCACTCCCCGTCATGTGATCATTGATATTGGCCACACTTTGTCCATATACGTTTATGTACAGTGCAAATTTGTTACTATATTTAGTAACATAGGCAATAAGTGTTATTATCTGTCACATGTGCATTTGGGATATAACCATGGTCTGAGAATCTCCATTCTTCACAAGTTCAAATGTTATCCCTAAGTATGAAACATTTCAAATATTTTAATTGATTAGTTTGCGTGATTTTTACCGGCCATTTCAGATATAAGTGGACACATTTTGCCAACCTAGCTATTCTTTAGTCATAATTTAATGTTCATACTATTCATCTTTTTCAGAATGCTACTCAACAGGTACTGATTATGCTGAAATTTGTAAGAGTGTGTCCAATATAAACCAGTGTCCGAGTACTACAGAACCCACAAAGGCCCCCAGCGAGGCCCCTACTACTTCACAACCTACCCAACAAGATGAATGTGAACAATACACCGATTCCAGTGCTTGCTGCAGTCATGCTGAGGACCAGAAATGTGAATACATCAAATGTACAGATTTGGATGGCTCTGATCATGTTGGTAGGTAATCTCAAGGAAAGATTGTTACAGGGAATGCCACATTTACAAGATAATGTCTCCCCACACAGACCCATGTAAACATCAGCACAATAAAACACTAGGAGTGGAGAAGGTATAAGGGAAAACGCCTCCAGGGATGGGGGAATAATTGTCTGACTGAATACAAACAACAAGGAGTGTAGAATAAGGAAGTGACAAAAGGGGGGGGGGGGGTGTCAAGTATCATTAGGCTTAAACAAATAATAGCGGCTGAAATATGAATCTGAAGAAAATTTCACACGAAGAAATTTTACCCAAAAAAAATGTTAGCACGTGAAAAATGTTCTAGGGTCGGGGCCAAAAAATAGGGTAGGTTGGGAAAACTGAAACAAACATATTTTTTTTACAAAAAAGGGTGGGTTCAAGTATGTTTCGTAAGATTTGTAGGGTAAGGCCCAAAATCATTTAGAAAAGGATGTTTACATCTTGTGTCTGTGGTTACTGTCTTATTCTTCAACTCTATGTAGGTAAAATGAAACATAACATACCATCGTACAGGTATTTCTCTAATGTTTTAAATGTTAGATTATCTCTGTTTAACCTGTGAATCTTCAAAAAGGCATAGGCCCTGAAACATTGAGTTTAGCTAAACAGTTTGTTATGATGCTGTATCGTCTTGGTGTGTGATACTTACTGTTCAGATATTTAATTATTATAGCTGAGTTTAGATAAAGAAGCAGTTGGCAATAGTTGTCCACCAAACCTGCAATTGTTCTTGCTGCATTATTACATTGTGTCACATGGGTTTGTATAATGGGCACTGTAGATCTGACATCTGTATGTTGCTTTTAGGTTTAGGAAATATTATAACACCATACCTGTAGCATTATTTATGACACACCGTATTGACTTGTATGTGAAATATTCAATTTTCTTTAGGTTGTCATGTAGAAGGTACTGATTTAGCTGCTGTCTGTAAGGATGAGAAAGTCAATCAATGTACTGCACGTAAGTATCATCATTTTATCTATAACATTCAGTTTTGTTTGACAGTTGTAAATAAGATAAATTGCTACAGTGTTTAACTTGTAATTGAAACATAGGAAACTTACACTTCTTATTACAATTGATCTGATGTATTCGTACAAGGCTCTATTGATTTCGAAGAATATAAATGGTTTTGTGTATAGAATGGAATAGATGACAGCTCGGTAGGGTGTTAAACAGTAGAACACTTGACTTCCAAACTGGTTGTCATAGACTCCCTGGCTGAAGGGTATGTACACGGTGACGATATTGCTGAAGATTGATAAGTTCTTTGTCCTGCATCTCAGAGTCATTATGGGAAGTTGTCAATTGCTTGAAGGTAAGAACAAGTCAATACTGGTTGGTAACCCAGGAACACTGGTTAGGTCAATTTACCGCCGTACATAACTGAAAAGGTGTTGAAAAAAGATGTAAATCTCCCAACACTACAAGCAAATTAGGGGTTATGATGACGGAATTCATGTAACACAGCCTCATGGGTTCCGTCACATATATGGCCTGATTTGCCAGTATTTTATAAAAAAAACAACGTTGCATTAAAAAACATAGATTGTCATTTACTTTAATTCATGAGTAGAATAGTTTGACATAGAGAGCATCACCCTAGTATCTCTCTGTCCCTCTCTTGACCATTTCATCCCTTATTTATACACCTTCCATGGATGGTCATATGCTTACTGACCTTGAAACTGTTTTTAAAGGGACAAAATAATATCAACATTATTTGGTAAAGACCCAAATTTATTATTCCATGACCCTTGACCCTTCGATTCTCCAAAAGGCCGCATTTCGACCCTTAGGATTCTGGCTGACGGGTATTTTAGCTATAAAATTGTAAAATCCTGTAAAAAATTATCAAAATGACCCTTGATATTCAGCCCCTAGTGAAACTCCTAATGTGGATGTAACTAAAAATGTTATAGCTTTGCTCTCTATTCATACTTATAATTCCGAACACTTCATCTGCAGACTGATTGCAATATTGGAAGCATATTTTGCTCTGAGCTTGGACTGATATCTAACATATGAATGCTTTATTAAATGTCTTCCGATCATACCAGTACTTGATAACTTGTACACAAATGAATCCTGTCGGTAATTTCAGTTGTTTTAATTTCAAATTTTATTCCAGCTGAGACAACCAAGGCCCCAGACGTGACAGACAAACCAGGTACCACACCAGCTCCCCAAAATTCATCGAGCACTAAGTCCCCTGACAACAGCGTTAACACGGTCGAGGCGGAAAAAGGTCAAAAGTTTGATGGAGCTTCTTTCATTGGAGGAATAGTATTATGTTTGGGCATTGTCGCGATTATTTTCTTTGGTCTGAAATTTTACAGAGCAAAGACGGAGAGGAATTACCATACATTGTAAACTTTTCCTAGTCAAATTGTGCAAGCAGAATGTGTTTGAATTTTTCTAGCATTTTTTCAGGATAGAACATTTCTTTAAACTAAATATTTCAAGTAAATAATTGATGATGATTTAATGATGATTTGAACAAAAAAGGTAAAACTGCGCAGTGAAAGTCATGGAAAAATTCTTTGAAAGATTTCATACAAGTATATTTAGTTTGCTCTGAATATTAAAAAAATCTCCAAAAAAATCTGAAATTACCTACCCTATTTTTGGGGGGGGGGGTGGATGAACCCTGAAGCAAACATGTTTTTTAGGCCTAAGGTATGTGTAAATAGGGTTATTTTGTTAACAAGGATAGGTTTATGCTCTGATTTTTAAGTTATCATCTCTTTTCACCAGGAGCATTCTCATCCCTCTGTAGTGTATATTATTGTCATGTTGTATTTTTCTGTTTAATATTTGTTGATTCTTGTCTTCTTAGTAGAGTTCACTTTTTTATTTTCCACGTTTAGTTTGCATTTGTTGTACATTGTATATTTCATCATATCTGTACTACATGTACATTGTTCCTGACACAGAGATTCTGTCTACAGTGATCATGTTTGAGGCTTGACTTAATTGTTCTTTTTTATATTGTAAGACTAGATTTAATGGGTTTTTTGATGGAATCAAGAAATGGATATTACTTAATAAGTTTGTGGAATTAGTCATGATTTGAGTTGGATACCATTTGACAGAGTGATTGGTAGGCAGTATATCAGCTGTTTGTGTGCCTATTACATCAGAGTATATATCTGAAGTGATTGTAGTATGGGATACTTAATCCTCGATAAAGTTGTAACATAATCATGGTGTGTCTTGTATTATTTATATTGTTAACTGTAACCCTGAGAACGTAACAAGTCAGTACAATTTGTTCAGGAATATATTGCTGATAATTACAGAATACTTGCTTATTAAAGAGGTCATTAGAGTAATTATATACATATACATGTATATAGATTGTGGGGTTAAATGTAAGTCATGTACATGTATCTAGAGTGCAATACTTGATCTGTATCTTCTTGTAGTCCATATCACAATAGTAGCTAGATCTTTCATTTTGTTTTGTTATATTTATTTAGATATTTTTAAATTTGAGTTGGTTATATACATTGTCATTTGATTGTTCAGTATATCTTGTGACCTTTGCATTGAAAATACATTCATATGACTGGTAGGGAGCAAATTCAGTAAGAATCTCTGGTCTGGATCTCTGGTCTGGATCTCAATGTTGTTTGTATTGCATTATGATAAATGAAAGATTGAATAATAAATTGTGGACTTGTGTATACAAAGTGGTTTATACCTGTTACCAGATTTTATTGATTTGAAGTGTATGGAAACAGCTTGGACCATCTGCTGAGAACTTGAATGTAGGTTGCTTTTATATACAGAGTATGAAGAATGGATTTTCACTGCAATACATTACCTTGTAAGGATCTGATATATCGTGATTTATGTATGCTTCTCATGTGTTCAGTATGTTTTATCTTTTGTTTGAAATTACAGGAAGGTTTATTGATTATAGGATAAGTTGCCCTGTGGAACAAATATGTCGGGTTTTTTTTCTCTGTGTTTATTTCTTTATATGTTTTTATAGCATACACATTGTGGTGTGGTATGTTGTAACAAACATGATGGTTTTACTAACATATTTGCCAACAGCTTCCTATTGAGTTTACTAAACTGCTTCAGATAAACGTTGATCTGATTAATAGTTTTTGCTTCAGTTCGTACTATTTTGTTATGTGTTCTATGTTGTTTTTAAAGTGTTCATCTTGTAAGTTAACAAGTACATATTCAGTCATTAAAACAATTGGGGTGGTACGTCACTGAAGAATTTAAAATACTGTATACATGTATATATGTTAATATCTTATGTTGGTAATGTTTGATCTGTTGTTGTTTTGTTGTTAAATAAGTTTGTTGCTTCATGTTATTGGCACATGTTGTCATTTAGATCACAGAATATAACATTCAGATGTTTTCCATGTACAATTATTATATGTTTCCACAGTAACCAAAGGTGAGAAAAGTTTTAATTCTGTAGCCAAAAATATTGATACAATATAAGCAAGCACACTATAGTGCTTAATTGTTGTTATATTTTAGTAAACATTAGATATCTATATCATCTATATCATCAAGTATTGATTTGCACATATTATTAATTGATTGCTTTAAATTGCTTATAAACGTATTCTGCAGACTCGGTGTAATGTTTCTAAGATTTTGTTTTAATATCTATATGGAGTCTTAATTAGTGACAACACTTGTATTCCGTCATATAGATGTACCAAGTTCTGTTTGTTGTAACATTGTCTAAGATTTATTTTTATAATTCTTGCCCCGATCTTCCAAAGCATCTCAATTCGAGCTAAATCTCAGCTAAAATATTGTCTCAAATCGTTTAGATTTTTACTCATCTGAGATCGGACTCAAAAACCGTATTTTAAAACGAAAAAGATGAGATGAGTTTTTTTCTCAATTTTTTTTCAAGAGATTCAAATGAGATTTGTCTCAATCTCAGTCTCTATTTTAAGCAAAATCTCATATTGAGCTGAGATTTCTATTTGAGATGCTTTAATAGATTGGGGCCTTGAGTGATATAAATGGTGCACGCAAGTTACTGAATCTGTTGAGATTGTTTTCAAAAAACAAACATTTATTTGTATCTCTGTATTAAAGGTTACTTGTTTTATAAATCGATTAATGTTTTACCACTCATGTCCTTTATTTTCATTTATCTGGAGAACCATACAGAAATTAGTTTAATGTTACATATATTGTATTATTCTAGAGTGCTCTATATCTGCCTTTGACAGCATTAAATTGTGTCTTTGAATTGTTAAATATTTTCTATAATATGTAACTAATATAAATCTGTGCTCATATTTTTGTAACACATTTTTCAATGTGCCTTTTCATGGTCCTAATTATTGTGAGAGAAATTGGTGTTTTTGCTTATCAGCAATGAAGGGAAGCCAGGAAACACATTTTGGCTGTCCATCGTATTCCTCTCCTATCTTCACAATATAGTCCAGATGTGTATGTAAACGGAACAGTTATTAACCTTGTTTGTAGTGTAGCACGTACTTAACACAGTCAAGGAATTACATAACAGGCCAGAATGCAGAAATATTCAATAATTAGTATTGGTTATTCAATACTACAATTTTCAGTTGAAGAAAAATGTGCAATTCTGTTCGTGTTACACAACCATTTTTTAAATAATTCCAAAATATTCGTAAATACTACAAAATAGTTCCCATGCCTTCATTGAATAGTTCAGAGTAATTTAGTATTACTAAAGTTAAATTGAAATGTTTTATTTTGTCTCTTTACAAGTTTACCATCTTGATTTTACATGTTTGGAATATTGATATAAATTAGTTTTTGACTGTTGCATTGTTTAGAAATTCTATGAACAATAAAACATGCATTTATAATAAGACGACATTTACAGCAACAAGTGGTGCTTAACATGTGTTCAGAAATTGTGTTAAAGACCATGGTGTATTTGTTTACATTGACAAATTGTATGTATTTAATGTCAGTTATGGAGAATTTTCTCACAAATGAAACATTATGTATTTCAGAATTTGCCTTTGACAATTTTCTCAATGAACGATAGATGCGTATATACTTAACGCCATTAAAAACGCAACCAAAAAATGTGCATAATTATAGATATACAATGTATCAAAGGCAAAACTATTGTTTATTTGCCAAACATAATTTCATAAAATTAATCAATAATGAAATGAAAAATAATTGGACTAGAGTTTGATAAATATTTGATAAGAATGAACTCATATATAAATGTAACACACTTTTGACAGGTGGTACTACAAAATGATGCATAGTTCAAATAGTAGCGTTTTTAATGGCGTCAAGTATAGAATGTACGCAAACATAGGTGCACCATGTGGTGAAACAGTTTTGAAAATAATTAATTCTTATGGGATGTATACCTACAAAAATGCAGTTTATGGTTGTAATAATAACAGTTATGTACAATGTATGTGCCTACAAAGATACCTTCTATAGCTGAAGATTAATATGTTTTATAGAACCACATTTGGAGCAAGTCACTTCGGCTTGATGCAGTTTGTCTAGAAATCCTATTTGCAGCATATTGGTATCACCCGTGTAGCACAATTTTAGCTAGTAGAATGTTATATATTTTGGTAACAGGGGTAAATAAGTAAGTATTGTGTTGTAAGTAGCTACATTCATATTATCTTCACATTGTATAAAGTGAACCTTAGATAGTTCCCACATCTATAATATTTACCTCCCTTGCTATTAATCATCAGCCATTCTGATAGGCAAAACTGATACTTTCCCTTATAGGAGTAATTTCCAAATGTGTGATAATTGAGAAAATACCAAGAGAATTCACGTGTGACAGTCACTTTTTGTTCAGCTCACTGAGCCAACTGCTCACATGTGCGTTATAAATAATTTTTTGTTTTATATCTGATAAGTTTACCAATGTTTACATTATATTACCTTTAAACTGGAAGTTTGCCTATCAATATGGCCGACAATTAAGAACAAGGGAGGTAAATATTGTAAATGTGGGAACGATCTATTCTCATGTAGAATCAGTAAGTCAGTGGGTATCTCTTATTTCTCCACATAGTTTGTAGTGATCCATTTTCATGTAGAATCAGCTAGTCAGTAGCTTTCTGTGATCTAATGGGTAATCACATTCCATTATCAAATCTCCATGGTGACGACACGGCTATGATATTAGTAATGTTTAACATGTGCCACAATTCAAGTTACGACTCCTAATTTAGGATGGCTTTTAATTGGACTGAAAGCGTTTATCTCTATGTATGTACATTTGAGTAACATATTACTGCATTTTTCCTAGTACATGATAATATAAATCGCTTACATCTTTGATATTCTATTTACTATCTGATTTCCTCAATTTAGTGAAGTGTAGCAGTTTTAGTTAATTAACTATACTTCTATGACCAGACACTATACTGCAGACCTGCTACAAAAAAACATCATTTTACTTTTGCTAATTTTAGTGATAGGGGAAAGGCTATATATTGCTGTTTGACTCTGCTTTTCTGTTTCAGCTTGACTATTTGTTTCTGTTGCTTGTTTTTGTTTTAGAATTCCAGAGTAATATTGTCTCAGAAATGTAAAGGTGTTTTGAAACTTTTTATCTATCTTGCAATATTGCTACTAATGTACATTGTAGATTTGGTATGTCCTTACAAAAAAAGCTTGTTTTAACATCTTCCTTGTTGGGTAATGTTTTTGTATCGGTTTAACTCTTTGTTTCATGTTCATGATAAGAGTATTTATAAATAAATGGTAGTTAACATTTGAAAAAAAACTCGAGCATAGATTATGCCATCAAGAATAAACTTTGTGTAAATGATCAATGAATGCCTCCAAGATTCGAAAGTTGGACATAAAATTTGTAAAATTGCAATATAATCTACCTTAGAAAAGGTCTGTCCAATTTTTTTTTTTAATTTAGTGTTTTGCTGACGAATTTCTATTTCCTCTCAGAAATTGAACAATCTCGGTGTTGTTTCGAGGTATATTTTTATCTGTTATGGTACATATAACAATGTTGTAAATGTGTAAATAAAACAATTGTTACAATTATTTTTCATGGTGTTGTTGTCTTGCCTGCTTAGTCTGTATGCCCCTGTAACTTAAATTTACTTTACACAACTTCAGTGATGTACATAGGGTCTCAATTTCACCAGTCTTAAATTGAGATTTTGGCGTACTCACATGGTTTTGCTATTTGCATCACATGGTTTTGCTATTTTGCATATCAGTGTTGTGTAAACAAACCAAATCTTATGTTAACCACCAAGGCAATTTCTCAAAAACCAAACAATGTTTGTAACCTGGACGCCGATTGGTGAACCTTTCGATAATAGGGTGCGTTACCTTACCGAAATCCACTGAATTTCAGTGAATTTACTGAAATCCATTTTGGATCTGGAGTGACCAGCAATTGTAACATCTCAGCATTGTTTATGTTGCACAACAAATCTTATCCTTCAAATTGCACCGACCATCTTTTTTCAAGACATTTCTCGTTTCAAATAAAATATTCACCATTCTTGTGTACTGAAAGTGCTACAAAACACGCACATAAATGGTAGTGATGGAAGTCCAGGTATGTACACACAAGCAGGGCCGTAAATTACATGGAGGCATGTAGGCAGTTGCCTCCTATTGCGGGCTGAAAAAAAAATCATTTTTTGTCTAAAAAGGGTCCAAAAAATTTACGGCCCTGACAAGTGGTGAACAAAATAAGTATTCCGGATTCACTTAAAATTGGAGATTTGTGGTCGACGACAGATTTCGGTTAATATCTTTATGACACTGGTACCAGTCTTCTATCTCAAATTGGAAGTCTGCATGATGATCTTAACTTGAGCTTCATTACCTTGTTATTTTGAATGCAATACAAGTGTCCATGAATATTTTTCATATTGTGTCGAGTAGTCAAAAATACAACATAAAAGGCCAATGCAAATCATATTGAAAGCTTGAATTTAGCCGAGCCTGTATGCATCGGGGGTGGAGAACAAATGTCTTCAGACTGACTGCCACAGATTATACACCTTGCCTGGGTACAAACCTACCACCTCCAGAGTGGCATTTAAGCGCTAGACAGACTGGCACAGATCATACACCTTGCCTGGGTACAAACCTACCACCTCCAGAGAGGCATTCAAGTGCTAGACAGACTGGCACAGATCAGACACCTTGCCTGGGTACAAACCTACCACCTCCAGAGAGGCATTCAAGTGCTAGACAGACTGGCACAGATCAGACGCCTTGCCTGGGTACAAACCTACCACCTCCAGAGGCATTCAAGTGCTAGACAGACTGGCACAGATCAGACACCTTGCCTGGGTACAAACCTACCACCTCCAGGGTGGCATTCAAGCGCTAGACAGACTGGCACAGATCAGACACCTTGCCTGGGTACAAACCTACCACCTCCAGAGTGGCATTTAAGCGCTAGACAGACTGGCACAGATCATACACCTTGCCCGTGTACAAACCTACCACCTCCAGAGAGGCATTCAAGTGCTAGACAGACTGGCACAGATCAGACACCTTGCCTGGGTACAAACCTACCACCTCCAGAGGCATTCAAGTGCTAGACAGACTGGCACAGATCAGACGCCTTGCCTGGGTACAAACCTACCACCTCCAGAGGCATTCAAGTGCTAGACAGACTGAGTAAAACAAGGGTGAAATGTTGTATCAGGTTCTTATAATTAAAAACCAACCATGTAATGATAATACATGTATCTACTTTATTTGTAATCTTTGTAGCAAAACATTAAAGCATACTTGCCAAGACTTGAACTGTTATGGTAAGCTTCCATACAAAACAAGGTAAATGAACAATGAACAAATAACATGTAATAGTAATGATTAAATCTGAGAAAGAATTGTAACAGAGTAATGTAACAGTAACCCGATGAGACAAATGGGGATTGCATAACACAATTACCTGACTGTAAGTCTAACAACTGTCTCGGTGGAATTTCTGTTGTGAGAAAGTAACACTGTTAATATCAATTTATTTCTGACTATTTCACATATGTGTAAAACCTAATTAAATTACATGTACATCATTTATTCCCAGTTAACCAAAAATGTTCAGATTTTCATACAAAAAGGTAGAATTCACGAAGGTATCCAGTAGCAACATATACATTGGTCAATGTACAAAATCTAGCACTTAACAGCATATGTCCCATAGCAATGTAAGTAAATCAAATACAAAATATCAAACTACTTGTCAAAGGCTCAGCCTTCAGTAACCAAAACAGAAATCAAAATAGATTCTTCATTGAGTACATCTTAACTAAAATGCAAAAACATGGATGCAAAGATATAAAACTAGTTGACATCACATATGAACAGTTATATTGCATAACAAACATTTTCCTTGGATGCAAGCCATTTGTTGCAATGCAGACATGCAAACAAATAGACTCTTCATTTGTTCAATTTCTATCATACACTTTGACACTGTATACTACAGATCAAGATAATCACACTTCAAGTTTGGTCGCCTTGTTCAATAGCTATAGTTTTATTACTGTCTCCATTCAGAAGACTTTTTTGTACTAATTTTTGTGAGTCTTTAACACAGGAAGTAGCTGCTGGTTCCCCGACATCTCCATTGACTTCCATCTTAGTTGGTTCCCCTTCTGCAGTGGTTCCGTCACCCGTAACTGTATGAGAGCAAACTTTAGCATCCCATCCACATGTATAGAGAGTATTCTCCCCTGACCAGGACACTCCTTGCACAAAATCACTATGTGATGTACTTCTGTAGCTGTAAATATGAAATAAATACACCAAACATTAGTTCAAATAGTTGTGCCAGGTTTTTCCCTAGGATTTTTTCATTTAGGGGTCATTGGGCCCTCATGTTTGACAAATTGGGGGTCCTTAGTTAATGTGTAGTGTCCACAGTTTATACTTCATACATGACAAAAGTTTATTTTAGGGGTCCCAAGGATGCACAATAAGTTGAAAATGGGAGTCCCAAAAAAGAATAGGGCATCAGGGAAATCCATGGGTACAAATAATTCATGGTTCTATTATCAATATAACAGACTTTTCTGGCTTATTTTAATCATTCCTGGGTATCAGTTGTTGCTAAGGTTGTATGCCTTATAACTTACTCCTATGGATTATGATTACTCTCCATTTGCAAAACAAAATTATTCCAATTAATTCTGTAATCACTCTCTGCATTATAACTATCATACAGCTGGTATTTCTATCTTTAGACAGGTAAAATCAATATGACCTGAAAGCCAATCAGGGGGTTGCTGACAACACGTAGCTCATGTACAGTAATACTGACAGGGCAATATTCAAGCAAACATTATACAAATGTGAAAGTGACTGTGTTAAAGATTACATAGGAAAGCTCCTGTCTGTTTTTAGCATTATCGTCACATGATTGTACCAACCAAGCAATATGAATATCATGTCCAGTAGAGATAGCCAAGAATAATATTTACTCAAGACTTTTCATTGATAATGCCGAAGGTTAGACAAAGTAAGTTAATTTCTAATTGTGCAGCGTGATTCACCACAGGACTTGTTCAAATTGACAAATAGAAATGTCATCAACAAAGTAAAACTGAATTAAAGATAATGCATACACTTGTTTCGGTTGCCCTGACGATATATCTACAACCATTACAGTACAATCCTCTGATGCTGTAGCAACTCTTGTGTTTCTGAAAATAAAGTTATACAGGTCAAAATAATTGGTTTTACTATAAAACCCCAGAGCTCAAAATTAACACAATCCTAATTTGACTGAAGGAAAGCATTTGCAACTTAAATCTATGAATCTAGCTATTAGCAATACATATTTTACAGTTACGGTAGAGATGGAAGTTTAACACATTTGAGATATTTTCATCTAGAATGTGACATAAGTCAAATCATACAGGCACTGCAATCACAAAATCTATTGCTATATATAATCATTTTAATGTTACCAGATACTTGCTTTACGAGATCATCCAGCAACATAAAGTCCGAATTGTAAGTCATAAGAAGTGTTTCTATAATTAAAACTACATTTTAATCCCATTTTCCCATAAGCAACATAATCATAAAGGAATATATACCAGATACTTGACATAGTCATCAAAACAAGATGTATATTAAAGATGATGTAATTCACTGAATTACAATAATGGACCACTGGAAACATTTGGACCAAGAAATAAACAGGGCTCAAGGTGTTAAACAAGACTGGAGAACAGTCTCAAAACTCGAGCATCTAATTGGTTGCTTTGGAGCTCAGTCCTGAAATTAATCGATGGCAAGGCTGCATTCTGAGACTGGTTTCAAACCCAATGGCTAAACGATGGGCTAGTGTGCTGTGGCCCCATCATGATGGTTTAATTTTGTAACGCAATTTAATGAGCGATATCATTGACAATTAAGCAGATAACCATTTTTGACATACCTGTGGGATGAGAATTGTAGGCTGGTGATGCCTCTATGATGTGGAGTAATGGAAACATTTTCTGTAACTGCGGCTCTCGTATCCTTGACAACAAGTTGACCTGCATCACTTCCTACACCGTATGAATGTTCCACACCAGGCTGCCAGGCAATACAAGTAGGTATACTATTCAATGGAGATATATCTACAAGAAAACGCAAAGGTGTTACTAAATTTAGTATGAGACTAGGACACAATATTCCAATAACTCACCTGTGAAACAGGTGACCATACACAGTCATAAACATGTGTGGATTATTCAGACGGGGGTCACTACATGGTTGAGAAGCTTCACACAAACCTGTACCACAATCTATACAAAACAGAGGCGCGTTTTTTAGATGTAGGAAAAATAGAATTCTACCTAGCGCTACGTAGGGAAATTAGCGGTGCTGTTTCTTAAACGTAGGAAAAGTAGCCCCATTGGTAGCATGATCTGACAGTGCTAGCTTTGCTAAACAAAATGACGTCCATACGAATAGTGTCATATGGTCTGGCAGGCGCCATTTTGTAGCTAGCGAAGCTACCTTTTCTACATAGGCTAACTTTTCACGATTACTTCCCCTACCTCTAAAAAACGCACCTCAGTAGCGCACAATGTCAGACACAGTTACAGTAACACATTCAGACATATCAGTCAGGGTTTAGTCTAATTTGTCTACCTAATGTCAGTTAATAAATTTCTTCCCAAAAGTAAAACATATAAGGTTATGATTTAATCTGCTCTTCACATCAAATTAGCTAATAGAACTGCTAGAAAAAATGTAGACTCAAACAAAGGTATGAACATAAATAATCTCAACAGTGTCAAATATTTGTTAGAAAAGAACTTACCTAATCGTGACACAGGTTTGTTGTTTCTTGTATCCCATAAACATACAGTACCATCTTGAGATGCCGTTAGAAATACATTAGGCTTCTCTGGATGATTATGAACACAATAGATGGCATCAGAGTGAGCTGCAAATAGCAAATGTATACATAATTATAGACTGTGTCAAATTTTACCCTGGAAATGGAATATGTACGCATAATTATAGACTGTGTCAAATTTTACCCTGGAAATGGAATATGTACGCATAATTATAGACTGTGTCAAATTTTACCTGGAAATGGAATACGTACGCATAATTATAGACTGCGTCAAATTTTACCTGGAAATGGGATATGTACTCATAATTATAGACCGTGTCACATTTTACCTGGAAATGGGATATGTACTCATAATTATAGACTGTGTCAAATTTTACCTTGAAATGGGATATGTACTCATAATTATAGACTGTGTCAAATTTTACCAGCCATGAAAGGCTATGGAGCCTATGGTACAAAAAATGGAAATGTCACAATAAATTTTGTTCAGTCTGCTAAACTTTGGAGTAAGCATCATGTAGAGCATTTAGTTTCTGTATCAATTATTTACATCCTTACAATACTGGCTAAAACATTATATTCACTACAACAATATATAGTTCCCTGGTTGAAAGATCATTATGCAATAAAAACAAGCTAACACAAAGCGCTACATTCTATGGAACCTTAGATAACATGATGTAGTACAGACATAGCAAGGATGTAATACATTCAGATATTTTGATTTAAATTTGACTTATCACAATATATCAAGAAACTGTATAAACAGTCTCAACAACTATAGTTTTGCACTAAATCCTCAATATACACATTCTTCATCATACTGCCAGGTGGTGTATCAACTTATATTTGTGAAATATCCTGGTACTAACCTGTGTATGTGTGAATAGAAGAAAATGTCTCAAGATCCCATACCTTTACACTGAAATAGAAAAATGAACCTGTAAATCACAATGTACTACCAAGAATTTCCATTAATTTAAAAGCTTGCCAAAGTTATCTTGAAATTTCCACACATTACACTGAAATACAATACGCATCGAATGAAACTGCATCTGTAAATATATTTCCTAAATCGAAAAAAAATCACCGAGTATTTTAGTGAATTGAAATAAAATTAAGTTTTGTGATATTTTCATATTAATCAATGTTGTTTGACAAATGTCAGTCAAGCTATTTAAATCACAATGATTCAACTTTATGGAGTTTTATTTATTAAAACAATGAGTATTTGAACCAATTTGCTCTAAGATTCACATTGGATCAATGCTTATGAAAGTAGAGCCTCTAGTCTTATATCAATAACAACCACTCAAATTGAAAATGATATTCACACTAAGAGCAACTAAACAAAGCAATCCTTAGCATACTAACCATTTGTCATGACTTGCAGACAATACAGTGTTACCACTTGGACATACACACACTGAGGAGACAATATCGTCATGTTCTGTGGCAGAACTTTGTTGTATAAATGTATGTAGATTATCTGTTAATTCCCACAATGCAACACCACCTGGAATCATATAAATGTTAAGACATTTAATTTCTACACACTGCAAATCTAACTCAAAAACTCAGCTGTTCAGTTACCTTAGAACAGTGTGTGATTTTGACTGTAGATTTTACAGTAGAATTAAGTGACCTACCACCAATACCTATTCATAACATAACCCTCTTCAGTGGTCTGAACTCACAAAATTCAGCGCTCCATAAATTGATACACATACAAGTAGACAATTTATATCTTAATTTGCCACTATCAATTTCAAATGATTTTAACCTCATATTTTCACCAGTCTGTTTAGAAATTCATTTATTCTCATCATAAAGAATGGGGACGCATTACATGTAAATTTTGCTAACAAGATAAGCTGGATAAAATTAATCAAAGTTTAAAGTTGACTTCATGCAGCAGAATCACACGATTTTACATCATCAGAAGCACTCGTAAGATTTATTCAATGTTTATCCAAGTAGGTATAGTTGTCTGGCACCTAACCCAGGATATTTAAGTATCAGTATACAGTATTTCAACATGGTTCATTTACTTTGAATGATATGTGTGCACTATATGGTTGTTTAATACTGCATTTATACAAACTTTGTGTTGTTACTGTTGGTATGTAGCAAATATGATTATATATCACATAATAAGCAATGTACATATTTCATGGAAAACATTTTTGTTTTAAAATCACTAACAGGTACAACTACCATGAAACACATGAATACATACACTTGCCGAAAACATTTCCACTTAATTAGGTCTCACCTACAGATTAAAACTACCAAATTTGAAAGCTATTATGAGTACATGATAAAATTCAAATGACAGCCAATTGCCAATACAGTACAAATGTAGTAATATCAGGCAGCTGATATTTGTGTTTGGAAGAATTTCGCTGCATCAAACAGAAAATAATCAAATAAATTCTTATTTCTTTCCAAAAATCAATATTTGAGATATCAAATATATGTGAATAATTAAGGAACTGTGAATCACTTTAATATGCAGCGCGTGAATACACATGTAATTCCGGTAAGGCTTCAACTTTATAATCAACAAATATTTATATATATGGAGCAAATGAAATAACGTAATTAATATTGCTCCATACTAAAGCAGCTATGCTCAAACTCAGCAATCATACATTAATATTCCAACCAAAGAAAACAATGTGACACACTTATTTTTAATTCATGGCTGTTATTTAGTATTAATTAACTCAGCTCACGGGAAGTAATTCGAATACAGCTGGACTGGTGTTTAAAATGATTATCAACAAATGATCTATACTAGTACTGACAGGACACATTCATTCCATCGGGCATTTAAACTATGTAATAATAGTAAACAGTACATACAAAGTTCATTCAATGGTTAGGGTTGAATGTACACACTGTATATTTGTCTGTAGAATTAAACATTAAGCATAGATAGCATATTGTCACAGTAATAATCAAATATGGATAGGAAAAATGGTAAATCATTTATGTAAGGTTTACAAAAAAATACTTTGAATGATACCAAATTGTGAAACCATGCATTGTAAGTTATAGTACATTTATTTACTTTAATAGCGTAATAAATATTATATATTACAGGTATATTACATTATGAGAGTTAAACTTCACATCATATCTCATAAATGAATAAACTACTGCTGTACAGTGTGAATACATCACCGCACTCCACACCAAGCATGATATACATATTTTGGATCACACAGTGACTGAAATTTCATTATTATTTGTTGGGGAAAAGCCACAGGAATTAGAGAAAAAACAGCCTAATAGTTTTGTCGAGGAGTAAAACAGCAGCCCCTAACAATGAATAGGGATAAAACCTACATTTAAACTTTAAAGTTAAATCTGGCTATTAAATCTGGCTACATATCAAGGAGAAATGTGATCTTCACTGTAAAGAGGTCACCAAAGGTTTAAATGCACTATTAGTTTTTTAAGCAGAAAAGAAAATCCCCAGCAAAAATCGAAGCATGATATAAATATACACATGCAGTATTTATTTGTTTGTTAACAATGACAAAGTTTTCATGGAATGTTAAAATGGCAAATAACGACAGAAGAATGCTCTAATGTATAATTGATGAGGCACTGATATGAACTTGTTCAAAAAATGACAACGAAACAATGCTAGAATTATTACCAATGCAAAGCAACAAATGCATAAATATAAACAAGATTTCATGACACAGAACACTGTTGTTAGGCGTAAAAAAGTGTTTGTTTCAGGATTCCTGACCTACCCTATTTTTGCCTCGACCCTAGAACATTTTTTTGGTGTGTTAACATTTTATTCTTTTTGGTATATATTCCTGCTATAGAGCATTATATTCACCTTGATTAAACATTATCCATGTTAAAAGAGCAAGGGGACTTGTCTTTTAACAGATATTCATTTAAATCTATGTTTAATGTGCTTGGTTTGAAAATAAAAAGAATCTTAAAAAAAATATTCCAACCTTCTTACCCAGGGGCCTGAAACAAACATTTTTTTAAGGCCTAACTATAAATATAAAAGAAAACATAAATACAGTAAACTAATACATAAAACACCTGTCACTTACAGACCACTACAAGCTACCAGTATGTTTAATATAGTCTACTTCACACATTCACAACTAACTACTCTACATAAAGACTAATATAAATAAGCGTTTTACTAACAACAGGTCATAAATTACCATATAAAACTACATTTACCAATCATGTTACAGATATGGATAAAGAATGTTTACCAAGTGTTTAAGTTATGCTGAAATTTTATACTTCAATTATCACATGTAATGAGGTTATACTTACACTTTTAAAGTAAAACAGATTTGGAAATAAATATTTCTGTTTGAATGCCGCATATTTAAATGATTTTTTAAATCTGAACTGTGGGCTGCAATTTATCACTATCACATTGTCATTTAATTTGAATACATATAATGATAATGAAATTTTATAAAATGAATGTTATTTTGCTGACAGCATGATTTAAGGATGATGGTACATAACAATGAACATTAACTCGCCAGATATTTACATAATCACTTCTTCTGACCAAATTATTAGCAAAAATAAACAATTTGAAATCATGAATAAAAAAGCCATCAACACTGGGCTATGGTCCTAAATCTGGCATTCACGATAATCACAGGTATGACTGGTATGAGTGTGTAAAATTAATGGTACTAAAGCATATAATTTCTGTACTTAGGTAAAAGTTGTAAAATAATTATTTATGGAAAACAAAAAAATCCTATGAGCAGATGATTAGAAGAAAATACATGTACAGTACCACATTTGACCTATTCAACACATTAGCCACACCCTAGTCCAGCCACGGACGTTACGTCTCTATACTGTCGCTGTACAACGTCCTGCTAAACCATTCACAAAAGTAAATAGAAGTTGGACACCGCCGGTCTTTCCACTGCATTTACTCTTATTTTTGTGAACAGATATATGCTTTGTGTGCAATAAAAACTGTACGACATAAAATTGTAGCTTTTCGTTGATTTATTTGTCTTTTCGACACAATATTTTCATGGATACGACTTGTTTTGTAAAAAAAATAGTGAATCAATCACCTGTTAAAATAAGAAGATGGGAGAGTTGCTATGGAGGTGGTGCGCACATAGTTATTACCCTACTAAGATCATTGTCGATATTGCTATTATTTGTTCCTTCTTGAGCCAATACTGAAAGTGATATATATCACGAATTCGATCAAAAGTTGTTTCAACGTTAAAATCCATCATGTATTGCTACTTTGACGGGCGAAATTGGCGAGAGCGCGAATGTCAACATACAGTTTGTAAGGTGAATAGTTTACTTGCGCACCGTGGGCGGAGTTACGTTTGATTGACAGATATTTTAGCGACAATGTTTGCAGTCATAAACATTTGACCCCTGTCTTCTTGTCGAAGTGATTGTGAGGCACTCAGATGCGCTAGAAATTCGCCTGTTCGGTCGATAATAAAGACGCCATAATAGTGCCGTTAAAATCATGCGGCATAATCCCAGGTTTTTACTATAGACTTGTGCGTGGCTCTGTTACGAACGACGTGTGTAAAAGTCGGAGTACAGAGACACGTATGCGGGGCTAGCCACACCCCTACATATTTCAGAGACACTGGTCTGAAACTTTCAAAATTCCATTGTTTTTCTGCAGCAGAACCAAAAGTCCAAATTTTAATTCAAGTAAACACATGCTGTGACTATACCATACATTTAGAGGTCAAGTGAAAAGAATGGACAAGGCTTAAACCCATACACCAAGAGTACAGCTTATACAATGCTACCAAACTGTATAACATGAGTTAGCACTTGTCACCCACAATGCATGTTAATTAGCGACATTGCAATAAATAGTGCGCCAAATTTAATAGTAACCAACATTAATTTAGCATTATGAGAATATAACTGAGGCATATCTATATAATAATGCTGCCAATAAAGGCCAAAGGTACAAACACGAAATTAATATCAAAATGGAGAAAATATGTTTACAGTTTCAATCAATATCTCTCCATTCTATGCTATTTGAATTAATATTTTTATCCAAATTATAAATTATAGTCATCCTGGAAAAATCCATAGAATGTTCCAAAATAATTGAGTTCTTACTTACAAAATTTAATGTAGACATGAGGTTATGTCATCTAAGGAATGGTTATATGCTATTCTAGTAACTTAGTCTTGGAGATTTCAGAAAGGTTGCAAAATTAATCTAAAATTTTTCTGTTGATTATTTGCATCACAACTGATTTTAAGATTGCAAAAAATATATATTATATAAGACTGCATTTTTCTTGTTGCTGTAAGTTTATCATGAACATCTGGAGTGACCACGCTTAATTTTCTTTCAATTGGAAATAAAACTGACAATATATTCTCATTAAATGATCTGTTTAAGTGACTGAAGTAGTATCTATCTAAAAACAAATTGAATAAAATAACAGTAGAATTACCTGTATCCATGGCAACAAGAACCCTTGTATCATCAACCCAGCAAGCATCACTAAGTCCAGCCTCTAACTGTACTCCTGCTGTACATTTTTCAACATCAGGTGCTAGTTCTGGATTCTGGTAATACCACAGCGAGCCATACCAGTATCTACCAGTTAAACTGGAGGCTCCAAGTAATATACCGCCATCTGTGAAAATAATTTTGCATTTTTTATTTATATTCACTTTCATTTGGCAGGGCACACATTTGCAGTTGATCCTTGTTTCTATAAACATACTAAACATTTCTCAAAAATGGTGTATAGTTGTCATAATTGATTAAAATCAGAATAAAAGTCAAAACTTCTTCATATAAAGTTGACTAAAATTTCTGCTTTTCAACTTTTAAAGACACAAATTTCCCCATTTGCAAGTATGGGTATCAGGACTCAAAAGCTGTCTATTACCCTGTTTGGTTTATTTGTGTTAATAGGGTTAAATTATAACTAAAAGTTTATAAGCGCAATAGTAAATATACCATTGATGACCAAATGAAAAAGTATGTGAGGTGGTAAGCTGGATATTTTTCTGTCTAAATTTGTTTTAATATTAAACATCAATACTGAGGCAGTAATAAATTTTTTCTTCAGAATTCATAAAAATAGGGTCTTGAAAAGACTGGGATTGATCATGTTACCTGAACCATAAATAATTTTGTAAGACCCAACCTCCTCTTACAGATACTCATTCTTGTAGCAGTTTAACATATAAAACCAGGGCCTAGAATTATAACCAATACTTACACTCAGCACTCAAATCACTAAATTTACTCTTATGAGACTGATAATGGAAATGTGAGCGTGGAAAATGCATGAAAATGTCAATTGAGTGCTGAATATTCTTTTTGGTTATTTTTCTTTGAGATTTCTGTATGAGAGTATTTATTGGGTCTGAGTGCCACACTCCTCACTCAAGACTTAATAATTACTCCCAGATCTAATATAACACTCAAATCTCTACGAAAATTGTCCTTAAAGAGTATTAAGCACTCATTAAGTCATTTAACATTATTATACATTTTCACGGTCTACATGACTATGAGTCACTATCCGACTCATAAGTGCAAATTTAGTGATTTGAGTGCAAGTATCCGTTTTTATTCCGGGCCCAGAACAGTAAAGAGCCACAATCTAACGGTGGCAAAACATATATCATGTTACAATTTTCCCATTTTTAGGAACCCTAATAATTTCTTGCCATGACCTTTTGCAATAATTATATAATGGCCAGCTTCCGACTTAGATTTCAAAATAGGAGAACAGAAAAGGTTCCAGAAAAAAAGTAATTTAACAATAAATGGTATCCAGAACAAAACAAGGAATTAAGCCAAAAAGGAGTACTGTAAATAGTATAAATTTATTTTTCTATGTAAAATTTACAGGTATTCCGGCTAGTCGTATGACCCCTATTTTTGTAGTCAATTTTGAGAATGTGTCAACTATCGCTGATCGATAAAGTGGTGGAAACGATACGTATCAAGCGCGCGCTAAGGATTGTAGGTAAATTATAAATTTCTTGTTATCGTTTCACTGATGTCAGCCTGTTTGAAGTGTTTCCAATCCATGGTTTATAAATTATATGTCCATGACCAAATTAACAAATGCCTGCAACAGGAAGTCATTCCCCATCACTCAAACAAAAATAAATTCCTTCCCTCTTATTGATAAATGTCAGACTGGCCGACTTAACAGAGTACATGTGTTAATTCTTATTACACTATAATTTATAGTAGATCACCAATCCCAGCCATGACCTGTATAATGTATTATAACAGGAGTACATTTGCGGAGCAAGTACTTTAACCACTAGTCACAAAGAAGACATTTATCATACGGATTTATTAAACGGTGTGTGAACCACGTGTTTACATTTTCATTACCGAGCAATCAGAAACAATGAAGTTATGTTTACAATGTAACGGAAAAATTAACAGTGGGTGGGGTAACAATCAACGCTATTTATAACGATTTCTGAGGAATAACACGTCTAATATAGATAAAATAACAGCTTACCTTTGTGACACTGCACAACCTCCAAATGTCTATCCATAGCTGCGGGTGTTTGATCCATTCCAACTCAAGCGAATCAGGTTAAAAATGTAGCAAAACCATGTGCGAAAATAGAAATTCGTAATCGGTCGCCCGTGAAATTCACCTATCGTAAGAATTACTACTGTACGTTACTTCTTCTCTCGAGACAGGGGTGGATCTTTGGAGGCTCTTACCGAAGAGTTTAATTTATTTTATCTAATTTTCCTTGATTGCATATTTTAACGAAACATATACAACAGTAAGGTTATAGAACAGAACATAACAAAAGAAACAGGATTGGCAAGATTTACAAATGGATATGACCGAGACATTACAGTTTGACATATCATTATGGTTTAAATATGTCCACCTGTGCATGAACATACATAATTCAACTTCAAAAGAAAGTTTGAAAAACACCTCTTGAAATATGACTATAGATTGCACTAAAGACGTCCGATGTTTACTGACTATCTTAACTTATAACGTATGTACTCAACAGAGCAGATATACACCCCTATCAGCACAGGTTTTTAATAAGAAAATTCCTGCTAGATTTGATAACAACACTTTATTTCATCTTCATACAGCCGTTTTATTAAAATACAAAAATAGCAATAGTTTACATACATTTATTTATATTGTCACGGACATATAAAACGGTTTATATGTCCGTGATATTGTACATTCCTTGGAAATATTATTATTTTAGGATGCGAATTGGTTTATCTCGAATTAGCTTGGTAGCGAAACGTCATGACTGGCTGAGTACACTTTTTTCTGGTGCATTTCAACAAGAAAAGGGTTACATTTGAGTAGTGAGGTACTGTTTTTCATCACTTCAATTTGATGGTAATTGTTCGAAATATAAAGCACAGGTTCTGTTCTTCACTTTAACCCGCATCGTCAGTATTACTGATTGTCTTTATATTCGGATATGTTCATTTTCGGATAAAGAAATGCATTATTATCTGACATTCATTTGATTGTCAGATTAAATTTTACTTCAAATACTGTTCATCTGATAGTGTCATTAACCTTTAGGCCTATAGTTATTAATAAATTCCAATCGCTTAATATTTGTTTAATGTCCTGTAGGTAAACTATGGGTTTGTGCTACATTCAAGTATCGATACTTGTGCTTTTTAATGACATCAATTTCTGAGAGTATCAGATTGCCATTATGTGTCTGAATTTTGTGGCAGCTTGTGAGAATTAGTTCCTGATGTCATTACATATCAGTCATGTTTGGATCTAACAGATATGTTTGAATTTCCTCTGGACTGCCAATGCCCAACGATTTTACAGAGTGAAATGAAATTTTCAAATGGTAAAATATTATGTATTAATTTGCAGGTATAGTAGCTAAGCCCACTTCATTTAGTTTCACAACTGCATAATAACTTTTCTTATTAATATGATGTCTGTTATAATAATCCTGTCTTTTTTATTTCAGATTTACCTGGAAAGATATTCATCTCGGTATTGGCAATAATTTGAGTTAGATGCTGAGAAAGAAACATCACATGCACTACATGTTACATATTTGTGTTTTATAAGTTCATTTTCAAGACAATTCAGAATTACGTAGGATCACCATAATGTTGTTTTTGATATATTTTACTGTTGTATTGTGAACTCAGAAAAACAAATTGTTTGAACTTGTGGGGTGATTCATAATTGTAGATTGCATAAATCAGATATTGATTAGGAATTATAGGTCGTCTTTATATTAAACAGAAAGCATGGGTGCAGCAAAAATTATACAGTTAATAGTGTATTATGTTATGACAGTCTTTGGTTGGATAGTCACTTACATAGCTAACCAGATATTCTCTATGATCTACGATAAGAAAGCTAGAGTTGTTCCCCCTGTTGAAGATGATGTCATGTTGCTGAGCGCAATAGCTCTTGCAGACAAGATCCGTTCAAGAGAGGTATGTGTGTATTCCTGATAAATTCATAAATCATTTAAATGACATAAATAATTATTTGATACCAAAACAGTAAATTTTAATATTTTGAAATTCATTAATGTTATGTAGAATATAATCTCAGACAAAAGTCCATTGTAGGGACGAACAATATTCACTCAAGTTTTAACTCATTATTAATATTTGGCCTAAAAAGGCTTTATCATAATTATGAACGTTTCATAATTTTGATAAAGCCTTTTTAGGCAAAATATTTATAAAGAGTTAAAACTGAGTTCATTTTTGTTCTCAAGGATTATTAATTGAATATTTCTGTAATCTTTGTTGGTAAATTAAAAATCATTTTTGTTGTTTGATTGTGTCAAAATTATTGTTTAATGTAAAAATTAGAATTTTATGATCATTTTATCAATGACTGTTTCTTTTCAATGTTTTACTTCTTGTTCTAAGTACGTAGACAAAATAGCCTTCGAAGTCAATGCAGTTTTACTTGTAAGTAATATTTACTTTATTTCAGCTAAAAGCTGTTGATGTTATGAACAAGTATATAGACAGAGTGACAGATCTTCATGATTATCTGAATACTGTCATAGCAAGAAGATTTACAGAAGCTTTACAGGAGGCAAAAGCTTTAGATGATGAGTTGGACCAGAACCCGGGTGATGAGAAATTCTCAGCTAAAAACAAGCCATTACTGGGAGTACCACTGTCCGTGAAGGAAGCTTTTGGTGTTGCAGGTAGATAGTTTCTTCAACACTTAAAATTCAGGAGTATAATTTCTGTATACTATATCTAAAGTAATATTACTGTTTTTGATTATGTATGTATGTCTGCCGTACACATAGTTGGCTTAAAGCATTTCAATTTTTTATAAACAAGACATTTGCTTATTATGCCTCTATAACCCATGTTTAGTATGTTAAATTTTGCCTATGTATAATAGTAGAAACCTTCAAATTGTGTTGATCCACAATTCATTTTAATGCCCCCACTCTAAAAGGGGGCATATAGATTTGCCCTTGTCCGTCCATCTGTCCATCACAAAATCTTGTGTAGCACACATCTCCAGAACTATATGAGCCACAAAAATCTCAAAACTTTACAGGAATGTTAACCAGCATGTGAATTTGTGGACTTGGGTTTTTGGTGTGTTGCTTCGCCAAATATGTGCAGAGTTATGGCCCTTGATTTAGCTTAAAAATGGCTAATTGAGCATGCTATCTTGTGCCGCACATATCTCCATAAGTATATGAGCCAGAGTCACAAAACCTTACGGGAATGTTAACCAGCATGTGAAGTTGTGCACCTGGGATATTTTGTGGCTGTACCCAGTAAGTGCAGAGTTATTGCCCTTGACATTGTGAAAATATGTCCTAAATATTAAGCAATCTTGTGTCGGGCATATCTAAAATAGCATGACAGTCAGAGCCATGTTACTTTACTAGAATGTTAACCAACATGTGACATATTGCTAGTTCATGGAATTTTTATCCTGATACGTCATCCGGCGTAAAAAAGTGCAAACAAATTTATATTACTTTTTTGCAAAATTCAAGCACATGTAAAACAGTAACTTATTTCCTACAAACACAATTCCTTGACAGATATTTATCATTCTTTATCATTTCTAGGAATGCCAAACTCCAGCGGTCTTGTATCACGCAAGGACTACAGGTGTGAGAGTGATTGTCCTGTAGTAGAAAGACTACGAGAGGCTGGTGCAATACCATACTGTATGACAAATGTTAGTGAATTATGTATGTGGTATGAATCTGCCAATCATTTATATGGACGGACATGTAATCCATACGATACTTCAAGAATAGTGGGCGGAAGTTCAGGTAATTTTCCAATATGTTTTTATTATTTCAAATTTAATAACTCATTTGATTTGGTAAGTTGATTGTTCAGACTTGCATAAACTCCCTGGGTGGATTTCTTAAAGTTGATGGCATGATTCTAGTTTATCTTCAGTAAATCCACTTGCCTGAAAGTGTTTTTGTCACACTATTGTTTTAAATCATACAGACATTAATCATGCCTATGTACTATTTGTTACTATCTATGATATCCTTGATAGTTTCATGGATGGATTTTATTTTTTCTCTAGATCCAAATATTTTATTTACTAAAAATAGCACTTGCCCGAGCTTCAGGCTTGTGGGTAATGATGAACACTGCATCTTTCTTAAATTAATATCAGGGATTTTATTTCTGATCAATAAATTGCACTTTTTAGTATTGTTGTAATCAAACTGTACTAATTGTATAATTAGGTGTATTTTAACTTGTGATATAGCGTTGATGCATGTTTCTGGTTTTGCTATTGGCTGTGATTGAAATTTACCTATATAAACTGACCCCTATATTTTACTTCCTTAGGAAAGGTAATTATATGATTTTGCTTTTGTTTAGAGTAATTAAAATAACTTAAAATGTATTGCATTTTTAAAAAACTTAAGTCATTTTTGACAAAAATGGTTCTTACTACTGCCCGCCTCTGGGGCAAAATTTTGATTGGTGCATCAAAGTAAAGTGTTTATTTATTAAAGGTCACCCCTACCTAAAGGGCCAGCCATTTCTGACTTATGACGCACCTACTTTCTGAGCACATGTACTTCCCGATTCCTATCCCTTAATGCCAGGCACCAGGCAGGTAGGCACACGGTAACCATTTTTTAACTGGCTGGCGGCTAACCATCAGAACAAACCCCTACCAGGATTCAAACCTTCGACCACCTGCTCTCAAGGCGATGCCTTAACCACTCAGCCAAGGGAGACGGTTAAATACATGTTTAACTGATTATTGTTTATACTTGTATTGTCAGGCGGGGAAGGGTGTAATATAGCCTCCGGTGGAGCACTGATCGGTGTAGGATCAGATATTGGTGGTAGTATCCGTATGCCTGCTTTCTTCAATGGTATATTTGGCCATAAACCATCTAGAGGTAAGATTATAATGTTTATATACAATAGTAACAGCATCATTTGATATGTTTAATAATCTTGTGGTTTTGTATTGATAAAGTTTGTTATATATGAATTGTTTTGTTTACTGTTCAAACTAATCAGAAAACAAGATCAGTGGCTTATAAAAACTTGCATGCATTTTGCTTTGAAAATAGAGGTAACCATAGTGTTTCTAAGACTGCAATTTTTGGTAGACCTGAGTGCTTGAGTTATGTAGGTAAAGTAATAATGTGTGTGTGTCTCCCATTAAAATACTTTAATGGTGACTTATGTTTATTCTAAATGGGCTGTACTGAAACTTTAGTCAAACATTGTTTTATTAAAGTTCTAAAATTGTTCCAGGTTTGGTACCAAATGAAGGACAGTTTCCCATAGCAACAGGAACAGACATTGATTTGTTAGCTACAGGTCCAATGGCTAGATATGTAGAAGATTTACTGCCTGTGTTGAAATTAATGGCTGGCTCAAATAGACAATCCAACCTTGACAGGAAGGTAAGTGGTATCTGTATATCGTATAGTTGTGACATGTTGAACACTGTATTAGTTGATCATTAGGTGTCAACAAGGGAGGCATAGTGCTCATGATTGCTTCACTCCTCATGCAAACATGGTTAGTTCTGATCCAGCATGAATCAAGGATGAACTGTGTATTAGTGATGGCGTAATTATTGAAAAATCGTCCTACGTCGGTGGCAATCGAATATGAACTACAATTATCGATTATAATCGAAAATTTTGACTGAAGTGTTATTTCAATAAGATAATATCGTAAATATTCAAGTTTTACAGTTATATAGAATTGTTTTCGATGTATTCAGTCAAATACAAATATACGAAATAAACATACAAAAACAAATAAATTTATTGAATGATAAAATGTTCTTATGATACAAGAGTAATGTAAAAACCCCATTGATGTTAAATGTACCGGTAGTTACAAAGAGATAAATAAAGTTATATAAATGATATTAACTGTCATCATTATACTTATACGAAAAAACTAAATATTTCGATTATTTCCGATTCGATTATAAATCGATTATGAGTTTTCAAACCAATCCAATAATCAATTATAAAATTTGTCCGATAATCCATCACTACTGTGAACTTCACAATCCCTGAAGTAGACCCAGAGACTGGTCAGTGACCTAGTAAGTCTATATTTCAGGCGTCACAGTTTTACATAGCCTGTTTGTTGTATTTGTTACAGGTCGATGTGTCTAAGCTATGTGTATACAATATAGAAAATGATGGTAATAGTCTACTTGTATCAAAAGTTGACCCACAGCTGAAACAAGCACAGGCTAAGGTAAAACGTTCAGTGCTATGTTATGACAAAACATCCAATACTTGATCATCCTTGTACTTGTATGTAATTGTTTTATAGAGGTTACTTCCTTTGCCATACAAAAAATACTTTCAGTTGAATTATGGGGTTAGTGCAACAGTAAGTATTGTGAGTTGCTTCCCTTGTGTTAAACTTGATTCTTTGCTTTATTTTTATAATTCATGTAAGCAATACCAGAGTTTTCTATTTTCTATATCCTTAGACTCTAGGGCATTTTTTATTTCTTTGTAAATTAGAATAAGTTTATGAGCTATCTTTTTCTAAGAGTACAAATATCTGTTAATGCAAAACCCTTAAATGCTTAATGGCTGAATTGTAGAAAGAGCTTTTTATCTGTCCCTCAATGACTAAGTACTTATGAGATTTCTCTGATTATATTTACAGGTTGTACATTTTCTTGAGACAACACTTGGTGCTAAAGTTATCAACAAATCATTTTCAAAATTCAAGTATGCTGTTGATATCTGGGGAGCCAAAATGGCTGGAGGAACTAGCTTCTGTCAGTACCTAGGATACGACGGGGAACCAGTTAACCCTTATACTGAAATGTTCAAGTGGATACTAGGCAAGTCTAACCACACACTGCCAGCATTGGCACTTGGGTGTGTAGAGAAGTTTGATCATTTGCTTGAAGTTTCAGGTATTATTGAAAAAGCATTGACAAGTTTTGACAGACTAGAAGTGGAGGTCAATGAATTACTGGATGAAAATAGTATTTTTATTTATCCATCTCATCCTAAAATAGCCCCTTACCATAACCAGCCCCTATTGTATCCTTTTAACTGGGCCTACACAGGATTATTCAATACCCTCGGCCTACCTGTGACCCAGGTCCCTCTAGGGTTGAGTAAGGAGGGGTTACCATTAGGGGTCCAGATAGTTGCTGGTATGAATCATGATGCTGTTTCCATAGCTGTAGCTAGTGCATTAACTGAAAGTAAAATAGCAGGCTGGGTCAATCCAGGGACAAACTGTGAGTAGTCAAGATAGAAACCTTAGTACAGTATAATCTGAGAATGCCGAACTCTAAGAAAACTGGAATTCTGTCTGCACTGAACACAAGATTCAGTCCCAAAAATATCCTTCTTTATTGCAATATTACTAATTCGTATTTAAGCAGAGGATGAGAATTCCTATTGCCTAAGAGTAATTTTGGTCGAAAGTGATTAATTGTTCACTAATTGTGTCCTCGTATATTATATCTTTATTAATTCATCATTGTCACTTGCGAGATATTGTCCAAGGTGTTGATTATAATTATTTAGTCTCCTGGAGAGCATACTGTAATAATCAAATTACAGTAGGCAAATGTCAAAATGATTACATGTACTTTGAATTAGAAATGAAGCTTGATTTGAGAATAGCAGACAAAATTTGTGGTCCAAACACTGTTCGGTTTTCTCAGCTTATAGTGTTTTCATTTCACCATGGTCACTTATAATATCTATGAAGAAAAGCAACTTGTGATGTGTTCTGCTATGATGTAAGATGTATTCAATTTTGGTGCAATATGGTTGTATTTCTGCTGTTCTATATATATAGACACGTTGTTGTTGCTGTAATGACTTTGTGATATTTTAGATTGACTTGGTGAAACATGAAAAGATACAGTAAACTCCCTGAAATCTTTCCTCTTATTAATTCAATGCATGAAATTCTCTGAACACCAGTCTGCTTGAATTTCAGATGGCATTTTATGGCCACTGACAGATAGTGTATGATATTTTACCCCAGGTGTGATAGTAAAATTTGCCAACAACAATCAATCATACTTAGATAATTGTGTATATACCCATTTTATTATGTCCCCACCATTAAAAAGTCACCCCTGTCTGTCCAAAAATTGGTTTGCAATCAATAACTCTTGAAAGGATGAGTGGATTCAATTCATATTTGGCACATATATATATATAGGATAATAAAAGCCTGATTTGTACTCTGAATGATAAAGGTCTGTTCATATACATATAGACAAAGTCACAAACTGAAATGGTTATTCAAGAAGTGTAGTCTGGACAAGTTGATAAGTACTCTGAAACAGGGTGCTCACCCGGTTAGCTCAGTCAGTAGAACTCTTGACTACTAATCTAGAGATTGTTGGTTCGAAACCTAGTGCGAGTCATATGTTTTCTCTGACAATATGACTGTGGATTATGCATCCAAAGTCATTTTCCCATCATGTCAGATTTCTGCTGTATGTGGAGAAGTTGTCAGTTACTTGTGGGGGAGCAGGTTAGTACTGGTTGGTAACCAGGAGCACTGGTTTGCTATACTGACACCATATGTAATTGTTGTGCTGTTGTGGAATGGCGTATATCATGAAATAAACAAAGTGAAAACCAGAACCCTCAGGGAGTTTACTGTATAAAGTGTGTGTGTTTGTCAAATGTATGTTTACAATATACAGATGGTGTATGTATGATGTTAGTGTAGTGTTGTATGAAGCTGTGATCTATGCAGATGGTGTATGTATGATGGTAGTGTAGTGTTGTATGTAGCTGTGATCTATGCAGATGGTGTATGTATGATGTTAGTGTAGTGTTGTATGTAGCTGTGATCTATGCAGATGGTGTATGTATGATGGTAGTGTAGTGTTGTATGTAGCTGTGATCTATGCAGATGGTGTATGTATGATGTTAGTGTAGTGTTGTATGTAGCTGTGATCTATGCAGATGGTGTATGTATGATGGTAGTGTAGTGTTGTATGTAGCTGTGATCTATGCAGATGGTGTATGTATGATGGTAGTGTAGTGTTGTATGTAGCTGTGATATACGCAGATGGTGTATGTATGATGGTAGTGTAGTGTTGTATGTAGCTGTGATATACGCAGATGGTGTATGTATGATGGTAGTGTAGTGTTGTATGTAGCTGTGATCTACGTATATATGGGATATCGAGATGTATAATCATGTAGTTACTACTCCATGTTATACAAACAACCCTCAATGTGTGTGTGTGTTCTTTGACAATGTTTGTCTAGTCTTAGTTACTGGTATATGCTATGAGCTATGTCCTCTAAAAACTAAAAGTTTTAGCTTACTGTCAGTTACCATTAAAGTGGTAGGCAATTGTATTGAGTTCCATCATTGTTTATGATTGTATTCATATGTTTGTATATTGTTTGTGTGTGATGAGTCATTATATAGATTGCACATATTGTTTGTGATTTAAGCTTTTGCATAAGTTCAGTATACTTTTTGATGATTCATTATTCTGCTGATGTCAAAACATACTTTTTTGGATGGGTTTGCCATGCTATTTTACTGTGATCTTTTGTGAAATCTATTGTACTATTCCATTGTCTAGTCATGTTGCTGTCTGTAAGTATTTGATATTCTAGTGATGATTGTTACATTTCCACTTGAATGTTCCAATGTCGTATTTTGTGGGTGTATTTTTACATTTAAACAATCAAAGACTTGATCATTGCTGAACATGTATTCATATTATGCAGAGATTGAACCATTTCTTATGTCATTGTGGTCAATATTGGGACCAAATTTCGTAATCCTTATGTATATACTTGTATTTCTTACTGAAATTTATATTTAAAAAGATTCAGATCTTTTTATAAAAGCATAAAACTGACCATTGATCTTCGGATTTATCATACTATTTTGATGTGTTTGCCTTTATTCAAATCTTCAAGGCTTATCATTATATGAAACAGAGGTGATGGCTCTCATTCTGTCTGCAACATAGGTGATGGCTCTCATTCCATCTGCAACATAGGTGATGGCTCTCATTCCATCTGCAACATAGGTGATGGCTCTCATTCCGTCTGCAACATAGGTGATGGCTCTCATTCCATCTGCAACATAGGTGATGGCTCTCATTCCATCTGCAACATAGGTGATGGCTCTCATTCCATCTGCAACATAGGTGATGGCTCTCATTCCATCTGCAACATAGGTGATGGCTCTCATTCCATCTGCAACATAGGTGATGGCATCACATAGACATTATAATAAATTGTGAAATTTCAATTGTAATTCCTTCTTAATCTTTATTTTGGCTTAAAAAGCATTTTTCTTTTTGAATTATCCTTTGTCTTGAAATAGGGTTTTTAAGCTGAAATTTCATTTTGAGTTAATATTTTCTTTCTTGAAAAAAGGCATTTTACGCAAAAATCGATATAGAATGATTTTTTTCAGCTGAAATGTATACTTAACTATTTACAACAGTAATGATGTCATGAGATAATCTCATGTTATACAACACTAAGTCCTGGGTAATCAAAATAGAAGTATTTACTTGTAGTTTTGTTATGTTTAGTAACTTTCTAATTATTGTTCATGACAAATAAAACGTCAGTTTAAATATGCAGATTTTGTTGTAACAAACCAAGATTGTCTACATTGTAGAATGGAATCATATTTTTGACATTGATCATTTTTCATCACTTCTGCAGTCTCTGGCAGATACAGTTACAAATCATTAATTAAGACAAGGCACAGGTTACTAATCATGTTTTTGTCACATATCTAACATTCACTAACAGTTACATAATTGGCGATACTTGTCTTCCATGGAACCAGTCCGTCTCATATTTATGTTACTAATTTTCCAGAAACATACCAAGTTACTGAACATTATCACTTGGTGTTACCTCATAGATGTGAACATATTGTTTAAGAAAGTGTAACACAGAAATACATTTCAATAAATATTTTTTATTGACAAAAGTTATCGATCAATACCAATATTGATGATATGGCAGCAAAAGAATTTCTTTCAATAAGTGTGTTAGGCTTCAATGTGGCTTGTGTATACAGTTTAGACGACAAAATGAGAATAAATATTGAAAAATAATTTCACTATAACAGATGATTGCAGGTAATACTGTCATAAAGAATTAGACAAACACACTTAAACCTGTAGTGGTCATTGTTATGTATGAACCACATGAATACATGTATACTGTCTGACTCAAACTTCCAACTTAGGACTTGGCCATCCTTGGTAAATTGTTCATATGCGGTACCCCGACAGAAACAAATATGGCTGCATAACTCATGCAGGTTTTTGTGTCAAATTTCCCATTTGGCTATTGAAGTAGGAAAATAATTCTTAAAAAAATGATCAACCTACTGCCCACCTCAAATATTGTGAGTTTGGTTACTACAAACAAACAAGTTATCAAAGATAGCCCAATGCAACAAACTATGATTGAGATCAATTACTTGGTAAGATCAAACACTCAATGGTTTACTGTGAGAAGTATCAATGAATGGTGTTTACAACTCCAGTAAAAAGTTTCTCTCTAATTACACTATGAAATACCAGTACATTGTTGGTGCTGTGGAAAAAACTGACTTAATTGGTTACATACTGTAGTTTAGTATTAACAAAAAAAAACACATATACAATCTATTATACTTCAGGAGGGCAGATCCGTGTGACATATCTGTCGTATGATATTCATGTACAGTCGACTTGGTTGATATTATCCATTACTCAATAAACATGAATATCAATTTCGTAAATTAAATCTTTTAAGCTGCCAGCAAATAGTTGGGTAAATAGAGGCATTTTAATTTAGAAGTGTCATTTGTATCTAAAGCAAATAGAAACACTGATAGTGGTATTACAAGGTGGTTTGTTGAAGATACAGGTGACAGCTTACACAGGTGTGACTGTACATACCACTAGGTATTATCATGCATGGTTTATGATCCAGATTATCTTGTGATAACAGTATAACAGTAGCTAACAATGAAGCCATGTAGGAGCTAAACAAAGAAATTACACAATGTATTACTAATGTAGTATTGCCATCTAAGAATGGTCTACAAGATTTCAGGATATTGGACCACAAGTGTAAGAGAATGATATATTTAAGAATGGTATAGGGGTGGAATGGACAATGGGTTAGGTGTTGAGACAGGAAGATAGGTCAGGTGTTGAGATATGAAGATATAAGATAAGGTGTATGTTGAGACAGATAGAAAATACTGTTTGATTCCTAAATAAACGACAATGTTACAATACTTGTGAAAATAGTGTATACATAGAAATGTTTTTAGATAAACTTAAAAGTAAATAAAACATAGATAAGGGGGATGGACATGTTTGAATACAAATATCTAGCATTGTCAATTCAAAATGTAGGAGGATTACTTAGATATGCTTACATACCACAAGGGATTTACAAGTTGGTTTATGGGATGAAACTTATTTATAAAGTTAATGTTTGTATAATAACTGAAGGTATTACTTTATAAAATGTTGAAAGAAGATTTAATGTAGAATATTGATGAACAACCGAATGTAACCGATTAAGATTTAATTCGTTTGAATCTGAACTACATTTGTAAAGTATGTTCTTATTAATTTTAGTACACTTATATGGTGGCCCTATACTTCATGAATGCCATTTCTCCATGCACAAATTTTGAACTGACATTGCTAGAATATTTTTGGGTATAAATAACAGATTTAGTTGTAAAAATAACTTTTAGTATAAATAGCCTTAAAATAAATCAAGGAGCACATAAATAAATTGGCTATGGTTCCAAATGTCTTTCATATGGATCATTTCATACAGCTAAGATTCTGCCATCTCTTCAAAACCTTCATCTGTACTTTCACTTTCATTATCACTCTCTTCGTCGTTAGAGTCATAATCATCGAGATCATTTTCTGCATTCAGAATGCTATATATTTCCTCTGCTAATGTTTCCGCTAATTGCTGAGCTTCTGGAGAGAGTTCAGAATCAGGTTGATCTACATGCGCGTGTTTGACCTCCCTCAACTCTGTCTGTTGAATTTCAGTATCCTTAGCATTAAATGCGTCAGATCTTATTGCACTGTTTCCCGAAATGTCTCCACCTTCATGATCTATTGCACTAGATAATTCTTTATTGCCTTTAATGTCTACGTTATTTTGTTGAATGTTAGTATTTTCATCTGCTATAACTGGCTCATTTTCACTGCACATGCGCAAACTGTTTCCGAGCATTTGTTGGAGATGCAACATTTTATATTGCTCCCATAGATGCATTTGAAGTCCCATAACCATAGGATGATCTAAAGGTAATTGTTCTACTTGTGTTAAGTACCATAATGCCTCCTGAGCACAGTCTATATATCCGGTAAGAAATGGGTTTCCTTGAAGAGTTGGACCATTATCCTGCGCGTGCAGGTTACTATGATTACGTGATATAGTACACATCTCGTGCTCTCTAGGGGGTGTGATCATATGGTCCAGTGACATCTTTGTAACAGCGAATCTCCCACCACTGAAATAGTACAATTATAATATGAAAGGATTTATTAATAACCTCATATTTTATAAAACTACTCGAAGGAGGTACGTGATATGTACATTCAATTACACAGGTATAAATTTATCATTTACTTTGGTCATGTTAATGACATTGCACATTTATCAATGTTCGAGAATTCAAGTGACTGTACAATTTAAAACTAGCTTATATAGAGATAAATATACCCAATAGGCATTTACTATGATTGGACTGATTTCGTGCTAATCATAACATTTCCGGTGTACTTTCGATTTACAGTAAAACCTCGATAATAAGACCACCATTGGGACCCTTGAAAACTGGTCTTAATATTGAGGTGGTCTTTATATTGTGTTGAATTTGAGGTTGAATAAAGAGCAAGACAGCGAAAATGGACTTATGTTCTTAATACTGAGATGGTCTTATTATTGAGGTGGTCTTTAAGTGAGATGTTTCTGTATATCGTTAGACTTGAGCCTTGATTAAATTAGCGACAGTAAAACATTTCCGTATGATATCCATTTGCCCGATGATAAAATGTGTACGGAGACACATATATAACTATTCTATAATGTAAATGTCAGATTGAAAGATTATGAAAAATAATGTCATTAAAACAAGTGAAACTATTTTATACACAGTGCAATTGACGGTACTTAAATATTTCAAACACCATCAAGCACGTGCCAGTGGTAATTTGAGAACAGTGGCGTATCCGACACACGAGTGCGCGTGCTCGTAATATGGTACTCGTCCGATAGTGTGCTTAAGGTTATTTAGATAATAAATTGAATGGATGATCTCCACTCTGACAACCCTACACACTCTGACAAAACGGATTGCAAATTATAAATTATTATATTCAAACCCAATTAACATTTCAATTCCGTAAATCAGATGCTAATTCATACTAAAACGGACATATCCATGATAGTTGATACCTCTTACTTGACTCTCAATATTATATAAAAATAATTTAAAACTGAAAAAAATACTTGTTCACCTGTTTTAATAATGAGGCACAAGTGACCGATCACAGTTCATATTCAAACTATACCAATATTAATAAACACATTTATATGTATTCGATTAGCACGAATTTGGTTGTTATCATCATCAGTCGCATTTAGAGAGGTCGAAAGTTTTTATACACTGTCGTTCAATACTGCATGGCGACCTCACTTCGTACAATGTAAACTGCATCCCTATCACTGCTCATGACCTACACACGTTTATTTTTCTACCTGCAATATGAATTTAAAAAAGAAATGCAACAATGATTTACTTACCTTTAGAGATCAGTTTGTCCGTTTATACTTTTATCATCATTCTGTGTCATATAATATCACTTTATAAACCAATAACTTGTTTATTGAATCAAACTAAGAAGAAAAATCAAACACGTACAATGATGGTTTGAACTTTTTCCTTTAATATGTATGTTATCACTGTCAGATGCAAGACTGACTCTTAACTGGATACAACATACTATTACTACTACGAAGTTCTCCGTTTACAATCGTCACGCCGTGTAGATTTTACGCTAACGCGACAGCTGCTTTCTCGCATCGACAGCTGTTACGCCGTACACAAACCTTGTTTCTAAATAAGGGACAAAGGACCCTACTAGTTTTGTATGCGACCACAAACTCCTATTGAAATACTGCGAATATCGGCATATGTGACGGAATTTAAAGCGGGCGGTATAACATTTGTTTATATCGATTATAGGGGAAAGCTGATAAATTGTCAATTTTCTTAACCCGCCAGTTTATAATGGCTGTTGGTGTCGCCAGAGCGTGATAAAATCACCTTTGTCTAAAAATACTACAATCAATACAACTGGTTACTGGATTCAAACTCGACGAAAGTTACAATACAACACTTCAAGTGTTTCCCATGCGAAATTTGGACCCCGGAAAAATAACATCTGCATGTCCCCGAATTGATATAACTACTTTATTATATGACTGTACAACTATTGATAACAGAAGATGTTTTTCAACAGATACATACATGTAGAAAGATCTCCTTATCAGGAATGGCTTGAGTTTTTAGAAAACGACTGGCTTTCATAGTTTTCTTCGAATGAAACTTAAGTTTATGTAAATAGGGAGTACGTGTACTTTGCAATGCGTTCATTGAAAACAACCAGAACTGTAAAGCAAACATGCAGCGTAGAAAACAGTGTTAAAGGTTTGATACGGACCCCTTTGATTGATTCAACTGCTGAAAAAAACTCGGCTTTTATCCTATATCATAATTCTAGTGACGTGAATTGGATCAGAGTTTTGAATCAACCTATGTCATCAAAGATAACCATGATCTTAGACAAAGTTAACGTTTCAAACATATAAAACTTAAATATGGTGTCAGTTATTCGTGTTTACAGGAGTCTACATTACAATAAGATATTTGCAGCCGATTTATTACATCACCGAGAGAAATGTGATTTCAAAAGGTGCAGGTGATTTTTAGCAAAAAAATATGAATACCCATTATGGCATACTTGAGTATAATACAAAGTCATGAAAACTGAATCTTCACAAGTATGAATTTAATGACGCAACGTTTTATTTCCCAAATCATATAATCATCCCATTCAACTAATAGTAAAACACGCACGCAAAAAGGTCAATTTTACAAATGTTCTCAATGTATGTAATGACCTTCAGTTGTGTTAAAACATCATTGGCGGTATTAAATACCACTTTATCATTCAGACATATCCGCATATCGTCTGTCAACAAGTTATTAAGACCTTTGCAGCATATTGTATACATGCCAAATCTTCATTGTCGGTATTTAGACGCAGTAAGTTGATCCTTCGCGCATATCCTGTCTGTATTCTCGTGTAGGTGGAACTTTGATCCTACAGCCAAGCATGAGCTAAAATAATTTATACAGTAAAACCTCACTTAAAGACGTGGGTGCATTTCATCAAAAGTCCTAGGTGCACTTTTCACTCCTAAGTACTCGTTTCGCACCTAAGCCAATTTAAGCATGGTTTGTTACATGAATTTAAAAAACAAAATTCAACCAAATTTTAGTTTAATCTTAAAGAATATGACATATTAAAGATATTTACACTTCAAAATGTCTAAAATATATTGAGCAAACATGACTTATTCCTTCCAGAAAGTTTCACTCCTATCTTTTCATACTTAGGATTTTTGATGAAACGCAGCCCACCTCAATAAAAATACCAGTTTTCAAGAGTACCAATTTTCAAGTCCATTTCCTGGTTTTGCTCTTTATCCAACCTCAAATGTAAAACCACCTCAATAAGAAGACCAGTTTTCAAGAGTACCAAGAGTGGTCTTATAATTGAAGTTTTACTGTATATTGCAATGTAATGTTCTTGCTCATATATTTACATGGTGGGCAAGTTTTAAAATGTATGTATTCTCTTTCATTACATGAACAATAAATGAAATATAATATTACATCATGGAATGTTGAAAAGTTATGACGTAATAATGACGTTTTTCAATTCAGTAGCAATATACTATATCTAGTACATCATGATGTTAAGAACTGTGTTTTATAATATTATTCAAATTATTCAAACTCTTATCCTTACTGAAGTTCGTTATGTTGTATTTTCAGTGTAATCTTGTAGCAGCAGATCTAGTGCATAGATACTGTGATAAAACGTCGTAGGCTGACAGGACATCACATTAATCTCACACCGGGCAATCAATCTTGGTTCTACACATACAATGCTGAGCGTATTTGTTACATTTTACGACTTCGGTACGTCCCGTCTGGGACTCGAACCCGTGGCCCTTCCGCGCCCGAGGGGCGATGCAATTGAATCTCGCGACAGTATATAACAGAAAAACATTTATGAATTATTTCCTTCCAAATTAATGTTTTTATACATGTAGCTGTTAAGTCTTTGGATTTTCGCTAAAGCTTGATATATGCTATTCACACTGAACAATGTAAGAAAACTGTGTTAGGTGCTACACTAAGTAATTGGACGTCATAACATGAACAACGAAATCAGCTCTGTGGTAAAGTGTTCGCCTCGGGTACGGATGGCCGCCTCTTCGAGCCCCGGCCGCGACATTCTTTGTAATGGTCAGCATTATAGGGATAGTAATTTATCGATTCGAAAGTTTAAATATCTTTGATATATAGTTTAACAATTATTGTTTATTATACCCCATAGCTTATCTTTAATTTTGACGCGATAAAAATGCGTAAATATCGCACAAATGTACTAATTTCTAGTACATGATTTTAATAAAATGAGTATTTGAATTGTGATTTTATGTAGAGCTAAATCTCTGAAATGTCAATGGATGGTGCCACACTGGTCCTGTAAGTGAGTTATGATGTACATTAATTTACGCGTTTTTATTATTTTTGATTGACCATGTAGAAAAACACTATTTATACTACGAGGCTATTATTGTTGAATATATTCATAAGTTCAAATGAATGAACAAAAGCAGAATGTTTATATTTAGCTCTCTTTATTTACTGATTCTATTAACATATGTTCGTGCAACAAAACGACAACATATTCGCTTATTTCAATGTGCGCCGATCATCTCTTTAAAGCTATTTCTTGTTACCCTAATCAATGATGTGACTGGTACATGTTGGAGATGTTGAATGTTCACCATCGTTTGTTGGTATGAAGTTACATAGACTGTCTCCCATCGTTTGTTGGTGTGAAGTTTACATAGACTGTCTCCCATCGTTTGTTGGTGTGAAGTTACATAGACTGTCTCCCATCGTTTGTTGGTGTGAAGTTTACATAGACTGTCTCCCATCGTTTGTTGGTGTGAAGTTACATAGACTGTCACCCAGTAGGGATCTGTTGAATGTACACCATCGTTTGTTGGTGTGAAGTTTACATAGACTGTCTCCCATCGTTTGTTGATGTGAAGTTACATAGACTGTCATCCATCGTTTGTTGGTGTGAAGTTACATAGACTGTCTCCCATCGTTTGTTGGTGTGAAGTTACATAGACTGTCTCCCATCGTTTGTTGGTGTGAAGTTACATAGACTGTCACCCAGTAGTCATCTGTTGAATATACACCATATCGTTTGTTAGTGTGAAGTTACATAGACTGTCACCCATCGTTTGTTGGTGTGAAGTTACATAGACTGTCACCCAGTAGGGATGATCTATCAACATGTTTGTGTTATTTCTCTTTTGAGTGAATCGCTTTACATCGAAGTTCAATACCAGCTATTCCCTACCCTTCCTGGTAAACAATACCAGCGAGTGCTCCCTCTTGGTTGAAAGTAAAGGAACTGCACATGGGGAATGGAAAACTTAACGTACATCTAAAACATAAATAAAAATAATAACCAAACAGCGATTTACAGTCTTGATTTACAGTCTTGCTTTACAGCCTTGATTTACAGCCTTGCTTTACAGCCTTAATATACAGCCTTGATTTATAGTCTTGGTTTACAGTCTTGATTTACAGTCTTGATCTACAGCCTTGGTTTACAGCCTTGATTTACAGTCTTGATTTAGAGTCTTGATTTACAGCCTTGGTTTACAGCCTTGATTTAGAGTCTTGATTTACAGCCTTGATTTAGAGTCTTGATTTACAACCTTGATTTATAGTATTGATCTACAGCCTTGGTTTACTACCTTGATTTACAGCCTTGATATAGAGTCTTGATTTACAGCCTTGATTTACTTTTTTGATCTACAGCCTTGATTTACAGCCTTGATTTACAGCCTTGATTTAGAGTCTTGATTTACAGCCTTGATTTACAGCCTTGATTTACAGCCTTGATTTACAGCCTTGATTTACAGCCTTGCTTTACAGCCTTAATATACAACCTTGATTTATAGTCTTGATTTACAGTCTTGATTTACAGTCTTGATCTACAGCCTTGGTGTACAGCCTTGATTTACAGCCTTGATTTAGAGTCTTGATTTACAGCCTTGATTTACAACCTTGATTTACAGCCTTGATTTACAGCCTTGATTTAGAGTCTTGACTTAGAGTCTTGATTTACAGCCTTGATTTACAGCCTTGATTTACAGTCTTGATCTACAGCCTTGGTTTACAGTCTTGATTTACAGCCTTGATTTAGAGTACTGATTTACAGCCTTGTTTACAGCCTTGATTTACAGCCTTGATTTATAGTCTTGATTTACAGCCTTGATTTACAGTCTTGATCTACAGCCTTGGTTTACAGCCTTGATTTACAGTCTTGATTTACAGTCTTGATCTACAGCCTTGGTTTACAGCCTTGATTTAGAGTCTTGATTTACAGCCTTAATTTACAGTCTTGATTTACAGCCTTGGTTTACAGCCTTGATTTACAGCCTTGACAGCCATTTTTATTAAGGATATTGCAGCGAGTATCATTTTATACGATGAACATTGAATGTATAAGCATGCATTTTATTTCCAAAATTATACCATTTAAAACCAATTAATTTTCTTCCTAAAAAGCGTGAAACAAGATAGCTAATTATGTCAGTCAGATATGAGCATACATGTATTTCCATCCACATGTCGCCATCAACGTTTCCCATGATGCCACATTTCGATGTGTCAAATTTCAAGACCCATCTGTTCCACCAGTTAGCCTCATATCAACTGAATATAGGCAGCCACTTAAGGTTTAAATTCACTGCCTGAATGTTACGAGATTAGCAAAGAGGGTCGCAATTTAGATTGTTATGTTCTGGCATTTGTCACAGGGACCTTTTTGTGCACCTTTTAGTGAGAGCGGGAAAATTGCAACACACCGGAGCGCATCGCAATCATTATTGGCAGATGATATTCAAATTGTGCTCATAATTTGACACCAACCACAATGTATAGTTATCATAATAGCCCATCGTTTAAATTTAATTCCAGCGTTCACATTCCGCTTCCCAACACGATCATCCTTCTTATGTATGCAATCATTAGCGTCATTTCATTTCCCCCGTTTCTATATTCGTTGAACAATAATTGCAATCGACCCGATGTCAGACCATTGCTGAACTGCATAATTATATTTTCTATTCTAGGGGAGTTTGATGATGGCACATCAGAGATTAGACAGCAAATCTAAGCTATATCAGACCACTGCTGTGTGAGAATTATCGATATAACGATTATGAAAACTTAAAGATATATTATATTATTTTTTTTGTTCATTTGTTCATCTAAACAATCATGAAAAATATACTTCATCGAGTTAAAACTTCAATAGATATGCATTATCACAGAATACATTTATAATAAAATTTCTCTGTATTTGACGAAAAAAGACATTTGCATTATCATAAAATTTAAAAAAAAAATTTAACGACCGTGTTTTTTTATACTTGTTTTGTGTTAGTAGTATGATTACACAAGATTGTTTTAAACGGTTATACAAGGCAATGGTTCTTGTTAATGATGTTTGAGACTTTGTAACAACAACACTGGATGAAGCCCATTAAAAAAATAGGTTTAGATCAGCCATATACAGCTACATTTGTACTTTAAAGAATGTCATAAATTATGTTCATACAATTTTTGCGTGCACACATGTTTGATAATGAGATTGTTCTCAAATATTTCGTTTTTGCTGATGTCTTAAATCGGTCAGATAACTTATCTCAGGATAAAAGTACAAGAATCATCGCACCGACACACGTGACCACTTCATACAGAGAGCATTAGGTACAAACGACTTTTTTACAATTACAAAAATAGAATTTGAGATACTAGAATAATAACAATTAAATATTGGGTCAGTATTTGTGGTCATTTTAGTAGTATTGTAATTAACAAACGCCTGGAGAATGACGAACTGTTCAGTTTACGCGATATTTACCTTCTATATCCGTTGGTTTATGCGAGAATATTAAAATCATGGTTGCTTACGAACTCAAATACAAAATCGTTTGTAAACCATAGTTGCCATGATGTCGCAATGAACTTTAATAACTCGGCGCCAAAATATTACGTATGATTTCCTTTGATAAACACGCCATACATGTACAACATACAAGGCCATAGAGGACATGTGCTATCTTCTAACATTTCATTTCTAGCAAATGTTTGATAAAACTGAGAGAAATGTAGATGCTCTACCAGATTACGTTCGTAAAAGTTGTGACAACTTACGAAAATGTAAGCTGGGTTTTAGCTTAGCTCCAACTATATTTTCTAATAATATTTTTAGATGCGCATTAAATTGTGCGCACTTGTACTTCAGTTTTTTTTATCGTGTTCTGTTTTATTACATTTTTAATATACAATTAGCGACTGATCCTCAGTTTTACCTTGTACATATTGTTGAATCGAATGTGATATTTATTGCACTATGATAATTGTCTCTTATAATTCTATTCAGAATGGCTATGTACTTTTGTGTAGTTAATATTTTGTTTTTATTATGTTGTACTGTGCATTATATATAGAACCTATATTCTGCGTCTTGTTGTGACTTTGTAAACTATACATATACATGTACCCATGTTTTATATGAGCTACTGAGTTAGTGGGTATGTTTTCATGTTGTTCTGAACTCGGACGTCACAGCACATTGGAGTATTATATACGTACGTTTTGTTTCTCCTTTGTTCAAATGCTTCAGTTTTACAGCTTAGTTTTATGTATTTGTTTGAATGACATATGAGAAATGAAATAGCCTGCATGAAGATAATACCGGAGATAAACAGGACTTTCATATCGGAACGCATATGTCGTCCAACTGTACTACCAGTATTTTGGAGTTATCAGTAAACAAGCATCTTGTTACATCAACGCGAAATAATGAGGACGTTTTGTTGAGATAATATCTAGCGGTTTTTCTGCACCAGCGCAGTATGGGGGTAATTATGATAAAGAGAAAGAGACAATGAAAAACTCTAGTAGTGAATTGTTTGAAAATCAAATTTTTGTTGGGGAAGAAATGAATCGGGCCGTGCAGTACAGTTGCCTTTGAAAGTTATAATTATACAGAAATATTTGAAGTGGTTTATAAAGTCTAATTGTTGGGCAATATTGACGGATTTTATTCTCGATAAATTTTGAAAGTCTACTTAAAGACATTAATTAAATTACATTGAAACAGAAAACAGATATTGTTTAATACATCACAGTATGTAATATCCAATTAGGTCCATTGTCAAATGACAAGTATGGGTATTGTTCATCCAAATCAATTGAATGTATAATATACGATGGATGAGAATATACGTGGACTTTGTAATATTTTTGAAACTGTTTGGAATAGTTCATTTCCAATTTATTCCTTCCGGTAGCATGGTTTCGAACACGGACATGTATGTCCGCGGTTTCTAATAATCTCTGTAGGTACCCCATAGCACGTTAACACACAAGAAATTCGTGGCTGTTTCAAATTTCCTATTATCTTTGTTCCAATACTAAATAACTTTATTATACGCTGTCAAATGTCAATTTATTAGACCCAAACACTCAAAAACATGTAGTTTAAATTAGCTTGCAAACATCTTTCCGTAGGGAAACTAATATAATTTATTATTATTGTATGGGGTATTAATTTGACTGACATTGCATGGTTAAGGTGGTGACACATTAGCACAACGCCGTTCTAAGTGAAAGACGTGTTCGTGTTGCCGTGACATATATTAGCTTGAAGTGTGGTAAGTTATTGTGAAAGTTTCTGTATTGTAGTTTGAAATAAGGCAAGGTTGATCATTTGTCCTCGAGTCGGATGATAATATAAATATCACACTTCTGAAAGGGTATGTTAGCGTTACAGCGTTTGGTTGTCGACACTCGCATCCGTTCAAAGATAAATACAACAATCGTTTATTGACATTTGCTGGTAAACATCGTGGACTCTTCACTTTTTGTAAAGCCTTATAGTCATGTGACTTATTCGCTTAATTGATTTGGTCACGATTTAAAATACATTGGTAAATATACTTAATCGGTAAATTGATTAAACATGGTGTTACATTTCCCCATCCATGCAGAATATTGCTATATTTACTTCATACACAATTTAATGTTTGGATTTGTGTACAGTGAATCCTCTCAAAATTGCTCAAGATGTGACCGCTGTCGAGAGGTTGTAGCTCAAGATAGGACCACTGTGACAGTGTCCAGAAGCTGTTGCTCAAGATAGGACCGCTGTCGAGAGGTTGTTGCTCAAGATAGGACCGCTGTCGAGAGGTTGTATCTCAAGATAGGACCACTGTCCAGAGGTTGTTGCTCAAGATAGGACCGCTGTCGAGAGGTTGTTGCTCAAGATAGGACCGCTGTCGAGAGGTTGTTGCTCAAGATAGGACCGCTGTCGAGCGGTTGTTGCTCAAGATAGGACCGCTGTCGAGAGGTTGTTGCTCAAGATAGGACCGCTGTCCAGAGGCTGTTGCTCAAGATAGGACCGCTGTCGAGAGGCTGTTGATTAAGATAGGACCGCTGTCCAGAGGCTGTTCTCAAGATAGGACCACTGTCCAGAGGCTGTTGTTCAAGATAGGACCACTGTCGAGTGGTTGTTGCTCAAGATCGGATCACTGTCGAGTGGTTGTTGCTCAAGATAGGACAGCTGGCCAGAGGCTGTTGCTTAAGATATGACCGCTATCTAGAGGTTGTTGCTCAAGATAGGACCGCTGTCGAGAGGTTGTTGCTCAAGATAGGACCGCTGTCCAGAGGCTGTTGCTCAAAATAGGACCGCTGTCGTGAGGTTGTTGCTCAAGATAGGACAGCTGTCGAGAGGTTGTATCTCAAGATAGGACCGCTGTCGAGAGGTTGTTGCTCAAGATAGGACTGCTGTCCAGAGGTTGTTGCTCAAAATAGGACAACTGTCGAGTGTTTTTTGCTCAAGATAGGACCGCTGTCGAGTGTTTTTTGTTAAAGATAGGACCGCTGTCGAGAGGTTGTTTTTCAATATAGGAGCGCTGTCGAGAGGTTGTTTTTCAATATAGGAGCGCTGTCGAGAGGTTGTTTTTCTATATAGGACCGCTGTCGAGAGGTTGTTTTTCAATATAGGACCGCTGTCGAGAGGTTGTTTTTCAATATAGGACCGCTGTCGAAAGGTTGTTTTTCAATATAGGACCGCTGTCGAGAGGTTGTTTTTCAATATAGGACCGCTGTCGAGAGGTTGTTTTTCAATATAGGACCGCTGTCGAGAGGTTGTTTTTCAATATAGGACCGCTGTCGAGAGGTTGTTTTTCAATATAGGACCGCTGTCGAGTGGTTGTTGTTAAAGATAGGACCGCTGTCGAGTGGTTGTTTTTCAATATAGGACCGCTGTCGAGAGGTTGTTTTTCAATATAGGACCGCTGTCGAGAGGTTGTTTTTCAATATAGGACCGCTGTCGAGTGGTTGTCGCTCAAAATAGGACCAATGTCGAGAGGTCGCACTGTAGTAGCTTGATAATTCATTTGAGGAAATTGAGTTATTAGAAAGTTATTAATTTACGCCAGAGTATGGGTGTATTACAATAATATCCAAAATGATTAATTCTACATTATAATCCCTGGTCTGATAAGTAGACACTCTTGAAACATTTATTTAGATATACTGATACACTCAGCACATGCACATAATATGTGACCAAAGGTACAACGATAATATAGTTATTACAATATACCAATGATCAGTTTGCGCGAGGATAAAATCAGATCAAATCATTAAACAATGTTGCGTTGGGTCGAGTTGCGTTGTGTTGGGCATACCAACCATTCTTCCGGAAGCAACTGACAACTTTCCCACATGAATCAGAGGTGAAGGAAAATGTGTTTGTATGCATTACCAAGCATTTGTCTCAGAGAACATTCCCGGAGCTCGAACCTACGATATCCTGAGTACCAGACAATGTGCTCTACCGACTGAGCTAACTAAGCACTTAATAAACAAACGAGATACAATGCCGATGTATTACATTGTACAAACTGCAAGTGGAGAAAAACATTATAGTAATATTTTGTTCATTTGTGTACCTAAACAATCATGAAAAATAAATTTCTTATAGTTAATTCATTAATAAACGAGCAGTAACAAAGAATGAGCTCATAATGTATTGATCCATATTTGTTGAAGAAAGATGTTTGTACATATTTTTTTTTAAACTTCTACAATATAGTTGTAAAATAGACTGATGTTAAAAACAAGTCTGTAAGTAGTATGGTAAAAATAATATTTTCAATCGATTATTAGAGATGTTTAGTCAAACATAACTGGATTAAGTCAATTCAAACATTTAAGTTCAGATGAGCCAGATACATCTTTAAGTTTAATTCAATAATAGTAGTAAATACCAAATCTTAAATTGTTACGCGACGGAGTACATTCTAAAAAGACGGTAAACATTGAGTGTTGACACAGGAAGAATGTTTTTATATTTGTTGTACGCCATTAAAACATTATCCTTGTTCACATGGGAACATTTCGATACAAGCGTAACCTGGGAAAGCGTCGCGTCCTACTCTGGTAAGCATCTGTGCACATCATAGAAATCCCGCGGAAAGCCGACTTCAAACGACTTTTAACAATACCAAAATGATAAACCAAAACAGACGCTATGTAATGATTTAATTCTTAATATCAAATATTAAACAAAGTCCTTTGATCTTTCGTTACTACAATGACAAACAACTCGCACGAGCGTAGAAATCAGCGCGTGCCCGCGAACGCTGCTCGCTCCACCTGTCGTCCGCCGCAGACGACTGATTCGACGCGTGCAGGTGACAATGAAGCCAGCCAGTCATGACGAACGTTTATAAATCAACTACAACTAGAATCAGGGACGTACTGAATATACTCCATCCGTGACGATCCAGATTATATGTAATGTTTGGTTTCGAGAGTTTAATTTTACTGCGAGAACAATTAATTTTGGTAATATCAAACAGTTTATCTTCATTAAAAGCGTCCCCTGTTTGATATCTTCTCTCCGATCTAGTTTTCATTTTTGTTTTGACATCATTAACTTGAAGTCACTGAGGACAAAATTTTAACCGATTATCTCACAATAAACATTGACAAAGTCACGACTTTAAGCAGACGATAAGACTTACTGAGACCCTTAACATTTTGGGTTCCCGCCCAGACACTTGAAAAGGGGATTTGAGAGTCTTGACCTTAATACAATTAGGTATTTATCAACGAATTATCTGTGTAACAATATACATTGCACTTGTGCTTGTATTTTTACTCGTACATGTACAAATCATATGATTTAATTGAGTAAAGGTGTATACATGTAGTCTGTAAGCGGTTCTTTGCGGATTATGAGGCCTTAATATAAACAATCAGAATAGATTAGCGGATATACGCTTTTCATTTTGACTCTTTAAGCCTCGGTCACAATGACTATCTTCGCACGAATAAGTTGATTTCGTACGAATTTCTCACGATTATCTCACGAATGTCGTGCGACTGTCGTGAGATTGTCGCAAGAATTACACCAAACTTTTGGCACCCACGACATGTCATTTTTCGTACGAATGTCGTGTAAATGTCGTACGATATTACCCGACACCAGTAAGACAAAATGTCGACGAATCTGTCGTGGCATAACATGAATGACCCAATGACACTCATTTTTTCATACGACTGTCGTACAACATCGCAAGACAAGCCTTGAAATCCCCCAAATTTTCGTCGTGAACCTGCATATTCCTATCGTGGTTCCATTGTGACTTAGGCTTTAGAAAGGTTTGTTAGCTCTATAAAATACGTCAATGGCGATTCAAATATGGAAATATCAAACCGTATTTCATGTTAGGTTCCAGAAAGTACCAGTCACGTCCACTAGTTGTTCAACAATGTCTCTTTGATGATCGATATTTTAGTTTTTTTGTCTGAAAATTTGGACCGTTATGCTCACTAACATTTGAGTCGGGTCGTATTTCGAAGAGTCTGTCGGCGTGTCATAAACTGTTTAAAAATGGCAGTAGATTTATATATGTATGTATGCATCTTTTAATTATACTGGCGTTTTTTCCATTAAATCTAGAATACCTTGCAGGCAAAGCGGTAACAGCCCCTAATGTTCTATTATCAAATTGTAAAAACTCCCAGTTATTATGTCAGCCGTTTGATTCATCTGTTGGATCTATACTTGGGATACGCCAGCGAGGTATGGGGAAACTGTAAATATAGAACGAATACATCTCAAGTGTTCTAAACGTATTTTAAATGTTAAATCTACTAAGATCTACTAATGGAATGTATAGCGAACTTGGGCGTTACCCATTGTATATAACGCGTTACCCATTGTATATAACGCGTTATGTCAATATAATTAAGTATTGGTGTAAACTATTATCTACTGAAAGTATCTTACTCAGAAAGGTTTAAGAAAATGGAGTTGCAGAATGTAATAGATTAAAAACCAACCGGGTATATAATGTAAAAAGTTGCTCTGCTCATATTGTTTTGCAGATGTATTTGACCGCACATATTCATGTTCCTTGAACTTTTACTCTTTTCCATACATATTCAAATAACGTGTCGTCCACGTTTTTATCCAGGAATGGTCTGATAGTGTACTACAAAGTCCTTCTTTAGATATGTATAACACTGAAATTTAAACAAAAACTTGAATACGAAGATTATCTTGATCTTGTTTCTCACGATTTAAGACCTTATTTCTCAAAACTTAGATAACATTTTACCTTTACGTATTTCAACGGGACGGTATGGGAGGAAAAGGATAGATATAATTTTTCGTTATTGTTTGTGTTATAATTCTAATGACATTGAGGACTGTTTTCATATTATTTATGCCCATCTTTTAACGATTTACGTAGAAACTTAATACGATTGCAAAAAGCCGTCAAGTTGCTCAAATGTAAAAACAAAGTATCTTTATGCAACGAAGCTAAGTTTGTAAAAGATTATTTAAAACAAATATCTTTAACATCACCATAATACGATTGTCACCCTCGAACACTATTTGCCATTTTGTCACATTTCTGTTTTATCTTTAATAACGTCATATGATTTGTCTGTCCTCTCAAACTTACTGTACTCCCTCTGTTTTCTTTTTCTCTTCCGTTCGTTTCATGTTCTCATGTGATGTACGGTATGTTTGTCTTTTTTATGTGATTGTATGACGATGTACCATGTACAAGTCAAAACAAATGTTCTGTTCTGTTCTGTTCTTCTGTTCTTTCAACACAGTGATCTTCTTATCGCAATATCGCGCGAAGAAATTTAAATTGTTGGACAAAATGTTTCTTTAACAGCAGAACAAAATAATTCACAAACTATTACTTTTTTATTTTTCAAAATGTCACATTTTGGCAGGTACCATATTTTGAAGTCCATGTCGGCACTTGTAAGTTCGGTACACACGTCAGAGAAGTTGGACATGGACAGCTTGCGTCCCATTCCTTGGCAGCCGCATAACAGGGACCACCAACGTCACTGATTGGCTTACAGTAGACTAATGAGGGTTCTGTGGGGTCTACACAACAACATGAACCAGGGGGACATGTATCCATCCTGGTGGTGAGACTGGTCATTACACAGTCATGGGCCTGTAATGAAAACCTATGAGTGAACGAAGGCATACCGAGTATGTGTATGTTCTGTACATTGCATCGTATTGTTATGTACACACCCTTGTAGGCATATAATAATCATGTGTATTACACCAGTGTGTAGTTGGCAGTAACAGCAGTACCAGCAGTAACAGCAGTAACAGCAGTACCAGCAGTAACAGCAGTACCAGCAGATAATACTGCTACATCTTCCAGCAGTATTACTGCTGCTACTGCTGCTACTGCTGTTACTGCTGTTACTACTATTACTGCTAACTTCACGCCAATGCGTATTAAAGAGATTCCATGCACGTGTACTGGTATTGAATTCAACATGTCTGACCTGGTAGGTCACAACATAACATTTCAACACTCCCACTACAAACATTGCATTGTCATACAGGCCCTTTTCTATAGTTCCCGTGGGTCAGACTATCTGACCTATTTCCAAAGCCAAATACATGGGGTTTTCCCCAATCAGAAAAAAAATCCCAATCGCCTACTGGAGCGACTTGGTATATCTTGAAACTCTTTGAATAACTCTCGGAATTATTGTCCCTTGTGTCATAAATGTTTGTGGATATTTGTGTTTCTTTGTGACAGTTGATATAATAAATGTAGATTAGAATGCTTGTTTATATAAAATTTCGATATGAAAGGGCTGTTCTTTTAAATTAGAAAATTCCCAAATACTGTAATTCGTAACAATTCTAAAATCAATATGTTTATTTCATTTCGCATGTGTTTATCTAAGGAGTAAGACAAAAAAATACGGTAATCTGAGATTGTATGGAATTTGTGAAGAAATTATTTATTCTAAAGTTATAACCAATTGTTTCTAGGACTATTGTATTTAACTTGAACTAATTGTGTGTCTTATCAAATAGAGATCATTGAGTACGATACGCCGGTATATGTACGACTGACTAAAAGTAATTAACATTGAACATATGCCGAACTATAAATTGTCTAAACTTGTGAAACACCTACAACATTTATTGCAACACTTGAAAACGCTTTTTAAGAAGAATTCAAATAATTATAACACATATAGAGGGTACTTACAAGGAACAAACAATGTACAGAAATTATCGACAAAGACAACACAAGTAATCCGTTTAAAAGTGCCATGGCTCTAACAATAAAATAGATAAGGACAATACAACAACAACTTTTATTCCGCATTAAGCCATAAAACATGATTCTAGCCTTCATAAATACAAAATAGTATACGGTAAACAGATGTAGTTGAGACAATTAATAATTTTAATGAGAAGCGAAAGAAAAAAAGAAAATAATAATCACACTATGTATTGACATGTGTATCATTACAAGTTTGAGGTGATTGTTTTAATCTAAATCATTTCTAAGTTTGTTTGAGTGGTATATACATTCCGCGAGATTTGTTATTACATAAACATTACTGATATTATTACAGGAAAAGATACAAGCAAGTTAATGTGATTTGGCTACAACGCACACTTTTAAAGCCGAGACAGACAGAAAGACAGACAACAACAAAGTCAGTCATTCATACAAGATGTACAATATAGTTCGCCGCATGTTCACCAGTTCTATGTAAAGTCAACATTCAGGGTCACAGAAACGCTTACTGTATATCATTGCACTTAGCGCCAGACGAACATTATTCCTTTGGTGATAGCAAAAGAGATAACAGTGGCGCCTTCCGTCTTGGTTCGTCAGCTGACGGGATCTGTACGTCTGACGAGACTAGAAGATCAGTTGTTGGTTTGGTATGACATGTTCCATATAAGACATCATGAGTTGTTGACGAGTGTGTACTGACACAGACTAATTCTGACTCACAAGGGCAGCCGAGATCATGACTTCTTGTAACACAGTTATCCCCCAGTTTACCAAACGGCTTGCAGTAAACCAGAGAAGCCAGAAACTCATCAACAGCGCAGCAGTAATTTGCTGGACAAGCCGTCGTGCTGCCGATGGTGCATGGTGTGTAAGTTGTCTGAAAAAAGCAAATAAAGACAGACCTTAATTGTTTGACTTGATGATGATTTATTAACTCTGTGACGAGACAACAAACGTGAACATGTCTTACATGTTTTGTGATTCAAACCGCGCTTCGGTTTTCCAAATTCGCGTGACAACGTCTATTTTAGGTTAAACCTCAGTCATGCAGCATTTCAAATAATATTCATAACTCAGTCAGGCAGCATCTCAAATAGTATTTATAACTCAGTCAGGCAGCATTTCAAATAGTATTTATAACTCAGTCAGGCAGCATTTCAAATAGTATTTATAACTCAATCAGGCAGCATTTCAAATAGTATTTATAACTCAATCAGGCAGCATTTCAAATAGTATTCATAACTCAATCAGGCAGCATTTCAAATAGTATTTATAACTCAATCAGGCAGCATTTCAAATAGTATTCATAACTTAATCAGGCAGCATTTCAAATAGTATTTATAACTCAGTCAGGCAGCATTTCAAATAGTATTTATAACTCAATCAGGCAGCATTTCAAATAGTATTCATAAACTTATATTTATATACATTTGTTATATCTTATTAACTTATCCAATAGACGTATTTTAATACATAAGTATCCATACTGGCAAAGCATTGCAAGCTGAAAGCTCACGACGAACTTTACACGTAAGTTTCACCACATATGTATGTACGGTTTGTGGACAATATTAGTGTACACTCAACTGCTTTTCTAATTGGTCATTTTTTTACATTATCTTACTTTTCAAAATAAATACAGAGAAATATAAATTGACTACCATTGTTTTACTTCATTCTTACCCATGCCATAATGCTTTGAAATGCACAATTCACACATGAGTGTACACAAAAGTCGACCTGTAAAGATTTCTATCAAAATTATAAAATGCAGAAATGTGGGATGACCAATTAGACATGTGTTTGAGAGTATACATTCCTTCATTATAAATAAATATGAGATGACTTACCTGCCCTAGTATACAACCGACTGTTGTACATACAAATACAATCAGAGTGGATATTTCCATATTGTTAAAAATGTATTAATGCCACTGTCTGTATTGGACGGCGTATGATGAACAAGTGTGTGTACTGGAGATATGGCAGTCGTAATAATCACGCAACATCAACGTTTTTCATGCTTAAAATTCACTAATGTGTTTGCCTTCTTATCTGCACCCTAAAAAACGTACGAACTTCACAATAATTGCGTATGGCGGAGGATAGTTGGTTTCAATAGATACAGTATCTGTAAGTGGAATGTGCATTGCATATGTCGTATGTTACATGTATTTTTCATGACATGATACCATTCAATCGCAATATGTTTGGTGGTGCTTTTTTGTTAAAAAAAGGGTTTGGTATTAATGGTATGTACATTTTTTTGTCATTGCATAGATCTACCCGTTCGCTACGTATCGTACTGTATTTCTAAAATATACTCAGTACATTTAAAAACTCATGTTTTATACCAACCACACTTCTTGAAATTTAATTTTATTACTTTTGAAACTCATTTTTTTATGAAAATACCTGTCGATTGTCATGAAATTTAGCATACATGTTGCGTACACGTGTAATAATATCGTGTCAAGTTCTTTTCTTGTATCCTAAAAGTCATTAAATGAAAATTTTAAAATCCCACATTATGCCTTATTAAATGTACTGAGTATAATAATCTGATAGAGTGAATTGAAACTGGTGATTAATGTTGATAGACAAGAGAGCAACTCGATTGCATACACACTTTAACGTAGTTCATGTTGTAGCATCTGACAAATACTTCGGAATCCAAGACACCGTTTTTGTCATTTCAGTATGCCGGGTCGTTACAATCATCATGATCAAAACGGCTATAAACGCCCGAGTAAGTTATTACTTTTCTGTGACAGAAATCCAAACTTTGTAAGTAGAATGTAATTTATTAAAAGAATGACAAAATACATGCGATATTTGAAATGTCTTTCTCGTGAATTATCGCTTTAAAAATGTTGTTATGATGAATATAATTTATTATATAATATTGTATACAGGTATTGGATGAAGACAAGACGATTTACATCTGTATAAGTCAAACACTCTTGGTAATATCTATATACAGATTAAGTAATGCCGGTAAAAGTTTTCTACATCTTTAAACAAAGTCAACATATCGGCCGTTCAGTGACTTTTGTAACATTCCATCTGGAGTTACTCCCCTTCTTCCATTCATGCATTGATTTCAATACGACTAGATTGCTTATGTGAAAGTCGATATCAATTCAACAATTCCTTTGTATATTTTGTTAAACGACGATTTAATCTACAATTTATCTCATCTTGAAGTAAGTGAATGTTGTATTGATGAGAGAAACCTGTCATGCGATCTGTCATCAAAATCGAAAAAAAACAGACATAAATGGATTCAAATTTAATATATTTCTGGTATAAAATACAAAAATAAATGTTTTATTATATTTCACTATTCTATGTATATGTTTTGCAAAAAATATATATGTACGCAAGTACAAACACATATATCACATTTTAAACCCAACACACATTACAATATTTCCTGTTTCGGTACAATAGTTTATCATAAGGTCATCTGTGAGTATTGTATGTGTGCAGTATGCCGACCAACCCACACATATTGGCCTCGAACGATTTCTTTTACGGCTCCTCAGTACAGAACAGTTGACAGCCGCTTTCCCTCTTTAAGGGACGTGTACCAAAAAATACAAAAGACAATCAATCTGCCGACCTTACTTAACTATTGCCAGTCAGTGGATCGGGAACGAACAAGTTATCAAAAATGACATTCTTGTGTGCCAAGTGTTACTTTAGAAGTGAAGTTGCGTGCAGAGCGAATCTTTTCTGTGATGGTTAAATTTGTTTCGTACACTGTTTTGTTGATGGAAGCGGCTGATAAGGTTACTGATGCTAAGGTAGTATATACAACACACTAGCACAAACAAGAGTAAAGCTACGATGGCATTGACATAGTAAGCAATCCATCGAACAATATGTTTGGTAATGCAAGTAAAATTACAACTGTATGGTTATTTGAATTTTTTTGCTTAGACTTCCATAACGCGTACTTAGTCACTGTGTGTAAGGTCAAAGACTTCCAAAACGCGTACTTAGTCACTGTGTGTAGTGTCAGAGACTTCCATAACGCGTACTTAGTCACTGTGTGTAGTGTCATAGACTTCCATAACGCGTACTTAGTCACTGTGTGTAGTGTCAAGGACTTCCATAACGCGTACTTAGTCACTGTGTGTAGTGTCAGAGACTTCCATAACGCGTACTTAGCCACTGTGTGCAGTGTCAGAGACTTCCATAACGCGTACTTAGCCACTGTGTGTAGTGTCAGAGACTTCCATAACGCGTACTTAGCATCTGTCGGAGCTATTGTTATGGATATTATCAACTCACGACATGGAATCTTGTCCTTTTTACCATGGTTTTAATCACTCAGATTGATATAACATTTCTAAATACATTATACATGTAGTCGAAGATGAAACATTTTAAAGCACCATATACATGTATGCATATCTAATATAGGTTTTACAGCCAGTACGCATTTATTGAGTATCACAGTAACCATCGTTTTTAAAACCCAAATTCCTCGAAAAAATGGCAATATCAATCTTGCATATGTATACTAGACATGTCTAGATTATTGATAAACACTCGGACAGAAACATTAAGTACGATTAGTTGAGTCACTAAGTACTGATACTTCTATGTTTAATTAATAATAAAGGTCAACTGGTTTCATTAATATAAAGCGAACAGGTTTTTGGGACTTAATCCCTCATTACAAAATTGATAAAAAGAGGTACATTGTGTATAGAGTTTAGGCCGCATGAGCACCTCAAACTACCGTAAATATGTTCATTCCCAATATGATGGAATGATATAATGTACAGCACTATGTGAATACAAAATTAAAATTCTTCTTTCTGTTTGAAATCTCCATTGCTTGTGATGTCCGGATCATATCCATCGTTCATGTAGTATTTATTACTGGACGGTTTCTTCTTTGGTTCCTCACTGAAATGTATAATGAGCGAAGTGTTCATTGCATTATAAGTAGCGGATCCGTAGTCCAGTGGTAACGCGCTGGACTTGGTAATCCCGGGATCACTGACAGTACTAACAGTCTTTCGCACGAGACTTTGAAAAACGAGTTCCCGTGTACGATGCTTCATATCGGGCACGTAAAAGAACCAGGGGTGCTTCTGGAACTGGCACATCATTTGTATCATGCACTATCCTCCAAACAATTAGAATGACTAACATTCTTCCGGAGGTGTCGCCCATATGGGAAACAGCTGGCGACGATAAATGAACACAAAATACAAATTTCATTATAATAAAGAAGAAGTTGAACTTTTACTGCTATAGAATATTACATGTTGTGCTTTTATTGATACACCTGCGTAATATCTTTTATCAGATTGCAGTTTTTCTTGCAATGTTTCTCGTATTTCACGGAGATACAAGTATCTCAATAAGCAAGTGATTTGTCACTAGCTTCTGGATTTAGATTTAAATTGTTTCATTTAAGCATAATATATTCACATATAACATAAACAATCAATTTACTGTACGTTGTTTGACTAAAAATCGGTCATACGAATATGACAACGTTTACATGTATTTGGGGGGGGGATCACTTATTTGTCTTCATATATTATCTAATTATTTTAATATTCCTAGAAACTATCTGTTATTGTTAGTTATTCACAAGTTTAAGGTTACAATGAAGAATGACAATGTGTTTTTGTATTTCATTTTTATGTAACTTTTATATCAACCATCAATCAGTAATATGCAACTCAGTTACGTTGCTCAATCCATCAACCATTAACTAAAGTGTAACTAATACATTATATACATTCTCTATATTAGCACCTGCTTTCATTAGAATAAAAGGTATAAAACAATGAACGTCGAATTCAGTATCATAGGTGGGGTATAAACAGCCGTCAAGGACAGCCGTGCGTTCAATAACGCCGGAAGCCGCTCACAGATCGCGTCGCTAAAAAGTGTATTGACCGACTCGTTTTTATTCTGGTTCCCTGCCTCCATATCGTTATAGTATTTACTTATACGACAGTAAAGGTAGGGAACCAGAATGCGGCTCACATTTCGTAACGTTTTGCAATTTGGTTCCCCGTGTGCAGTCAATGTGGGCCATGGATGCAAAACACAACGTCAGCGACTATTAGCCGAAACTGAACGCGATACGAGTTGCGTTAGCGAGTGGGCATAAGTGCGCGCACACTATTTGGCAAACAGTGCGTTCAGTTGCAAAACGACTGTGCACAGTTTTGTAACGTGAGCGACTGTTAGCCTTTACTGAACGCATTCCATTTGTTTTCTACTTACTTTCCGAAGTTAATCGCATCATCGATAGTTTCCGGCAATACTCGGCCTTTGGTTTCCGGTAAAAATAGCGACAACAACCCAGCTAACACAGAAAGTCCACCAAATATAATCAAAGGCAATGCTTTACCGAAGGGCCCGGACACAAACTTTCCCTGAAATAAACAAAAAGTGGATAGACGACCACGTGACTAGAGATTTAATATGTTTCAATTAAATCACATATTTTAAGTGACTTCAAAACAAATATTACATGTATTTTCGTTCATTTCGACAATTACCAAAGCTTTCAACAGGAATCCTTACAGCACAGTTTCAAGGTCATTATCGAAAGGTCATTTCACAAAATTGTTACATTTCTATTGTGAAATGTACGGTGGCATAGAGGTGATATGTGTGAACATTATTTTTATCTCGTTCCCACGACTTGGTTTGTCTTTGCCACGAGGTAACTATGTCGTGGGAACGTGATAGTTAAGTCGTGGCCACAAGATACTAAGTCGTGGAAACGAGATCAAATGTCGTAGCCACGAGATAAAACATGTCACCTATATGGCACCGTAGAAATGTCTTTACCTGACAAAACAGATTAACATGCAGATAAGTGTAAATTGGTCATGTGGTTGTGCTTGAAGTGTTTAGATGCACGTGAACAGATACACGTTTACAAGCAAACAAGACATCAGAAAATGTTATCAAACATCTCACTATCATACAAATATAAATTATGTACAACTGTGAAAACACCCGGATGTAAACTAGATTATTGATTTGAATACAAAAACCCACATCCCCCATGGCGGTTTGTCAGTACATGTATTTGTAATACTGATACAGGATGTTCGAATAAAAGGGTGATTTTATTGTTAACTGTGAAATGAGCATCAATGACAAATTGTATGTACTTAATTGTGGGATGTTCATGCCACCAAAGGCCTACTGAAAGTTTGCTAGTTGACCAAAAACATCTCTACCAATTTATTTCCAAACCCTTCAAGAATTTCAAAAGACATCTTGTTTACTCCATATGACCTTTGACCTGTAAATGTGACATTGACCTTGAAACAAACCCCTTCAAGGGGTTCAAGAGATATTGAGCGCACACGAAATATCGTCAAATGGCCTTTAAGTGTGACAATGACCTTTATGAGCCGGTATAAACGTGCGTCCTGCATGTTCTGCTCATCGTCTCAATATGGTGAACATTTGTGGCAAGTTATTATAAAACCCTTTTAGCGGTTCAAAAGTCACACGGCGGACACGATTTGTGTCAGACAGACAGACCGATGGACAGACAACCCGTGCAAAAACAATGTGTCTCCTCAGCATTACATGGGGGAGACACAATCAGAACAATGTGGAAGGCAGCAGCAAGTAAGCCATAGGCCACTCGAACATTAGTTTGGAAGTGTTACACATGCTTTAAGGAAGGTTCAGAAGACGTACAGACGTTATGGAAAGAGGTCGTAGCCATCAGATAGGCTGACTTAACGGTAAGAAAGTAAGGGGATTTCTATAAACGTTCCAAAGTTGGTGTAGCGGGATATGATCAGTAGTGGTATGTCAGTATGAGTAAGCAGTGGGTAGATCGGCATCAGAAATATATAGATTGCAACGGGGACTGCTTGGAGAAGTGTTGAAGGCAAATATGTTTAACGGAACCTTTCTTCATATCAAACATGACGTCCAACGTCATTTTTTGCTGCTCGGTCATTGCTATAAACGTCTGTTTAATGTGGTGTAAATGAGTCATATGTTATCAGATTTTACTGAAATTTAGTGAAGATGGATATTTACATGTACATTTTGTTATAGTTTTTTCGGCGTAGATGTATAACATTGATGTTGACCTACATTTTTTACCAACCATATGTTGTCCTCGAAGCGGGCTTTTTAAGATCTGACCAATCATATTTTCACACAAGAGGCACCAAACGGGGTTTAAGACAGGTCCATGATTATCCGATTTTTTGTAAGGATTTATTTTTCAACATGTTGCAAAATACATTATTTCAATTAACATACCAGAAGACATGGTCCCCCAAATCCCCACTACAAACCCCCAACACGAAAATCTGACGTTAAAATTTGTTTAACCGTCAGATTTTTGTGTTGGGGTTGTAGTTGGGGGTTTGGGGACCTTTATGCGACGAATGCCTGTGTATCATACTGACATTTGAAAACTTACCAGATCTGCAATGTATGGTGACACCATGCTACCAACCCTGGCCATCATAGAACTTGAACCCATACCAGAATTTCGCACGAGTGTAGGAAACAACTCTGCCGACCAAACATAGATAACAGCAAAAGCCGCTGACACACCAAACTTTCCAACATTCGACAATACCACAGTCACCCAATACAGAGCTGCAAAACATGATGTGTTAATATACGGTACATACAGATATAATACATTTTAATTTTATGTTTTGCAATATTTCCTTGTATAACAAGAGAATGTTTTAGTAAAGTTCAAATGAGCGCCGCTGTACGATTTCCAACTTCTTCTTTAAGCAATATTCGCCCCATATGGCAATATGAAAACGAAGTGACCACATGGAGTAAATAGTGTTCCTGCTTGATAATAGTGACATCACATGTTGCGTTTTTTTGAAATGACGTCTCTTACAGAAAATATTGTAAATCCAATAGCAGTGCTCACATCTCTTCCATTCTGTCGCATTCCATTGGACGTTCGGTCAATAACACGCTCATGAACGACAATATATGGAGGGTACTGCAACATACAGGTTTGGATGTGTAGTCCGGAGATCTTCTATTCAGTTAACTTTGCAAGATTCGATAACTCCGCTAAGAACCAATTAATGCGCAACTAGACCTCATGCTGATACATATTGTATCGCCATCAGGTATATGTAGGGTTGAAATCCAATCAGCAGTTTGGAAGATGTAGACATTGTGACAGATAGACAGATCGAAATCAAACTGTCTCACCCACATGTTAAGATGTAATAACTGTTGATGTGGTATTTTTAAGTCATATTGCAAATGTACTCCTTTTTTGTCAATTTTTACCTCACAAACTTGAAACATATAATTCTAGATAGTAAAGCATAAACATATGCATTATCAAAGAATACGCTAATAATGAATTTCTCTGTATTTGTCGAAAAAAAGAAGTTTGTAATACATGTATCTTTAAATTAAAAAAATATTGAGTGTGTATGAGTTTGTTACCAAAGTCTGGGGAAAGATATTCCTCAATTTGAGTATTGTATGTTATACATTGAGTCCACACTTTTACTACCATGATTCATATATAGGAATCACAACAAACAGTTCGATTACAACGAATGAGAAAATGACCTTTTTTTAAACTGTATGTACCTCCATTTTGAATACAAATCTTTATTAATTTCAAAAGCAAATAGGTTTTGAAATCAAATGCATTAATTTTCCATATGCTACGGTCATGTATTGTCCTAAAGTGTTGGTTAGTTTGAATAAACAGTAAAAATATCGAGTGTTTTGTGTCTTAATGTAAAATTATGTTTTTCATTTTAGTAGACATTCTATCTTTTGATGCTTAATTGTATAAACCTCATGATGCAGGAGTAATGTTTAAATTACTGTTTGTAAATTCCAAATGTCAATATTGGTTCTCATAAATAAGCAACAAGACTGTTGATTTAATATCAAATTTTGTTGACACACGAAGTTGTGGAGAAGACGGTTTAAAACACACATGATCGTACCTTTGTACTGAATATAATTATAATGGACACATTTTCTTAAGCAAATCTTAACAAACATCCCATTAACATTGACCGAGGCAATATTCTATGGCGCTGACCTTAAATTACCTGTTTTATTTTAAAATGACGTTTCTATTGTATACGGAGTTGGTCGTTTGTCATTATATACGGCATCTTGAAACTTTTACTTGTTTGCTCGAGTTCAATAAATATGTTCGCTTTATTGGACATAAGGACAATTTTCGTAGACCATCACAACAATATGTGTCAATGACATGTGTCTTTATAAGGGTTTGGTAATTTAAAAGCTTTATTTCTCTCTCACAGGTATTTGAACGATTGAGAACGCAATGATAAATGATTCGTCCTTCCAATATTTTCTTTGCGTAGTTCACGTCCGGACTTTGTCACAGAATTTAGAAAGAATGTAAACAGAGAAAAAAAAGAACTACATTTTTGACAGCGATGACTATAACCTCACACGTACAACGCACTTACAACAGTTGTAAGGTGAATATCCGTGTAGATCATTTTTCATCTATAACGTTTTCATTTCGCGTTTATCAGATAAATTTGTTAGTATAATATTTCTAAGGTTTAACGCAGCTTTTTACAGTATTTCATTTATATACAGTGGTTGCTGAGGAGAGGGACACTCTGGAGAGGTGGTTGCTGTGGAGAGGGACACTCTGGAGAGGTGGTTGCTGCGGAGAGGGACACTCTGGAGAGTAATGCTGAGGAGAGGGACACTCTGGAGAGATTTTTTCTGAGCAGAGGGTCACTCTGGAGAGGTTGTTGCTGAGGGGAGGACCACTCTGGAGAGGTTGTTGCTCAGGAGAGGGACACTCTGGAGAGGTTGTTGCTCAGGAGAGGGCCACTCTGAAGAGGTTGTTGCTAAGGAGAGGGACACTCTGGAGAGGTGGTTGGTGAGGAGAGGGACACTCTGGAGAGTAATGCTGAGGAGAGGGACACTCTGGAGAGATTTTTACTGAGCAGAGGGTCACTCTGGAGAGGTTGTTGCTGAGGGGAGGACCACTCTGGAGAGGTTGTTGCTCAGGAGAGGGACACTCTGGAGAGGTTGTTGCTCAGGAGAGGGCCACTCTGAAGAGGTTGTTGCTAAGGAGAGGGACACTCTGGAGAGGTGGTTGGTGAGGAGAGGGACACTCTGGAGAGGTGGTTGCTGAGGAGAGGGACACTCTGGAGGGGTGGTTGCTGAGCAGAGGGTCACTCTGGAGAGGTTGTTGCTGAGGGGAGAGGACCACTTTGGAGAGGTTGTTGCTCAGGAGAGGGACACTCTGGAAAGGTTGTTGCTCAGGACAGGGCCACTCTGAAGAGGTTGTTGCTAAGGAGAGGGACACTCTGGAGAGGTCGTTTGTGAGGAGAGGGACACTCTGGAGAGGTGGTTGCTGAGGAGAGGGACACTCTGGAGGGGTGGTTGCTGAGGAGAGGGACACTCTGGAGAGTTTTGCTGGGGAGAGGGATACTCTGGAGAGGTTGTTGCTCAGGAGAGGGCCACTCTGGAGGGGTGGTTGTAGAGGAGAGGGACACTCTGGAGGGGTGGTTGCTGAGGAGAGGGACACTCTGGAGGGGTGGTTGCTGAGGAGAGTGATACTCTGGAGAGGTTGTTGCTCAGGAGAGGGCCACTCTGAAGAGGTTGTTGCTAAGGAGAGGGACACTCTGGAGAGGTTGTTGCTGGAGGGGTGGTTGCTGAGGAGAGGGACACTCTGGAGGGGTGGTTGCTGAGGAGTGGGACACTCTGGAGGGGTGGTTGCTGAGGAGAGGGGCACTCTGGAGGGGTGGTTGCTGAGGAGAGGGACACTCTGGAGGGGTGGTTGCTGAGGAGAGGGACACTCTGGAGGCGTGGTTGCTGAGGAGAGGACCACTCTGGAGAGGTGGTTGCTGAGGGGAAGACCACTCTGGAGAGGTTGTTGCTCAGGAGAGGAACACTATAGAGAGGTTGTTACTCAGGAGAGGGCCACTCTGGAGAGGTTGTTGCTAAGGAGAGGTTGTTGCTCAGGAGAAGGCCGCTCTGGTGAGGTTGTTGCTCAGGACTTGGGCACTCTGGAGAGGTTGTTGCTCAGGAGAAGGACGCTCTGGTGAGGTTGTTGCTCAGGAGTGGGACACTCTGGAGAGGCTGTTGCTAAGGAGAAGGCCGCTCTGGAGAGGTTGTTGCTCAGGAGTGGGCCACTCGGGAGAAGTTGTTGCTCCGGAGAGGTTCATGCTAAGGAGAGGTTGTTGCTCAGGAGAGGGCCGCTCTGGTGAGGTCGCTGTGAACTGATTTCACCTTGAAACATTGGAGACAATAATTGTTATTCATATTGCAAAATGTTTTAAGTAGCATTATCTTCATCATAACATAACACATACTTTGCGCGGAAACAAATATATAGATATACATTTAGCTGCAGATATGGAGTATGTGAAAAAAGTTACTACTTACATTCGTCTGCATAAAGGACGGTGAATATGGTACATAAACATGCTACTCCTCCTAAAATCATAGTTCCTGCGTGTAGTACTTTGCGGCCTACTTTGTTCAGCGTAAGGAGACATAGTATATAGGCTCCCAATTCCATGCTGCTGTTTATAGCAAAGTTAGTGTAGATATCACCGTCAAGATTTCCAACATTCAGACCCAGACCATAATATACCATGCTGACCACACACCTGTAATATTGCAACAAAATCCAGTTATTCCGGATAAGAATAGTCTCGCCTTAAAATCTTGATTTTAATTCAATATTTTCCTTATGGACCAAGATCATTCCATCACTGAATATTGGAGCAGGTATGTATTAATTTAATGGGAAGGTTCGTATTTTCAATTGAATGGCTTAGATACGTAGTTCTTGCACCACTAAATGTTTGCTGCAGTTCTCAGTCCCCGAGTTCCAGGCCCATATTTCACAAAAGTTCTCAATTTGAGATATTTTCTTAATATTCCATTTTATGTATCTACACAGTTGCCCAATTGTTGGAAATTTGAGTTTAAAACAGATCCCAGTTGATATCTTTTTTGAAATCTGGACCAGCTTAGAACAGGAGGTTGCTAGACTGGAGCTTACTACCATAGACGATGCGATGGAACTTCTTCTAAACGGAATCGTTTTTTCAAAAGCCTCCGTACAATTTGATAACTAGAGTCTTCAGTAAACAACATTCTGATGATATGAATAATCAGGTGGTTGCGCTTCAATAGTGTTTGTTATATTTTGAATTTGTACCACATGACACAACTATACCGAGATGAAATTATATACCACAAACTACCAAACCAAGTTTTGATAAAATGTTTTACATCGTGCATTGAATAATTGAACTTCTATACAGTTAATCTAAATGGTCTTTATCAAAATGCAATTTGATATTCAAACATCAAATATGGAACCTGTAGGGAAAATTTGCTTTCTTTAATTGATAATTTAGCTGACACTCTAAGTAAATAGAGTAACCGTCATGTTTGAAATTCATAAACTAAGCGCAGATAAGTCTATTCATCACCGAACTTTGAGACGGTATAGATATCTCTTTATTATCGATATTGTCTCAAAGATTGTAAACATAAAATCAAAAGACTGAATGCCCTAGGAGGCGCTTCCAAGGCGCGTTTTCCATAGTATCGTATTAGAAATTAATTCGCGACCGTTCGGGTAAACTCACTCGCCAAAAATGATCCTGGATACATTTGAATATAATTAGTCTTCCAAAAATCCAATGAAATATCAATAACATGAAGGCTTAAAATTTGAACCGACTCTGACCTTTTACAAACATCGCCTACCTCGAAATTAAACTGATTCACAACATAAACCATGCCCCCTCGTGAACATACATATATCATTAAATGTATATCAGGACATTATGGGAAATAAATTTAAATGTCTAGATAATGCGACACTTGATCTACTTTACATAAAACACATTCATGAATTTATTATGGATACTGTGGTGCAAACCCTTTACCAATGGGGTGATGTCATACAAAATAATGAATATTTAATGAATAAATAAAATAAATATGGCAACAACATAATGCAATTCCCCCAAGCTGAGACGACACATATGTGGCTATTAATCATAATTTTACACCAATATTTATCAATGTTTCGTATTTTACCTATTTCAGTATGAAATATATTAATTGTACATATATGCATGTTCAAATTGTGAAGCAGAGGTTGATCCAACAGACACTTAACCTTCACCAACAGGAATGTATGAATACCATTTAAGAGATGTTCAAAATCAAATTGAAATTATTCTATGACACTAATTACGTATTTAAACATATGGATACATTTCTGACCCATTAACGTTCGAAATACCATCAATTCCTATAATCAGACCTAAGTATTATGCAAAGTATCAATAAAATAACTTACCAATTGAAGTAAATGATGAGAGTCCTAAATAACAGTTTGGGTACAGTCAACATTTTCAAAACACTCATTTTCTCAACTTTCTCTTCCGAATCTGTATCAATTACTTTGTCCGGAAGTGTGACTCCATTAACCTTGGCGCATTTCTGAACAATTTCATTGGCTTCTTCATATCGACCTTTAGAAATCAGCCATCGAGGAGATTCTGGTATCAGCCTGAAATGGTTAAACATAACATGTTGTCTATGGGAAAGCTAATAAAGTAAGTGTAATACTATCTGCCATCGATATTTTAGCAAATTGTAAAGAGTCAATACATATAGGTTTGTGAGACATCATCCATCGTACATAACTGAAATGAGCTTACCAAACCCCGTTAGTGTTTTCAAATGTTTCATGAGTAATTTATATAACAAAACAGTTCTATAACTGAAAATAATTATTTAATTCAATATCCACACATACTAGAATAAGATATTCAGTCATCGTTTGTGTACGTTAGTAGGTATTTGATAACCACAGGCGACTTTACAACATGAAACTGAGTTGATGAAAGCAGAAACATTGATGTGCATATCGTTCTGTCGTCTGCCGGCGGAAAGACTTTTCATGTAACATCGACTTACCAAAAATAGAGGAACAGAAGGATGGTAGGACAAGCTAATGCTAGTTGTAACATGTTCCATGAGCGAATGAAATATGCTAAGAAACACAACATGAACAATCCAAAACACCAGAAGAATTCAATAATGATTCCAGCTGCCACCCTCTTTGAAGGTCCAACAAGTTCCACACCTGAAACATAAAGTAACACAAACTGTCTTAACAATGCGTCTGTACAGATGTTAGTACGCGATATTGTGCAGCATTCCGTTTTAAAACAATTGTCTCGTGCTGTTTTTAGTTTTTACACATCTTGACATCAATTTATATTAGCTCGTTCGTTAGGAAATATGTGAAATACTTATTCAAATTATTCACGAGTCATGCTTTCTTAAATAACTATCAGTGGTGTATGAATTGTGAAGAAGTGAGCAAGGAATATAGCGTGCTTGGGATCTACGACTTATTATCCATTACTGAACATCTCACTCCAATATTGTGAGTTGTGTTCTCGCTGAGAGCTCTACTTCAAAAATGTGTGAGTATTGCCGTAAACCTTTTCAAGCTAAAGCTGTTGATTTAAGCATAACACGTAACTACGGCTGAAGATGCTGCAGAGACCGGTCCCGTATGTCTACATTTACACATACAAGTACTGTGTATTTAATTATATGGGTTTCCATAAACAATATATGAGCGCCGCTGTACGATTTCCAACCTCTTCTATTTGTGACGTCAAAACGAAGTGACCATATGGAGAAAACAGTGTTTCCTGTTTGCAAATAGTGACACCACACGTTGGGTTTTCTTTAAAAGACGTCACTTACAGAAGAGGTTGTAATTCCCGTAGCAGCCCTCATATAACCATAAAGATGTTACCTATGACAAATGATGACATAAACAATCCCATGTTGGACATTCCCTGGATAAATCTGAAGGTGACAAATAAGGCGTAGTTAGGAGCAAACGCCGAACCAAAGGCAGCGCCTACGTGCAGAAACGCTGATAAAAGTAAGGCTTTCTTACGACCAAATCTGAAAAATACAAAACCCGATAGAGCTATGATAACTATAGGACACGGCCAAAATCGTCAATGCAGTGTGTGTAAAGCTTTAGTAAACACAAATTGCCTGACTAACACATTTATTGCACCAAATCGTATACAGGTATTTTGAAATGGCGCACAAAGCCAGCTCCCGGGTGCAAACAATCAGTCGTGAAAAATTGACACGTTATGCCTAATTGGGTTACATTTGCACTCTGAACTCAATGTAGATGATTTCTATTTTAGAAATATGTCTACGCATATCTTATATCTTAATTTACCTTGAACACTTTAAGGCATGGCGTGTCCTTAAATGTCAGTCATCACGGCGACTGATGTGTATTGGTGGATTAAATTTCACATCGACATTATTCGGTATGCAGTCATGCACGCAAATAATTTAACATGTAATTTATAAATGTATTACATTAATACAAGACTACATTCACAGGAGCAAAGGACTTGACATCCTGGCACACATACATCTGTTTATGATGAAACAAGATCACGCAGTAAGGTATACTAGTAAGGGTTTGTGTACTGGTAAGTTTTCATTGAAAATATCTAGATTGAAAAAATGTATTGCACAATATAAAAACAGTCTATACGATGTTGCAGAAATGATAATTCACTTCAGATATCTGATATAAATTATTGGCTTTTGAGAAATATCTCTAAGTTCAACCCCACTTGAGCCAAAATAGTTGTTCATGGAAACTTGAATAATTCTGCACCATGAAGCTAGAGTTTCAACATGTCGGACTTTTACGAAGATTTTCAGTATTTCAGTTACATGGAAGGCACATTTACCTTACCAATGTTATTGTTATGTCTGCATGATTAGGTTTCTGTGCACACGTGTCTGCATGAGTAGGTTTCTGCGCACACGTGTTTGCTTGTGAAATAATATTTCACATTTTTGCACCGGTACGAGTATGATGTTAATGATAAATGGAAGAGAGAAACGATACCTTAATGTACTTAATAACTGAATGGATTTGAACGATTATAATATACGATATTTAACACATGCATTGATAAGTTATGTATAGATCGTTGTATGGTGCTCGCCGACGCTGACGTGAAGCATTGTACGAAGGGCTTCAAATACAAATATGATGATATGCACAAGGACACACGTCAGTATAACTTACATAATAATAACACTTGTTTATTGCTATAATATTATTCGATCAATTACGATTTTTTAGAACGACGGTATGCTTACAAAGCACAGTCATCGATTGAAGATATAGAACCTTGATTTACATATATCATCAGTACGTTTAGCACAATGAACAATATGTTCCAATTGAGCTACGATGTTTACCATTTGGACTGAGTCAACGGTATTTCGATTTATGAAGTGTATTTGGGTGAAATAAGTCTTTGCTAAATGGTTGAATAGGACGGTATTTTAATTATTGTGTTCAGCACATTAGTCATTACTTCAAAGATCGGGATATTGATTTTTAGCTGTTTTGTCGTTAATGCGGGTTTCATTTTTATGGTACGCAAATATACTACCGTTCAATGGAAAATATAAACCATGAAAGATTTCATATATTTACGAGAAATGAGAATTAGAAAAAATGCTGGTATTAATGTGTGTCTTCCGAGCAGTTGTGAGTCTTTAGAATGGTGCCATCGATAATTTTGTTTTGAATTAATGCCAGAATTGTTCGTTGCATTTTGCAAGTAATTCAATTGTAGTCATATTCGATGGTTCATTTATAATCAAATAGCTACTACATCGGTTTAGCTGTATAAGGAACACATTTCCGAATATTTGAATATACGTTCGCAAGATTGACAGGGCATTCGAATTCCACAATTGCCAGGCGTCTAGACTCCTGTATAAATACAAGTACATTGTATATCTTTAATTGTGTAAATTGAACGTTTCTCTGGGCATCGATCTTAATGAAGTACTCACATATCTGAGAATATACCAAGAGCTATTGCACCAATGAGTACCCCACCCATCAGTATCATGTTGGCGTTGGCGCGTGCTAATTCTTGACCACATATTAGATTGGCCTGCAAATAAATAAAAACACTGCTTGGTATGAAGCGTTGTTGTCCCAGGTCCAGTACATACGAGGGTTATTCAATAAGTTTCAAGACTGTGTTTGAAGCGAATTTTATCGATCGGACATACAATAACAAACAAATTCTGAGAGATAATAGCGCACATGTTGGACTTTTGACGTGCTGCGCCGGGTCCTTGTCACCATGGTATTTTAATGGGTCATTATATACGCGTAATATGTAATATATTCCGATTACGATTCATTTAATAAGTTTCGTAAAATGTCAATAATTAAAAACGGTAGAGCGTCAGTCTTGAAACTTTTTGAACAACCCTCGTACACACGGTCTTTCTAGCAAGGTACTATTGTTGACCATTGATGTACCAGATGTATGAGACATTTTGACGTTGAGGTGTACTCGTGTGAACTTTTCAGGTTTCCAGGATTATAAAAGGTAGCTCTGCATATAAACACCTCGATGCATATGTTCTTTAAAATAAACCATTTAAAGGTATACGTTTTTGTCAGTATATATACTTAATAAGAATGAAAATATTAGTCTTATTAGGATTGTTGTTTTCCCGGAGGTCTGTGTGGGAAGGCACTGTCTTTTGTATGTGGCGTTAACCCTGTAGCAAATATTCTCTCTCTTTTAACATCAGGAGATGTTTGACGTAAGTTTTAGGTGCGTATATTGTATGAGATCAGGAGGTACAAAAGTTCCTATGTCAACTACAGGCTTGTCACATAAAATCGTACAACCAGAATTTCAAAGACACATTCATTGTTCTTGCCTATGCTTCCTAACAAAAGAAATGTAGATATTAACACCTTTTTAAGAATAAAAGTAGAATCTATGGTGTATTAAAAAATATGTGTTTTAGTATGGTGCCTTACATGTTTGTTTATTTGATTAGAGCAAAACAAAAGTAACATTGCTTTCCACATTACTTACCGCTGTTATGAACGTATTTTTAAATGTTGAAATGTCGTACACCCATTCATCACATTCAGCCTGGCTCGTGTTGATTGGCACATTATGGGCGTTGTAAGAAGTGTTTCCATTGGTTGAATATGCATCACATGCTGTGAACACATAATCACCAGTGTCATCTTCCTCCAATGGAATCGATTGATTTATAAGTAGTTGATGCCAACGTCCTTGAACATCGTAAGTATCATTGTCGAGCGATTTGAGTTTGCATCTGAAAATGGAAGTCAAATCCATACATATTTCTGATCCAACATGATAATGTTCAGTAAATATATAATTCCGGATTTGGCATATAAACACTGATACTCTGAGTATGATGCTCTCAGCTTCTGGTCCAGAAACAAAGAATGGTAAATCCAGGCATTTAAGTTATGCAAACATATTTGAATGGGTTAAGCGACAATTGAACTCCTTGTCAGACAAATTGTGCTTAACCTCTTGACTCATAGTGTTACGCGATAAGTTTACTAAGTGACATCGATAGATTACGCGGACACGACAGTGGTTCGCATCCGGCTTACATCAATTGGTAACAAGCTTGCTACTGTTTGAAAGAAACTCTATTTACAAAAGGGATTACCAGAGTGCATCCATCCTGCACCAGGATGCACTGACCGGAAGTAAGTTTAAGATTTAAGTATTATCAGCTATTGTCGCCTTTCATACTTGTGCTGTTTGCAGACTATACGCGTGTCACTAAACAGTAACGACTTTCAGTACTAGCGACAGAATGCCATTTAATGAACTAATACACTACATTCTCGGTCAAGAGGGGCAAAATATGGTTGTCCATATTTAATAATTATCCAAGAGTTACCAGGAGCCCCATAACATAATTATAATAATAGCTCCATTATAGAAAATATAAGCACCATTACAGACAATTTAAGCATCGTTATAGACACTATTAGCACCGTTATAGACAATACTAGCAACATTTAAGACAATATCAGTATCATTACAGACAATATTAGCTTCATTATAGACCCGTTTAAAGATACAAAACACACACACTACGAACTAATTCACCTTGTACTCAAGTAAACATGTTTACAGGTATAACTTGGTATTGACGCAGCTTTATCATGCATTGCAACTATATAACATTAACCTAAGACACAATTTTAATAAAATACACGAGATTAAAATTTACAAGTACAGTATGTCGTTATTTTCTACTTAAATTCAAGTAACATATCGCTTAACGTTGAATTTATTGTCTGTTTATATGTACACCTTCGTTCGTCCCATCAGTGAAAATGTAATGAAAACAATACAAACATTCTTAACGATGAGTGGTATTTACGGCATTAAATGATTGTTAGGGAAGTGAGTCAGATATAGCTATGCTTCAGGTTAAAATCAGTTTATTTAAGTTGATTCCACTCACTGGAGTATTGTAATAGAGACATATGTTGAGAAGCGATTGATGCCCTGGCGGTAATGTTTGAACACTAGGCTTACGGATGCAAATTAGTGAAAATACCAAAACAAAAACGTGATCAGTATACCAGTCATAGTGTAATAAACATGGTGCGTATATATACGTGATGTGTATAAATCATAGTACAAGGCATGCCCTTAACTAATCACTTTTGAGAAGACGAAACTCATACAAACAAGAAATATCTTGAAAAAGTTGGTCGGCGCAATTTGAAGGTTACGATTTGTTGTGCAACATAAACAAAATACCGATATCCAAAATAGATTTCGGTTAATTCACCGAAATTCAGTGAATTTTGGTATGGTAATGTACCCCTTATCGAACGTTTAACCAATACGCGTCAATGTTACAAACGTTGTTCGGTTGAAGAGAAGTGGGCTTAGTGGTTAACGTAAGACGTGATTGGTTTGCAAATAGCAAAGCCATGTTAGTACGGCTGTGCCGAAAAATATATACCATTCAACAAGTCCCTACACTCTTTGCCTCCGTTACACTGCAGCTTTAGTGCTGGGCCAGCTAGAGACGCTAGAAGTACAATCTAGTGAGTGACGGAAACATTTGTTTTGTATTTGCGTTTATTTATCGTCGCCACCAGTTTCCCATATGGGCGACGCCTCCAGAAGAATGTTAGTCATATAAGATTTTTGGAGGATAGTGCATGATACAGGAGATGCTCCAGTTCCAGAAGCACCCCTGGTTCTTTTACGTGCTCGATGTAAAGCATCCGAAAGACTGTTAGTACGGTCAGCGATGGAGCGGGGAATCGAACCTGCGATCCCTGGACTACAAGTCCAGCGCGTTACCACTGGACCACGGATCCGCTACTGACGGAAACAGCCGAGGATTTTCGTTTAAATACGCACGTGCGATATCTGCTTGAATATCTTAAGTTGCATTAGTTGTGGAGCATAATAAATCAACGAAATCACTTGTTTTGTCTGATTTATTTTCTTGAAGTTGACGAAATGAGGTTTCAAGGAATATTAAATCGTTGTACGATTGCATAATTTAACTTTTTTTTGTGAATGTGAATTGATTATAAAAATCTTTCGCAGAAATCGAACGTCTTCGTTGTTATTTTAAACCAGCCTTTATGTGTAATCAACATTAAAATTTATGCGAAATACACATTGAAACTGGTTGTCAACTTTCAAAATGTATTATCAAATCGGCAAACTGATTGATGGTAATGTACAGTGGATGTAGCGACCGTAAAATCTTAATGAAAAATATGTGTCACTTCTACAGCCAGTTACTGTTGCTCCAATACGTTCACTTAAAACTTTAATGAGTGGTATGAAATTAATATTGAGAATCTATAAAAAAAGTCTGTCATTTTTAAAAAAATATTTTTAAATAATTAAATATGTCATCATTTAAAATAAAATGTGTCCGGTTAACTCAACCACTTGCTCATAGCGTTCACCATTTCACGCCGGGCAAGTTACCAATTGAACTTAGTGCAAGTGTTTGAGTTAACCGGACACATTTTATTTTAAATGATGACATTTTTAATTATTTAAAAAAAAAATAGTGTGAGGTTCCGGCCCTGAACAATTTGGATAGAAATTACAGCCTCTCCACAACAACACACCTTTCTTATTTAAACTTTTGTTGACATGTTGTAGCTCAATGCATCATTAAGGTAGTAAACTTTCAGTGCAAGCAAACTGATAGTGTTGTTAAGACTCGGATGGTTGGAGCCCAAGAGAGGTACCCAATATCTGTGTCAAAATGAGTATCGAGTTGTGTGATAAAAGGTATCGTGTCCGTAAAAGCAATAACAACTGATCTGTGCAACGGTTGGTGAAATGTACCGGTCTCACTTTGGGAATTATTCGTCAGTAACGACCTCATGTTCGCAGCCCACCTTCTACTAAACGATGAAACATATTAATTTGAACTAAACTTTTTGTTTGATTATCCTACTATTAAAGTATTTCAGCTATAGTTTGATGTTTTCACTTGGCACCGTCTTACGGTATTATCAGTCACATACTTGCGATATAAGTAAGAAATGAGTAGCGGATTGTACAAACAGTGTACATTAATACTATTAAAGTTCCAATTTCCAATTTTCCGTCTGACACTCACAGTGTAACGGTTTGTTATTCGTCGTATGACGCAAACATGTAACATTAAATTGCGACTAAAACGGCTTTATTACTATGGTTACCTATTTTATCAAAATTAAATATTGAGCACACTTAAGTGAGCCGTTCTCGTCTAGTGGAGCCAGGTTATATATCAGCTTAGACCTCTGCCACGACGCGCGAGGAGCAGATCAGTGGTCCAGTGGTAACGCGCTAGACTAGTAATCCAGGGATCGCAGGATCGATCCCCCGCTCTACCACTAACAGTACTAATAATCTTTCGGATGAGACAAAAACCGAGGTCCCGTGTACGATGCTTTACATCGGGCACGTAAAAGAACCACGGGTTTTTCTGGAAATGGTGCATCTTCTGAATCATGCAATATCCTCCAAATATCTAAAATGACAAGCCTATGGGAAACGGGTGTCGACGATAAGCAAACGCAAATACAATAACAAATGATGCGCAAGAACCGTAACAACAGAATCTATTCACCCGGCTATCTTCCCTTGATTTATTTCACAGATCATACAAAAATCATAGATGGTAAAGGAGCCATGTTTGTAAATTTTGCATTCAATAAACAACCTTCAAATATCTTAATTAATAGCCGCAAACACGCTGTGAATGGTGCGAATACGTTATTATTGATTTCAATTCAAATTGAAAAGAGACGAAATCCTATTCACAGATCTTCGCGTTTAAATGTTCTTTACTTATAAGTTCAAAGTTTCGATCACTTTCCTGTCGAGCGCTTACATTATAATTGGCAAATATAGTGAGAAAATCACTGCGTGTGATCACTAAATGTTGAGTGAGGTGTCTTAAATAGTTTAACCCCTGTAGCTGACAAACTTCATTGCGATGAATTATAGAACATTTTGAAACGATTCACATTCAGTTTAACCTGACGTTTGAGTAAATGTAAACGCAACAAGGCAAAGAATAGAGTACATGCTAATATGTATTTATTTAAAATGTGAACAAAACATGAATATTGATGAGCGAAACGTGAATAATTAACGAATACAAGCGTAGGTGACATGACTAGCTATGGATTTATACGCCTACACATTATACAGTGTGTATCTTAAAACAAAGAGTACTACTATCAGTGTACAATGAGATGAGAACAGTTTAACTAGATCTCTTGTTTGGAAAAGTCGTGACAGCTCCTAGTACAAACTCATGCATGCATAACAATTATATAAGGTTTTTGTTATTGTCGTTTTGATACAATGTAGGAGAATTTATATTATTGTATGTAAGTCTACATCACTTCGGTCTGTTTTATTTATCATAAGTAATCTAAGGCTTAATACAGGGAAATCTGTCTTTGGTATATAAGTAAGTAAGTAAGTAAGTAAGTAAGTAAGTAAGTAAGTATATAGTTTATTTTCGTGACATATGCAATGTAAGCATTATAGCATATTAAACAATACAAGAAAGATGCACCCGGCCCTGTGGACCTACAAGTCACCGAATGTTAATAACAAGTTTAAGGTAACAAAATATGAACCAGAATAAATATATTTCTATTTTGTTGCTTAGCCGCATAAGAATGCATCAAACATAAGTAAACAATGGCTAAATACAGGGAAATATGTCTTTGGTATATATTTATATTTTGTTGCTTAGCCGCATAAGAATGTATCAAACAACGAGTTAATTAATTATACATACTCCACGTAATCATGCATATACTATTGATTACATTGTGCTACTGTTTTGTCAATATATATTGTTGTGCATGGACTGTCAATCTATACTGTCTATGTACGCTAAAATGATACATTTGTTATAGGTTTTTAGATCAGGATATAAGACATAAGTTTCACAGTGTTGTTGTGTAAATTAACCAACCGTATAGAATGAAGAGTAGTTAACAAGATAACACAAATTCTAATATCAAGATGGCTTTTGCGGAAATAAAACTCACACACGCGCAGGTTCCCGCAATAAATATCGAGTTCTAGAGTATAGAAGACTTCAACGTTGCTCACCTGTGATCAGGAATGGCTAGTGTAAACACAGACGACAGCATCTGCATACCGGTGAAAATTCCTGTGATGCATACCAAGAAATATAATATTTTCTGATATTTACCAAACTCTCCCAATAATATCGTTATATCGTCAAACTTCATTTTTAGTCAATGTGCGTGTATTTTGAATAATATATTAATTGTATTTACATTGAATAATTAATATTTTTTTATATTCTGAGCTCAAAGTACAAATTTCACAACAAGAAATCCAATATACTACACATCCAGCATCACTTGAATCACTAGTTCAGATACAGTGAATGCTTGACGCGCTAGTTCACTGTATATTACAGTTCTATACACCCGACTGCCCAATGTGCAAACATCAACTACATGTAACCGAATGTTTACTCCCAATATCCTTATATATCTGAGTCTAATTTACTACTTTAGTACGAATCTTGTAGATATACCATGAGGGGCAGTCAAAACGTTTTGAGACCGTTTCAATTAAATGTTCTATAGTGAACGGAAAATGATCATTTTATGTATACATAATCAGTTAATTTGAAATTATTGTTAAAGCTAATTAAATCGTTGCCATGACAGTCGGATTTGTTTTACATTCATGTTGAAAATAACGCCAAACGTGTACATGTATATGAGTTAGGCTGAATACGTTGTATTCCTCACATATGCATCAAAGCACGGGTCGCATGTCTTCATTTGCAAACAGTGGAATATGGAAGTATATACAATACAAATAATTGATTGCATTAAAACATAACATGTTTCATAGCAACATAATGTACATAATAACAAAAGACATGGTTTTGCAGGAGCACATGATGTTATACAGTGCATATTCAAAAGTTTAACATTTCATTACATGTATATAAACAAACAGTTATGGTGATAAATATATTGATTAACAGTATGTGTTCAAATTTCTGACATTAAGGATGTATATGATATAGTTAATACATTATCAGTTTCTAACAAGACTAGCATAATAAATGTATTTGGATAAATCAGTAAGAATATTTCGAGAGGTAACTCTCGTCAAATTAGTGAATTTCTGTTTCGTTGGCCACGTATAATAATAACGTTTAATATAGTTTGATCTTATATTAGCGTATTCCGTTTCTAGTTGACCTCTGTTACAGTTATGACAGTTTCTTTCGTTTCTAGATATATAGAGAATGATTTAACCGTAACACGGACCTATAGGTCCGTGACCGTAATAATATTTCATCAATGTACGAGGAGAATAATTTGAAACAATGTTAAGCAAAACTAGCATAGTTGTTTCATTGACGGTCAGACCTTTCTCTAAGTGTGCTTTTCACACGCAACATATTTAACGTCCACTGTGTACGCATATTTATCTACCATACTGAAATGATATTATTATATTAACAATATAGAAAATTCTACAATTGTTTCTGTAAACAAAAATATCACTTTAACTTCGAAGTCATACCGGTAATCTCAAAACATTTTGACCAACCCTCGTAGTCATTTGCATAATAGACGAGAAGATCGCGATTTGCATCTACTTAAATATATAATAATCTTAATGAGCACGTGGCGTCACATCTCTTCACTATAGTGATCTGGGCGGGGCCTAATTGTTTACGGTGGCGAGCATGAGTCACAGTATTTGCAAAAAGTGCGTTATTAAAATTTTAACATTTGCACACATTAATGTTTCAGCGGTGAAGTTTGTGGTATTAATGGCCGAGAACGAAGGCTCGAATGTACAATCCTGTACGGTTATGTATGATATTCATTGTATATGTATATTCTATAATTTCCCGCTTCTTTAAGAAGAAATCTTCCCACGACACGCTGTTCTTCATATGTTGAGTCCGTATTTACATACAATGTAGAAATGACCAAATTTGATACAACGTATCGTCCGAATTTATCGGTGCATAAAGTCTGTCAAGATTTAATCTACCCGGACAAATCAAGTTTTTTTCATTCCGATTAAGTGCGAGGTTAGCTAGATGTTAAATCGATTTAACCCCCAGTATGTTTACTGACAGTTCCAATGCCGTAATTCGCTGTTTGGTTATTATTTCTTTTTGTGTTTTGAAAGAATGTTATATTCCCCTTTCCCCTGTGCAATTCTTTCACTTTATAGAGTGTGTTCAGGTTATTTTCTGCCCAGTGTCGGCCTTATGTTGCCAGCTGTGACTTGTCCTGTGATATTTCCCATCTATTAATCCCCCTTCATCGTTTTTTCTCTTTGATTCTCCTAGTTATTCCTTATGGTCCGCCAGGCCATTCCTGGTGCATATGTTCCCTAACGTATGTACCCTTTAACCTCCTCAAGTGCCTTATGTTTTATGGATTGTTGTTTTCCCGCAAGTCTGTTTGGAGAGGCACTGTCTTATGAATGTGGCGTTCCCTGTAGCAACTTATTCTCTCTCTTTTACATAGTATGCACTATTTGAACAAAAGTACACCTAATTAATAATAATTCTTCTTTCGTAGCATTATCTGCGCACAGAATCTCATGATGGGTCACATTCTGGTACAAATTTCTCACTCTAACTTGATTTTTTTTCAACGTCAATATTTGATTTTACTTCAATGGAGGTTTTTAGTGTTTTATGTAATAACATATATACATGTACACACGCAGGAACGCTATTATACCCGTATTTGACAGGGCAACATCAAGCACAAACTATCAATTACGTTAATACAATTTCCAAAGAAATCATTGAGAAATCTAACGTTAACTGTGTAATGCAATCTGTTTGCACAGATATTTACTTATACCATTCTCTGGGAAGAGCGCATGTTAAATATCATCATATGTAAACGGGTGGAACAAAGTACAAGTCTATTTACAGTGCGGTACTCGTATTTCTATTTCTTAAAGTTGTATAATGCTAATTTTCTGTTCATTTGTTTACCTAAACAAACATGAAAACTATACTTTATATAGTTAAAACATCAATAAATATGCATTATCACAGAATACGTTTATAATGTTTTTCTCTGTATTTGTCGAAAAAAGACGTTTGTATTATCATAAAATTAAAAAAAAATAGCGCGTGTTTTTTTACTAGTTTTGTCTATTAGTAATATGATTACATAGATTGTTTTAAACGGTTATACATGACAATGGGTCTTGTTAATGATGTTTAGACTATGTCTTTTGAGACATTAAGCTCAAATGTCACGCTTATTAAGAAAAAGATGGTAATTAATAAGTTATGAACGATTTTGAAAAATTGATCCCGAGTTGATCTAGATCAGTTTCAGTCAAAAGTATTATAAATTCATTTCTCAACAAAACAGTGAAGTTTTGTTTGTTTTCTCAATGGTAATCAGAAGATGTTTAGGTTTTTGTGCAAGTTTATAAAAAGTTCTGGAAAAAGTGTTCCATTGCTTCATGAAAATGGCAAATACTTTTATGGAGCAATTGATCCTTTGTGAAATTGGGGCCTGGTGCGTAATAGAGACCTATGTACATGTACTACTATAAACGGTTGAATTGCATGTCACAGAAGTGAATTATATAAAAAAAAATGCCTTTCTGGTACTAATTAAATACTGTGTTTTTCAACATTAAAAATTGGATATCGGTTATTTTAAATTAGAAAACCGATACCAAAATGTATTTCAAATGCATTGCAACATTTACTAGAGCAATATCATTTGGAAGACACTCATACTTTGGCTGGTATTTAGAGTTTGTTGCTCTAGATCGGCGAAATTTATTGTAAATTCGTATTACATGACAACGTGATAACACTGATGAAGAGCACTGCACCGTATTACATGACAACGTGATAATATTGTTGAAGAGCACTGCACCTGAGTGTTTTCCTTTTGAAAAACGGGATTAAAAGGAAAATAAAAGCGAAAATGGTTACATAATACCAGAGACAAAGAGTTTGTATCATAGCTTGTTATGTTAGCGATGGAGATTATAAAGAGATGTTTGCAAATTGATTACACTGATATCAACTTTAAAATCACACTTATCAGTGCATGTAACTAAAGATATGGCAAATATCGGAATACAGTCGCCATACGGTGGGTTTGAGGACGGTATCGTGTGGGGGCCGCGCGGCGTACATGCCTTTTTTCAAGACCACACACACACACCGCAACGACCGCAACATACATTAGTGCAGTGCTGAAGAGATGAAAGATGATTAATCAGTTAAGCATTTTGTCAACATAAGTTGGTTGTTTTGGTACAGGTCTGTGGAGAGCCACTCTCAGAAATTTCATGTTTATGTTCCATCTCTGCAACAAGACTGTCATGCTAAATTGTGTACTCAGTATCTGTTTCATAAATCATTCTCACTGTGGTACCAGGAAGGGTACGACTACTTTCTCTTACATTATCAACCACATATGGATAATAGTCCGAGTAACAACAGATGCTGGCCAGCGAACAGTGTAATTAATAACCGAGTGAATTGATTATTGTTGCTTATTATCAAATGTGGGTATTTATGTCTTTGGTGTTAATAACATTTCCGTTTCACTATATGACATTTCCTTTTTGGATTAGTAGTTAATAAGGATACTTGTGATGATGACGTTGTCAAGCAAGTTAATGATGCGATATGTGTTGTTCTGAAGTCTTCCAAACCTTTGCAAGATGGGATAATAACATACATTATAAATACTATGCTATGGGTATTGTTCGTCTGATAAAATGTGTACGTACTTTTGCTGCCCGGGCAACATTTATCATCTTACAGGACCAGAGGAGATACTCAGACTTAAAGCCGACATCAATGAATGTGTATATGTCCAGCTAAGTGCATTCACTCCTTGAAGTACTATGATAAAACGTATGCAATGGTCAGCAGACATCCGAAAGAGTTCGATGATAATTAGAAGAGATATAAACTGTAGTTGTTGAAGTCATACTTACTCTGTTTTTTATATGCATACTAAATGTAACTAAGACAAGGAGACAAAAAAAGAAGTAAACCACACCTTTCTCCGTATTACATTTCTAACCAAGCTTGTTTACCCTTTCTTCACTAATACACATTTAGTGAAATGTAGTGCATCCCTTTGTTTGTTTGATAATGTATGTGTTTTAATAAAATTTCATTTGTACATTGATCGAAAGTATTTATTAATAACTATGTTAATATTTGCATGTATGCTCATGGGCAATATAACCTTTTACAATACATATATTCTATTCTATAAATGTACAAGAAGCTACGAACAAGTTGAGGAACCTTGCAACCTAATCATCGTCTGAAACCAGAATCATGTACAAAGATTATTATTGTACAGTTTGTTGGTGGCGGCAACAATCTTGTTATTCTTGTAAAAGAATATAAATACTCAAAACCACGAGAAGCTAAGCTAATCATTCAACCAATTTGTCCTCGAATTAAGCTCGCAAACATTGAGCTCAATATAAGTATTTCAACAAGACGTCCAGTAAACAGCACCGTGAACATGGTTGTGATTCATCAAGTCAAATTAGTTACAACTTCTCACGAAACATACAAACTGCTTGTGGCAGCAGTGTATTGGTATGCTTGTGGCAGCAGTGTATTGGTATGCTTGTGGCAGCAGTGTATTGGTATGCTTGTGGCAGCAGTGTATTTGTATGCTTGTGGCAGCAGTGTATTGGTATGCTTGTGGCAGCAGTGTATTGGTATGCTTGTGGCAGCAGTGTATTGGTATGCTTGTGGAAGCAGTGTATTGGTATGCTTGTGGCAGCAGTGTATTGGTATGCTTGTGGAAGCAGTGTATTGGTATGCTTGTGGAAGCAGTGTATTGGTATGCTTGTGGCAGCAGTGTATTGGTATGCTTGTGGAAGCAGTGTATTGGTATGCGTATGCAAGTTTCTTAAACAAAGAAGTCTATTTAATAATCAATATTCAGTTGACTCGTAATAGATGGTAAGAAGTAAAGTACATGTTACTATTTTGACATTTTTTTGTTAAGTGATTTCCTTTCTTGCCTTGCATACAAGCAATTTGGTCGTGTTCTCAATATCACCACTCTAACAAAATGTTTGTGGTGCAGATGCAATGGCTTTGTCCCTTTCTCTTATCATGTCCTATTTATCCTCAACAAACTGGGTAACTAACATATCATCATGATAGGTGTCATTCCAAGCCATTGTGTTACTCTTGCACTGTTGATTCTCCAGGTTGGAATAGATGTTTGTTGTTACCAGTCACATACTGAGAGTCGTTTTGGTGATGGGTTGAAGGTCCCAAGACATGAGAGAAAGATATGTATTTACATAGTTGCTTAACTGTTGCTGTTGTTGTTGTTATGGTAATAACTAGTTTAAACATATTTATTTGTCTAAATGGATATGAAAGATACAGTAAATGACAGGATTACAAAGTGCAAATCACTAAGTTATACTTGTGAGACAATGGTACGCACTAAGTTTTTTATCCATGCAACACTCGGAATAAAACTTCATCTTGTATTGTACTGCTATCCTGGTGAACTTTCATCATTTAAGAGATATTTGCTTACATTTCCAGCATATGTAATGCAGGACAATCTAGTTCATAATGCCATGTTTTCTTGCTAACCAGTTGGAGATATGTTGCTATGACAACGAACATACCGAAGTCTCAAAACTTGATGACAACAATAATCACTGTAGACTGTATGGTGTAGAATGAGAACAAATTAAATACTAATAAAAGTTCATGATTAAATACTTCATTCTTTTTGTCTGAATTTTAATATGTCATGTTACATGTAGACATTGAATATACATGGATAAAACAATATATTTCTTGGACTCATTCTTATATTATAAGCGTGTAATCATATGCAAGTACACAAATGAACTGTAAAATGGCTTGTTGGTGACCTGCACCAGACTACAACTTTACTTTCAATTCATATAGCGAAAATTTCTGAATTTCAGATTCAAACTGCCATATTTATCAACATATCAAAAAAAGGAAAACAGTTCTGTGATTTTCTAAAATAGATCTTTACAACACAACACTCTTGTTTTGAGGTTCAATTAATTAAAAAAATTGAGCTGGGGTTGCTACTACAGGTAAAATAGGAAGGCAGTAGTTATAGAAGACAGAGGATTACTTTCATAACAACTGTGCTTTCTGTAAATGAATATTGTTATAACAATAGAAAATTGTTAGAACAATATATGTATGTCAGTGAACTCATTGATGAAGTTTATGTTATTTTATGCACTGATATCATACAACATGGATGCCAGTCAACATGAATTTATAATAAAATTATAAAATTATTGCTTCATTTTAATTCCATCAGTTAAGAAGGTCATGTTTCGACTAAGATCTATCTAATTTATCCATCTACATTACATGTATATGTCTGTATGTCACCTTCCTTGAATAAAGGTTCCCTGCAGACCTAGCATGAAATGTCACTACAATGTAAACAACATTTTCCTGCAATTTGACCAAGTGACAAAGTTTCGAACCTAGGGCCTGTATTAACAAATGTTTTAAGACTGAATCTCAGACTTAGACTTTATAATAGTAAATTTTCATTTTCTTCCTACATTCTTGTTATTTTGATAAAACATGACAAAAGTGTAGAGTGAGCAAGAACTATTCAGGCTAAATTATAATGAAAACGAAATAGCTGTAAATTTAATTTTTGCAATTTTAAAGTCTAGGTCTGAGATTCAGTCTTAAAACATTTGTGAATACGGGCCCTGATGACACAATCTCGTACTTGACCTAGATTTAGTTTCAGGGAACATTCTGACAGTGTGCGAATAAGATTTGGTCAACACGCCAACTGTGAATGACAGACATTGGGCAAAGATAACAGGATAACAAGATGCTCAGGTGAGCTAAAAATAAATAGCTAGTAAATATATGAAATATAATTTATTGCAACTAATCATCAATACCAGCTAATTCATCATCTACATCTCCTATGTCAAGGTCATCCATGTCTTGAAACAATGACTCATCAACTTCTACAGATTCACCCTCTGAAAACAAGACAATCAATACTGTTTAAAGTACATGTGTAATACACAGGATTTCATCATACCTGATAAGTTATAGAAATGGACGTCATGATCATTTATAACTGTAATAATGTTACAATTTCATGAAAATGTGATTAACAAACATATGTCAAGGCTCCAACATATTTAACACTGACAACAACCCAGGCAAGAATAAATGCTGTTTTGAGCTACAAACAGTCCTTATGAAATTAGTGTGGTAAAAAGTTCCACTCATTCCTACAAGTACAAATACATGAATAAATCATTCATTTGAAGTTAGTATTCAACACATAATAGTACAATACATTGTAGGTGGGCTATAAATGTTAAGATCTCTTTGGTACTAAACTATCTATAATTGCTTGGACAACTAGCTTCATACATGGAACTTTTTTTAGAAAATATCTAACTTGATGTATTAAGCTTTATAGACCAAAACATAGCTTGTTAAAGGAGAACTTATCTGTTGTTTGTCTAATATTCAGAGCATTGCTTAACTAAATAGTAAACCATACATACTAGTAACAAAGAGAACAACAATAAAGCTTTACTGAATGGCACTGGCTTCAAAACACAGGAGCTCGCCTGGTTAGCTCAGCTGGTAGTGTGCTTAACTGCTGCTTTAGAGGTCATTGGTTCAAACCCCAGGGTGAGGTGCATGTTCTTCTGTGACAAATTGACTGCAGACAATGCATCCTAAATTGTTTGTCCGCCACCACTAATCTCTGATTTATGAGGAGAAGTTGGTAGTTGCTTGCGGAGGGGCAGGCTAGTACTAGCTGGTAACCATGGAGCACTGGTTAGGTCAACTGACCACAGTATTTAATTGAAATACGGTTGAGAATCGCATAAAACCCAAAACAAAGAAGCCAACAAAATCAAGACATAGAATTACAGTACCCACACACTTACCTTGCTGTAAGAACTGGACATCTGAATCCATCATAGAAGAATCTTGTAAGAACAATTCTTTACCTGAAATATACCATAATAAATTAAGTAGCTTTAAAACATGACAGAGAGCATAACAAATGACCATATTGGTGACATGCAAGATCATGTGTGTGTAACAGGTTTCAATGATTGAAATATATCATATTCCTGAATTAAACATTCTACCATAAGCACAATTGTTAAAATTGTAACAAAATGTATTATGTAAAAGTATTGTAAGAAACATAAAATAAGTTTGGCATCTCAACTAAAATCCCAGTCATCATAATCAGTCGGACAGGATCAATAAATGAACGATGCCTTAATGGGGCTAAATTATTGAATATTCATTTATTTTTTCATAATTTTACAGTCATGGCAGCAGTTATTTACATTACTAATAAGTTTTGGAAAAAAAAAAGGTGTCATATATGCTATGCTTTTGACTCCAGGCTCTTAACATTTGTGTAAACTTAAACCACCCAATGTCTGTTTAAGATAAAAGTATTACATGAACATTCTATATATATATATAAATATGTAGAGCACTAAGGTCAAATTAAGGCTTATACAAGAAGTTAATGATGTACGTTCATACTTGGCCCTCAAAACATTCTTTTTCTTTTAAATGCCCAAAACATTATTTCGTCATGATTTTAATGTGTTAACAAATGGAAAAGTATTAAGTTAAATGTTTGAAACAAACAGATACACAGAGACTTGGAGTATTACACACTCGCCATTTGTCATATACAAGTTAATGGTACAACACTGATAACTGGGTAAGTTTTATCCAGCTCCTACACAGTTGTCTCCCTTAACAAAGCACAGTGACCTCTGCCATCACAAACATGTATCAGTATTGTACTTCACTTTTTTTATCTTAGGGTTTAACTAGATGGTTGTTTTTAAAAAAAAACATATGTCTCCCAGATGGCAGTTGTCAGTAATTGTAATACTGATACAAGATGTTAGAATAAAATATCAAGCAAACAAGAAAACAAGAAAGATAGTGTTTGATCAGTTCACCATGCACTGTATATGTATAAAAACATCAAAGGGCCATAACTCAGTGAAAAATTATCTGAGTGGAACAAAAAACAAGGATGAACTACACTTGATGTTGATCAATCGTATGAAGTTTGACTGAAATCCAACCAGCAGTATTGGAGATAAACAGACAGACGCCGAAGAAAAATATATGTCTCCCTCGGATAGAGGGAAACATAATAAATTAGATATTAACATTGTCTGAGATTTTAGAAAAACAAAAACCTGAAGACAATAAGGCTAATGTAGGTGGCTAAATGAACACAATCCATACAACAAATTAATGACTTTGTTGTTCATGTGTTACCATTTTCAGGGGCTCCATTTGACCCTTGAATTGACCAAAAATTTCCAAAAACCCACATTTTGACCCTAAGGATTCTGGCTGAAGGGTCAATTTTTCTCTACATTATAGGTAATTTGGATATACAATGGTAAAATCCAATAAAAAATTATCAAACTGACCCTTGAGATTCAGCACCTAATTGAACCCCTGCATTTTATTCAAATATTCATCATCATCTGACAATCATTAAGGCAGTGATTAATGCAATGCTAGGGGAGATAAGCACTGCAAGGAATTGTAGATTTTATATTAACTGATAAATAAAATGATACACTTACCTGTTAATTTTGACTTTGAAGTATCTACCTCAACTTTCTTTTTTGTTTTTTCAGTTGTTTCCGCATCAAATTTGGTTTTCCAGGCAAGGAAATTTTCTATTGTTACACGTATGCCTTCAAACTTTTTCTAAAAACAATGAACAAATATAACAAGTTTATCAGCAGTAAAAGTCAGGAAATCCTCCACATATTTTAGTAAAATGGTATAGACTCTTTATCAGAGAATAGGAAATGTATATTATCATAGATCACCAACCTACAGTAGAAACTATGCTTTGACAAATGAAAACGGAACAGCAGTGTTGAATTGAAATACAGGCATTTATTTTGCCGACAGAGATACTACAATGATGTATTTGTATAATAAAGAATAAAGTGAAAATATATCAAAATCTGGCTAGTGAAAATGGCCACAAAAGACTGTAAGGCTTGCTGCCCAGATTTCTTTATATATGCATAGGTCATGTTTGTGCTACTTTCTGTTTTGCGTATAATAAGTTTAAAATGTTCGAATAGTGTATGTCCACTGAAACAGTTTTGCTAACCTTATCGGTAAATTTGCTGATCTCATAAAGTCAGTGTTAAAAGGTATTCAATAGTTTCAGTATTCATTTTCATATTTTATCAACATAACATACAAATTAAAACAAATAGTAAAATAGTATTATGTATAATAATAAGCTGCATGTGTTGGATACCATTTAAACTTTTCATTGTTCCCAGAAATGGTAGAACTGAGTGAATTATTGTGGTATGATGTATCTGTATATGTTTTCAATGTTTTATGTTGCTAGTGACGCCTTTGGTTGACGAATGATATTAGGCATAATACAGAAGATACTTAACGTTCAGTTATTCAGATCTATGAATGCGTCAGGCATTTGGAAATAACATGATCTAACATATTAGTGTTATACTCCCACATTAAATGTCAATATATCATTGAATAAAATCAAAGTTCAATCACGTATATTGACGAAGCCTGGTTCATGTTTGTTTGCAAATTTATTATGATAATATTCGAAAATAAACAACATCAAGCTATATAATTATACATATATACTGACAAATCAAAGGTAACACTACTGCCCGGGGCAATTTCAACCCGCTCGTTAAACACAGCAGGGTGGCTCATTTAGTCCCTAACAATTATGATCAGGAGACGTTATGGCATGGAGCCAATATCAATCAGACATTAAGTATCTTGTGATGAACCAGACAGTTGCACAAGACAGCATAATTTTTCAATGTGGAATTTCATGAAAACAAATAAAATTTGCTTCAATAAAGTTGTAACTGAAACCATTGGGCCAAAGTTGCCAGAGAAGTACTACAATTCTTGGTTCACAAACGAATAAATAGTAAAAATACAATATTGTAAACGATTGTTTTGCTTCCAAGGCCTTGGTGTTACAATTTTATAATCATTAAATTTCTAACCCTTTCTAGTTCCTCTTCCGCCCGAAGTATCTTTTCAGCAGCGTCTACTTTTCTTTGTTTTGATTGTTCTATTAAGGATGTAAGTTCTTCTTGAACAGCTGAAACTAATGTGAACACCATTGCCATTCCTAGATTTTCTTCCGCCTAAATAGAATTAAAACATAAATACACAAAAACTGGTGTAAAAGTTAATAAGATTCTGTAAATTGACAGTAAGATGCGGTATAAAGGCATACAAAGATCTATGAGTGACCCGATAATACTTTAGTAAAATTGGTATCTTATTGTTGGACTTTCTGTAACACTTCACACAAAGAAAATATGTTGTTCAAGGGTTCTAGCTTTTTTTGAGGTTCTATTACTTGCCCAGTTTTTTCATAGAGTTTTTAGACAATTTTAAGGAGTTCTCAAGGACTGACATCACATTCAGGGACTTCTCAAGGTCTGTGTGAACCCTGTCAAGTCATGTTTAGTACGTACATTCTATTCAACCTGTTTAATGTGTGTTTTTTGACATTCATCTAATAGTAACAAGAAATTAGAAACATTTGATGCAGCCATGAATCCCTTTATGTTATAAAGTATATTTAAGTCTTTCAATCTCATGTATACTGGTCCAAAGAGCTAACACACCAGTTATATTTCACATACTTGCTATAAGGCTACAGGACACATCTTCTGTTGATGTTTTATTGGGGTAATCTATAACATTCATTATTCAAATGAAAAATTCAGAAACGTCATTGTAGACTTGTTAATAAAATGTTCATGATTTCAGATCAATTTGACATAATGGAATGAAGTTTCTCAAATTACAACATGGTTGGTTAACTCTTCTGACATACATGTATATCTTACATTTTCATACATGTCACTTCCAGTGACAACATTACTCATGCCACTCTATACATAGTTCTCACATCTACAATATTTACCTCCCTTGTTCTGAATTGTCGGCCATTTTGATAGGCAAATTTCCTTAAAGTCTAAGGGAAATATAATGTAAATGATGATAAACTAATCCAATATATAAAAAAATAACTTATTCATTATCCTCATTTGGCATTTGGCTCAGTAAGTTGAAGAAAAAGTGGTTGTCACGTGCAAATTCTCTTGGTATTTTCTCAATTATCACATATTTAGAAATAACTGCTACATGTATAAGGGCTTAAATCAGTTTTGCCTATCAAAATGGCCAACAGTTAAGAACAAGGGATGTAAATATTGTAGATGTGGGAACTATGTATATGAGTCAATTGTTGGTAAACAGCCACAATGTAAATTAGTATCTATAGCATTGTCTGTGGTGCAGTTTATGTAGCAGTACATGCTGCTAACATTACCTGTGTATGTAGAAGGTCCATCACTTCATTGAGCTGTTCATCTTCCAAGTTATCTGATTCACTTATTTCAATCAATGGCACTTCATCTGGATATTTTTCTGTATACGTAAACTTTAAATTGACTGATGCTGAAAGCAAGTAGATGAAATATATAAAGCAAATTGTTGGTCAAATTTAACATGAATAAATCAGAGCAGACAATGATTACCATGATGGATGGATGGATGGATGGATGGATGGATGGATGGATGGATGGATGGATGGATGGATGGATGGATGGATGGATGGATGGATGGATGGATGGATGGATGGATGGATGGATGGATGGATGGATGGATGGATGGATGGATGGATGGATGGATGGATGGATGGATGGATGGATGGATGGATGGATTTAAAAGAATAACTATTTTTGGCATCCCACACAATTTGTGGCAGACTGTTCCACAGACAACAACCATTGAAAGCAAAATATTTCTTTCCAAAACCTAAGACTTTAGGAATTACAAATCTCTTACATTCTGACATTAAATAACTTGCTCCATCAGGGGTAACATTAACTCTAAACCTGGTAGGATTCTTGTAGATTTCACTGATGGGGGTAAATTGATACATTAAACAAGAAGGGGAAAGTTGGGAATGGAGTTAATATACATGACATACAGTATTTTGATTCACTCTACTTTCTACTGATTAAAACGTGAAAAATTGTCAGTTCTAATATGTGATCTTACTGATCAAGGATGTAAGTTCAATACAAATCTCACCAGTTTATTTTGTTCAAGAAGGCTCATAGCTATCAAAAATGAAGTACTTGATAGCAGATAAAGATTTCTTTATCATCATTCTTAGGGATTTCATATTAATTTCCCAAATATTTATCAGAGTTGCTACTACAACGCTTGTCAGGTGCTGTATTATTTTTTAAAAAATACAAAAAATGGTAGTGATTTTTTTGCCTCAATTCGGCCCCATTCTCAATCACTTAAAAGTATGTTTTTTCAAAAATATTGGGCGTAAAATTCCCAAATTCAGACCATTAAATATGTTCAGGCATAGGGTTTGTTGTTGACGATCGATTATTTTAACTAGGAAAATTGTACCGTACTCCGTCTCTGGTGCATTTTTCTTTAAAATCTTATGACAAGGTTTCCTCATTATTTACATTAACAGTATTTTAACTGCTATAGTATAATATATGAGGTCATTATGGGTAATTTGACGCTATTTTCACAATACTAAGGGCGCTAGCCCCATTCACAAAAGGGTGGAAAAAAACACCGTGCTAGCACATAAGAAATAGACGACAGGGGGGATGATGACAAAGCTATTACTTATCATGACTGAACCAATGAATATAAATGTCAAAAGTTTTCATTTGTGTGAGTTATACCTGCTTCCTCTTCCTCCTCCTCCTCATTATCATTCAAGTTTTGTGATGTAATACCAAGTTCAAATACTGCATATGGAGACGTTTGTATCACTGAAAGAGAAATAAAACATTTAGCATTTTAGAACCTTCAAGCTTCATTGACAAGTAGAACCACAATGATTGGATGATGATTACAATTAACTGTATTAAGTCTGTCAAAACTAATTGTGTTCAAGGTATCCTGGGATAGGTTTTATACTGTATAAAAAAGTCAAGAAAATGACAGAATGGCAGAAAGCTAAGAACTATCACTGAGTCTGAAGGTGTACAAAAAATATAAACTTGTAAATATATATTGGCTCCTTCATGCAATTAAATTTGCTAGTTTTCAACCAATCATTGTTATTTTAAATCTGACTACAGTGACCAGGGGTAAGGGTCTGTACCTCTAGAACCGGAGTGTTAGAGTGTAAGTCCTGCTTTGGACACACTATAGATACATGAGTTTGACTAATACACATAATCAGCATAATTAATCATAACAGTAACAACTATCAGTATTATCAGGGGTTCCACTAGACTCCAAAGGTCATGGGTCACTGACCCTTGGGCCTGAATTTTGGAGGTTCATTTTCAAAACTGCCGGGGTCAGTCATTTTTTGCGATGCTGATGGATTGAATTTTATGTTTGTCTTTGCTGTTTATATGTGCTATGTAACAAACAGCATATGTACCAAGTCTGTTAATAAAGTTTACATGTGATGCCATCCTTCAATGTTCTGCGTAACCATATCCATTAAAATATAGAACTTAGAAGGTATGTAGTTTGATAATTATTTTTAAGGTCATAGTCGTGTTTACTGTTAATACGCTGCTCAATAAAAATAAATATACCCTTGTGATAAGGCTTGTAGGAACAGTTTCCATACACAATTTGCACAAATACTTGTAAGACTTCTCAAGAATGATGTAAAATAGTTCAATACACTATTTCAATAAATAAACAATGTTAATATTGAAATTTGACAAAATAAAATAATTCTAAATTACATGTAGTTGCATGGACATTACCAGCAATTTGTGCAACATGAAATATATATATGCACAAGTTAAAAAGTCTTACCTTCTCCAGTATAAATAACATTTAACATCAAGATTCCCCAGACCAGCACTTTACACTAAATATTGATGTCACAAATTGGTGGTCCCCCCAACTTTATTCAGTAAACTTTCATAGCACCAAACGGTACAAACACGAAGTGACTGACATGGCAAAGTGACAAAAACATTACATGACTTTATTTCAAAATTGATTAGTAGTAGAAATACACCATTTTGTTAAGTTAATGCCTATTTATACACTTTATATTGGTAGTCAAAAGCTGTAGAGCAACTGTCGAGTGAATTTAATGAAAACGAAACTGCACGTGACGGAGTGGCCGCCATCTTGGATGTTTGTTTACATGTGAGAGGAAATGAAAGTGGCCTAATTTTGTACATTCCGGGGGTGATTTCCTACGAAAAGGGACCAGAATGTTCTAGAGGAAACTTTTATGCTTAAAAATACAAAAAACAATTCAGCGAAATCGCTCAGAAAAGTACAAAAGCCGTCAACTAAAATTTTCAATTTCCCTTTTATGATAACAAATTATTATCTATTGTGTCTACGATGAAAGACAAATGTTTCTAATTATAACAGTTGTAACAATAAGTTGTTTGAATGTCTATTTACACCTTTCACGGGTCGCTTGTTTGGTCCATTTATGACAGACTTTACTCGTCTGACATCACCTGTATACGCCATCAACATGTGTGCTTTCACGGATATAACCTTACACTCGCATAAAATTGATAAATAGCTTTTTGCTTATTGGTCGGCAATCAAATGTCGCTTTACATATATGGTGTGGAAGGCGGAGCTTAAATTTTGACATCCTGCTGATACCAAATGCAAGCGTGGGGGTAAATTACTAAATACGGTTTATACGACTTGAATGTCTTGCGGTTCCGATGTCTTGCTGTGATTGAAATGCCATTCTGTATATTTATTAAAAATTGATGACGCATGTAAGTCAGTAAATTAAAATTGCCCCGGTCACGCTGATGCAAAGACTGAAATCACTACAGGTCATTTCAGCATCTTTTTGACAACATCCAGGTCAAAAATTATGACGTAGATTTTCCAAATTTATCTAGGTCTTTTTCCCAAAACGGACAGAAAAAGGCCTGGTTTGGAATCCAAACCAACTGAAGGAAGTCCTAGAATTGGAAAATGTGCAGAGAAGAGTGACATGTTTTGTCACAAACAACTATATATAAGTGACTAAGTCTCCTGGTACAGTTTCTGACATTGTAAACAGATTACAGTGGGAATCCCTAGACAGGAGCCAAAACTGTCTCCTTACCATTTTCTACGCATTATGGGCTGGTTGAAATAGTTCCATCTGTTTACATGACACCTTATACTGAATACTGAGCATAACGAGACCATAGCTATTATAAATAAAGGACAACAACAACAATGATTAGCTCACTCCTTTAAACATCACTTGTCAATCAATCTCTGTCGCTTTTATTTTGCATCGTCATAAAATTTTAAATGCTTGAAAACTTGTTTTACGGTGCGAGAAATGCCATGTTAAAAAAACTATAAATTTCTGACTTATCCGAATAAATCATATCCGATTACTATTCCAAATTGATGGTTACTTTATCTTACAAACCTTTCAACTCATCAGGATAGATAGACTCTAACGCCTCTAACTCATTATCCTGTTCTTCTTTGTAATCCGTCATTGAGTATACGTAAGGTGCTAATCGAAAAAATTAATACTAATGTAGAGAAAAATGATGAACTGTCACATTTGTTCCAAGCTTCACGATGATACAGATTCGCCAAGGTTGGTTCTAAAAGCCAAATCCGAGTTACTCTTAATACCGAATATAATACCGAATAATACCGAATAATTCGAAATAACTACCGAATTATACATTTTTTCTGCAAATAACACTTACAATCGTATACTTTGTGATGAAATATATATGAATATGGTGTAAAATGATATTTTTTTATTGTTTTGATCAAAGACCTAAATTTAGGTCTTTGTTTAGATCGGTACGCATTGGAGATTTTACGCCGCATTGGGGGCATTGGAGATTTAACAAAATGTTTTATGTGATTTTTAGCCCGATCATTAGCAATTTCTTTCTTTATCGTAGTATAATATCACGTATTATTAACAATTAATAAAAATTAGTATTAAACGTTGAACTTGCTGTCTTAAATTACTTTGTAAAGTAAAAAATCTTCAATTTGCTTACAGTTTAGAAGGCGCATTGGAGATAAAAAATATACTCTGTCATTTATTTTGCAACGAATAGCAACACAATAATGCGGTATTTTAGCATAAAATAACATATTTGTGCAAGTGCAGAAACAATGTTAGTTACAACGTTTTAAATGTTAAAAATTATTTCCTTTATTATCATTCAGAAGTAATATATTGATATGTTTTAGTATCAAATTTCGTATTTTTTGCATGTTACAGATAAGTAATTGCTAAATTTTGAATTTGCTGGATATTTTATTGTGAATTGGAAATCTCCAATGCGCCGTCTGATCTATTGGCGCATTGGAGATTATATCTACATGGAAAGATCACTGTTTGGTTTTGATACCATGCTATTATGTACAGTGAGTTATATTATGTACAGTGAGTTATAAATAGTGAGTATACTTAAAGGCCTTGTTATATGAAATACAAACAACAAACAAACAGGTGATGTTTTCTTATTTATTTTCACCACGGACATATAAACTATATTAACAACAGTAACAAAATGACCAAAAGAAACTCGGCGTTTATTCAGCAAATGAGTTATTTTTTTTCTGTACGGACCATTACTATAATAAGAATGCTTATACTTATTATAGTAATAGTCCACATATATAGAAAATTATAGTATTTTGTTTCAAGTACCTGTGTATCATACATAACAATACCGGAGTATAACGGTATTTAGTATGGTTTTTACGGTATCCGTACTGGACTTTATCCTAACCAGCCTTGGAAACACAAAAAGTCTAAATCTCAACCGTTGAGGCCGATAATATCCCAATTGATCAGGCCGAAACGCCTACTTGTTAAGCCCCTCCCACTAAGTACTATATTGACTATAGGTTACGCTGTGACGCCTACGTTTTAAGCCCCTCCCCTTTGACCCGGTGTTGATGGAAACAGGCATGCTTAGTTGTTGGCATTTAAGTTTTCAGTGCGTTTGACGTATGAAATTAGAAGTGCTCATGTACGTGTAACTTACAGACTACTGTAGATTGCAAGGATAATAAAAATCTATTTTCGGTAAATTATTTCCGTATCGTCAAGAATTCTAGTATCGTTCTTGGATTTTTTGCCTCTTTAGTTTACATACAATGACACAAAGGGGGTCGGCACGTTAAGGAAATGACCTCAAACAGACATCCAAGTCAAAATAATCATACCATTTAATGATATAACATGGTATGATTGATTTTGACTTGGATGTCTGTTTTAGGTCATTTCCTTAACGTGCCGACCCCCTTTGCAATGACACAGACGGAAACCTGTGCATTTGGCCTTCCCATGTTTTGAGAGGAACCAGAATATTCATGCTAATTCTGTCTTGACATCGGCTTTATGATTGCAAAGAAATTACCATTGACATAGTAAGTCGTGCGCACGACATCAGAGGCCTGTTGGTCTCTAGCGGGCAATGACCAAATATGGTATTATCTCACGGAAATATACGGAAAGTGGCGGCCACAGTCGGAGTCTAGTGGCGGGAAATACTCGAATCGTGGATACTCTTTCTTTCGGAGGTTTATACCGTTGATGAAAGACACGTTACACTTTGCTTATTGCAATTTTCACGACTCAAAGCGATATCGAGACGTATATAGTTGCTTAAAGTGTACTGTGTGTGAGATCTGCCCTCATTTCTTCCTGGCATTAGTCTGTTTGAGCACATAGTTTCTCTTACTTAGAAGATTTGGTTTTGCGGAATATTTGTATTGTATTTTCGCGATCCTTTCTTTTTGTGCTCAAAAAATCGTTCTGTAGATTATATTGCTCTGAATAAGGCCTCTGCCTTATACCGGACGTCCGAATCTGTGATTGGGATCATTTCGTTTGTTGTTAGATTAGTGTAAAAGCTCTGGAATAGGTGACTACCTACTTTTGGGGTAAGAACTTTTTGTTTTGACAAATTATTGTTGATTTTGTTTTCTTTAGACTATTGTTGATTCTGTTTGCTTTACAATAGGTACCTACCTACTTTGGGGCGTGAGAATCAGTTACTAATCATTAAGATCAGTTTGTTTTGTGATTAAGATTAGTTAATCGTTTTGGACTAGGCTGCTACCTACTTCCAGACGTGAGAATAGTTTGTTTTGTTTTTGATATTGTATTGATATTTAATTATTAAAGATTCTGACTTCTCAGTAGTAGGCTGCTACCTACTTTCTGGTGTGAGAATTGATATAAGCTTTGAATTTCTGATCTTTTACTGGCTTTCTATAGTAGATTTGATACAGTATGGATTATGTTGATCGGTTGGAGGAAGTTTTAGTTTCAGGTTTTCCGTTAGCATTGGTTGCTGGTGATTCCAATGTTCATCGAATCAACAATGTTGTGGATGAAGATGCAACAATAGAGTGTCTACCCGTCTCTGGTGAGTCTGTTTAATCTTTTTGAATCTATTGCAAATGGTTTTTACTTAACCACCACCAACACCACCAATTGCGTTAAGAGGGGGCATATATAGATTTGTCATCTGTCAAATTGTTTGTCTCCAATTTGTTGCATTTAACTTTAGTAGTGTTTGAGCTACCATTACACTGTTCATTCATCAAACTAAACAGGAATATTAGTCTGCATCTGTAGTTACTAGGGGTGCAACGATACAGCCAACCCGTATTGCGATATGTATCGCAATACATTACACACTTTTATGTAAAGAAAAACACAATGAAACTGAACCCATAGATTTATTTCCTTGTAGCTATAGCATCAAAATCAAACAGGAATCAAAGGGAAACACTGAAGGCGGCATTGCCTTATACATCGGTTGGCTGTGGTGGCAACTTTTTGATGTCTCTACAAACGGCGACCCATTTGATCTAAGATACTAGACATTCTAAAAGATGTAGCGGTCTTCAATAGTTTTAAAAGTCGGCTACATTGTTTGCAATATGTGCTGAAATATTAGATAAAATATCGCAATACAGGGAAGTCGTACCACAATACGTATTGGCCAGACGCTGTATTGCAATATACCGGTACCGGTATATTGTTGCACCACTAGTAGTTACCCAGCGTCTGCTTCGAGAGTGAAAGGTCCTCTGTCAAATCTCAGGTCGCAACAATACCACACAGTTATTTAAAATGGCACTGCAGGTAACTGGTAAATATTCCGTGTTTAATACTCATCATAGGTTAGTTCAAGGTAAATGCTCGTTCAACAGATTTGTAAAGATACCATTTTTGAAAACTGCTCTTGTTCATTGTATAATTATTGCTTAATTTCATAATTTGTAGGAGCTAGATACATTGATGATAAGAAAATGTTCAGGAATCAGCTGAGTGTGTGTTTGAAGAAGGTCAGCTACAAACAACTGTACTTGTTCCTGGGATCCAATGATGTGCTGAACAATGATATTTTGTTCTACAGGTTGGTTATATAAGCACTACTTTGCTGATGTTTGATTGCCTTTTTTGCATTGAACTGTTATTTCTCAATCAACCAGATTTTGTTTTGATCTTCATGAACAGCTGATCTTAATATTTCTCTATTTATGATTTCTAAGAAGAAATTTGAAATTAGGTAACCTCATGATTTCAATTACCAAGCAGAGACTGAAACATGAATGAGTCCTGTTAATCATTAATGCTGTATTATTGTATCACCCTTATTTCATGACTGACTGACTGACTGACTGACTGACTGACTGACTGACTGACTGACTGACTGACTGACTGACTGACTGACTGACTGACTGACTGACTGACTGACTGACTGACTGACTGACTGACTGACTGACTGACTGACTGACTGACTGACTGACTGACTGACTGACTGACTGACTGACTGACTGACTGACTGACTGACTGACTGACTGACTGACTGACTGACTGACTGACTGACTGACTGACTGACTGACTGACTGACTGACTGACTGACTGACTGACTGACTGACTGACTGACTGACTGACTGACTGACTGACTGACTGACTGACTGACTGACTGACTGACTGACTGACTGACTGACTGACTGACTGACTGACTGACTGACTGACTGACTGACTGACTGACTGACTGACTGACTGACTGACTGACTGACTGACTGACTGACTGACTGACTGACTGACTGACTGACTGACTGACTGACTGACTGACTGACTGACTGACTGACTGACTGACTGACTGACTGACTGACTGACTGACTGACTGACTGACTGACTGACTGACTGACTGACTGACTGACTGACTGACTGACTGACTGACTGACTGACTGACTGACTGACTGACTGACTGACTGACTGACTGACTGACTGACTGACTGACTGACTGACTGACTGACTGACTGACTGACTGACTGACTGACTGACTGACTGACTGACTGACTGACTGACTGACTGACTGACTGACTGACTGACTGACTGACTGACTGACTGACTGACTGACTGACTGACTGACTGACTGACTGACTGACTGACTGACTGACTGACTGACTGACTGACTGACTGACTGACTGACTGACTGACTGACTGACTGACTGACTGACTGACTGACTGACTGACTGACTGACTGACTGACTGACTGACTGACTGACTGACTGACTGACTGACTGACTGACTGACTGACTGACTGACTGACTGACTGACTGACTGACTGACTGACTGACTGACTGACTGACTGACTGACTGACTGACTGACTGACTGACTGACTGACTGACTGACTGACTGACTGACTGACTGACTGACTGACTGACTGACTGACTGACTGACTGACTGACTGACTGACTGACTGACTGACTGACTGACTGACTGACTGACTGACTGACTGACTGACTGACTGACTGACTGACTGACTGACTGACTGACTGACTGACTGACTGACTGACTGACTGACTGACTGACTGACTGACTGACTGACTGACTGACTGACTGACTGACTGACTGACTGACTGACTGACTGACTGACTGACTGACTGACTGACTGACTGACTGACTGACTGACTGACTGACTGACTGACTGACTGACTGACTGACTGACTGACTGACTGACTGACTGACTGACTGACTGACTGACTGACTGACTGACTGACTGACTGACTGACTGACTGACTGACTGACTGACTGACTGACTGACTGACTGACTGACTGACTGACTGACTGACTGACTGACTGACTGACTGACTGACTGACTGACTGACTGACTGACTGACTGACTGACTGACTGACTGACTGACTGACTGACTGACTGACTGACTGACTGACTGACTGACTGACTGACTGACTGACTGACTGACTGACTGACTGACTGACTGACTGACTGACTGACTGACTGACTGACTGACTGACTGACTGACTGACTGACTGACTGACTGACTGACTGACTGACTGACTGACTGACTGACTGACTGACTGACTGACTGACTGACTGACTGACTGACTGACTGACTGACTGACTGACTGACTGACTGACTGACTGACTGACTGACTGACTGACTGACTGACTGACTGACTGACTGACTGACTGACTGACTGACTGACTGACTGACTGACTGACTGACTGACTGACTGACTGACTGACTGACTGACTGACTGACTGACTGACTGACTGACTGACTGACTGACTGACTGACTGACTGACTGACTGACTGACTGACTGACTGACTGACTGACTGACTGACTGACTGACTGACTGACTGACTGACTGACTGACTGACTGACTGACTGACTGACTGACTGACTGACTGACTGACTGACTGACTGACTGACTGACTGACTGACTGACTGACTGACTGACTGACTGACTGACTGACTGACTGACTGACTGACTGACTGACTGACTGACTGACTGACTGACTGACTGACTGACTGACTGACTGACTGACTGACTGACTGACTGACTGACTGACTGACTGACTGACTGACTGACTGACTGACTGACTGACTGACTGACTGACTGACTGACTGACTGACTGACTGACTGACTGACTGACTGACTGACTGACTGACTGACTGACTGACTGACTGACTGACTGACTGACTGACTGACTGACTGACTGACTGACTGACTGACTGACTGACTGACTGACTGACTGCTTTCACTATTAATTATTTCCTCATATATTTTTTATGGTAACTAATGAAGGAAATATTGTGCAAATTTAGGAATGTGACTGAGGTGTGTGACCTAGTTCATGAAACTAGTCCAAGCACTGAAGTTATACTGTGTGAGATACCACAACGGGGACCCAGCCTGAGGAAGAACGTACCAATAACAACACTGAAGGCAATGCGGAAGTGGATTGTGTGTGCTAACATCACATTGAAGGAAATAAGTGCATGTACACCTTATGTTCGATTCCTCGCATGTGGTAGATTTCTGGTAAACAATTCTTTTATGAATTATGTCTTGACATTGAGTAGGAAAAATGAGTTCTTTTCTGTTAAGTAAATAGTATATATTGAAGATTAAATTACACCAGCTTTGATAACTCGGCTCAGTAGAGCTTCTGAGTGTGGGAGATTAGATGTTTGCTCCATAGTCCATAGCAAAGTCATACAAAAAAACATAATCTTAGTACACATGTTTTCCATTGCTCAGCATGAAGATGGAAAACATGACTTCTTTTCTAGCATACTGTTGTGGTGATATTATGTTCCATCACAAATGAGGTGTCGAGAGTGATATGAAATTGAAATATCTCACATTCAATGTCTTAAAATAAATTGTGAAAATAGTCTTTTAAAAATCTGGTATACTTAGTGGCTCTATTAAAGAGGACTGGTATATTGTTTTGCACGTCTGTCGGTAGACCAAAACCTTTTTAATTATTAAAGAAAACTTATACTAAGTACTCACAGTTGAACATATTACATGTTATGATTTGTTATAAAAGCCATATTGTTAAATAATTTTTTGATATCATTAGGTTGCTCAACATTTGGGCTCTGATGGCCTTCACTTGAGTGTGGAAGGGGCAGAGTTGTGCCACAGGGCCATTGTAACCAACATTAGTGTAGAGGAGGAGCCCTTTTCTGTTAGCTCCCCATCCTTCATTGTTGAAGAATGGCCTGTTCTTGGAGACGTCCACACTGACAAGGACTTGGAGTCTAGAGCTGAGAACTACATTTACCACACTCCATATGCTGATATTGCTCGAGCTGAGGTAATTCCATATATTATGTCTGTATTTTGGGATATATCAATTCATTCATGGAAAAAGAAATTTTTAAAGGGTAGTTAATACTGATAATAGTACAGTCCATGAAAACATTGTCAGGAAAACCCACAACCGTATATAACTGAAATACTGCTGAAAAACGTCAGGAAACCTAATAGAACAAGTATATTGTATGATGATTGACATGTTCTTACTCTTTTTCTTTGTTTTAGTTTGTTTCAGGAGATATGGAAACTATGGAGCAAGTTGAAAAATGTAGGAAACCCAGAAATAAGAAGGTAATCATTTATACATTAACTTTGTTTATTGACAGGATTGTATATAAGTTTTCTGCATTTTAAGATAAGAAAAATCTTATTTATTTGTAATACAGTCAGGACTCGATATAACAACACTGTTTGTTACTGAGAAAAATAGTGATAAATCGAAAATGTTGGTATACTGAATTTCAGTAGAAAAATGTAGAATATTGAATGGGAGTATATATTGACATTTCGTGAGCTGAGGGTTCATGTACATATTTCCAAGTATAGTTACAAACTAAAATCATCCTACTGAAAATTTCATTTACATTGCAATTTTGGTTTCCGACTTTTTTGTCGGTATACAAATATTCTGTTAAAACCAATCCAAGTTATGTTGTAAAAGATTGATCCCCATCAAATTGATATTGTTATGTGAATTTGTCAGTATGACAGGTGTCATTGTAATAAGATTTGACTGTACCATAATCTTGTATATGTTATGTGGCATATAGAAAATTATAAATATAAAGCATTCGTTTTGTCTCAGGTTGTGAGTAGGAAGCGCAAACATCACAGAACAGGACAAAGTGAGAAGCGCATATTTAAACAAGGTCGCAAACGATGGCTGAAAAAGAAGGTAATGAATTGAATTTTCTATTTTCTTGGACTTGTTACCTATATTTTATTGTTATAAGTGCCCTGTAGTAAGCCTCTGTCTGTTGGTCCACATTTTTCATTCATGAGATTTCTTTATAACTTTCTAACCATTTAATGTATCATCTTTAAACATAAGGTAACAGAAGTACACTATTTATGACAAGTTATGCTTCAACTTCAAAACTGTTCCTACATGTATACTCCTGTTAATGTCATAATTATGTATAATATTCATAATACAATTTTCAGTTTGCAAGGAAATGTGACATGATGTATAAATTTAAAGAAGTTGTTATTATTGAAGTTAAATTTAGCTCACCTGTCTCATAGTGACAAATGTGTGTTTTGTGATCACTCATTGTCTGTACAAGTGTCAACACTTGATCTGCAGGACAGAAGTGCTGATGACATTTGATTTAAGACTTAAGCATATGACCCCAATTTATTCAAATGACTACCATTCCACTATTGTTTCTAGAGTAACAGCCCCTGCAAAGACCAGACATTAAGTTTTGTCTGCTCAAAAGAAGAATGAGGCTATACTTATAACAAAACCATAAGATCTAAAGGTTCTAGAATAACAGCCCCTATAAGTGCCTGAAATTTGATATTTTGATCTATGGGCCATATTTTTGTTTAATCTTCATGAGTCTTAGAGATGAGCGGCTCTGAGGTCCTCTTGTTTGTTTAATTGTTAGTTTGATTCAAGTTTTGTTACTTTGGAATGTTTAATCCAGTTTGATTCAAGTTTTGTTACTTTGGAATGTTAAATCCATTTTTGAATGTTATATATCCGTTAAATCATGCCGACTGACTCGTCTTACCAGTATAATTAGACTGTATTGTAACAAGTACCACCTTTGCAATAAGCAAGCAAGTTATGATGGATTATCTGTTATAATAAATAAATTTGACAATAAAGTTTGGTTACTTTGATAAGCATACCAGTAAAATGGTTGTATAAAGCCCGCATAAGTAAGAGTAATGAATTTGGTATGTGGTGGCCTGGGTTTGAACCTGGTACATTTGGCAATCATTAGTAATCTTCAAGCTTAAAAGTGTTAAATAAGTTTTTGTCATCAATATTGTAGGAGTGTAAAGCAACCACTAGATTATGTAGTTGTTTGCCTGACCAATGATGTGGCAATAGAGATTCCAGCTTCAATGACATCAGGAGCATGTTCAGTAAGTATAGATTTAAATAATCTTTAGTTGTCAGGAATACAACAAAGAATATTTTACTTCTTGTAGTGCTGTTGATTAAAGTTTTAATGAAATGTATATAGTCCCCAGATTATGATGAATCTTTATTATATAAACAATGAAAGAACATATGTTGATTCACATAGTTAAAGTGAGTTATGTATTTCAAGATTTTTAAATTTATTTTCCTTTAAAACATAATGATTGAAATTGTTTTGTAGAAAAGAAAGGAATCAACCACGCCTTGTGAAACACAGCCTAAATCGAGACGCATTGTTAACCAAAGGACCAGATTGTCAAGAAACCAGGTAATTAGTTGGCTTATGCATAGTTATGTTTATGGTAAGATTATGATTTGTAATAAAATATTCCTGAACCTATCTCAGGGTGAAACAATGCAGTGGTATGTTAGACATTATGTCTTTTATGTGAACATGATAAAAGTACCCTGCTAACTATGAGAAATGTGAAAATTGAATGACCAATCTGTGACTGCATGTGACTACTGTATAAAAAGTATTAATTTAAAACTAGGGACAAAGTAAGTCTAACCTGTTTGCAAATACTAGAAATTATTAATGGTAAGTTTAAGGTCTTAGTTATGCTGTCCTTGAATCAGGTACCTCTGTCCTAGAATTCACATGGCCTTTATTCTTATTAAATTGTAAAACATTAAACAATTTAATAAGAATAAAGTTTTACTCTATAATTATGATGAATTTATGAAATTATCTGTTTTTATGAAAGATATGGTTGCCATGTCCAGAGTGTAAAGTCAGATGTTCGAGGGAGGACTTTCTTCTAGACCATGTGATCCGGCGCCATGTCAACCAAAAGGCTGCACCTGAATCTTCTTCTCAGAAAGCTGCATGTAGACTTTCACAAACTACAGTATGTTTCAACAATTTATTTCTCCAGACAATTGTGCAATTCAGAAAATATTTATTATTTAATGTGTGCTTTAGTCAGGAACAGGCATATTTGTGTTATATAGTTTATACTACATTACTTTAGGTTTTGTGTCAACAATTTCTTACAGCTTATACTTATCATGAGCCACACCTCAATCCTGATGGTGTTCAGTGACATGAGGATATGACTGGGAACCTTTTGATGCTGAGCATATATCAATCTTTTGCTCATCATATTTAAAATCGTTTGTGACAGGATGCTTACACCCTTGTTTATTGCAGTTAAAAAGTGTAAACCCAAAACAAACAAAAACATCAGTAAAGTGTCCAGGTTCTAATTCAAGCAGTTTACAGTATGGGGTATCACTGTTTTATGTAAAATGTTTTAGTTTAGTGACTAAGATTATATCCAGGTTAAGATTGAGGTTATAGTTTGGATTCTTGGTGTTCACTGATAATGATGCTTCTTGTTTCCTACAGACAGACACTACTACAGATGAGGTATACACTAGCAGCAGCAAGGAGAACATTACCTGTCCTTCCACTGATCTATGTATGTATCATCATTTCAAGTAATAACATTCACTGGTCTTCATATCATTTTGTCTTTAACACAGGGTAATACAAGATACAGTGCAGGGCCTTTTTTCCAAAAATTGGGAAGGTGCCTTAGCCTTTCATTTTTTTTAGCGCGATTTTTGGCAAAATTGGGAAAAGGTTGACTGACTTTCAAAATACATCAATTAACAAAAGGCAGTCAGCATTCTATATTTGGTACTGATTTCCAACAATAACAACACTAAAAGTTCATGAATTGTATTTATTTCAAACATGTTTAGTTTATTGGCTTCATCAGGATATATTTAACACCAGTAGCCTGCTGAAAACTAAATTTCCCAAAAAAAAAAAAAATTTGGAAAAAAATGATGTTTTTGCAATTGGGAAGCCACCGAAATTCGACCCCTACTATAGAAGGTAAAAAGGCCCTGCAGTGTAGTAATTGGGATCAGTTAGCCCTTGTTAATATTTGTTCTGATTCATATATGTCTATCTGTTTAAAGACTGTTTTAAAAGAGAGACTGTTTTGTTTCAGTATGTTTAATAGCACAATTAAACATGATAATGCTTGATTTTAAGGTACTGCAGAAGAAGTGAACTTGTCAGGAATAAGACTTCTCTTATCTAATGATGTGGAGACCAATCCAGGCCCGGTAAGTTACATTATTAAACATGATTCAATTTGCTGTAGCAAAAGTAAACATTTGCTTGGCATTGATGGAGATTTTTTTTAAATAAGTTGGCACTTTAGACATTAATAATTTTGATTAAACATTAAGTTGTCTTGTTAATGTTAAATAGTTCTATTATTATTAAACATGGTTTGTTTACTTAACATTTTTATTAATCAGTACTATAGGAAATTTTGTAATTAGTTAGTAACTTTTTCTTTATATTATCAAAGGTATTTGCTTTCACTTGTTTACTTTAAAGACTCGCTTAGATAAAGCATCTCTGATACATACGAGTGTGCTTAACAGCGAAAGCTCTTGTTTATACGTATATATTTACTCAAAACTTATCTGGTATAAGGAAAAAAAATCATTTTTCAAATCTAGTATTTTTATTCTGTAGATCTTTAACTGCAAATGGGAGAATTGTCTGGAGACCTTCTCTACAGCTGGAGAATGTGACGCACATGTTGTTGCACATGCTGCTAGCGATAAATGCTGCAGATGGGAAGATTGTCAGAGATTCAAAATTGAGACCCCAATTCATCAACTTGAGATCCACACCATCCGACATGTTTATGACGTATGTGTTATTAAATGTTCATTGGTTTATATCACTATAATTTAAAAACCAAACAATCATCATATTTCTAAATTAATTTTTGACTTATAGCCTTCTTCTATATCATAAGTTTGTGTTTCTAAGATTGTGAAAAGAAATGAAAAAGCAGAAATTACTTATAAGTCATGAATCTTATTTAACAAAAATCAACCGAAAATCTGTTTTACGGTGCACCAACACAGTATAGGTGCCTAAAAAGAAAAATTAGCTCAGCTCCACATGATATTTACATCAAGAAAAAAATATAACACATGGAATATCAGCAAAATATCAAGCTTCATTGGCAAACATTAACTGTCAATGTTATATAACAACTTAACATGTTTCAGAATGAGGCATTATTCCCATCATTTGAAGAATGGATTGCAGCACAGCCAGGTGGGAAGTTTGACCAGACACAAAATTTACATTGTTGCCCAAAACATTTGGTAAGTGTTGTGAAATTGCCTCAAATGCTTATATTCGTTTTGGCCTAGTGAACGCTTTAATTTCCATCCACTGAAGCCCTTGTGTCTGTTTTCCTTGTTTGATCATCCAAAGTAAGGATGAACATACATTTTCTGCTCAATGATTTGCTGTTAAACAAGTAAGTTACTATAAACAGAGACATTGATACCTATGTTAAAACTCATCGTATTTTAACTTTTCATTGTAGAGATCAAAGCTGCAGATGTTATTGTTTGATGAAGATTTTGAGATTTCAAAGCAATATTACAGTACAATCAATCACGGGGAGTATCTATCATTTCAATTTTATCATTATCCTACTAAGTTTTTACAGGATGAGAATAATTTTTTGTCAAAACGTAGGTTACTAGGAGAAGATTGGTCAAGTTATATAGGTCAGGCTTCCTCAAGTGAACCGACTGCTTCTACTTCAGACTCACAGTCCGATTCGAACCACCAAGCCCAAAGACAATTTTATTCCGTGCCCTCCATGACCAAGTACGAATTTGTGCAAACCACTAGGCCGGAATTATCTAGTAGGTACTATTCAGGATCACATCTAAAACCAAAGAAAGTTTCAAAAAGAAAACATGAAAATTTGGTGACTGTAGATTTAGATCAAAACAATATGCCATGGTTTCAACTTTTACTATCCAATCTATCCAATTGTAACAGGGCTATTTGTTACCAGCATGAAATACTGGACAAAATTCATGAAAGTGGCATGATTGATCCTAATAATCCAACTTTCTTTAACATTGAACAGGAAGCTGCCAAATTATCATCAACTGAGAAATGCACTGCTGGGACCTTCATTTGCTTTGTTTTTAAATGCATTATTAATGAGGAAGAATTTATCTATATTAGGTATTTAGAGTCTGGTTGTTTCTCTGGTTATATGCACCAAAAGCATATGAAGATTCTTTCTGATAAATATCATTTTAGTGACAATAACTGTTTTGTTCATTGTGTGTACACTGTAGAAGATTTTGAAGATATGAAAAAGGTAGCTGACAACAAAAAGACGAAAAGAACAAGACCAGATAAAATACGTAAAAATGTTGTTAAAAATACTTTGCCATTAAATGTTTATCATTTGCAGAATTTGATTTCATCACCTGTGGAAACATCAAATGTCAATTTGGAGTCTTATCTTGTGAACATTTGGCCATATAAACCAGACACATCAGTTGAAAGTCCTGAGACCCCATACCTTGAAGTCAGTAACCCTTTATGTCTGGTTGATATCAAAAATAGTTTGATAGATTTCAGGATTAATAACCTACAACGACAGACAGTGACCTCCAGCAATATTTTTCAGAAAGAGCTTCTTACTAATAACAGTTCTTTATTTCAGCAATCTATAGTCCTCAATTGTTTATCTAGCAACATTAAAAGGGAGCAGAGTAAACATTTATTCAAACATCCAGGAAGATACAATGCTAATTTCTTGAAGAGTCCTTGTTATACCTCGTCTCTTAGAAATCATATTTTTATTTTATATTTAGCGAAAGACTTAACTCTTCTGCACTCATTCCTCATTAGATATTTTCCAGAACTAGGTGATCAGTTAGCAGCGATTCCAGAAACTTCAGTAACGGCTGAGGAGCCATGTGCCAAAAAGAAGAAAATTGTTGTTGTTAAAAGTGTTTCAGTAAACAAGTCGGTTCTGGAAAAAAGGCTAAAACCAGATGCAACCAACATTTCATCAACCACAGAGACAGACACGATACCATTATTTGATACTTTTTGTTTTCAACTTTTACAGCATGGGAAATTATCTATTCAGTCTATAGATGAATCTGGGGATGTTGTATGTGCCATGAATGATTACAGCGAGACTGATGGTTCATTTCGTGAAACAGATTTTGTTTATACTTATAACATGTCTCAGGATGGTGGAAAATATTTTTTTTGTAGCTGCCGTACATTCTCTACTCTGTTACATATTGATGACTCCCGAAGTAATAATGAATTTGTTGTTTTAGGTTCTGCAGGAGAAAACTGTGTCACATGTATGCACTGTAAATTTTTAAGCCAATATGTGCTTCCTTATGTACATTCTGAAATTTCAGATAGTGAATCTCCTGTCAACAATTTTATTCGCAAGGCTGTTGAAGACAAAGGGAAGGAGATAGTTGAACTTGTTAAAAAAAATAATACACGCAAATTTTCAGTATTTTTTCCAGAAGAAGGACAACCAAGTTTTGTAAATTTGACATTTAGTTCTAGTATAGGGAAATACATTGTGTCATGTACGAATGGTCAATGTCTGTCCAAAAAAGGGCACAAGAGAAATATTGAAACTTGGGAACAAACGTCTGTGTGCAAACATCTGTCTACTCTTCGAAATCATTTAGAACATTGGCAAGATTTGAAAAGCAATGAAACTTTTATTACTAATGAAGATGAGAATAACAATTTGAATGAACTTGAAAATGAGGTTACCTCGGTAGACAGTATAATAGTTTCGTCCGAGTCGGCAACTAATTTTGATGAACAAACTGGTCATTGGCAATACAAATGTAAGAGTTCTCATAAACCAAAAACTAAAGGTAGTGAATCACTAAAATCCAATTTGCTAAAAAGAGATCTTTGGAATGATAACAATTTAAAGAGAGATCAAGATGGTTGCTTAATTGGTCCTAGTTTATTTCCAGATATGCCAGACAACACGTGTGACTGTGGTGCTGGTTGGTTAAAGAGGGATGATGATGATAATTACCATCCAAATGGAAGGACTGTACAGGAAAATTCCAGGGTTTTAAATGTTTATACTTTTGTTGCACCTGTAAAATGCCAGATTCATAGTCGGATTTGCTACAATGATCAAAATCCATGTAAAATTAGCTGGGATGAAGGGAGTTTAGAATCTTTGCATGTTTTAAGTAGGGACACAGCAGCTGGGGATGAAATTGGGTGGGAGTTTGTTTCTATGGTAATGAATTCTGGCTGTACATTTTCTTCATACTGTAAACTTAAAAATGAGTGTTACCAAATTAGAGATTCTAGAGCTAAATTTATGGATGCAACTGTTTTTCTCAATTGGTGGTTTAGTTGGGCAGCTAATATGAAAATTGATTTCAGGGAGGCATGTGATGTGTGTGGGTATGAGCCTAAAAGGTTGTGCTGTGATGGTACAAAAGTAGGGGTAGGCTTCAGGCATGCTAACTTTGTAGAAATTGAGAAGGTTAGTTCTGATGCTCCTGAGCATCCTACATTACATCGTAGAATGGACAGATGTTTTTTAAAAAATGGTGTAGGAAACATTACTGTTTCTCAGATGATTAAAAATAGAAAAATAATGGATTATTTGGCTAGAGAAAAATTACATGAGCTAAAAACAGAAGAAATATTAACTCCTGAAGACCGAAGTCATGCAGTAATATCATTAAAGTTATGTTTGCCTGAAGAATTTTTTCTTTCATTTGATAAATTTGAACCTCTTGATAGACCATCTGATATGCCTGAAGGTGAACAAGCTGCTTATGCTGTGCTTCTTAAAATGTTAGCAACAACTGCCTCAGTAACAAGCCTAGTACCCCCGAAATATTGTCCAGAATTACAACGCCTGCTTGAACCCACCATTGATGTCATTACATTAAACAATGTCATGAAAAATATGCGATATTATGCGCCTGAACTTAGAGATTTTATTTCTGAATCACTGTTAGCAAATCCTTCAGATGATGGCAAATTGGAAGAATATATCTCCTCATTTTTGAGGTATTTAATTGATGAGTCATTAAGTTTGCCTGTTCATGAGGCAGATCCAGCAACACCTCAGCCTGGCTCATATAATCCTGCTAAATACGGTAGAGCATATTATTTTAATAAATTGGGTTTAAAATTAAGGGAAGTAAGAAAATTCACAATCGATTGTAACAAATCTTCTAAGAATAATGATGATCATGATGATGCTGCCCAAGACTTTGAGAAGTGCCAAAAGTTATTTTCCAAGGCTCACATTTCTGCTAGGGGTACAACAAGTTTATTTCTTTGGTTCTGTGCTGATCATGGTCATTGTTATGGATTTCATATGACATATGCTGAGGGTAGAAAAGATCCATCTGCCTCACTTTATTCTTATCTTGAAACTCCACCATCAGAAGTATTTTATGATTATGCCTGTGGTCTTCAAGAGTATAGTTTAAACAGGGAAAATGCATATTACAAGAATGTTCGATTTTTTCATGACATCTTTCACAGTTACTCTCACAAATGCTCACATGCGTTTAGGTCATCCCGCTTACAAGGATTTGAATCTGTTAACTCTGAAATATGTGAACAATTTAACAGTTATTTACAAAACATAAAAAAATCGGCCAGACAAATGACACAAGAACATTTCTGTTTTTATCTTCAGTTCTTTTTGCATCAGTGGAACATCAAGAAAAGAAATGTTTATCAAAAGAAGATTAAAGTTGCATTAGCAGGATTGCATTAGTCCAAGCTTTGTTGATTTTAATCATAATCATAATTTTGTATGTTTTTAGCTTTACTATTTTAGTAATAATTTTATGTGCAAGTTGCTATATCTCAACTGCTCAGGGGTGATGTGTTAATCACTACCGACCTGTCCAAATATATTACCATATACTCGGGGGTGATGTGTAATTCACTACCGACCAGTCTTAATATATAACCATATACTCGGGGGTGATGTGTTAATCACTACCGACCTGTCTTAATATATAACCATATACTCGGGGGTGATGTGTTAATCACTACCGACCAGTCTTAATATATAACCATATACTCGGGGGTGATGTGTTAATCACTACCGACCTGTCTTAATATATAACCATATACTCGGGGGTGATGTGTAAATCACTACCGACCTGTCTTAATATATAACCATATACTCGGGGGTGATGTGTTAATCACTACCGACCTGTCTTAATATATAACCATATACTCGGGGGTGATGTGTTAATCACTACCGACCTGTCTTAATATATAACCATATACTCGGGGTGATGTGTAATTTACTACCTACCTGTCATAATATATAACCATATACTCGGGGGTGATGTGTTAATCACTTCCGACCTGTCTTAATATATAACCATATACTCGGGGGTGATTTGTTAATCACTACCGACCTGTCTTAATATATAACCATATACTCGGGGTGATGTGTAATTTACTACCTACCTGTCATAATATATAACCATATACTCGGGGGTGATGTGTTAATCACTACCGACCTGTCTTAATATATAACCATATACTTGGGGGTGATGTGTAATTCACTACCGACCTGTCTTAATATATAACCATATACTCAGCAATGATGTGTATATCACTAACATATTTATTACCATATATGTCTGGGTAAAACAACTTTAGGTTACAAATATGACCAGCTATTTATTGAAACACCTTCACAGTGTTTGTCTATGTTCAATACTGTGTTTTCCGGGGTGGGGGGGGGGGTTATGTTATGATGCCCAAATTGCAGATACATTGTTACTCTTTGTACGGCATACTATTAATCAAACCTGGTCACAATCTTTGTCTATACAAAACCTTGGTCTATTTGTTAGTTGAATTCAATTACTTAGTACTAGGTTGTCCAGTTTAAAAACTAGGTAATGAGGCTGAATTCTAGAAATGCAGAGAAATCAACAGGTCATATTGGTTTGTTATCTTAAAGAAGTCTGCTCTAACTGTTTGTCTTTTTGAAAGTCTTTATTGCATTCTCAGGAGCCCAAATATATGTAACAAGTAAAAATCATTGAAATACCCATACTAAGATTTGGTATTTGTATACTGCATTATTAAGAAATACCCATCCACATGGAGTTTCCCTTTTAAAAAGCTGAACCAAGCTAATTCCGTCATCTTGGGTAAAAATTAGGTCACTAACCCAAATCAGAGACATTAATTACAGGTTAAACTTCAATCAAATCTCTGGTTTATTACTGAAAAAAATTAGGTAACTGCACCAACGTCGGGTCCCAAGTCCCGAGTGCAAAAGCAGGAGGGACTAATTACTTCTGTACTAATTTTTAGAATTTTGCTTCAGTTTCTGGAGATAATTTAAAAAATATAGCCTACATGCTTTTTAGTGCAATTCAACATTAAAAAATTCAGTTTCATTTAATATTCACACAATTGGTAACACCATGGAAACTTTGGATATCCAAATGGTCTAAGTAAGGACAACTGTTATTTCTTTATTGAATACAGTAAGTCTGGGTTCAAACCCCAGTTTGGATCATAGTTTTCAGTTATCATTTAATTGTGTATATATCTTTAAATATCTAAACTGAATTAATAAACTTACTTATTTATCTAATTTTAAAACAATAATTATATGTATAATGGACATGTTCTCTATTTCAGTGAAGTAATAATCAGGTTATTTCTTGACAAGGTCAATAATGTCGAGATTCTGCTACAAGAATCACATATTGCTTAATGTGTTTTAAGCAAAATATTTGTTTTACCATATGTTAGTGAAAATAAAATTGTTAAACTGCTTGATACTGTTATTTTTTATTGAACATGTCCGCAGTACAGGACAACTTTGTCCCAAATGAACGGGATAGGTGCATGCTGAATCAAATGTCTGTATGATATGACCAACTATAGATTGAATCAAATATTTCCGTAGTATAGGACCACGGACATTATATATAAACTCCATGATAAGACGAACTATGTTCGCAATGAACAGGTACATGTTGGATCAAATATGTCCGAAGTATAGGACAAACTATATCTCGGATCAAATATTACCATAGTGTAGGACCCGGGATCAAATATGTGTGTAGCATAGGACAAACTATATCTCAGATCTTTCCATACTATAGCACCACGGACAAACTTTCGAAATGAACCGGTACAAGTTTGATCAATATGTCCATTGTATAGGACAATCTATGTTCACAATGAGCAGGTACACGTTGGATCAAATATTTCTGAAGGACAATTAAACTACTACATGAAGATTATTGAAGTATGTCAAACATGAACAGGTGTGCACACGTTAAATCAAATAGTCGGTGCACTTAGTTGGCAACAGTAAATAAATACATGTGTACGAGGGATGATCAATAAATAACGAGAAAATGCTTATATCTTTTATTTGATCTTACTCAAATTTAAGCAAAATGTGGTAAAATATATTAGCAACCAATCGCTAATTTTTCAAGATTACAGTGACACAGTGCTCATATCTACGGTAACGCCCAGTATGCTAAGGCGGGGCATTTTGCAGGTTTTCGCCTATTTTCATGCAAAATAAAACGCTTACAACTTTTATATTAGGAATTGTAATTTAATGACAATTAGTAGTTATGGTCACCTAAGACTCGCCTTACTGATAATGATCTCATACACGTGTTGTTGTTTCATATATTACGTCATACTTGTGTAGACCAAACGTTCGAGAAAACGAAAAGTTATGAAGTAAAAAGAAAAAAAAATATTTGTGCGTGAGAATAAGTATACTTTGGTGATCATACTATGACAAAAGATATGCTTTATATAAAGCAGGAGAGTTTTAACAATGTTTGAGAAAACAGTAGTGATCTACCGCGAAATGGCGAAATGCGACGTCGACATCAGATCACCGTACACAGAGTTGTATGGGCTGACCGAAATTCCATAGGGTGACTATTTGATTCACTTTACAGTATACAGAAATATATGAATGGTTAAGGAGAGTATAATGAAAACTTTTGAAGAAAGAACAACAATAGGACTTATTGAGTATTGTCGTCACAATGATAAACGTTATACTCAGATTTACGTAAAAAAAATATATAAATGACTTTGCCCCGCCTACGGCATTCATAGGTCGGCAAAAATGCTCTTAACAATTTATTTTTCAATATATTTGCTCATTGTTTCGTATGATTTCTGATAATACATGCTTTAATCACCATATGAAATATTTCAAGAAAACAATGTATTGTAACAAAGTTATAAGCATTTTCTCGTTATATATTGATACTACTATTACTCGTACATTGCAGATACTAATGTAATTCTGCTACTCGATAACACTTGTAACTGTATCAACATCTACCGATCTCTTATTTGCCAAGTTAGAAACGCATTATGACGTAATCTCTCCATCAGATGGTGAATGTGTACGTATATAATCAAAACTCGTGTGATTCACATCTATTAAAATTAAAATGTCGGGTCTACGTGCGATCATTCGTTCAGGTGATTAGTGCGACGCACATTTTTTATATTCACGGTAATTCTGTGACAAATATCTTCTGCCGTGACTATAATTAAACAAAAAGTTCACTAACTAGAATAGTATATGAACTTTTGTTCAGACAACATAATGCTATAACTTTATCGTATCTGCTGAACCAAAACAAATATGTGGTTTATTCTTTGATAGATAAGTCCTTCTGTATAACAGTCATGATGCGGGAAATTATCTCGTTAAGCCCTTCTACATGGGGATAATGCGTTTATTTAGCCTCGCCACCGGGTGACCCATATGGGCGACAGCCCCCAGAAGTGGTTAGTCATTTTAGTTTTTGGGGGATAGTGCATGATACAGAAGATGCCCCAGTTCCAGACGCATCCCTGGTTCGTTTACGTGCCGATGTAAAGCATCATACACGGGACCTCGATTTTTAAAGTCTCGTCCGAAAGACTGTTAGTGAAATTAGTTATGTTAGGTGGGAAACACTGAAAGCATTTCTAAATTTGTCCGGCTGGATGAGGGATCGAACCCACAACCTTCCGATCAGTAGTCAGTGGCCCATACCACTAGACCACTTGTCCACCTACAACCCCTTTCTACATTCATTCGATTGCTCTTTATATGCCCTATGGTTTTCCCTATGTTACCTGACTCATCCCGTAACACGGGACGGCTCATGCGACCTACGCAAACCGAAGAGAAGTCACTTTGTTCGTTATTTCCACAGGAACAACACGCTTACCAAGGAAATCCCTTATGAAGACCAGGTCTACACTCATTCAATTTCCATAAATAGCCTCAATCATTTACCACAATTTTTGACCAAACGAGTCAACACACAACCATTGAAACATACTAGACGATCTAGCTTGTAGAAGTTAAAATCCCGGTTGTTTTCGTGCGAACACCACCCCGAGTATGACTCGAGAGTTCCCGATCCATTCGTTGTTCGATCGGCTGCATATTAGAGAGAATAGTCGGTAATAACTAAAAGCACTCATGTCGTGAATTTAGTCTGACGTCGTTGACGTCAACCGTGTGCGCAAGGTCGACGTTATTGCCCTTATTCAAAACTGGTATTTTTAGACCCTGTGTATGTTTCAGTTTATAACTGAACTGTCTTTAGGAGACATCTCCGTATTTACGTATAAACCGTATCTACCGGGAGAATGTTAAGTGTGGTCTTAAACAAATGTATATTTAAAATTGTCGTAAAAATACAAACTGATCTGTAAGGTGAGTTCTTATTTTTGTGTATTCAATACTAGATGCTTATGGCGAAATAGCTGTAGGGAGGTTGCGAAAAGACCCAGCATATACGTGGAAAATAATAAAAAGGCATGTTGCGAAACAAAACGTGGACGTGTAGACGTACAAGTTGCAATTAAAATTCACTTGCTAAAACAACGTGAGCGTGTATAATCACTTGAAAGTTGAAGCATGATTTCTTCCTTAATATATATGAGTGTTTATAATAACTCACTATGGATATGTTCTATACAGTCATGTATGTACCGTGCGTGTACGTTCCTTATAGTGTGTGTCGTATAAAACTAACTACTACAATTGACTACCGCAGTAGGCATCATTGTTTATATCTCAAATTGTATGGTTAACTCGTTCTCATGTGTATTTCACGAGCGTTGACATTCTCAAAGTTACCATCAATCTTTTTCTTTTGCCCTGTGCAAACTAGCCAGGCCCTAACCTAATGTGGTGATGCTAGCAAGCTATGAACAATGATGTGCATATAATCCACTACTTGTGACAGACTTACAGTATGAATGAGGCTTGGCTCTGTGGGGTGACAAGAAAGCTCCTATGCTATTCGACAGCATGACAAAGCCTTGAACACAATGCTTCCTTTTGATATTGACTTTCTATTTGCATATCTTGGTCGAATGAGGCCATGCTTTTTACCAAAGCTACACACCACCTTATTATGTCACAGGTGCAAACTATTTTTTTCACAACAGCCCTATTTGTGCTGGTGGCAGTCGAAAAAATAGCCTCATACATATAGTCAGTGATGTTATCCATATTAACTCATAACTGGTGTATGTGAAGTAAGTCACATTGATATCGGTTGTTTGTGCAACTTTTCCAGTTTGCTGCGATGGGCGAGTGGTTTAATGCGTCCCTATTTTGCATTGCTAGGCAATGGTGCCGATCAGTATGGGTATGAATCCTGCTATAGCTGCAAACTTTTTGTGTAATTTCATGGTGTTTTAACTATGTCAGTATATTATCATTATTGTACATGTACAGAGATTAGACTCTTATAAAGATGTATGTGCCATTCTAGTGTAGAACTGACTGACAAACGGATTAACACTAGCTTCTCAAATTTACAATAACTGAAGATCCTATCATAAATATAATAATAAATCTAGTTAACATTTCACCAGTTTATTTGTAAAATATAGTTGCATAGTTACTCATAAGATAATCAGATAATTTTCACAAATTCCTATCAGCTCTTCCTGAAAAAAGGCTAAGTTTGGGGGGTGGGCGGAACTGCAAATTAATTGCGAAAATTACACAAACTTTCATGAAAAGGATATAGCAAAATGTAATGGTATCCACAGGTACAGACATACCAAGTATGCTGATCCTCAATGGAAACATGCTCATGTGTTAAAAATTTATTATTCGTAACCATTAGGAGCTTTAAAGCTGACCAAATGACAAAAGTGTATCCTTCTGTAAGGTATCAATAAACCCAGTTTGATAAGTACATATACTAAACAAACAGCTAACCGAACACTTTAAGGTTTTCTATTAATACGTAATATACGATGGATATGTTTAGTCATTTCTCGTATTTAAGCTATTTTCAATAGGTATTTCCTAAAATTTGGACTGAAATAAAAACGATTTGTCAGAACTACGTTGTCAAAATTTTAATTGTTTACTTTATTTCAATTATGGTTTAATTACAATTTAATTAACAAAGATGAAATTTAACAAATTTAACTCAAACGCCATATAGGATGTACAACTTAGAATTGCAAAAACATAGAAAATTAAAAGCCATCGTTTTACGGTAAAATTGAAGTTTAAATAATGTTTAAAATAATCTGTGAATAAGCTAAAAAAGGGAGGTAATTACAAAAGAGTTATCACGCTTAAATTTAATATTTTACTAACTTCTTTCATTTTCAGTGTTTTTATATTTATATCATGACGTATAGTGATGCACACATGAGTAAAAATAAAACAAAACAAATTAAGCACGATATAAAACTGAGCGACAATGTTGCAACCTTACTGGTAAGCAAATCGATCTACCATTTTCGATTTCATAGTAGCAAAGTGTCCTTGTCTTCAATTTTTTTTTTTTTTTTTTTAATCTGACCTATTCATGTGCTATAAAATAGGTGCAACATAATCGTAAATGAGACACGTCCTCGAGCTACTTGTGCAAAAATGTGATTTAACCTAATTCGATTTGGATGAATGATTATCAATAGATTCTCAACTGCATTTGATGCATAATATAATATTTCAGTTTTAAGTGTTTGGATAAAAAAATAAAAAACAAAAATATGTTCAAGATATAACAGTCTGTATACATTGTAGAACAGAAATCCAAAAACGCAATTAACTCATATTTCCCTGTTTTCCCTGACTGAAAGGTGATTTCCCCTGAAATTCGTGCTGCCTACAAAGCTCAAATACAGCTTGCATATGTATGACCTCAAACCTTCCCTAATAGCCATACAGAGACTACCATAAAGCAAATCTCATCATTAACTGAGATCCTTTGTGTTTTTGGGTTGGTCAATTGCTTTTAAAGTAAAATATATGGCAAATAGTGCTTTCTACTAAAGTCAGAAAGAGACACTACCAATAGCCAAGATTTTTTCATTCCAATTTCAAAGTAAAATTCCCCGTTTTTTCCATGCAGGGAATTTATAAAAAGCTACAAACCAACTTATTTTCGCGAATAAAAAATTGGGTGTTACATTTTGCCCATTATGACTACAAATGTTGGTGTATGCAAGTGCAGAAAAATTAAAGAAAATGGTTATAGAACAAATTTGCAGATATTTAAGTTTGCAGATTATTTGCAGAATAATTTGTTGGTTTATAGTACTCCCTTTTCCATGTTTCCTTGATGATCCAATTTATCTAAAGATTTTACAAAAATTATTATTTCAACCAAGATAATCATGAAGATGAAGTGAAATTGTGACACCTATTTTCAGCAATGTATTGACCAGGTTTGTCTTAAATAGATGTCTTTCAAAGCAATTGATGACTACGGACAGATGAACAACAGACAAAGAGTGATAAAAAAAGCTCACATTGTTACTTCATGACCCGGTGAACTAAAAAGCAAATCATTTGTCCAACATTAGATACATGTTCATAATATAATGTCTTGCAAAAGAGGAATATTTTAGACAGCTTCTTCTGATGGCTGTTTCATCAGACCTTGGTTTGATCTATTTTCATTTGGATCTTCACAATAGTGTAACAGTGACATCTAAACCTGAAAATACTAAATAATGTCATTCAGAGAATAAACTAGAATTCATACATAAGGCCCTTACAATACCAACTTGTCACAGAAGCAGATATTTTGCCGTGGAAAAAGAGTATAAACTCTCCAAAAATTTGAGTTACATTCTATTGACTACAAATATTGTGGTCAGCACTGTAATGAAATTTTTAAAGTTCAAATACATATCCTATTTTGACCCAAAGCCAAAAAGTTACCAAAACAGCCATCAATATACAGGTAATTTGGTCAGTGAATCTGTTTTGGTTATCAGTAAGTACGAGCAAGTAAATGTGGGGTTTTCTATTGTTCTTTTTTTTGTTTTGTTGCACCCCACAAGTGACGGAATAAATTGAATCTAAAATTAGCCTACTGTTCCACACCCCACAACTACCTCTGGGTGTGTACGAACGCACAGACAGACAAAAAGACAATTATTTACAGTAAAAAGGAAATCAGTTTTTATTACCATTCAATGGTCCTGGCAAGTCTTGACACTGATCTTTTTTGTCAATTCTCTCCAATACAGCTCCTCCTTGATTGACTGTAAACCATCAGTTTGGACAGCGTTCAGCTTACACTTACAAATCAAATATGTCACACCATTTAAAAGCTGAAAATCACAATTTTCTGAGATTAGGAACAAGAGATTGCAAAAGGCCCTTGGTCGCTCACCTGTTGTAGCTGAACCATTGACCTAGTTCTTGACACCCAGATGACTATTTTGGAACTCTATCTAGATTTTATCTAGACAAGCATTCCGACCCAGGGGCGGATCCAGGATTTGGTGTTAGGGGGGGCGTAAATATTGACAATCCCAACCAAAGCCCCGCCCCCCCCACACACACACACATACACACTTTACATGTTTATATCTTAGCAGAATGCCTCACACACTCGTTCTCTACCTGATTTTTTTTCCAAAAAAGTAACTTAGTTATTGTTTGAGCGAAGCAAGCTTGAAAAATAATTATTCAAGCAGCATAATCCATAAAATCGTTCTTTATTTGATAATAATGACCAATAAAGATAATATGCGAGAGAAGAGAGCTAGAAAAAAATCGCAATGTTTACATATGCATCATTCAGCTAAAACTCATTTTGTACCAAGGAATATTGCAATAATAGTAATATGCGAGCTAGAAACAAATACGTTATCTATAAAGCATTCCACAAACCTTTTTATGTACTAAGGTCTAGTCCATTAAAGGTACAAAGTGAGCGATGCGAGCTAGAAAAAATGTGTGAGTTTTCCTTGCACCACAAACCTTTTTTTGTACTGATATGAAGTTTATTCCAATAAGGTATTATGCGAGCGAAGCGAGCAAGAAATTTTTTTTATCATGTTCTATCACTCAGAATGAAACACAAAAAACCTATGCTCCGGCGATTTTAGGGGGGGCGCGCGCCGGGTGCGCCCCCCCTTGAATCCGCTAGTGCGACCAACTTTTACTAAGATACAGTGAAAAGACCAGCCTATAATGCATACCACCGTTTTGACTATGATTTGACTTAATGACCTAGTTTCTAACCAAAATGACACAATATCAATATTTACCTTAATTTATTAGAGATGATCATTGTGACAAAGTTTCAAAAGATAAGGATGAAATTGTAACCTCTAGGGTTTCAAAGTTTTTCTATGATTTGACTAAATGACCTAGTTTTCAACCTCATATAACCCAATACTAGCACCACCGTACCACTATCTACACTGTACCAGTTGCTCAAATGAACCACTTACTCCACTGTACCATTGGCTCCAATATGCCACAAGGTACACAGTACCACTAAATCCACAGTATCACTAGCTCCACTGTACCAAATACTCCACTGCACCACTGTACCACTTGCTCCATTGTACCACCTGCTCCACTGTACCACTTGCTCCATTGTACCACTGTACCACTTTCTCCACTGTACCACTTGCTCCATTGTACCACTTGCTCCACTGTACCACTAGCTCCACTGTACCATTAGCTCCACTGTACCACTTGCTCCACTGTACCACTTGCTCCACTGTACCACTAGCTCCACTGTACCACTTGCTCCATTGTACCACTTGCTCAACTGTATCACTTGCTCCACTGTACCACTGTACCACTTTCTCCACTGTACCATAAGCTCCACTGTATCACTTGCTCCACTGTACCACTTTCTCCACTGTACCACTTGCTCCATTGTACCACTTGCTCCACTGTACCACTAGCTCCACTGTACCATTAGCTCCACTGTACCACTTGCTCCACTGTACCACTTGCTCCACTGTACCACTAGCTCCACTGTACCACTTGCTCCATTGTACCACTTGCTCAACTGTATCACTTGCTCCACTGTACCACTGTACCACTTTCTCCACTGTACCATAAGCTCCACTGTACCACTTGCTCCACTGTTCCACTTGCTCCACTGTATCACTAGCTCCACTGTACCACTTGCTCCACTGTACCACTTGCTCCACTGTACCACTAGCTCCACTGTACCACTTGCTCCATTGTACCACTTGCTCAACTGTATCACTTGCTCCACTGTACCACTGTACCACTTTCTCCACTGTACCATAAGCTCCACTGTATCACTTGCTCCACTGTACCACTTTCTCCACTGTACCACTTGCTCCATTGTACCACTTGCTCCACTGTACCACTAGCTCCACTGTACCATTAGCTCTACTGTATCACTTACTCTACTGTACCACTTGCTCCACTGTACCACTTGCTCCACTGTACCACTTGCTCCACTGTACCACTTGCTCCACTGTACCACTTACTCTACTGTACCACTTGCTCCACTGTTCCACTTGCTCCACTGTACCACTTGCTCCACTGTACCACTTGCTCCACTGTACCACACTGTACCACTTGCTCCACTTTACCACTTGCTCCACTGTACCACTTGCTCCACTGTTCCACTTGCTCCACTGTACCACACTGTACCACTTGCTCCACTTTACCACTTGCTCCACTGTATCACTTGCTCCACTGTACCACTTGCTCCACTGTTCCACTTGCTCCACTGTACCACACTGTACCACTTGCTCCACTTTACCACAACAAGCTCTAATATATGACTGTTAAAATAGTGTTAATCTGACATTTAGCTCAACAAACAAGTCACTTATTTAACTTCAATAATTCTGTAAGTAAAATAAATACAGTAAAAAAACAATCAGATAGTCAAGCAGGTTTCATTACCATCACAAGTCTGACACTGCTGTTTCAACTGTTTCCATTATCCTTGATAGTCCATTATTGACTGTAAAACCATCAACTAGGGAAATATTGCTCCCATTAACAAAACTTGTCTTTCACACTTTTTTAAAACTGAAAAATAATCATGTAGACACATGTCAAAACATTAAGAGACCAAAAGTGAAATTATAAATTATAATACATGGACATGTGTATTATGAAATAGAAAAATAATCTTGAAACTTGCTTCTAGGTGCTACAGTCACTCATCAACCCTAGTAAAGACTATTTTTCCTGTATCTCATATTACACTCAAACTTATTGTGTACTCTTTAAAACTCTTCCAATATGGAGTAGTTATGGATCAGCATTAGGAATACATAAGGTCAATAGTTTGCATCTTGCTAAGACTTACAGTCTCGATTCACATAGTGCCAGCTTATGATCCAAAACTACATAAAATGACTGGAATTTAGATACAGGAGAAACTATTTCAAATAAGTACCTACTTTTTCTTTCCAGCTTACAACAGTGACCACAATTTAAAAACATTTTTGGACACAGACAATATGCAAGTCACTCATAGCTTTCTACATTTTATAGTACCCATACATTACTCAGTGGTATGATGCACTGTTCATAGACCAAAGAGTATTTTAAATTTTGTGATTTGAGTGCGATGATTATAGCCTATTATGTGCTTCTTGTCATTGCATAACAATATTCCATCTTGCATTTGATTTAAGGACACCAAATTTTATACTTTTTATTATTTGTGTGCATAAAACTACTAGAAATTGGTTCCAAAATTATTTTAAATCAAAATCATTATGACAAGATAATTAATAGGTTATAAAATCTATAACTACACAGTACTGCACATCTCTCCATGTAATGACATTATACTGCTTCAGTTCCTCATCAAGGGATCTAGGTTACTACAGCATTTGTGTCCAACACAAATGTTCCTTCACTCATATGTTTCTAAAAGGAATGTGTTTCAATTAGTAATACTTATTTTTCATTCAGTCATATGTTACAGTTAGTCATATGTTAACTTCGGATAATGTATTTTAGTCAGATGAATGATTCTGTCAGTTATATGTTTTAGTCAGGCATATGTTTAAGTCAGTCATGAGTTGCAGTCAGACACACGTTTTTGTCAGTCATATGTTTTAGTCAGGCATATGTTTAAGTCAGTCATGAGTTACAGTCAGACACATGTTTTTGTCAGTCATATGTTTTTGTCAGTCACATGTATCCATCAGTCATGAGTTGCGGTAAGACACATGTTTTTGTCAGTCATATGTTTAAGTCAGTCACATGTATCCATCAGTCATGAGTTGCAGTCAGACACACGTTTTTGTCAGTCATATGTTTTTGTCAGTCACATGTATCCATCAGTCATGAGTTGCAGTCAGACACACGTTTTTGTCAGTCATATGTTTTTGTCAGTCACATGTATCCATCAGTCATGAGTTGCGGTAAGACACATGTTTTTGTCAGTCATATGTTTAAGTCAGTCACATGTATCCATCAGTCATGAGTTGCAGTCAGACACACGTTTTTGTCAGTCATATGTTTTTGTCAGTCACATGTATCCATCAGTCATGAGTTGCAGTCAGACACACGTTTTTGTCAGTCATATGTTTTTGTCAGTCACATGTATCCATCAGTCATGAGTTGCAGTCAGACACACGTTTTTGTCAGTCATATGTTTTTGTCAGTCACATGTATCCATCAGTCATGAGTTGCAGTCAGACACACGTTTTTGTCAGTCATATGTTTTTGTCAGTCACATGTATCCATCAGTCATGAGTTGCGGTAAGACACATGTTTTTGTCAGTCATATGTTTAAGTCAGTCACATGTATCCATGTGTCATGAGTTTCAGTAAGTCAGATGTTTTATGTTCATGTGTGACAGTGAGTCATATGATGTAAGTTAGTCATTTGTGTCAGTCAGTCACTTGTTTAAGTCACTCATATGTTTCTGTCATTTATATCTTAGTCAGTCATATGTCTCCTTCAGCCATATGATACAGTCAGTCATATGTTTTAGTCAGGTCATGTGTTTCAGTCAGACACATGATTCTGTCAGTCGAGTGTTTTCGTTTTGTATGTGTTTCCCTCAGCAATGGGTATCAGAAATTAATATGATTCATTCAGTCATATGTTTAAGTCAGTCATGTGTTACAGTCAGTCATGTGATTCAATCAGACACACTTTTTTTTAATCTTATGTTACAGTCAGACATGCGTTTCAATTAGGCATGAGGTCAGTCATGTGTCTCAGTCAGTTGAAAGTTTAATTAAGTCATGTGATACAGTCAGTCACCTGAACAGTAATTTTTTCAGTGGGTCCTAAGTTAAAGTCAGTCATGGGTTACAGTCAGTCAGGAGTCTCAGTCAGTCAAAAGTTTAATTAAGTCATATGTTTCAGTCAGCCATGTGTTGCAGTCAGTCAAGAGTCTCAGTCAGTCGAAAGTTTATTTAAGACATGTGTTACAGTCAGTCACATGTTACAGTCAGTCATATGTTTAAGTGGGTCCTAAGTTAAAGTCAGTCATGGGTTACAGTAAGTTATATGTTTCAGTCAGTCATGTGTTTCAATCAGTGATGTGTTACAGTCAGTTAAAGGTTTTAGTCAGTCAAGTGTTACAGTATGTCATATATTTCAGTCAGTCTTGTGTTACGGTCAGTCATGTGTCTTAGTCGGTCCTAAGTTAAAGTCAGTCATGTGTTACAGTTAGTCATGGGTTACAGTCAGTCATGTGTTACGATCAGTCATGTGTCTTAGTCGGTCCTAAGTTAAAGTCAGTCATGGGTTACAGTCAGTCATGTGTCACAGTCAGTCATATGTTTCAGTGAGTCCTAAGTTAAAGTTAGGCAATTGTTGTAAGTCAGTCATGTGTTTCAGTCAGTGTTGTGTTTCAATCAGTCAAAGGTACAGTCAGTCATATGTTTTACTCAGGCAATTGTTGTAAGTCAGTAATTTGTTTCAGTCAGTCTTGTGTTTCAATCAGTCATGTGTTACAGTTGGTGAAAGGTTAAAGTCAATAGTATGTTTAAGTCGGTCATGGGTTTCAGTCAGTCAAGTGTCTCAGTCAGTCTTGTGTTACAGTCAGTAATGTGTTTCATTCGGTAATAAGTTGAAGTCAGTCATGAGTTTCAGTCAGTCATATGTTTTAGTCAGGCTAATGTAAGTAAGTCATGTGTTTCAGGCAGTGATGTGGTACAGTAGGTCATAAGTTTCAGTCAGTCATGTGTTTCAGTCAGTCATATTTTTAGTTGGTCAAAGGTTCAAGTCATGTGTATGTTTAAGTCAGTCAAAGGTTAAAGTCAGTCATCTATTTAAGTCAGATGTATGATTGAGTCAGTCAGGGGTTTCAGTCAGTCACATTTGTAAGTCAGTCATTCATGTGTTTCAGTCAGTCGTGTGTTACAGTCAGTATTTTGTTTCAGTTGGTCAAAGGTTTAAGTCACTCATCTTTTTAAGTCAAGTATACTTTTTGAGTCAGTCACGGGTTTAATTCAGACATATTTGTAAATCAGTCAGTCATGTGTTTCAGCCAGTCAAGTGTTAAAGTCAGTCATGTGTTTCAGTTGGTCATAACTTTAAGTCAGTCATTCGTTTCAGTCAGTCACAGGTTCAGAAAGTCATGTGTTTCAGTTGTTCAAAGGTTTAAGTCAGTCATCTGTTTAAGTCAGGTATATGTTTAGGTCAGTAATAGGTTTCAGTCAGTAATTTTGTCAGTAAGTCAGTCTGTAAAGTGTTTCAGTCAGTCACATGTGTCATTCAGTACTTTGTGTTAAGTCGCTCATTTCATATGTTATGCTAGTAATTTGTACATTTCAGTCAGTCATATGTTTCAGTTTTATTTTCAAGTTTCAGTGAGTGACATGTTTAAGTTAGACATATGTTTCAATCAGTCATGTTGTTTGGTCATTCAATCATACACTTCAGTCATGTTTGTCATTTATCTACACATATGTCTGTTATTGCCAGACATATAGCCTGTAATATTTCCTTCTATCCTATAATAGGGAGTAAGAGAAACTCATAGGCTCAATCTTTATTAAATTATTTACCGTTAATTCTCCTGGTAAAGCTTGAACTGTATTGTTTGTTCTAACATCATTGATTCTCCACAATTGTGCAGGGCTGCGCCGAAACCATCAAGTAAGAATGGTTTGTTTTATTCACAGAACAAACACTGTTCTCTCAAGATTTCGAACCTGAAAAATAATAATTCACTTCACTATACGTTGTAAAATCAAGTATGGTTTTATACAATGAATATCATTACAGTGTGTCGACCAATACATTAGGCCAGAATAGTAAACAACTAGAGTTGCTAGCGTAAATGTGTGATGCTATATCTTGAAAGACTGCCCTGAATTAAAGATACACAGGTAGTGCGGTTGGTATGGGGTTTGCTCCATGGCTGCATATCATATGAAAGACATAGAGAACAATGGTACCAGTCTTCCAGTGTTTCTATTGCTTGCATGATGCTGAGCATCCAGAGTAACAACTGGTTTCTCCTCTCTCATACCATTATTTTGGTGGATACCATCATAAATGAGGTGTCAAGAGCTAATAGCTTAGCTCATAAGTTATTGAATTTTATAATAAAAACTTGTTCTATTGTAGACCAAAATAATACTTGTAAAAGAAATGCTAAATTTACTGTACCTTCTGCATTTTGGATAATATTAACTTACTAGTAATCCAAATGTATTGATGTATGCATTCTCAACTTGTCATCTCAGTTGTCCAACATAGAGTATTTATTGAGTTGGTTGGCACTGCTGACAAGGAAAGCAAGCATCAAACTAACAGCATTACTCTGATGATGATCCCTGGTAAATACATGAATAATTTAAAATATAATTATTACAATTTCCACATGAAACAAGCACATGTAGTTTTAGATTACACAGTAAAAGCGTGAGGATATATAAAGAAGACAAAATGTAATTTTAATTAGGGCAGTTATCTAGAGTAGTTATAATCTAATGCTTCAGTTAGGGACTGTGCATCGGGTAATTTTGGCGAAGAATATGAAATAAGACATGGAAAGATTTGTTTGTTGCATTGGGTTTTACGCTGTTTTTCATCAGTATTTCAGTTCAATAATAATATACGGCAGCTGGTTTTCCTAACCATATTAGCAGTGCTAACTACCCTTCCACAAGCTGACAACCACATGTGGAGGAAAGTCAATATTTTATATAGTGTATGACCTGCTGCAACTGAGATTTAAACCCAGACCTCCCTGTTACAAGGCGAGTGAACTAACCACTCGGCCATGGCCGCAGCCTTCACACATGGACTAGGCAAAGAAGACGTTATAATCAGACAGGGACTGCACCGGGTCTGCATAGTGGCAGCTGTTTATCGAGCGATGATAGTTGCATATTTGAGCAATGGGCAGTGCCTGCTTAAGTTTCAGTGCTAATGCGACCCTGAGGTGTCTAATTTTGGCAAAAAAACGGTATCAGATAGGAACTGCGTCACTGCTCAGAGTCTGCATGGTGGCAGCATCATGCTTTGCCATATGGAGTTTCAGTACTATCCTTAAAAAAATTAACGGTGACCGTGTGGTTATGATTACGGCATAGAAGACAAATTTAGGCAAACCATGCATGGTTATAGCTTTAAATCCGGCGCTAGCAGTCAAATGTTTGAGCTTATTAAGTAAACTGTAGTGTGTGTTTTAATTAAAACAACAATTGATTACTGATGACCAATTAAAGATTAAAAATCATGTAATATACTAGCAATAGAAACTGTGACTGTACTGCGCAATGTATGAAACACCAGGGTCATTCATGCAATAGCTGAACAAGGGTCGAAATATTTTGGGTACGAAACACGAAATGGATCTAGGTCAACCTAACTGAGAGGGACACACTTTTAAGTTCATCAAATGATTACGTGAATTGATGACTGTTTTCACTCTTGTATTTACTTCAAAATACAGTTAAACACTGCTATAAATTGGTAAGAAAGTCCTGCAATTGAAAGCTCAAGGTTTCAAAACTTTAAAAAATGCCTCCACTAAAACTTTCAACAACAACATTACAAATCAATAAATCAAAATAGGTATTATATTTTAACGATAAAACTTCAAATAAGAAGGCCTGAATAGACAGAATTTCTTTTCAAAATATGCCGCTTTTGAACTTCAAATCGGACGTCGGTTTCAGCGCCCTCAAAGAAAATATAAGCAAAGTTAGGATATGATACTCACTGTTGCACTTTATGCAAACATTTTTAACCATTTTTGGTGTCTCGTACAGACGATAAGCGTTCTAAAACACTGTTAGAAGTCTAGAAATCGCAGCAGATTTCCATCGCTTCAAAATCCAACATGGCGGATATTTTGATAATTTGGCGACTTTGTCAATCTCCGGTGGTCTCCGCTCGGCAGCCTCCGTCGCGCATGCGTATTAGTATAGTATATTCCATATTTGGTCATTGCCCGCTGGGGACCACCAGCCTAGTGCGTTTACTATGAACTTCATTGTATTGACAACATAGGAGCAAAAAGTAGGACTACATTTAACGTCTGAACGTCAGTCTTATGCCTAGACTTTTTAGAATAAGGCTCCATGAAGTGTTCATATTTATAAAACCTGTTTTTTGCAAGCAATTTTCCCACATGAACTAAACTCAAGTTTCAGTCAAATTGTCATGGCCAATATATATACGTACGGCAGTACACCACACCCGAGGTATGAAAATTCTACATCCCGCCAGATTGTCGCTACATGTAATTTAAACCAACTTAACATAAATAATAACACTAATGTAAGATCGGAACCCCAAGCGCACCCCTTTAATATCGTTTTTCATTGACAATCTTACAGTATATCTACCCGTATATTGAGTGTTCTTTTCCGGTAGTATATGAATCACGTACGTTGATACTTCGGTTTACTTTCGCTTTCATGTGAAACCTACAACCTCGAACTAAATTGAAGACAGTTAGATATTTTCAATAAACACACGCCTTTAAACTTTCCGAGTCGGAGAGTGTCAGTTAAATGTCGGAAATTAAGCTATGTCAAATAAGAAGTGTTCCTTAAACAGACGTTGTAATAATCGAGGGTTCATGCAAGACTATACTTACTCCTAGGCAAATACATAGGACTAAGGATAGTCTTGCGCTGACCCTCGGTATGTAAATAGCCATTACATTTTTACAAACGTGTAAAAACTTGCTATCGTAGCGAAAGCACCATTTACTGTCTATATTATTAATTACTACAAAAGTAGCGCATTTACAAACGAACCGTTTTTGACCCCAGCGTCCTTGAAGCGTCATTATATAGCATTTGAGCGCAGGAGTTTGTCACGAGTTCATTCCCTTTATATCTTTATATGCCCTTGAGTTCTCTCCCTTTATCCCTTCTGTATTTTATGTATATATAGTACTATGTATTATAAAGGGGGAGAACTCTAGAAGGCATTAAGGGAAATAACTCGTGACTATCTCCTGTGCGTTTGAGTACCTAATTTTGACTCATTCCCTGCGTAAAATATCAGTTGATCGTACCGAAACTCGAAACTCAGCATACATGTTGTGTAGATCATAAAATAACTATAGTGTAATATGTTCACGTATATACGTGGCCATTCAGTTTTATGTAAGTTCATGTTAATTGAGGAAAATAAACTGAATTGTGCGCTTAAAATTAAGTAAGTGTTAGGGTATAATTTTCGATTATTTTACCGACACAACTTTGTTTGATAACCGATTCATTGGCCAATGAATAACGGCTCATAATTAGCCCACTATATACATGTAGTCGTATATACATGTATGTCCTTGTCTAGATTCTAAGAAATGAATTATGGTCTGCTTCCGAGTTGAACAGAATGGTGCCATTTTTTCACTTATTCTATACTAGCGGAAATTAAAAAAACGCAAGTTCGGTTTTGGTGCAAAATATTCGAAATGTTTGAATGATTTGGATCTAATGTTTTAACGTATGTGTGCTTTGAATATTTTTCGACGCCACACGTCGCCACTGAGCGGGCCGAAACAAATTTGGCGCTTGTGCATTCAGCCATTACATAAGACGTTCACGTCGTCTGGGCGTAAGTGGCGAGTCAACGTACGGACGTCGTGGCGTTAAACCTACTTCCCGCAACCGATTTCTGACCGTCCTAGGGCTCACCCGACGTCCATGCATAACCAACTTTCGTGTCACTGCGGTCCGACCAACTTCCTATAGAATTATAGAAGGAAAATTTCTTTAAACCGCGATAAATCAAAATCTGTTAAAGGTATATTTCGTGTGCAAACAAATGTTAGAGATCAAACCTTTCACTTTACGATGGTATAAATACTATGTTTCTGTGATTTCTGCATCCTATTTGGGTTTTTTTAAGATCCCCCTTTTTAACATTGAACTAAGAAGGGGCTAAAACAATATCTCTCAATTTAAATACTTTCCAATAGAGGTAGATACTGTGTGCAGAGATATATTAGCGTTCAAAATGTGTACTTTCGAACACACTTTTTAGATTTTTGTTAACAATGAAAAAAAAACCCTATAATTTCGAATACACTAGATATTGCTGTGTATGCGTGATCAATTTCCAACAGCGCGCGCACATCTGATTGAAGTGATAAATCCGGATGCATCAATTATACAAGTTGTTAATTAACAACTTAGTGCGCTTTATAGGGAAGAATTTGGGGGAAATGTGACCTTTTATAGAATAACATTGAGATAAAGTATTGGTGTGGTTAATTATAAATACATAACATAACATAATCTGTATTGTCATCAAACAGCATACATCAAATTTATAGCCAGAAAAAGAAAATACATGTAAAGCAAAACATGAAAAGCAAAGACATGCACATAATCATAAAATTAGTTTTCTGAGAAGGTGTGAAGTAAAGTATTCTAATACTATAATTTTTTAAAACACTTATACAAAGTAGTTTATAATATATATCTATTAGTTCTTGTTCGAATGCAATATACAAAAATTTAGCCAAATTGTTGAGATTGTTAGAATTGGATGACATAATTGATTCAAACTTATACAGCGTCGGCCAGTGACAGTAATATGGAGTCAAAAATCTTCTACATAGATCTGTATATTTCGGGCAGACTAGTAAAAAATTATACTCTGTTTCAATGGCATTCATATTACATATTATACGGTGACAATATATTGACTTTAATCTGTAACTATGTGAAATTTGATACAGTAAAACTCGATTACAAAAAATACATTTTTTATAATGACATTGATTAACTTTATAATTAAAAGTGAACATTATTATATTAATGCTACTAATATTGTAATACCTGGGACCAAAGACCTAAATATGTATAGGTCGTTTTTCTGCCAAAAAAATCATATGAAATACTTTTAGTATACATAAATTCACTTTAATATAGTATCTTCAAAGTAAGACTGCGTATCTTGAATTTGTTTGGCAAAAAATGATAAATCTTATTAATACTATTTGAAAATTAATGCATCCAGGTTAATAATCAGGATCTGCTTTTAGTGTCCAAACTTGCTTTTTAATTGATTGTTTGCAAAAAAACAAATACCCGAAAATAAACAATGCATAACTACATAGAAAATAATTATTTATTCAAACTACAGACTCAAGTGTTATAGTTATTGTCCGGCGTACACACTTTTACATATAACTATATATTTTATTACTTAGTTACTTATATCACAACATTTACATTGGTCCTAGATATAATGATGATATAAAATAATAGCAATCAATTATCAGAAATACAAGATTATGCTTTTAAATGTAACAGACAAAATAAGTAGTTGTATTAGTCAGTGTCATTATAATTTCTGTTGAAAAGAGACACATATACGTTTGCGATGCTAGAAAGCTAAGTATATACTCTTTATTTCCACTTTTCAGTGATTGTACATGACATGACATTAAACAACAACAACACTAAACAAAGAGAACATGGCATACATGTAAACATAATATACAATGCAATACAGTGAAGAAAACAAACTAGGAAAAGGAACATCGGGGGGAAATGAGTATGTTTATACATATACATTACTAAACTGTAATTTGTTTTGTCCTTAACATATACACTAGTAATATTAGCAGGCGTTCTTTGATTGGTATAAATTAAGTAATGCAATACAATACTGTAGTATAACGTTTCACTTAGTCGGATCTTGTCGAAACGAAACACAAGAAATGATTGTGAGAAGAAACAACATCATTTGGAGCAGCATATACATCAATCTAACTTATCAAACTATTCACACATGTTATATAGCAAACTACATACATTGCATGCCACAATAAGAAAATACACAGTGTGATTGTATAATCACTAAGATCAGTATGTAATAATGTTTAATTAGTGTTCCCGCCTCTAAGCGCACGATACCATCTGCCGAAACAAAATACAAGGCAAAACCTTATGGTGCATAATTCAGTATATTTTTTTCGAAAGACGCTACAATATAAGATTTCTCTATCTTGACGTTGCGTCGTAACTCGTGGACGTTCCGGTTGCCCTGAGGCGTGGAAGCAAGCGAGATATCGTCGTTTCGTGCACCCCAAAACTGCTGGGCGACATGACGTTGCGAAAAGCAATGCAAAAGCAGCTCAATAGCTCTACCCCTATCAACTTCTGATAAGCGTACCGTGTAGCCTTCTAATCGTTTTGATCTGATATTTTGTGCAGTCGATGTGAATGATTTTAAAGTTTGATTTGGTATGGTTTTCAACTCAATACCACGTGGTACTACCCGGGTTGCACACATTTAGCGATTTACGGATGCATAAATATTGTGTCGCACGAGATCATGCTTGACCGAAATTTACTACACTGTACACGGGACAGTATACCAATCTCCGCGTGTGAAATTTAAGTAAATTAGGTTCATCCATAAAAAAGTTATGAAACCAAAACCGAACTTGCGTTTTTTACTTCCGCTAGTATATATATTTTGGAAAAACTTCATGTTTAAAATGGCAATCTTTTAAGTTGACATTTTTCCGAAAACGCAATATTTCTGAAGTGCTTATCCTGTAAATATCAACTGAAGAGCCGGATATTACTAATTGTTATGTGTATGCATACATGTACATTGAATGAGTAATTCGGCGTGTAAAGGCGAGATAAGGCTTCTTTATCTATATGCAGATAGGTTAGTTTCCCTTTCACATACGGAATGGTCAAAACTTGAAACTACTATTGATAACGCATGCAATGAGATAAGTATTGTTGTTCAAAATGCGTGTATGAAGTGTCAATCTTTAAACTACACACATTAGCATTAATTCTCCAATCTCGAGTTCTATCAATCGTCATAGCTGTTAATTCATAACGATTTTTTAGAGGAGACAATAAGCCTTATGCTACTCTGTCGGTCTTTTAAAATAAGTGACTATGCGAGTCAACGTACGGAATTTCCAATCATAGCTAAAATTCCAGAATGAAATATTTGGTACATTGAAGAATATAACCAAATTATCCAAACGGAGAATTCCTCCTGCAATCGTAAGAAAATACGCAAGTTCTGTAAGATGGACATGAAACACTTCAAGGGAGGTAATCCAGTGTCACTACAGTCGCTAAACATCCGAAGATTACCTCCCTTGACGAATTAATTTCAGTCAGTTACCAAGGGGAAGACAATTTGTCTTTCTTGGACCTAATTTTCCGCTGTAGAGTCAAGCATTTTGTCTAAATCCGGGGGATGATTATTCCCCACTTATAGGATCTATTAAAAATCTTGCCACCATGTTTTGCTTTCAGTCTATGTAGCATAATCTAGCTTTACAGTTATAATAGTTACCATTTCTGTAATTGAATTTGTAGGACAAATAATCTAAGTACTAATACAAATTGTCAGTAGATTTTGATGCAGAGAAATATTGATCAGATAATGGTTCTGGTGACCCCTCGCCCCTTTGCCATGATAAATTAGGTAACAAGGGTCAGAAGCAGTAAAACTTGTCTTTTCTCACTGATGAGGAACCCAATGCGAAAACGCCCCTAAATATTTTGACAACAGAATATTGGCTGTGACATATTACTGGGCAGTTTTAATACCATTTTGACTTTTTTTATGCATGCCAAATATAATTTGCTGAACTATTAGGGGGCAGTCTCTGCCACTGTCGCCCCTACTCCATCAACAATGGTATGATAAGATTCACATGGAATATAAGGTACAAGTTCATGTGTAGGATCATTAGTTTTGGTAAAAAATTAAATCTCATTCAAGTTGATTAAGTTCTTATTGTTTGTAATCCTCATTCTTGATAACCGCTTCCTGGGTCACTAACCAGAACTCACATCAAATTCCGGGATTGTGAAGTTCATGATCTCATCAAGTTCAATAAATAGTTTGAAATCGAAACCTTGGGGTCAGGAGTCAGTAGTTACACACCTTGACTACTAAATCTCAACCTGTATTTTTATCTTCAGCATTCAAATACTATAAAATCAGAAATTTACACAAGGGATTAAACTTCACTATTTTTTGTAAGATCATTATATTCGCTAGCATAGATGCTCGCTCAATATTATTTACCTTTATATGATAAGAAAATTCTGAGCTTCTGTAAAATTTGGAGGAGAACACATCATAACATTGCCATTTTACTTGCAATTAAAATATTGATAAGGATACTTTAATATTTCCAAGTAAATATTAATCTATACTAGCATGTCACTTTGTGGTTTCGGACATAACTGAAAGTAGAAACTAGCAAACAGGTGAAACAACCTGGTAACTTCAATTCATGAAATATTGGCCCTGTGAAAATATCTCATTTTACAGTAGTTGAAATAGAAAGTGCTACTTGAAATTAGGACGAAACTCCCCAAATGTCAGATATACAAGCTAGAAAATTCAATAAAAAAGAACATTGAAATCATTATCATTTTATTTTTACAGAATTTTACAAATACATCTATGAGATTTATAAATGTGACCCATCATGATATCATTTACTACAATTCCATTCAAGACCATACATTGCACATTTGTCAGCTAATCAAAAACTGCACTAGTACACATATTCAATAGTAGTTCAATCTTAAATAAATGCAATAATTTTCTTAGAGAATATACTAGGCAATGAATACAGTACTTGGCCATTAATCATTTACACATAGCACTCATACTGTACTAATATATTGCAACAACTAAAGGTGCAAAAACAGATTTGCATTTAGCAATCAATGATACCAGAAATATGGATACGTTCCTTAGTCGAAAACATTTACACTAAAAGCAACCAAATTCCAGGTGCAGTTATTTGATTTCAGGCAACAAATTGAATACACACACAAATATGGTGCATTATTCACGAACACTGAAACTCAGACTAAAGATTTTAAATTTGCGATATTTATATTTACCAGCATTTTGTTTTCATTAAATCTAAACAAATGAAATTCAGTCTAAATAATTGTTGTTTCTCTCTGTACACTTCTGTACTTTTTTTTAAATCTGTACTGTTATAACAACATAGGAGCAAAAAGTACATTTGACATTTTGAAGTAAAGTCAGACTTGCAGACTGTGTATGAATTAGGCCCCTGGATTAAGATTACTTCAAGTTCAAATTATAATGATTCGACAATAAAATCAATTTCTATGTAGGTCTCATTTTATAACAAGTTATACTTGTTTGCCTGTTATTTATCATAAACTTTTAGTTAAAAACTTCAATAAGATGTGAATCATGATGCACACAACAGCAGGAATCAGTATGTCTCTGTCACAGCTTTGAAATTCTGTGACCAAACTTTGACACTTGTACATCTCTGAAAAACCATGTGTTGTTTAGAGACAAAACATTTACCAACACCTAAAGACAACAAAATATAACAACAATGAGAAAGAGTGGCTATGACTAGATATCTCTTCACTTCTTCTTCTTATTTGATTTTTGCGTAGATGGCTGTTGTGTCGTGCTTCCAATGCTTTCAGTTTCTCCCCGAGATTCTTGCCACTTCAGTGGAGTTTGTCTAAACATTGGCCATGGTGGTAAAGTCAACTGTAAAACACAGAAATTGAGAATCATACGCAACGATAGAAACAGTTGTTGTCGGAAAAATACAGGGATGAGAATGGCAAAGAAAGCAAAAAGCGGAAAGGCCCGGGGTCTATAATTATATACTTATGACGGAAAACGGCGTCTAAAAAATTAAAATAGCATACAAAACATCCGGGTTAGTAAAAATGTGTCACAGAAATACGGTCATTACTCAGTTACCTCCCTTCCCCCAAACTTTGTGATCTGATTTGTATCATTCTAATAAATGATACTGAAACAGAAATCCTCCGATTGGTGGAAATACTCATACATGAGTACTATGAGGGTAACAGTTTTCCCGATTAAAAGCTTATTTATAATTAATAATATTGATAATCTGCTACATACATGTATGTGTTCAAAATTAACAGAAATTAATATGAATTAACAACATTGAAAAGTAAAACACCAATAAATCCAGGACATGCTCACTTGTAGCGACTTTCAGGTAAGGGGGTGGTGTCCTTAACTTAAGGCTTAAGTTAAATGATATAAAATAAACTTACTAGACACGATATAACAAATCCTGCAATCAGAATATACATTGTCTGTGAGAACTGTTGACATATATATCCCCAAATGAAGCCAACAAGCTGAAAAAACAAAACAGATTTATAATGTCTCCTCCACTTTTCTTCTGACAGTCAAGATCTGTCAAGGGAAGTTGTGATTTGTGAATAAAGCGCTTCCTGCTCTGGCATCAATCTTGGGAGCAGGAAGTCAAAGGTTCGAATCCCGGTATCCCATATTCTGATATGGCCGGTTGGTGAGCCACCAGTTAGTAAAATAATGGTTACCATGTGCCAACCTGCCTGGTGCCTGGCATTAAAGGATAGGAATCGGGAAGTAAATGTGCTCAGAAAGTAGGTGTCTCATAAGTCAAATAGGGGTGACACTATAATAAATTAACACTTTTTCACATAAAGAAGTTTAGAAGTATTGTACAAGTCGTAAAATACAAGCTTTACCATTTCTACTATCTGGATTTCCTGTTAGCTCCATAGAAAAAGCAGAACAGAAGAACATGTGGACATCATTAGATTTATTCAATCCGCCATAAGAAGGTTTGTACTATTTGTGAAAGTTTAATAGAAAAATTATTTGTATCATCGAAAGCTAGTCAGAGCATAAAACTGAAACCTACAATGACAATCTGATAACCAAATTAATAGGTTTACACAAATGCACAGCAGAAATATTTCAACAACATGTACAATGAGGCAGCTTAATAGACGAAATCTGAAATTCACTGAAAATAGGCTTTTGCCACGGATACAAAAAATAATTTCAAATCCTTTGAAGTTCAGTGAATCAGTCAGAGGTTAAATCCAGTCTTGGTTTTCACTGTGATTAGGGCAAATTTTTTAATGGTGAACTCTAGGGAAAAACCAATATTATACTAATCCGGAGTATATCTGTTAATAACAGATTATCTTATGATTATGCAAAACACATTAATACATAAGAAACACACGAGTGTATACAATACTTACAGCAAATGTCATTATGATGGCCTGGAAAATCTTTTCAGCTTTTTTCTGTCCAGCAAAATCCTGGAATAAAACCAAGACGGTAAAACAAGATCATTACATAAATAACAACATTGTATTATTTAGCTAAGCAGCCTGTCTATTTTAATACAGTCATGATTATTTAACATACTTCCTACAACCAATGAAGGGCCAGTCTTTGATAATTTTTTTGAAGGACTTGCCCATTCGGGCAGACAGCATGCAATTCCACTTGCCCGAATTCACTTTGACTTGCCCCAATAAAATTAACTGCAACGTCAAAATAACAAAGAAACATGATGTCTTGATGGTTGTTATGATTTGTTAAGTCAGAAATGAAGACTGGTAACAATAGTTGATGAAAAAGTGCTACACAAACAAAATTACAAAATATGAAAACCAGGCGAAGTATTGCGTACTATGTCATCAGTTTTGTGAGAGCTTGAATAAAAGCTAGTCAGACTGGACCACAAACACGACTTGCCCGTTCAGGCAGACAAAATATATTTTTTACTTGTCCGACGGTAATTTTACTTGTCCCGGGCTTCGGGCAAGTGGGTTATCGTGAAGACTGAAGGGCACAATGATATCTTGACATACGAGGGGTGTTTCATGCTTTATGCAACGTTTCCTTTGGTTAATCATGTTTTTAATAGAGTTTGCAAAGTAAGTTTTAGGAATACCCAACATACAGTGATAAACTACTGATCCCAATACTTGTCTAGAATCATAATTTCTGCTTGATAAGTCAATAATGACAGCAGATGTGTGGGAAGGGGCATTTTCATGTACAGCAAAAGACTTGTACTTAATACCTCTATCTGAACGTTTCCCAGCATAGCAATTTTTAAGTTTTTTTATCGCTTACTCTCGATAGAATGACGCTATAACAAATTTTCTTTTCGGTACTGGTAATGTAATTTCAAGAGCTGGCTCATGAATACTAAAGAATATCACAAATACAACTTTCATCATATGCAAAAAATACATCTGATTTTTTTTTCATTTGCCTCTCCCTCTCACCTAATGATTAAAATAACTGCCACTGCCTCAATTTTTTGGCTTTATTGCCATTTGAAATTATGCAAAATTTGGGGAAAGGTAATGCTTGTTTTGCTTATAAAAATAACTTTACAGCTGTGGCTGGTGTTTGTTATATATATATATATATATATGAGGTGTTGTAAGAGCAAATATTCTTTTATAAAATGTTAAGCACACAAACACCTGACTAAATAAAGAGAAATTCAGTCAGAGGGGGAAAAAGAACAAAGAATTGGGAAAAAATGATGACTTGGGGGAAAATGGACACTTTGATAAGGGGAAACAGGTTATTTTCGGCTGTAAATTTTAAAAGCTGTTAGAACCAAAAAAATTACTGTCATGATATAAAAGAATTTGATCAATTGATATCAACTTGAGTAAATACAGCTCAACAGTTTGCTGGCTATATTATATACGGTTATACCTGCATTTTTCAAGTTATCTTTGAACAAACCGAGAAACAAACTGTTTTGACATTTACTCAGATTAAAATTCACTTTATATTCTATATGTGGTAACTGAAGCTCTAGAGAATTGACAAAACTGACATAAATTGAAACATCTTACAAAAATTTATAGCAAACTAATAGCCGAATTGTATGTCCGAAATACATGCTATTTTCAGTTGTCGGCATATGTTTCGCCACTTGAAGAGAACTATTCGGAGAATTTTCATACTAAACGAAACCAAACATAAAACACGACATATATATATTATTACCATGTGTGTTGGGATTTTCTTTATGCACTCGGGAAGGTATTTGTAAACATCCATCTTGCTGAAGTACACGTATCAAAATTGCGGAAGTAGCCGGCTGTTTAAAAGCGGAAAGAAAAATAACTGGAGGAAAGTACTCATAATCTGACAAATGAACAAAATGGCAATCCAATTCAAGGTTGTGCAGAGCAGAATAAGTCAGGATATGACAATTTTACCAATTTGTCAAATGGGATTTAAAATTACAGTAAAAACTCACTTTAATATCACCCCTCTGATAAGACCACCTCAACATTAAAAAAACATTTTCAAGTCCATTTTCATTGTTTTGCTCTTTATTCAACCGCAATATTAAGACCACATCAGTTTTCAAGGGTCCCAAGAGTGTTCGTTTTATTGAGGCTTTATTGTATAGAACTTTTTCAACGGAGTGGTTAAAGTGCCAGGCTGGCATGTCCAACTTTCATTACGGTTGACGAGGGAGACAAATCGATCAATTACATTTCTGGTTGTCTGTCCTGACCAAAATGACCAATCTTATCTGTTTTACAACCGATTAATCTGATAAGAGATAAGACCCCATGCTGGGAGCATAAACTATATATCTACCCAGTATTGTAATTCAGCGTGGGTGATCAATCCCTTTTAGGGAAGAATTTAGGGGAAATATGACTTTTTATAGAAAAGCCTAGAGATAAAATGTTGGTGTGGTTAATTTAAGGGTGACAATAAATCGACGTTTAATCTGTAAAGGTGTGAAATTAAACAAAATAAAATAAAATGTTACAAAGTAAAACTTTGTTACAATGAGTACATGTATAATGTTTTGGATGCTTGTTTAACCTTATACTTAAAAGTGAAAATAATTCTATCAATAATGCAATTGTTTAGACAAACAAGTTTCAATAACAGTAAAACTTGATTACAATAAATAGAATGTTTGCGATGATACTGTTGAATTTTATACTTTAAAGTGAAACTTATTACAATAATAAACACTCATATTGTGGATAATAAGAAACTGACAAGTACAAATATTCCAGTAAATACAAACGGTAAAGGGTCATCTCGGCCCACTTACAGTCTCGGCCCGGTCCGACTCGGCCCGGTCCGACTCGGCCCACTTTTGAAGTGCAATGAATAGGCAAAGTTTATTCACACGTTCCGGTCCGACTCGGCCCACTTTTGAAGTGCAATGAATAGGCAAAGTTTATTCACACATTCAGGTCCGACTCGGCCCACTTTTGAAGTGCAATGAATAGGCAAAGTTTATTCACACGTTCCGGTCCGACTCGGCCCACTTTTGAAGTGCAATGAATAGGCAAAGTTTATTCACACATTCAGGTCCGACTCGGCCCACTTTTGAAGTGCAATGAATAGGCAAAGTTTATTCACACATTCAGGTCCAACACGGCCCACTTTCGAAGTGCAATTCGGCATATTAAAGAATGTGATAGAAGTCGTCTTTTTAATAGCAAAGAAAAGGCGGAGATATTCACACATTCGGCATATTAAAGAATGTGATGGAAGTTTATACATGTGTTGTGTTCAGTATCATTAATTATCATTCTACGTTCTTCATTTTCGTGTCTGTCTTTTATGTTTATGTGACCTGTGTTCAACTTATGTGTATAGTTTGTTGTATGCGTAAAGATAAATGATTACAAATGTTACATGTATTTGATTTCATTTGTTGTCTAATCGTTTGTTCGTCATTTGTTATCTGTGCATTATCTGTATTCATTATTTATGTATTGTGCTTTATCTGGTATTTATGTATTGTTTGTTATTTATACCAATATTATGACATAACTATTAAATTTTTTATATGGTCTACTTTATTATAACAGATACCAATATACATTTCACGGGGAAATTTCCACTGTACCGCGAATCTTCACAGCACTGAGAATATTCAGTAATGTTTTCAACTTACATTTAACTTAAATATTAACGATCAATGTATCAAAAATCAACACTTAGAATATATATGGCATCAATAATGTGAAAAAACTTTGCCTATTCATTGTGCTTCAAAAGTGGGCCGAGTCGGACCGGGCCGAGACTGTAAGTGGGCCGAGTCGGACCGGGCCGAGACTGTAAGTGGGCCGAGATGACCCTGAATCATACAAACAATAATGAGATAGACGAAGTACCATCAAATATAGGAGAATTACAAAAACAATGCAATGATTTTAAAGATATAGTTGCATATTTAGAAAGTGGTATCTTGCCTACGGAATCAAACAAAAAGGAAAAGTATTCCATATACAAGTATGCAATATGAAATAATAGATGGTATATTATACCATTTTTTATGAATCCCGCGGTAAGGAGGTTAATAAAGAACAAAGACGGTTAAAACAAATAGCTCTTCCAAAAGTTCTAAGAAGTGATATTAAAAATTCGTTCCATACGAACTTAGGACATTTTTCGACAGACGAGTTGTTCTGGACTTTAAGGAAATTCTATTATTTTCCTAGAATGTACCAGGAAATTAAGGATTTCGTTATTTCGTGTCCAACTTGTCGAATAAATAAAAGAGATTACATTTACACACCTGTACCGTTACAATCAATGGATGTACCGTGTAAGCCATTTGAGGTATTGCATATAGATATTGTAACGGTTGGAAAGGAAAGTATGGGGTACAACTATGTATTAAGTGTTATTTGTGCATTTTCGAAATACGTACTATTCTTTCCATTAAAATCTCAAAATAGTGTGGAAGTAGCGGAAAAGTTATATCACTCGATGATATGTGTTTTTGGACCACCAAAAACATTAGAGTCAGACCGCGGCATGACCTTTCTTAGGATTTTACTATTCTTGTCAAATTTTAATTGCATTTGAACATTAAGGCGTATTTAATACATTGCAGTTTTAATGTTATTCCATTTGTTCATGTTACTAAAAATACAGGAAACACCATGCTTTTCAGATATTAACATATTACAATATAGCATAATTGAACTAAAACATGTACATGTATAACCTTGAACATGCACAAAGATATTGTATTGGTAAGTTCATAAGTATAAAGTATATATGACAATGAGTATGAGTCATATTATCTAGTAATTGTAATTTTGCTAATCAATCCTGTAAAGTTTGGCTGAGGTCCAACCAGCGCTATTGGAAATTAAGCGCGGACAAGCTGAAAGTGGACGGACTACAGAAGGACGGACAGACACCAAAGACGAAAACAGTATATATCCATCAGAGGGAGGGACACATAAAACATATTTTTACAACATTATGTAAGTTTTTCTGTTGCGTTAATAACGTTATGTCCGGAACACTATTAGATAATTTGGATATGCATATAATGAACCGATCAATTCGGTACAAAATGTTCACGAGTTTTGTTCAGTGTCGCCACTTTACAGGGAAGATAATACATCAAGTTCATCCTTTCCAGCTGCCTGGGGCGCATGACTGCTAATCTCCTGTATCCTGTATGAGATGAAATTATTATGTAGTGTTTACATGTCAAATATTTGAGTGATGAAATGCTCTACTGACTTTTGAATGTTGTTTAACTTAAAATGCAATTTGATTTTTATGCTGATAAAAGTGTAAAATGTTAATCGAATATTTAAATCTTACTGACAATGTGATTTGGTTTGGATGAACTTGAAAAAATCCTTTTTTCAATATTGAATATTATGTTAATATATTATCTATTTATATATTAATATGAGTTTGAATGTACATTTTCTATCATTGCTTCATACTATGCAAGTTTGAATTAAAAGTAGCATTATAACATTGAAATAGGTGTTGAGTTTTTTATATATAATAACAAATGTAATTGAGTACTTGAAAATTTAATTCAATTACACTTAGCAAGTATATGTATATTAACTAGATGTAATTTTTAAAAAGAAGTATCTGTATCTTATCCAGATACAAGAAACAGAGTAATTGCCCCATCTCTGGTAAATGGACCATAATCCTCCAACAGACACAACTTAATGCGAAAATTTTGACCTATCGAACCCAATTATTAAGGCGAAATTTAACTTATTTTCCCCATGACAATTGATTTGGAGAAATCCAACCGAATTAAATCACAATAGATTCAGACAAACAGGTGGTTACATCACATATTTTAATAAGCATGTAATGTCAGTGTCAACATACATTTTGTAATTATATACATATTATAATTTTATACTAAATGCCAAAACAAGAAAACTATTTTAGTTTCTACACTTATGCAGTGCTAAAAAAAATAACAAATGCCACACTAGCTAGTATGTTTTCATAAAAAGTAAGTTGTTTGTGGTCACAATGACCAATAATTAAAATATGTAAATCATGCGAGAGTTATAAAGCAGAGGGTGAATATGAAGGTATCGGAATAAGCTCCCGATGCTAAAAGAGAGTACTCAATCCGTTGTTGAGATATTAACGATTTCCCACAATTCCCATGTATTTTTCCCATACCCACGTTATCGACGGTGGCTAAGCGAGGCGCTATGAAAGTTGGGTATGAATATCTGGATTCGGGCCTTATTATTGTACCAATAGTTATTTGGAAACGGTTGCCTTTATATTAGTAGAAGGAATGTACGGCTATTGCAGAATAATGAAGTGTTTTAAGCACATGGTATTATATTATAAAGAGTAAATGAAAATTCGACAATGTACAATTCATTATAAATAAGTTCACTTTCCTGAAAATGTCAATCTGCTTTGGCCCTCAATTGAAGGTGTGGCAGAACAACAACATCCCCCAAAATACAATGTAGTAACATCTGGCATGGTCCCTTCAATTAAAACGAAGTGATCGATTGGAAATTTCGTTCAGTGTAATCAATTGGGATTAAAGAGAGATTAAATTGTTACAGAGACGCCACATCCTGTACAGGACAATGCCTCCGCACACAGACCACCGGGAAAACAACAATCTACAAAATTATTAGGCACTGAAGAGATGCAACGGTAACACAAAATTAAGTTTGTAGGGCGTGGTGACTAATCCATTTTGGTGATTTCAGTATTGGCAGACACAATATAGTTAGGACCTATTGTAAAATTAAAGTGTTTATTTATTATCGTGTCGTATCCTACAGCAATTTTACCTATTACAACCAATATCTTCAAAACATTTCAAGCTTTTGTTTTTATTTTTCGTCCAGAGGGCCAAATTTTACATCAAACATGAATATTGAGCTGGATTTAAAAAACAGTTTCTGGATTTAAGTAAAACAACTGTTTGAATGTTACAAGCGAGAGCTTATATACAAGTTGCCAGTTTGTTTTGGTAGAGTAAAAGTAAAAATAAAGTGTTTATGGATTATAGTGTCACCGCTGTTTAAAGGGCAAGCCATTTCTGACTTATGAGACACCTTATTTCTAATCACATTTACTTCCCGATTCCTATATCCTTTAATGCCAGGCACCATCAGGCAGGTAGGAACACGGTAACCATTATTTAACTAGCTGGCGGCTCATCAACCGACCATATCAGAACGAACCCCTACCGGGATTCGAACCGTTGACATGAACAGCCGCATGTTTATTTTACACCATAGTACCTACGAACATTCATTTATAAGTTATACATACCCTGTTTTCATAGGGGGCTCCGCGGTCGAGTAGGGATGGTCGTTGACTTCTTATTACTTTCACCACGCCGATGTTGGTTCGAATCTTACCCGGGATGTAGAATTTGTAAGTGAGGAAGCTGGTGTAGGGAACGTCGCATTCACCAGACAATGCTTCCCCACACAGATACGAGGGATACAATCACAAGGTGATATAAGCTGGAATTGAATCGACAGAATATGAGTGTGTTATTGTGTCAAGAGGAAAACGTTTACGACGACCGACCGAGTAGTATGTTGGATAAGGTCTAGAAGTCTTTAAACGTGGCTTCGGATATTTTCTTGCTGAAGAAGACAAGAGGATCATCGGTTTAGTTGACAGGCTCCTTTGCTGAAACTGTTGTCTGGTTTCACAGTGAATGGTCCAGCCTTCTCAACTGATTACTGAAAATGTTGGCATATGCTTCAGTGATACCTGCAAGTGACTGTGGAAAAAAATAACATGTCAACTAAAATATCCAATTGCCTTGGTGTATGGTAATCAAATAGAAAACAGCTGCAAATGTAACCTATTTCCTTTCAATAATTCCTACTTTTTATCATTGACTTCCTATCTTTTCCTACTTTTTTTCCTAGTGATTTTAATTCCCATTTTTCACCTAGCTTTTCGGTATATACTGCTGGCGAGCCTGCAAACGGCGTACATTGGTAAACTTTTTTGCTACCCTTAAAATGTAAATTCCCTCGTTAGGGCCTATTCCAACGTAAGTTGAGATAAGGAAATTTCTTACCCGAAAAATATTTTTAGTTGTGATTTACCTCGAATAATTGGTGTGAATTTCGCGCAGTTTTCAACAAAGATGAAGTAAAATGAAGCAAAAACAAACGTCCAGGATGTCAAAATGTTGTTTTTGCTAGTCTGATGTATTAAATGATACTGTGGCAAGTCGTGCGCTTTGTCGTATCAATACTAGCGTTCAATATATTACACACACAACTCGACCACAAACGTAAGCGACTCTACCTATTTGCTGCAATGAAAGAACACACAATAACATCGTATTCGCCAATTGACGAAGATTTCTCCATGACGACTTGACTGAATTCAAAACATTGGTCCTCCTCCACTGGATACCATGTACAACAATTTCGCTTTTCCGATAAGCGCGAAAGAGCTCAAAATGGCTTCAGTCGACACTGAGCTGTTGACATATTTGGCTATAACTTTTTATCTTTTAAATTATCGTAAAACTACAGGTGGAAAAACAAACTGTCATTTGTTACCTTTTGAATTATTAAAACTTTTTTTAATTATTTTAATATTATGACGGGTGACTTTGCATTTATATTCAACCACTCACATTTACATTAAACATGGTATAATTCGGCCGAAGGAATTGCGAACTCGTCTCATTAAACTTGTCATCCGAAGAATGTGCTTGAAAACAATGAAAATATAAAGCCGGAATTAAAAAGAAAATTACAACGCGTGGTCAAGACCCTATATCATGAACACGCATTTGCGCAATCGATTCCAATCTACCACTGCTACTGCTGTTAACTCACCTGGGCTTCATAATAACCGAATCAGTGGACAAACTGTTCGTAATTGTCTGCGGGAGAACGGTTTACACGGACGACGTCCTTACGTCGGATGTGATTTAATGCGACGTCATCGTGTAAATCGTCTGAATTGGGCACGTGTACACACTCGTTTGACAAGACGACGCTGGAATACCGTTCTTTTTTCGGATGAATCCAGATTTTGTTTAAATCGTGGTGATGGCAGGGTGCGCGTAGTAGAAATGAACGCTGTGCTGACTGTTGTCTTCTTTAACAAGATTGTTTCGGAGGTGGGGGTTCTGTCATGGTTTGGGCAGCCATTGCCCATGGTTATCGTTCGCCACTAGTCGTCATTAATGGCAATTTAAATACTCAACGTTACCCCGATGACATTCTCGCTCATCACGTCATTCATCTGTTCCATAACAACGCCAACATTTCGATTTTTCAGCATGATAATGCCACATCTCATACAGCTAGATACACTGTAAATGTTCTTATAACAAATAACATTGATTTCATTGATGACTGGCCCGCTAAAAGTCCTTATCTCAACCCGATCGAGTACGTCTGGGATATTCTGGACAGACGAGTTAGGCGTCGTACCAACCCACCTGCTAACGTCAACGAACTTCGTCAAGCGCTCATTCAGGAATGGAACAATACTCCACAGGCAGAAATCAACACCGTAGTCAATTATATACGCCGGTGATGCACTGTAGTGGTCAACTCAAGAGGTGGTCATACTCGTTATTTTTGTTTTTAACCCCTACCTCACTTGGTCAAATTTCCCCCATTTTCTGTTAACCTTTGGCGATCATTTTTGAACCAAACGATGCATCATGGAACACTCTTTAAACGCATATATTACAATGATTCCCCCGATTTGTTTTCATCCGGACGTTTCTTATTTTGTTTAGTATATAACCCCACTAATATTTTACCTCAATGCTATTCTCTAAAATGCTATATTTTCCCCCAAACGTTTGCCTTAAAGCGACCTCGATGTCAATTAAAACAGTTTGTATATTTGCTGCATCCGGGTTTATTACTTCAACCAGGGACCGTATATTTTACTTCGTGAGATATCATTTGCCTACTACATAGGTTAAGTTTCAATAATTAAACAATCTCATGTTTCATCAAACATAATGTTTCGAGCGTTTGTCTGATACATAGATCTAAGATAGCCCGAGGCTACATGTTAATGCGTTATACCAGATATCAATCGGTGATCAACGTAACATTTACGATCACTTACGGAAACTACCGACAGACAAATTGACCGCTGACCAGTAGCCACATCGATATCAATATTCTTTAAATGAAAGGTAAGATAAGTGGACAATGATCGCCATGGTTCGTAACATTTCGTATAGGATCCGATTGATTTGTGGTGTTTTGTACATTTCTGCAGCTTAATAATCCGTAACATTATAATATACAGGTATATATAATGGTTCAATGGGTTTCTTGTACCAAAATACGTACAACAACATCATTTTGGACCAAATGCAATGGTGAGCGAAGTGTCTTCGAAGACAATACTGAATTAAATGTATTTTTTGCAAAATGTGTCATAGTCAGCTAAATGAATATTTTTGACAGCATGGATGTCATTCTTGTTATGATGTACATGTATTCATGTATAGTCGTATAACAATATAATTATGTTATAATGCTTTCTGCATACATGATATTATAGCATAAAAATATGCCACGTTAAAGGTTTATTATATAGAACTGCATTGGTAACATAGAACAAAACAAAATGTAAAGAATTCGGAAATTCAACACGAAGAAAATAAACTTGCTACGCGTTAGTTAATAATTTGATATGCATACAGTTTAATATCATACACACGTTTACATACCTGTTTTATGTTCACCTACCGGAACAGGATGATGTCGTAAAATTGAAGTATATTATACAATGCATCAATACATATACACTCCTAGTACTGTGGATATATGTCGTAAACATCACATGAATTAGGTTATTCAAAATAGCTCATATTAATCGTTCACAAATTGTTTGAAATGTATTTAAAATGTACACGTATACGGGAAAAGTAATTCAAAAGTGCTGATACGAGTTTATAAACAATAATGGCGGAGAGAGAGCGCCTGCAATGGGTAGGAAGGTTGGAATACCTCTTCGCAGAAATTGGATATACAGTCGGAGTGGGGAATGTGTGGCGTTTTCCTTACAGATGTTATATACATGGAGGCGGAGCTTTCTTGCTGCCGTATTTCTTGACTGTTCTACTGTGCACGTTTCCTATGCTATTTTTGGAAACATTTCTTGGACAGTTTTCGTCAGACGGTCCTATTTCCGTGTGGAGGTTTTGTCCTCTTCTAAAAGGTGTTGGTTGGGCTATTGTGTTCAATGTTTTTGTTACCAATATTTATTATATCATGTTCGTTGCGTATTCATTATACTACATGCTTGTAACGTTTGTTAACATTGGAGGCGAGTTGCCATGGGCAAAATGCCCGAGTGATTCTTGGAGCACGGATAAATGCAGGACTGATCCGTATCCAGACTTCTCATCGATGTCACCCACAGGTAAAACTCGCATACTACTGGACATGATGGACACAAAGTGTATTGAAAATATACAATTTGTGAAAAACATATCAAACGTCAATTCTGAGGACTTTGATTTGCTTAAAAGCGAGTTTGCTGAGTGCGAAATCCAATACCGGACACCAGAAGATGAATATTGGAATCGATTTGTTCTTGGTGTACATGAATCGGATGGCCTCGACAATCTAGGTAGTGTTGTTGGCAGGAACGCGGCCCTTCTCCTTGTTTGTTGGCTTATAGTTTTCTATTGCTGTGTCAGAGGTATACGGTCAATTGCAAAGGTACGTGTTTGTTTTATTTCAATTTCGAGTTCGAAGAGACTGTGCATGTGTAGTTGGGAAGCTTCAAACCACATTATGTGTAGTAAGCTTATGCTTTGCACCAGTTAGCATGATAGCGTTCGCGAATTGTTTCGTGTTAACCACTTAATTATTGCGATAATTATCTAGCTATCTAGTTAATATTCGTGATACATTTTCGCTAAGATAAATATCATAAGACTAGAAACAGGCTTGAAATTGCCCAGAACTGCCACCTCTTACCTTTTGATGATGTATTACACTTATGGGTTATATAGTTATGGTTTGCGAATTTCACTTAATACGTAGCATAATAAGTAGTTAACAGGATATGATTCACATTATAAAGTATATTATGTACCGACTGCGAATTGATTGTGCAAGTAACCAGAAAATAGTTTTGCTTTTTATTTTCAAAATCCGGTTGGTCTACATTATGATATGAATAACCTTGTATTGAAAATGAGACTTTTATAATTTAGAAGGTTTTTCTTAAATCTGTTTACATTACTTTAGGTTGCTTACGTCACTGTCACATTTCCGGTGGTGTTGTTGTTGATTCTGCTGGTGCTAGGAACAACGTTGAAAGGTCACGAAGATGGTATAAAGTTTTACACCCAGCCAGATTGGAGCAAACTTTCCGACATGTCCATCTGGTCAAGCGCCGCCACACAAGCAATGTATTCCCTTGGCGTCGTTTACGGTTCCCATCTCACTCTAGCCAGCTACAATAAGTTCCATAACAATTTATCTCGTGACGTCATTGTTGTTGTGCTAACGAATACAATTATAAGTATATTCGGTGGGTTTATTGTCTTTGCCTTTATCGGTCATGCTTCATATAGACTTAATAAGCCGATTGAAGACTTGCTGAACGAACAAGGACCTAGCATTTTATTTGTATCGTACATCCAGGGTATTTCGCAGCTCCCCGGATCTGCTGTATGGGGCTTTCTGTTCTTCCTGATGGTGTTGACCCTGGCAGTGGACAGTATCTTTGTAATGGTGTGGACAGTCCACCGTGCAGTCGCAGACGTCTTTCCGAAACTTAGAAAGAAATGGAACACATTTTCATTGGCAGCCATGTGTTGTGTATCCTTCTTATTGGGTCTGCCTCTGGTCACGAAAGGTGGTATTCATATGATTGTATTGCTGGACAGATATACTGCAGACTTTTCACTGACACTATTTTTGCTGCTAGAATCCGTAGCGGTATGTTGGTTGTACGGTGTGACGACCTTTCTTGATGATATCGATATGATGTTGGGTAGAACTTCTAGTGTACTACGTTGGTACCTTCGTATCACGTGGTCAGTGACGTCACCTGCAGTCTGTGTGGTGAGTTTATTACTTAATATTACAGTTTCTTTTTCTAATGTCTCCAACATTTCTAGCAGAAAAAAAAACATCGCGTTGCTTTGATTTTTGGCGATTATCTAGATGACAACCACTCTTTAAGGTCTACGTTTTTATCTTCAGGACCTCGTACGGATTTAATTTTTGAATAAGATAAGAATGTGGTCATACCACGTGCACCAATGTTGTCTGTATCGTGTTCTGTATGGGAGTTTGCATTGTCTATCTTTAAAATAGCACGGTTTGAGGCATAATACGTTTTCCTTCATGTGTAAAGTAACCTAAGTGTCTGCTAAAATTAGAGTATGTCTTGCTGCCTTACGGGACCTTGTTTGTGGATTTATTTAGATATTGACATAAAGCAGTCTGGACTATACGCGCCCTTATACAATGGAATGGCTCTGTTGCTCACCAAAGCATTTTATAAACATGATGTAAACCACGTAAGCAGCGTGGTGTTCATTTGCATTTTATTCGTGTTTCTTTGTGACACTGCATATACAATTTAATCGAGATTTAATCATGAATCGGGGTAGGAAAATTTGTAAATTGTATCAAATATTTATAATGCAGTTCATTTTTTCCTGACGTGAATCTATCTGGTACGGCAAGCCTGTAAAATATTTGTAAATTATTTATTTTGCAGTTCATATGTCCGGGTCAGCTATTGGTTTAATATGGGAAACCAGTGAATTATTTGTTGAATACCTATTTTGCAGTTTACATTTCTCGCGTCAGCTATCGATTATGGTTACCTGTAATTTGTTTGTAAATTATCTATTTTGCAGTTTATATTTCTCGCGTCAGCTATCGGGTATGGAAAGCCGGCGTACGGGGGAACAGAGACTCCTCCCTTTGGAGAAGCTATTGGTTGGCTCATCATTTTGTCGCCAATTGTGATTATAATCGTATTTGGTATATATCAAGTTTTCAAAAATGGTAAACCTACGAAGGATTTATCCGTTTTACGAGAAATGGTAAAATATACTTAAAATAATATTCTGTAGTTTAATGTATCGTTTCCATTGCAGCACTCATCGAAAGGTATATTTTAAGAAAACCAACTACTCGAACAAAATGTAGACAATTTTTAGAAACCTGATTATATTTTGTAACACGAAGTCAGCGTGTCCTTCCAATTGAGATATACTAGTGTTAGAGATAGAGGGGAATTTATCTTTGAAGAATTCGAAATATGATATTGTAATAGAGTGGAAGAGGTTGTTAAAGTGAGAGGACACTATTGAGCAAATACGTCAGGTTGATATTTAGTTTCCACATATTATTATTATATAGTAATATCCAATTATTTACACCCTACCATCACTAATATGTGCATACATTACACAGGATGTTTCGTCTAAGTTCTAACTACGCTAGGCATATGCCTACTAGAACCATTGGCACTATGTGCTTGCGCAGAATTATATTCTAAACACGCTACGATTCTAAGCATTGTCGAAATATTATTCTGCATCAATTTTACATCATATGCAATTACCGACTAAGGATATTTTGTTAGAAATGCACCTTAATTTGAACTGAACTTAATTACTCCACTACACCTCGCAGCGAGGTGTCACTTTCCAGAAAGAAGTAAGATCAGCAAAAGGTTGTTAATTCACATGTTGTTGATATATTTTCAGATCAGGGAACAGACAATTCCAGCGGACGATTGGGGTCCACGATTGGAGGAACATAGAACAGGAAGATATTCCCCTGATATGTATATCACCCCTGTCGATAATACACAAACTGGTGTACCATTTGAATTACATCATACCAATCAATATGTTTGAAAAAAGTGTTCAATTTACTGGCTTATAGTGTTAACTATTAGTATCCATAGTTACATTACTCTTCCAATTGTGTACAAAAGAATGAATATTGACGTCAAGCACGCAATTCCACATACACAATATATATAGAGCCACCCCACAAACACAATGATATGGACATGTTAAAGGGGCAGACGGATGGCAATTTAATATTATGGACATTTGGTTCAACTAACAATCTCGAGACTAACACTAATTGACATATTTTAGTTAATTTTAAAACTATGACAAAATAAACGAACACTATACACATACATAAATATTCCAAAATTTCACAAAATTTTGAAGATTCAAAGTGTTACCTTTCTTTTCGAACACCCTGTACTACTGATTCTGATGGAGTTTGTACATGTACTCTATTACTGCATCAATTGCGTTAGATGAGGGAATCGTACATGTTTCTGTTTGAATCACAGACCTATATACATAACACATCACTGGTATATTCTAAATGCATCGACACACAACGATTGTATTTTCAAGTCCATTTACCTAGTTTTACTCTTTATTCAATCTCAATATTAAGACCACCTCAATAATAAGACCAGTTTTCATGGATTCCAAGGATGGTCGTATTATTGAGGTTTGACTGTATAATTGTTATATAATTGGCTGTAACAGATTTGCTACTCGTTATACTAGATAGTTAAACACTTGATTGCACGAGGAGGAACTTCAAATGATAACACCAGAATGTCTTATTTAGTGTATATACAGTATAATTAACAGTTTCATTTTACGACATAAAATTGATGTATTACCGTTTACACTTCAATGTATTCTTTGTCCACTATATCAGGAATATAACACTTTTATCAGTGATCTATATATTGGTAAAAACCTTTCTTCTGTCGACGTCCTCGATAATTTCTGAATCAATTCCTTTCATTTTCGGCAAAACATTCGGCATCCTTGGTTTGTTCTGCCTAACAATACCCGGTGGACCGATATGTTCACGCGTGTCTTCTTTATGGCTGAAATCGGTTTCATTTTGCAATTAATTGCTTTTAAAGTAAATTGGTTTGAACTTTTGAAGCAAGTACATGTATTTTCAAAGTTTTATTACCTCACACTCGATCCCTGATTCCTGGTTTACTAACCGGAACTCGATTACATTATTTTGTTGACATTGTTTAACTTTATATTTAAAAGTGAAAATTATTATATTAATGCTATTAATATTGAAATACCTGGGACCCTGATAATCATTTTTAAAGTTTTATATCGTTTTTCTGCAAAAGAAGTTCATATATACATGAAATACTTTAAGTATGCATAAATGATTATTTTTGCAAACAATGATAAAACTTATCATGTATGACTGATAATATTTGAAAATTAATGAATCCAGATTTTATTTCTAAATCATAGAATAATCAGGATCCGATTATAGTGCCCATATATACATTGGTCCCAGATATAATGATGATATAAAATAATTGCAATCAATCATCAGAAATACAATATTATGTTTTTAAATGTAACAGACAAAATAAGTAGTTGTATTAGTCAGTGTCATTATATTTTTTGTTGAAAACAGAAAAAATGTATGTTATCGATGCTAGAAAGCTAAGTATAGTTACATATACCATCATACAGCCTACCTTGTCGAGACGAAATACAAGACAAATCTTTATGGTGCATAATTACATTATTCAATATATATTTTTCGAAAGAGACTGCAATAAGTACCATGAATGCACATATGATGATGGTATGAATAATTTGCATTCCATCGTAAAAAATACAAGATCATGTTTTTAAATGTAAAAGACAAAATAAGTAGTTGTATTGGCCAGTGTCATTATAATTTGTGTTGAAAAAAGAATAATGTATCTTTGCGATGCTAGAAAGTTAAGTAGCTACCTTCTGCCGAAACAAAATACAAGACATAACCTTATGGTGCATAATTCGAAAGAGACTACAATGTTAGTATACTGCTGGCAAGCCTCCAAACGCCGTTCATTGGTAAACCTCTTTGCTACCCTTAAAATTCAACTTCCTTCGTTAGGGCCTATTCCAACGTAAGTTGAGATATGGAAAATTCATACCCGAAAAAAACATTTAGTTGTGATTTATCTCACCCAAGTTAAGATGGGTAATTTGTTATAGAATAATTGGTGTGAATTTCGCACAGTTTTAAACACAAATGAAGTAAAACGAAGCAAAACAAACGTCCAGGATGTCAAAATGTTGTTTTTGCTTGTCTGATGTATCAAATGATATTGTGGCAAATGGAGCGCTTTGTCGTATTAAACCAAGCGTTCAATATATTACACACACAACTCGACCACAAACCTAAGCGACTCTACCTATTTGCTGCAATGACAGAACACACAATAACCTCGTATCCGCCAATTGACGAAGATTTCTCCATGACGACTTGACTGAATTCAAAACATTGGTCCTCCTCCACTGTATCACGTGGATACCGGTTATTTCGTAAGAAAGTCTTAAACGGACAAAGCCGATTAGGCCAACCGTTCGCTGCATATATTACCTGTTTAATATTGATGATAAAAGGCTTTATTTTCTTCGACCTTAAGGACGCATTTTTTAACACAATGCTAAAATCAAAGCACCGAAAGTGCTAACAGCAAGGGACTCTATTTTACCTATCACAATAGTCTATCAAGAACACTTTGTTATGTCAGTAAATAAAATATTATAGGAGTTAAACACACACGATTGTATACACAGAATTGGTTAAGACAGTCTGAAGGATGGATGGGAAGTAAACAGTACCTTAATGTTGATTATATGCCAAGTTTCAATGCAATCCATAGCAAACAAAAGTATTTTGCTACATGTGTTCTAAAACGAGACTTCAGTTCAAAGGGCCAGAATTCTAAAATATTTTGCTGGATGCATATAGCAAATTTATGTCTTCCACATGTACAAATCATGTATCATGGTACTTGTATTAGCAAACTGCATTGCAATCCCTTGAAAACTGAAGAAGTAGTTAAAACAAGAGAGAGAATAAGGTGCTACACAAACTACATATGTTGTATATTGGACACAACAACCAATCGACCGACCTACAAACAGGGTGATCATAAAACAAAAAAATTGTTTCCGAAAATCGTCGATATTCAACGGAACGATGACGGAAAATTGCATTTCCCATGATTTCAATATACGTATAATTATTCGTTGGATGTATTATATGTTGCATCGTTTTCTTGTATACGTATATCTGCCTAGTGGTATCGTCCACTGCCTATTGTACACTATCTTAAACTATCGTCCGCTAGCTTGTTTTCAGTGCACTTCACTCGTGATACGGCTGCGGCGTAGGCAGACATTTATGTAATTTGCGATATTTGATCAGCAAGTTTCTTTGGGGTTCTTTCTTTTTGCGTAAGTGAAGTCACCCCAAATCCGTTTTATTGCTGATATCGCAAATGCTTACCGCTATATTTTGTTATACAGGGACTACTTTCTCCAGGAGTATGAATAGCCTTTTGCGGTTCAGAATGAAAAACTTGGGATGACTCATCCGATGAGTGTCCGCGGATTTCGCCTACAATAGAAATTAGTGCGTATGGGATGTTCTGTCAGTTAATGCATAAAACGTTTACTCAGTAGCTAATGTATAACAATATAAAGTGTTCTACAGTAAAGCGTTTAAGACTATTAAGTACTTTATTTTGCAATCATTCTCCCTGATTTTATATTAGCATGTAATGCCTAGAAAAGTTAACATACTGCTCCTTTAAGGCACTTTGCAGATCAACGTCGGGGGGGGGGGGGAGTGGCATATTTAAATGACGACGATAATTATTTGTTTGATGAGTGCTAGCAAGTTTACATGTTAACAGTTGTCATACACACTGATCTCTCCTAGCAATATACAAGGTGGGCTCTCCGTTTTCTATACTTCACTCTCAACACGTTTCAATTATCTTCGATAATATTTTAATTACTAAATGTCGAATAGAGATCATGTCAAACATATTTCTTTCGTGTAATGCTTTTGATTTTACATAAATTAATATATTGTCAATTTTGTACAAAAACAAGACGGAAGTGAAAATTATGACTGACAAAGCGTAGCACTACTTAAGTGAACTATTTTAACATACAGCGAACCATATATGATTATAAAAAATCGATGTTCATCAAACCTTTAAAAGTTTGTTTCAGGATGTTTGCATTTAAATGAAAGGTAAGATGGTTCGTAACATTTCAGTAGGGAAGTCTTATTCCGGTGTAGGATCCGATTGATTTGTGGTGTTTTGTACATTTCTGCAGCTTATTAATTCGTAATATTATAATATACAGGTATATATAATGGTTCAATGGTTTTCTTGTACCAAAATACGTACAGCAATATCATTTTGGACCAAATGCAATGGTGAGCGAAGTGTCTTCGAAGACAATAATGAATTAAATGTATTTTTTGCAAAATATGTCATAGTCAGCTAAATGAATATTTTTGTCAGCATGTATGTCATTCTTTGCATGATGTACATGTATTCATGTATAGTCGTATAACAATATAATTATGTTATAATGCCTTCTGCATACATGATATAATAACATAAAAATATGCCTAGTTAAAGGTTTATTATATAGAACTGCATTGGTAACATAGAACAAAACAAAATGTAAAGAATTCGGAAATTTAACACGAAGAAAATAAACTTGCTACGCGTTAGTTAATAATTTAATATGCATACAGTTTATCATCATACAAACTTTTACATACTTGTTTTATGTTCACTTACCGGAGCAGGATGACGTCGTAAAATTGAAGTATATTATACAATGCATCAATACATATACACTCCTAGTACTGTGGATATATGTCGTAAACATCACATGAATTAGTTTATTCAAAATAGCTCATATTAATCGTTCACCAATTGTTTGAAATGTACATTTTCTATTTAAAATGTACACGTATACGGGAAAAGTAATTCAAAAGTGCTGATACGAGTTTATAAACAATAATGGCGGATAGAGAACGCATGCAATGGGTAGGAAGGTTGGAATACCTCTTCGCAGAAATTGGATTTACAGTCGGAGTGGGGAATGTGTGGCGTTTTCCTTACAGATGTTATATACATGGAGGCGGAGCTTTCTTGCTGCCGTATATCTTGACTATTCTACTGTGCACGTTTCCTATGCTATTTTTGGAAACATTTCTTGGACAGTTTTCGTCAGACGGTCCTATTTCCGTGTGGAGGTTTTGTCCTCTTCTAAAAGGTGTTGGTTGGGCTATGGTGTTTAATGTTTTTGTTATCAATATTTATTATATCATGTTCGTTGCGTATTCATTATACTACATGCTTGTAACGTTTGTTAACATTGGAGGCGAGTTGCCATGGGAAAATTGTCCGAGCGATTCTTGGAGCACGGATAAATGCAGGGCTGATCCGTATCCAGACTTCTCATCGATGTCACCCACAGGTAAAACTCGCATACTACTGGACATGATGGACACTAAGTGTATTGAAAATATACAATTTGTGAAAAACATATCAAACGTCAATGCCGAGGACTTTGAAGATGAATATTGGAATCGATTTGTTCGTGGTGTACATGAATCGGATGGCCTCGACAATCTAGGTAGTGTTGTTGGCAGAAACGCGGCCCTTCTCTTTGTTTGTTGGCTTATAGTTTTCTATTGCTGTGTCAGAGGTATACGGTCAATTGCAAAGGTACGTGTTTGTTTTATTTCAATTTCGAGTTCGAAGAGACTGTGCATGTGTAGTTGGGAAGCTTCAATCCATATATGTGTAGTAAGCTTATGCTTTACAATGTCTTCAGGTTAGTTCATGATTATGTTGATGTACGAGTTAAGGACAGATGATGATTTGCCTTATAACTTACTTAATTGCATACTCATCATGACGTCATCTTTGAGATGGCACATTCTTATAGAAAGCTTCTTACTTTTCAAGAGTGTCAGTGGTTACTTCCAATCTACGACTATTTTACGTATTTTAAGATGAAAACTTTTCGTATGGTAAAATATTAAGTAAGATAGTAAACATGTTTCAGAATTATTTGCCAAACGTTTTTATTGTGGAATTTAAATCGTCACAGTAGCGGATCCGTGGTCCAGGAGTAACGCGCTGGGCTAGTAATTCAGGGTTTGCAGGATCGATCTCCCACTCCACCACTGACGGTAAACAGTGTTTTGGAAGATACTTTGAAAAAACCGAGGTCCGTGTACGCTTCTGAGGCATCTACTGTATCATGTACTATCCTCCAAAGTCTAAAATTTAGACAAACATTCTTCCGGAGGCGTCGCCCATATGGGAAACAGGTGGCGACGATAAATAAACGCAAATACACAAAATCGTCACCTTTACGAATTAAATAGATCTATAGCGTGAGCACATTATAAAGTATATTATGTACCGACTGCGAATTGATTGTGCAAGTAACCAGAACACTAAGTTTTATTTTTTATTTTCAAAATCCGGTTGATCTACATTATGATATGAATAACCTTGTATTGAAAATGAGACTTTGATAATTTAGAAGGTTTTTCTTAAATCTGTTTGCATTACTTTAGGTTGCTTACGTCACTGTCACATTTCCGGTGGTGTTGTTGTTGATTCTGCTGGTTCTAGGAACAACGTTGAAAGGTCACGAAGATGGTATAAAGTTTTACACCCAGCCGGATTGGAGCAAACTTTCCGACATGTCTATCTGGTCAAGCGCCGCCACACAAGCAATGTATTCCCTTGGCGTCGTTTACGGCTCCCATATCACTCTAGCCAGCTACAATAAGTTCCATAACAATTTATCTCGTGACGTCATTGTTGTTGTGCTAACGAATACAATTACAAGTATATTCGGTGGGTTTATTGTCTTTGCCTTTATCGGTCATGCTTCATATAGACTTAACAAGCCGATTGAAGACTTGCTGAACGAACAAGGACCTAGCATTTTGTTTGTATCGTACATCCAGGGTATTTCGCAGCTCCCCGGATCTGCTGTATGGGGCTTTCTGTTCTTCATGATGGTGTTGACCCTGGCAGTGGACAGTATCTTTGTTATGGTATGGACAGTCCACAGTGCAGTCGCAGACGTCTTTCCGAAACTAAGAAAGAAATGGAACACATTTTCATTGGCAGCCATGTGTTTTGTATCCTTCTTATTGGGTCTGCCTCTGGTCACGAAAGGTGGTATTCATATGATTGTATTGCTGGATAGTTATGCTGCAGACTTTTCACTGACACTATTTTTGCTGCTAGAATCCGTGGCGGTATGTTGGTTGTATGGTGCGACGACCTTTCTAGATGATATCGATATGATGTTAGGTAGAACTTCTCGTGTACTACGTTGGTATCTTCGTATCACTTGGTCAGTGACGTCACCTGCGTTCTGTGTGGTGAGTTTATTTCTTAATATTACAGTTTATTTTTCTTATGTCTCAAACAGTTTTTGCAGAAAGAAACATCGCGTTGCTTTGATTTTTGGCGATTATCTTGATGACAACCACTCTTTAAGGACTACGTTTTTATCTTGAGGACCTCGTACGGATTTAATTTTTGAATAAGATTTGAATGTGGTCATACCACGTGCACCAATGTTGTCTGTATCGTATTCTGTATGGGAGTTTGCATTGTCTATTTTTAAAATAGCACGGTTTGAGGCATAATACGTTTTCCTTCATGTAAACCTAAGTGTCTGCTAAAATGAGAGTATGTCTTGCTGCCTTACGGGACCTTGTTTGTGGACTTTTTAGATATTGACATAAAGCAGTCTGGACTATACGCGCCCTAATACAATGGAATGGCTCTGTTGCTCACCAAAGCATTTTATAAACATGATGTAAACCACGTAAGCAGCGTGGTGTTGATTTGCATTTTTATTCGTGTGTCTTTGTGACACTGCATATACAATTTAATCGAGATTTAATCATGAATCGGGGTAGGAAAATTTGTAAATTGTGTCAAATATTTATTATGCAGTTCATTTTTTCCTGACATGAATCTATCTGGTACGACAAGCCTGTAAAATATTTGTATATTATTTATTTTGCAGTTCATATGTCCGCGTCAGCTATTGGTTTAATATGGGAAACCAGTGAATTATTTGTTGAATACCTATTTTGCAGTTTACATTTCTCGCGTCAGCTATCGATTATGGTTACCTGTAATTTGTTTGTAAATTATCTATTTTGCAGTTCATATTTCTCGCGTCAGCTATCGGTTATGGAAACCTGTAATTTGTTTGTAAATTATCTATTTTACAGTTCATATTTCTCGCGTCAGCTATCGGGTATGGAAACCTGTAATTTGTTTGTAAATTATCTATTTTGCAGTTTATATTTCTCGCGTCAGCTATCCGGTATGGAAAGCCGGCGTACGGGGGAACAGAGACTCCTCCCTTTGGAGAAGCTATTGGTTGGCTCATCATTTTGTCGCCAATTGTGATTATAATCGTATTTGGTATATATCAAGTTTTCAAAAATGGTAAACCTACGAAGGATTTATCCGTTCTACGAGAAATGGTAAAATATACTTAAAATAATATTCTGTAGTTTAATGTATCGTTTCCATTGCAGCACTCATCGAAAGGTATATTTTAAGAAAACCAACTACTCGAAACCTGATTATATTTTGTAACACGAATTCAGCGTGTCCTACCAATTGAGATATACTAGTGTTAGAGATAGACGGGAATTTATCTTTGAATAATTCGAAATATGATATTGTAATAGAGTGAAAGAGGTTGTTAAATTGAGAGGACACTATTGAACAAATACGTCAGGTTGATATTTAGTTGCCACATATTATTATTATATAGTAATATCCAATTATTTACACCCTACCATCACTAGTATGTGCATACATTACACAGGATGTTTCTTCTAAGTCCTTACTACGCTAGGCATATACTTACTAGAACCATTGGCACTATTTGGTTGCGCAGAATTATATTTTAAACACGCTACGATTCTAAGCATTGTCGAAATATTATTCTGCATCAATTTTACATCATATGCAATTACATCATTGCTGTGTGTTTAAACTATCGTTATATTTAAGTAAACTTAACAAATCGGTTTTGATATGATACATTTTTTTACCTCATCATTTATTCCTTGGAGTCAATGGGAGACAACTGCTATTTCGCTTAACCATGCTGTTGCATTATTAGTAGTGTATCTTGGGTTATCTTTCCTGAACATGCCATGTATACCTGCTTTAAAGGTACATACATGTAGTCCTATTTTTAATCAAAGTATGCAAATTAGTGGTTTTGGAAAACATGTAAGAAAGTGACAATGCAGAGTTGCACAGTGCATCTGTATGAAGACATTTACCACAGATTTTCTCCATTGTATGACTAAGGATATTTTGTCAGAAATGCACCTTAATTTAAACTGAAATTAATTACTCCACTACACCTCGCAGCGAGGTGTCACTTTCCAGAAATCAGTAAGATCAGCTAAAGGTTGTTAATTCACATGTTGTTGATATATTTTCAGATCAGGAAACAGACAATTCCAGCGGACGATTGGGGTCCACGATTGGAGGAACATAGAACAGGAAGATATTCCCCTGATATGTATATCACCCCTGTCGATAATACACAAACTGGTGTACCATTGGAGTTACATCATACCAATCAATATGTCTGAAAAAAGTGTTCAATTTACTGGCTTATAGTGTTAACTATTAGTATCCATAGTTACAATACTAATACTAATGTTTAAGGGGCCGACGGATGGCCATATAAATATTATGGACATTTGGTTCAACTAACAATCTCGAGACTAACACTAATTGACATATTTTAGTTAATTTTAAAACTATGACAAAATAAACGCACACTATACACATACATAAATATTCCAAAATTTCACAAAATTTTGAAGATTCAAAGTGTTACCTTTCTTTTCGAACACCCTGTACTACTGATTCTGATGGAGTTTGTACATGTACTCTATTACTGCATCAATTGCGTTAGATGAGAGAATCGTACATGTTTCTGTTTGAATCACAGACCTATATACATAACACATCACTGGTATATTCTAAATGCATCGACACAACGATTGTATTTTCAAGTCCATTTACCTAGTTTTACTCTTTATTCAATCTCAATATTAAGACCACCTCAATAATAAGACCAGTTTTCACGGATTCCAAGGATGGTCGTATTATTGAGGTTTGACTGTATAATGGTTATGTAATTGGCTGTAACAGATTTGCTACTCGTTATCCTAGATAGTTAAACACTTGATTGCACGAGGAAGAACTTCAAATGATAACACCAGAATGTCTTATTTCGTTTACATACAGTATAATTAACAGTTTCATTTTACGACATAAAATTGATGTATTACCGTTAACACTTCAATGTATTCTTTGTCCACTATATCAGGAATATATCACTTTTATCAGTGATCTATATATTGGTAAAAACCTTTCTTCTGTCGACGTCCTCCATACTTTCTGAATCGATTCCTTTCATTTTCGGCAAAACATTCGGCATCCTTGGTTTGTTCTGCCTAACAATACCCGGTGGACCGATATGTTCACGCGTGTCTTCTTTATGGCTGAAATCAGTTTTATTCTGCAATTAATTGCTTTTAAAGTAAATTGGTTTGAATATTTGAAGCAAGTACATGTATTTTCAAAGTTTTATAACCTCACACTCGATGCCTGATTCCTGGTTTACTAACCGGAACTCACCCCCCCCCCCCCCCCTCCGTATATTTCAGTAGACTATGGCAAACAGGTCAATACTTGTAGGTAACCCAGGAACACTAGTTAACTGACCAAAGCATAAACTTGAATTGGGTTATCATGGCGAAAAGCTGTAACTCATTGAACTAGAACGCCATGGAATAGAGATAAAACTGTGGGAATGACTTATGAGGTTAGTTTAATCATATTTTATTGTATTTATACATATAACTATCATAATTGCACAAACATACATGTAACTTGTACATACATACAAAAGGGTTAGTATGGAAGCCCTGGAAGGCCCTTTTGACTTATGTCTGCGGACTTGTGACTTATGACTTGTGACTTGTGACTTATGACTTATGACTTATGACTTGTGACTTGTGACTTGTGACTAATGACTTGTGAGTTGTGACTTACTAAAATTGCATTTATTATATGAAATCGATTGTGCGAGAAATACATGGTTAGTGAATCTGCATTTACTGCTTTTGGTGGCCTATATAAGTCATCCGGTGAGTCAAATCAGGTTTAAGGGACGGCGAAGCCAAATGAAATGCATGTTTGCATTTTGTGTTTTCGTCCTGTTGGGATTGACAGTGGCTGTGGTGCCAACCTATCTGCCTTCAACATCTATGAACGTTGAAAGGTCATCACTCATTGTGGAATATTTCAAGCAAGGTTTTAGATACAGTGAAATCCTCGGATATTGCTACTAAGGCAGGGGATTTTGTTGTAAAAAGGATCATGCAAAGGTTGAACTTGAATCGTCGCGGTATGAACTTATATACTCCACTGAGAAGTGTTATTGATGTGATCGACAGGGAAATACAGAACAGCGGACAATCTGTTGGCTATCGAACGATGTGGCGTCGGTTAAAAGTAAATCATAATATACACGTAAAGCTAAATGATGTCAGGGATATAATGAGGGTACTGGATCCAAGTGGTGTTGTAATGCGGAAGGCACATCGTCTCCAAAGACGGGTATATTGTGCAAAAGGGCCAAACAACATTTGGCACGTAGACGGTTACGATAAGTTGAAGCCGTTCGGATGCTGCATACATGGTGCGATAGATGGCTTTAGCAGGTAACTAATCTGGTTAGAGGTTTCTGACACTAACAACAATCCCAAATTAATTGCGAAATATTATTTGGATGCACTAAATGAGGTGGGTAAAACTCCTCGTATATTGCGTTGTGATGCTGGCACAGAAAACTCTGTTGTTTGTCTTCTACGGCAATTCTTTTGGAATGATGCAACCGACCCATTTGCAGGGAGTCGAAGCGTTATTGTTGGAAAAAGCACTTCTAACCAGCGCATCGGACGATAGTGGGGAACTCTTCGGCAACAAGGAGTACAGTGGTTCATGAATTTATTCAAGGACTTGCGTGATTCTGGCCGTTTCAATGAGCTTGATCTGATACATTGCGAGAATTTGAAATGTTGTTATATTCAGTTGATTCAAACCGTATTGCACAACAATGGAATGTTCATGATATAAGACCCTAGCACAATGCTGGAGTACAATACGGAAAACCTGACGTCATGTATTTTTACCAGAATTGTTTGGCGCTCATGATTACGACACAGCGATTAACAAACCTGATGTGAGATGTCGCAAAGACATGTATTCCATTTCAAAGACAACCTTTGATGAATTCTATGAGTTGGCACATCTTTAAAAGCCCGATCTTCAAAACTATTAGATGCTGATGCCGCATTGCAGATGTTCTTAGAGATACATGATTTAGTGGCAGGAATAGATCAGGATTGACAATTATATTTTTACTAAAGTTTAATATGTCGTTTGTCAGACAGTATCGCTGTTATCATCAAGTGTTACAGTAAATATGTGCTACTGAGGTGGAGACTGCATTATATGCCTATAATAGAGGATTTATACTTTTATTCTTTAAATCTTACCCAGTATTTACTGGTGTCGATTGCTGTTAGCATTTATAAATGCACTATTCGTTATTGTTCGTCATAGAAATGCTGATAAATATTAATAAATGTTTCTGTTAGTTCTTTATTGTCGGATTGATTCAGTCGATGCCTTTGATTTAAAGCTATTACACTATAGGTTTAGGTGTCGTTAAAATTAGTATTCAAACCTCAAGCCTTGACATATAAGACAAAATGAATATGATATGAGCGAGTGTCTTGAGTTTTACGACACCTCGACACGAGGAATGGTCATACGGAGTCAGAATATGATATTAAATAAGAACAAAGAAACCACATGGCTTGAAATAGTATTCTCAAAGAAATTAATTTTAAATACAACACGGTTCGCCATCTGGCTCATCAGCAAGTAATAATAAATGAATTTGACGTCATGACAGCGACGTCAAAAAATTAGTGCCAATGCAGTTCAATGCCAGGTGTCATAACTCATAAACAAGTATTAATGTAGAGTTACGATAGTCTTGCACTGAAACTTCGATTGACACCAATGATTTGACGTCGCTGTAATGAAGTCAACGTCATTTTAGATTTTATAGATTTACTTTCCTCGGCCGTACTTTTCTTTCATGAATACATATATGAATACAAAGTGTTCATGTCGTGTGTGAAAAGTGCCTTTAGCTATCCAGCAGAAATATTTGATTATGACTTGTGGCTTATGACTTACGACTTATGCTTTCTGACTTGTGACTTGTGACTTGTGATTTGTGACTTGTGATTTCTGACTTGTGATTTCTGACTTGTGACTTGTGACTTCTGACTTCTGACTTCTGATTTCTGATATTATTATTGTTGCTATGAAAGTACACATTACCATCCAAAAACAAATAAAACACTTTTATATAAACATCATTATGAATATTTTAAAACTAATGTAGCAACTCAAATTAATCGATAAACAAGCTTAAACGGCATATTTCAAAAACAATGTTAATATCATTAGCCTGTGTCCAGACATTCACCATGCCCTTTCAAAAGGCAAATTCGCCACTTTAGTGCACAGCTGCATAATCATAAAAAATATGGTTCTTGATGTGTAGTCTATTTCTTCTTCTTGGGTTTTCTATTTCTCAGATTATCAAGGACGTCTTTGATATGTTCTAAAGGTCATTCAATCTATGTACAATGGCATCTCATCAAGAGTTAAACTTTTTAACGAGGTTAGCGAGGCGTTCTCGTGCAATCTTGGAGTTCGACGGGGTGAAAGTTTATCGCCCTTTTTATTTAGCATGTTTTTAAATGATATAGAGCGTGAATTCGCGGCAAAAGGTATAAACGGAATCAATTTAGGCAGTTTGAAGTTATGTCTTTTATTATATGCATATGATATTATTATATTCTCTAAAAGTAGTGAGGGTTTGCAAGAAGCTTTAGACGTTTTATCGGAATATTGTGATAAATGGAAACTTGAAGTTAATACTTTTAAGACAAAAATTGTATTTTTTAGAAAAGGGGGGCGTTTACCCGCCAATATGAAATTTACTTATAAAAATACTGATTTGGAGATTGTTAATACCTTCAAATATTTGGGTGTTGTTTTCTCATCGGGTGGTTCTTTTAAAGCTCAAGACAAATTGTTAGCAGGCCAAGCACTAAAAGGAATTTATGAAATGAACAAACGTCTGTATAAGTTTACAGATTTATCTCCAAAACATACACTTGAACTTTTCGATAAATTAATCACACCTATATTAAATTACTCATCCGAAGTATGGGGGTTCTATAAGGCGACCGAAATAGAAAAAACGCACTTACATTTCTGTAAACGTCTATTGGGAGTTAAACTGTCGACTCAAAATGACTTTGTATATGGAGAACTAGGCAGGTATGATATGGAAGCTTATAGAATGTACAATATTATTAAATACTGGCTAAAAATATGCTTTGCCCCAGAACATAAATACATTAAACAATGTTATATTTTACTAAAAAGTGATCTTGAAGTAAACCCGCGTAAGGTTAATTGGGTCTCAAGAGTTAAGTCTATTTTGTCGAAGCTTGGTTTTTATGATGCTTGGTGGAACCAAGGAGTAGCCAATCGAAAGTATTTTTTATCATTAGTAAAGCAAAGAATACGCGATACCTGGATTCAGGATTTTAACTCAAGACTGGAACACTCATCCAGAGCTATTTTCTTTAAATCCTTTACTTCTTTTACTTTCAATAAATATCTTGAGGTTATCAACATTAAAAAATATAGAATATCTATGTCCCAATTAAGAATGTCTTCACATCGTTTATATGTTGAAACAGGAAGATGGAAAAAACCTCAACCGGTACCTTTTAACGAAAGATTATGTATTGCCTGCAACGTGTTGGAAGATGAATATCATTTCGTCATGCAATGTCCTATTTACAAAGAAAGTCGAAACAAATTAATCAAACGCTTTTATTGGCAAAATCCAAATATGTACAAATTTTTACAATTAATTACTAGTGAAAATGTTACCGAAATTAGAAACCTAGCCATTTTCGTACACCACGCTTTCACTGAACGACAAAACCTGCATGCAATGGTGACTTAGACATGTTTTGTCTGAACATATTTATTCTTGATGTTGTAAGGCAATGTTGTTCTATATACCCTAAATGATTGTACTACTTTGGTTTGTACATGTATGTATTATATGTATATGCGTGTGTGTGTGTGTGTGTGTGTAGGGGTATATGCATATTATGTATATACTTGTATATCTATATATGTATGTGTGAGTATGTATGTGTATGTATGAGTAAATATATATGCTCATGAATTGTATGGCTCAACAATATGTTGTATTGCATTATAATAATTCTATGTCATACTATTTTGGCTGAAATATGTTGTTCTATAATTGTTATATGTAATATATGCCTTGATGTTGCGGTATATTGCATACACTGTCTCTCCCGAGAACGCATGTAAAAGAACACATGTAAAATTTCTGTAATCTTTTATGTCTATTTAGAAAACAAATAAACAAAAACATGATTTATATCTCGAAAAAATGAAATTTCTAAAATTCACAAACCAAAATTACATGCTTTCTCGCCATTTGTCACGATGCTTATTACTGAAAAAAATGATTATTGCTGCTTTGTAAAAAATACTTTTCAGTGTTCAATATGCAAATAAATATATCTATCTATGTTGCCTTCTATGCTTGTCCTGCAAATAACGTAATGGATGATAGTATGTAACATTTCAATAATATATTGCCCAAATAACTACAAAAGATGGAGTGTCATTGCATATCCCCACGCCACCGCGCTGACCTTGGATACACCCTGGTCACTGAAGTGGTTGCATCTAAGAGTAATAATGAAAATGAATTCATGCACAGTGGGGGCTGATGACAGTTTTCTTTTGAAAACATCTAAAGCGTTTTATTTATAATCCTGACCAATCAACTTGATCGTTCATACTGACTCAACCTACCTCTTACCTTCTACAGTTGGAGGTCGATTGATAATAGTTCATTGTATACATATAAATATTTTAAGCGCTAATAAAAAACCACACCACGAACAAATTTTGGCACCTTAATTACGCACTGATAATATTCGAATAAAGTAAATAGAACTTACATCATCCGATTCATCGTTGTCCGTCATCTTCCATGGGTCACCGTGCACGTGCTTGAAATGCGCGGCAAAGTTGCATAAGTCACAATTCATAAGTCACAACTCACAAGTCACAAGTCACAAGTCATAAATCAAAAGTCACAAGTCCGCAGACATAAGGCAAAAGGGCCCTCCAGGGCTTCCATAGGTTAGGCCAAAAGTTTTAACAACATTATTTAGGGCCCTTCCCTATATATGGCATATTATAACTAACTAAAAAGTAATGGTTTATTTGTGCATAAGAAATTTTAGATTTATGAAACTAACTACATGAAAAAAAAAAAAAAAAAAAACTTTCTACTGTTTTTCCATTGATGCCATTACCTTCCACGCCACCCCCGTTTATGTTAATAAATCATATAGCAGTGACACTTTGTTATTTTTCGAATCTATTACTATTTTTTATATAATTTTGTACTTCTCGAAATAAGACTTCATTCCGAGTTTCGGATAAAGTATCTATACCAAATAGAAGTTTTTGTACACTTAGAGGATGAAAGTCTCTTGTATTAATAAAAAGTGTTCGCCTCTGACGACAATATATTTTGCATGTAAAAAAGTAATGTTCAGCATCTTCAATCGCCCCGTCACACTCACATGAAGGGCTATGGACAAGATGGTTTTTGTTTAGATCTGAGTTTAGATTACTACAATTATTTCTAATGCGGGTATGATGGACATTTGTGTATAATATATATCCAATTAAGTCTATATTAAGGATACTGACGCTTTTTCAATCCCTGTGCCGACTGTTAATTCACAATGCAAATGATATGTGTCGAACATATATGACAAAGAAGTTGGCTACCTGTATAATACTTCTTATAGGACAAACAGAATACTCATCTGGTCTTAATTATGCTAGTTATATACATAACCAGTCATACTTATTAACCGAGCTTATAAACTTAAACTATGTTCTGTACTTTGTCTACTTAATAGGTATGTCTGGTGATGTAGAAATTAATCCGGTTGAGGTTGCTCCCAATGGAAATACAACTTAGGTTATTCACATGCTCGATATTTATTTCAAGAATCAATGAAACTTAATAATAACATAGAGGATGAACGAAGAAAACATATACCCAATTTGGAAACGAAACAAGTCTACGTGCTTCTTTAATTTACATGCAGAAGACTAGAACTGTCATCGATAGAAATGATATCGATGTTTCAATGATGTTTTTTCTGTCGATCGCTTTTCGATACGTATTTTAAAAAATCGATACTTATGAATAATAAATACATGTTTGAAAAGGACCAACATTTACCCACATAAATGGAAGCTGGTGCGCTGTCAAAAGGTTATGTCTAAACATCTCCGTACCTATCGAAAGTGTTCAATGAAAAATAAATGACTGAACACTAGAGCCTATTCATATTTTTCTTACTTAGTTTACAAATAACACACGAAATTTAAATTAGTGAGGAAACAAGATTGTCAAAGCAATACATAAGCATGTAACAGACATACCTACAGCAGAAAATATATGATAGCATGGACTTCAAGCATGTAATTGACATTTTAGTAAACGATACTTGATATATCGATGTATCGTCGAGATTTTTCATATGATATATCGATATCGTCGATATGCATTTTGCCGAATCAATTACAACTGTGTTTGCAGATAGACTGGTTTCGCTTTCTCTCTCCTCGACCTACATCACAGAGATGTGTTCATTATACTTGCGTTTGTTATGCCATGGTTTCTCCACGGTTATGAAACGACTATTTTTGGCTTGCATGCGCTTTTGCTTCTTGTGCATTGGCACTTTAATTGATATCTTGAAATGTAGGTCCAAGCTGCAAGAAACACACGTGTGTATTTATAATCTTGAAGTTAATTATATCTGAGAATTCGGATGTCATTTTTGATAGTCTGTTAAGTGCCATTGAGTAAAACTGTCTACAATTTCGAAGTTCATACAACAGTTGAAATGGCAGGCAGGTTTGAATGCTAATATTTTAGAAGGTGTTAGATCTATATTTTGTGTAGAATGCAGACAATATATGAGCGCTGCAGTCGGATTTCCAACCTCTTCTTTAAGTGTCGTCATTTCAAGAAAACGTCACATGTGATGTCACTATGTGCGAGCAGGAAACAATATTTATTCCATATGGTCACTTTGTTTTCATAGATCTATTGCTATATGGGACATATATTGCTAACTGTCAGTAGATGGTGACGTCACATGTGACGGTTTTTGGAAATTACGTCACTTATAAAAGAGGTTGGAAATCTAACAGTGGTGCTCATTAAAGATTTCCGGACTAATTGATTTCCAAGAGAGAACGAAATTAATTACACCGCTACGTTTTAAACAGTGTAGTCACCATAAACATGTATACACTACATTAACACGAGTCAGGCCATGTTTTATCCTAACCCTGAGATCTGAACATGTATGGTCATTTCAAGCTGCGTTGTTCCGTGTTATCTTAAAATGTTTCAACTGTTTCATGATCCTGATTTTCTTGTGTAACATCATTTTGACTGTATCTTACGACGTGATCGATTAGTGATTATTGGTTTGTTCTGCACAAACTGTAGAGTAAATCCTTTGACAGACTGCTTTCTTTTTTCTTTAGGATAACGAACTTGTAACTAGCTAAGTACGCTGTAGATAATCGAAGTTATCGGTTGATGTACATATTCAATATTAAACATATTGCATTCCACAGTGAATGATCAAAATAATTGATCGTTGTGGTTATCTTGACGTGGCCGTTTCCATTAGACTGATTCCGTGCATATACTTATAATAACCCAGTCCCATACCCTAACATAACGTGTTCATATCTGATTCTATTCCATTGTAAGAGTTCAGACTATCCACTAGTCAAGTAACCTCACGGATAGCATAAATAATAGAATGAGGGAGGTGATCTAATCACCTTCACGTTACCCCCTGGGGTAATTTGAAAATGATTTCGGTATACCTCCCGGTGATCTGAAAGCGATTTTTTAAACAGTTTCGGGGGGTATCTTTAAACGGGGGAGTCTGAAAGCGATTTTTTAAACAGTTTCGGGGGGTATCTTTAAACGGGGGAGTCTGAAAGCGATTTTTTAAACAGTTTCGGGGGGTATCTTTAAACGGGGGAGTCTGAAAGCAATACACCGGTTTACCAAATACGCGGCATGGAATTTGAGAAATTTTGAGGCGTTGAAAAAGTATTCTCTGGTTTAGAGACAGTAATGACTTTTCAGGTTCTTCGAAAAAAATCAAGCTTGTTTTTCGTAGTTTTTTTTACATTTTCTGTTTGAACATACAGTAAAACCTCACTTAAAGACCACCTCTATAATAAGACCACCTCAATGTTAAAAACAAAATTTTCATTGTGTTGCTCTTTATTCAACCTCAATTGTAAGACCATCTCAATATTAAGACCAGTTTTCAAGGATCCCAAGTGTGGTCTTGTTATTGAGGTTTAACTGTACAGTACTTTAAATACATGTAAATATATGTTCGCTTTGTTGTATTCGTGTTATGTCGGTTTGTCTTCTAAATACGATGTAGCTACAGATGTTCCCTTTTTGTCATGCTAGTAGTCATATGTTTAATAAAATACCTAATGTTCAAACCATGTTACATAATTCTATACTAGATATCAGAGAATGTAAGTTCAATCAAGACTGGCTCCTGGTGGGTAATCTAGATTGTATCTACTAATTTCAAAATCAATGACTATACGGCGTGTTGTTCTGATTCAAGAACGTGTAGGTTACAAAGCTCGCCCGATTAGCTCAATCGGTAAGCACTTGATTGCTGTAATTATAGGTTCGAATTCCAGGTGGGGCATATGTTCACCGTGTCAATTTTTCTGAAGATAATACATTCAACGTAATTTGTTCTCCCTTTCTGAACCATTGAGGGGAGGTTTTCTGTTATTAGTTGAAGAATACTCAAGCAATGGATGGTAACCCAGGAACACGTGGCTAGATCAATTGACTGTCATTCATTACAGTACGACTGTTGAAAAACGATAAAAAAAACTCCTACCAACCAATACATTTCAGGACATAAAGGATGTAAAATTTAAAAAATATTTCAAAATTAAATATGAGACTTTTCTCGATATTTAAAGATAATATACTTGTATTTTTATGTAAATGTGCGATACAAAAGACCATTGAAATGGAAAATATACAAGTTTAAACAAAGGTTTCATGGAAAAAATATTTTGGCTTAAACAACTTCGTCAATATTTTTACTCAAAAAGTCCCCGTAAATTAACAAAACAACAATCGATATGTAAACAAAGAACAGACAGTGTGTTTATTGCAATATTTAACGGTCTGTACATTTTTGGAGATAATTCTTCGAAGGTTTTGTTCATAATGTTATATTAAGCTACTGTCCCACTGCGACGTCTAACGATTCCGTCTGAGAAACGAATGCGTACGTTTATGAGACGTTTTTATTCGTTTCTCAGCTGGTTTACAGACGTATTTAGAGGTTGACAGACGGCGCTAGCCGTTTCAAACTTTGGAAATGTTCAAAGTTTGGAACGTCCAAATTCCGATAGCGATTGACGGTTCTCATATGTTACTCTGGCGGCTTTTTACCGTTTTCACCGTTACTCAGACGGAATCTTACCGTTTTTAGACTGTCGGCCGCAGGCCGGCAGTCTTTAGTACCGCAAATCCAAAGCAAGCATCGTAAGATCTACTTTTTTTCTCGTCCGATTTCACCGCGTATGAATTATAAAGCCAACCGTACACGCGGTTAGAATTGCGGTGATCTCTAATTTGGACGGGAAGACAAACCGGCCTGTTAATCGTAAACACTTGACGATATTTAGTCTGTTATATATTGTTTATCTTATTTGTACAGTTTTGGAACTGAAACACCTATTTCATGGTTAGAACAATGCCCATAATACATTTGAGTACAGTACCTCGCATTACATGAGGAACCTACGGTCCATTTTGTCTGCGTTATGAGCATCGTTTTGGATAATCTCAGAACCAGACGGGAATGGCGGGAATAGCGTCCGTGCGTTAAAAAGTAGTGCCTATTAACTCAAAGATGTTAGATCAAGTTTGAAACTGGGTTATGTGGGGTCAAAAGACCTTCCAGTGGTCACATTTTTTATTAATTCTACATGAGATTGGTCAAAATATTGGCCTTAATAAGATCTAGCTCAATATTGAAACTGTGTCATCTGAGGTCAAAAACTAGGTCACAGGATCAAATGATTGAAAATCCTTGTGGATTCTCGGAGGCTGCATTTGCCACATGACACTTGATCAGAATATTTGTCTTAAAAATGTAAGTCCAGTGTGGTAGCATATTTGTGTCCACATGATTAGGTCTGTATACAACTGACTTTAGGTATCCCTAGAGAAAGAAGTCGCACGGGTTAAGAATCAGGACTGTGTGCGGGCCACGAAATTCCACAATTTTTAACGTCTGGGTATCGTCGGGATATCATCCTGTCGCCGAATGTTTCGTGCAGAAAATCTACATGTGGCGGTAGCACCATCTTGCATGAACCATGCATTTCGTATATTCTGAGTTCGCTTTTGAAGTGCAGGGATAAATTTGTTCCTTAGAAGAGACATATACCGTTGAGAATTTACAGTACTGTTAAACACATATGGACCAATCACTCCATGTGATGACATCGCACACCAAACTGTCACCTTTTCACTGTGTAGTGGTCTCTGTGTGAAACAATGCGGCTGTTCATTGGCCCAGAACCTCATATTCTGCTTACATACATGACCAGATAATAAAAAAAATGTGACTCGTCGCTAAACCAAACATTGCGAAATGCGTCAGCGTAATTGTCAGTACCATGATACGCGCTTTGTGGATGTGCAAGACATAAACAAAATGTTTGAGTACATATGAAGTACGGAGTTATAACAAAAACTTCTCTGATATTTAAGGTATTGAGTATATAATCATGTCACTTGGAGATAACCACTGTTAATTATAACAAAAATTCTCTGATATATAAGGTATTGGGAGTATATATGTAGCCCGGGAATAGCAACAGTAAGTTATAACAAAAACTAGTCAAGCCACATATTCAGAGATGATCAAGCCGACAGTCTTCCAACGCTTTCAGCGCTTTGATTTATACTTTTATGGCTGTTGGGCAGGCGGACAGCTCGTCCGCCTCCAGCCACGGAACGCACCATACGTCTATGGAACTTGTTTGGCCTTTTATAAGACGCAAACAGGAAGTTGATAGTCGTAATGTTGACGTTTTTCAACCGTTTCGTTCGTTACTCATACTTAAGCAGACGTTACTCAGGCGTTCAATGTTCCGTAAGCTGGACTGAATGAAGGCGCTACTCATACTTAAGCAGACGTTTCTCAGACGTTTAGACGTTATTCCTGCTGTTCTTTCTTCCGTCCATGGCCAACAAAATTGAATTTGCTGCCGTCTAAACACCGCATGAGGTAAACTTTTAGACGGAATCGTAGACGGAATCGTAGACGGCAGTGTGGGACAGGGCCTTAAGCAAACAATATATGCTAAACTTACGGTTAAAATATTGTGTTGTTGAGATGCCAGACTATTATCTTTAAACAAGATACATTTTGTTGCAAATGTTAAATAATATTTATACTAAAATAACGGAGGAAACACTATATTACCACCAGCGCTTATTTTCTCTGGCATAGTATCAATAAAATTAATGTTGCAATGCCTGATTTAAAGAAAACAAAAACAAGTATACATTCAATGTATTACACATGTGTGCACCTCTCACGTGTTTGATACCCTTCACCATCAACCTAATGCTCTACACGTGCAAATTCAATTAAATGTTGCAACTAAACAGATAAGTATTTCAATGAAAAGAGCAGAATTATCTCTTGTTTCTTATTATATTTTCTGATACTGTTATGAAAGAGTTCGGCAATATTTGTCTGCATGTTGAGTCTCTGTTGTTCATACTAATGTTATTGCGAAATTCTGATGAATAACATGCCTTATTAAAGCGCTAATCATGACCGTCATATCCTTACTAACTATCCGTTAAGTTCAATCGATTGAAGTCTCGACAGCATGTCAATCTTGAGGCGATATATTACCAATCCGAGACAGGCGTGTGTTCTCCGTGACAATACGTTAACAGATAATATACAGTAAAACCTCAATTATAAGATCACCCTTAGAACACTTGAAAACTGAGGTGGTCTTGACATTGAGGTTGAATAAAGAGCCAATCTTTGGGCTTGAAGAATTGTATTCTTAATATAGAGGTATTACTGCATATTAAGACAAAGTAATATGTCCTTTATCTCTGATAAAAAATGAAAAAGTTGACAGTTGTTGAAAAATAGGTTAGTAGCGGTTGTCAACATTAGTTATGTCAACTGCGTGCCATTCATAACTTAAATCATGTTGAAAAACGACATAGAACTCGGACAGACACTAATGTTGTACCGGTGAAATGAAAATTCTGTGGAATTTAAAAATATTGAACAACACTTTAAAAGATACAAACTTTATTAATAATAACTGATTCACTACAATGAAAACACATGTATAAGTTTTGCATAGCTTTGTACACGAAGGTAACGGAACGGATAACACATGACCATTGCAGGACAATCAGCCAGCCGAGGCTGATATATCATTTTGTTCGGATCGCAGGAAATTGTCACGAGTTCTCTCCCTTTGTCCCTTCTATGACGTAGTATATATACAATTAAGGACAAAGGGAGAGAACTCTAGAGGGAAATTAAAGGGAATAACTCGTGACAATCTCCTGTGGTTCGGATTGGTAACCCCTTCCAACGCCCTCGATGTTGCCTTACATCCATTTTATTATATCGAGCTAAATCAAAACATGAAATATATGTTACACTTTACAAGCTGAACATAATTATAACAGTTGAAGTGTTTAAGAAGCGAACTGCATGTATACAAACTAAGAAAATGTACATATATATATATAAGAAAGCCTACAAGAAGCCAAACATCTGTGGACACTAGCGCTATTCTTCCAGTGGTTAGTGTCAACGCAAACGATTCACAATCATAGCAGACGTACCCTATGTATATCCCGCGTTATCAACAATGAATTTACTATATATACATATACTATAAAAGGGACAATGGGAGGGAATGCTTATAAGGAATAAAGGGAGATAACTCGGGACAATCTCCTGTGGTTTATTCCCATTCCTTCCGTGTTGTTAGTTTCTGTTAACACAATCACTTGTATGTTCATCTACGAGATATATGTATACTTATATGTATGAAATACGTGTAACAGAAATATCAGAACATTCTTTCACCACAACACTATTACTATGTAATTGATGGGTTTTTACACATCTATATTGGTTATTTGTTCCACATCACAAGATGATGTATTTGTGTATATATTGTGTAAAGTACGACAAGCAAACATTACTTAAGACAAAAAAAAACAATGTTCTTTTCTGTTTGAACATATAATGCACTTTCATGACTCGATTCCTTTCCGTTAAGTTACTTAACAGCCGAAAGTTCGCTTATTTTTATCAGAAAAAAAGAGAAAACTGGTAATAGCAACACATGTAAAACCTAGAGCTATCACCTGTGATCTTTGGTTATCAGTACATGATACACCTGTATATATATCCGTCCGATAGTTCAGTCTGTATATCAGATATGTATTTATCAATAAGCAAGAAATGATTGGTTAAATCTAATTAGTGTGTTTTGTCGACTGTCAGACATTGGTGATATTGTCGAAGATTGTAAAATCCTCAATTTCTAAAAAGTTTTGGCATTTATTAACAGTAAATACGTTTTGCACCGGAAAGGGTTTGATATACGATAAAACGTCAATAATGCGACCACCCTTGGGACCCTTGAAAACTGGTCTTATTATTGAGATGGTCTTAATATTGAGGTTGGAGAAAGAACAAAATAGGGAAAATAGACTTGCAAATTGTGTTCTTAATGTTGAAGTGGTCTTATTATTGAGGTGGTCTTAAAGTGAGGTTTTACTGTACAAAGTACTGTAGAACGAAAATATTGCCTACAAGTCAAATAAAGCAGCTATTAACAATGTTGCGCATGCGTAAGCTAAATCGATATGTACAATTGTCTAAAACCCTAAGATTTCTTAAAGGCAATAATCACATCGATGGAGTTACACTATATTTGAATATATGTGTTCCGGAATAATGTAATTAACGGAAGTGGTTCTTATTTTAACCGGTCGATCAAAGAGCGTGACGCATCTTCTTTCACAGGTCGATTTACGGTCACAAGTCTCTCCTCATTCCACCGCTAGGTATTGCTGATGGTGTTCTGTATACTTAGTTCACCTGTAGATTCAACGATGTGTTTATATCCTCGTATACCGGTTGTTATTGTTATTTATATTCAATATCATTGTGGATAGTCAGATGTGCACCGTAACTAAGAGATGAACTATGCATATCATGTTTATCTTTATAAGTGTTCAAAATCTTCATTACACTGTCCAAAAATTGTTAGAAATGTACCTTTATATCTTTTGTATCTTATTTATTCTTGTACTTTTTTCAATTACTCCTATTTGCCAATCTCTTGTCTTCATACCTGCCAACTGGGGTAATGCTCGTGTACCGTCATGTTGACTCGAGCACCGTGGCGCCCCCTGTAGGATCTCGGATGCGTGATAATGTCCATTGCTTTCGAATTCAAAGGTTATCGCATTCAACGTAAAATGAACACCACAATATACATGAGCAACATTATAATCACTAGAACGAACATGAGTGGGGTGATATACGTGTACACACTGTACAAAAATCCAACGAAGCCAGCTGATAAATTCCGACCCGATGTTGTTTCATTCATTGTGAATTTTTACGTCTTTCTTCCTCCTTTTTATAAGAATTTCACAAAATTAATCCGCTGTATGGATCAATCACGGTATAAGTTCCATTTAGATGAGAAAGGATAAAAGATAAATAGTCATTTAAACAACTGTCATTGTTCACAAGATTTTCCCGGAAAAAACAGTCCACGCTTTAACAAACAGTAAAATGTTCAACATTTAATGGTAATGAACAAACCAATTTGTATAAGTTACAACTTTTTCGAAAAATTCCAAACCAACACATCAATGTTTATTTGTTCGAGAGTTCTGTTCTGTTCTGTTTCAAGTATTTTCACGAATAACATAACACACATGATGAAAAATCTAATAGAAAAATAAATTAGTTTATGCTATTATATACTCAATGTGTTTATTTCTGTTTTCGTGAGATTATTTCACGGGAACGTGCTTTTCATCAGTACATTAGACTGTCGAACTATTCTGCTGGAAGGCTTCATGATTTCCATCAAATTATTTTCACACCTTCAAATATCTTCTATAAGTATTTTGATAAATCCAAGATATGCACACTATTTCATTTTTTTTATGATTATAATAAATATAAACAATTAATACAAAAAATGTTAGGAAAATAAAAAATGCCCATTTTCAATTAAAATGTTGTTTGCTTGTACATTGTTTCCACATACATAGTCACGTGTGATCAGTTCTTTTTGGTTTTAACAGATGCATCTAAAACCAATTAATACAAAAATTCTCTCCCGGCAAACATTGTCAAATTCTCAAACTATGGTGCTGGCATCAGCGAACTCTGCACTATCTGTTTTACAGTTATTCCATAAGCCGATAGAAAAATTTCATGATTTACTGTAATTAATGGATTGAGATAATTCAACAGCGCCCCCTTTATTTATGTATGGTACTTCGATCGTTTCATTGTTTGTTTTCCTTATAAAATACTTAAAAGATCGGATGCAACTTTTATACAATGCTCGTTTAAGATTGTTCTCTGAAGTACCTGACACAACACTGACAGCGTGTGTACTAGTTATGTCTATTGTAAGACAGATCTATGACAAAATTCGATCTTATGTCCAAATCGATTATATAATTGCTATTTTATTGGCGTATTACATGAATCTGGTTAAACAAATCCGTAAGATGTTTTTATCTAGTAGCATTATGCTCACCATGAGTTCGGCTTCCTACGACAGCTTCATAATCCTTTGTGATGATATCAAAGTTGAAATCAAACTTAGCCAAGCGTTTAGATGACTTCTTTTTATCGGTGAAGAAATTCAAAGATTTCCAAACATTTGTACGAAACGATTCATCTTAATATTCATCTGTCTGCTTTCAAGAATTTTAATTCTATGACATATATTGACTGAACATGGTCTTCCAACTGTGAATAAGACAATCGTTAAATCGTTGAATTCGAAGAAATTAACCCAACACTGTACACATCGCAACAACACAGCTTATTACATTTCTCAAACATTTAAAATCAAAATTGATTGAATAATATCTCATAAACAGAACTCATTTCTCGTGTTATAAAATTTATACCATAGTAAAACCATGCTATTTATCACCGCAGTTAAAAACCATTTTCTCCTGTTTTTGTCCATTATTGATCGTCATGTCACCCATTTGCAGTCTAATTATATTAACCATCTCTGGACCGAGAGACTGAATGCCAATCCGTCGTATCAATTTGTGTTTCAAATAAAGTAACATAGCTTTCGATCACTGACTCATATTTTTCTAGCGACCAATCTTACTTGTCAAAATATTCTAGCGCGCAGTCAAACTTTTCTATCGCACGGCGCTACATTCCTACCGCTCAGTACAACATTACGGTACACATTCTATATTTTCTAGATAAAAAGTCAAACTTTTCTATTGCGCGGACCTACATTCCTACCGCTCAGTACAACATTACGGTACACATTCTATATTTTCTAGATAAAAAGTCAAACTTTTCTATTGCACGGACCTACATTCCTACCGCTCAGTACAACATTACGGTACACATTCTATATTTTCTAGATAAAAAGTCAAACTTTTCTATTGCACGGACCTACATTCCTACCGCTCAGTACAACATTACGGTACACATTCTATATTTTCTAGATAAAAAGTCAAACTTTTCTAGCTTTAATTCTAACTTTTTAGCACGTAGTCTACCATTTCTGACGCACTGTCTAACTTGTCTAGCACAGTGTCTACATTGTCTAGCACAGTGTCTATCTTGTCTAGCACAGTGTCTATCTTGTCTAGCAAAGTGTCTACCTTGTCTAGCACAGTGTCTATCTTGTCTAGCAAAGTGTCTATCTTGTCTAGCAAAGTGTCTACCTTGTCTAGCAAAGTGTCTATCTTGTCTAGCACAGTGTCTATCTTGTCTAGCAAAGTGTCTACCTTGTCTAGCAAAGTGTCTATCTTGTCTAGCAAAGTGTCTATCTTGTCTAGCAAAGTGTCTACCTTGTCTAGCACAGTGTCTACCTAGTCTAGCAAAGTGTCTACCTTGTCTAGCAAAGTGTCTACCTTGTCTAGCACAGTGTCTATCTTGTCTAGCAAAGTGTCTATCTTGTCTAGCAAAGTGTCTACCTTGTCTAGCACAGTGTCTATCTTGTCTAGCAAAGTGTCTACCTTGTCTAGCAAAGTGTCTATCTTGTCTAGCACAGTGTCTATCTTGTCTAGCAAAGTGTCTACCTTGTCTAGCACAGTGTCTATCTTGTCAAGCACAGTGTCTATCTTGTCTAGCACAGTGTCTATCTTGTCTAGCACAGTGTCTACATTGTCTAGCACAGTGTCTATCTTGTCTAGCACAGTGTCTATCTTGTCTAGCAAAGTGTCTACCTTGTCTAGCACAGTGTCTATCTTGTCTAGCACAGTGTCTATCTTGTCTAGCAAAGTGTCTACCTTGTCTAGCACAGTGTCTATCTTGTCTAGCATAGAGTTGCGCTGTGTTCTGTAGTGTATGTTGTGTTCTGTGATATATGCTGCGCGCTGTGTTCTGTAGTGTATGTTGTGTTATGTGATATATGCTGCGTGCTGTGTTCTGTAGTGTATGTTGTGTGTTGTTCTGTGATATATGCTGCGTGTTGTGTTCTGTGATACATGCTGTGTGTTGTGTTCTGTAGTGTATGTTGTGTGTTGTTCTGTGATATATGCTGTGTGTTGTGTTCTGTAGTGTATGTTGTGTGTTGTTCTGTGATATATGCTGTGTGTTGTGTTCTGTAGTGTATGTTGTGTGTTGTTCTGTGATATATGCTGCGTGCTGTGTTCTGTAGTGTATGTTGTGTGTTGTTCTGTGATATATGCTGTGTGTTGTGTTCTGTAGTGTATGTTGTGTTGTTCTGTGATATATGCTGTGTGTTGTGTTATGTGGTGTATGCTGTGTGTTGTGCAGTGTTCTGTAGTGTATGTTGTGTTCTGTGCTGTGCTGTGTTCTGTGATGTATGCAGTGTTCTGTGATGTATGCTGTGTGTTGTGTTCTGTGCTGTGCTGTGCTGTGTTCTGTGATGTATGCAGCGTTCTGTGATGTATGCTGTGTGTTGTGTTCTGTGCTGTGCTGTGCTGTGCTGTGTTCTGTGATGTATGCAGCGTTCTGTGATGCATGCAGTGTTCTGTGATGTATGCAGTGTTCTGTGATGTATGCTGTGCGCTGTGCTGTATTATGTGATGTGCTATGTGGCATGTTCTGTGCTGTATGTTGTGTGTTGTGTTCTGTGATGTATGCTGTGTGCAGTGTTCTGTGATGTATGATATGTGCTGTGCTGTGTTCTGTGGTGAATGCTGTGTGGTGTGTTGTGTTCTGTGCTTTACGCTGTGTGTTGTGCTGTGTTCTGTGATGTGATGTATGGAGTGTTCCGTGTTGTATGTTGTGCGCTGAGTTCTGTGTTGTGTTTTGTGCTTTACTGTGTTCTGTGCATTACTGTGTTGTGTGTTGTGTTCTGTGCTTTACTGTGTTCTGTGCTTTACTGTGTTCTGTGCATTACTGTGTTGTGTGTTGCGTTTTGTGTTTTACTGATTTATGTGCTTTACTATTTCTATGTTCTGTCATGTGTTCTATTTTCTGTTCTGTGTGCTGTATTCTGTGCTTTACTGTGTTATGTGCTTGACTGTGCGCTATGTTCTGCGCTGTGTTTTGTGTTATGTGCGCTATGTTTTGTGCTTTAGTATGTTCTGTGCATTACAGTGTGCTTTACTGTTTTCTTTGTTCTGTGATGTGTTTTGTTTTCTGTTCTTTGTGCTTAGTTCTGATCTTGTGCTGTGTTCTGTGCTTGACTGCGCGCTATGTTCTGCAATGTGTTTTGTGTTCTGTGATTTTCTGTGTTCTGTACAATACGGTGTGCTATGTTCTGTGCTGTGTTTTGTGTTCTGTGCGCTATGTACTGTGGTTTACTGTGTTCTGTGCTTTACTCTTACATTACAGTTACGTGCTGTGTGTTGTGTTCTGTGCTGTGTTATGTCTTATGTTCTCTGTTTATGTTCTGTGCTGTGCTGTGTTGGGCTGTGTGTCGTGCTATGCTATACGATTCGATGAGCGGCAATGTAATGTGACACGATATGAAACTTACGCGACTTGATTGAAGCGTTGCTGTATCAAATTCATACATTGAATCATATCAAACTGATTTTTTTCTGCAAACTTCTGGACAATTATTTTTTCACCAGGCACCAAATCAATGCATTTTTTATTTTACCAAGCCGAGAATTAATTAACAAATAGTTATTGGTCTATTAGACGGACATGTCTCAATTGATCAATGTTTATAAAAGTTTGCATGTATGGCATTATGTAACAGTACAAAATAATGATCAATCGCACGACAAGAATATAAAAGTCAACTCACTGACGCACCGATGTTTTTGGCAATATGTTGTGTTATTTGTTGCGCTGGCTTTCGTTATTTTTTTCTGTGGTTAAATGATTGATACATTTTTGTACAGGAAATCAATATATTTTGACATGGAACCAGACGACAAACTTATTGTTTTATAAAAAACGAGATTTCGATCCGCTATGGATACAGTCGGACCTCGTTCTTTCGAATTCATCGGATCCGATTTTTTAATTCTAATATAACATGGTTTCAATTCAACTTGCGTAAAAAGATACATCGAAACCTGATATTTATTCCTGATGATACCGACTATTCGGTATAATGGTTTGTCGAAAAGGCGAGGTCCGACTAGTATATTCAATTCTATGTTTCAGTATAATCCATTGTATTTTGCTGCGTTCAGTGTTTCCAGAGGCAAGGCGGTTTACGGGTAGAGCACCCACGAATCCTGTCATGGCTGAGTTTCTTCCGCGACCTAAAAAAAGAGCATTGAAATTGAAAATATACATGTTTTAAACCATGGTTAGTGGAAGAATTATCCATGGATAAAGTATATTGACAAAAGCTAAGTGTTCACAACAAGTCCCCTTAAATTAACACACCAACGATCAATATTGTCCGGGATGTAAACGCAATAATATTTCGTGCCCAAGTAAACAAAGAAGCGACACTGTTCTATTACAATATATAACGCTCTGTACTTTTTGGTGATACGTTCTTCAGACTTGTTGTTCATATATTGTATTTATTCAAACAACGTGTACTAAGATTTTGTTTAAATGCCAGTTTATTCACTTTATTATAAACAATCATTAACAAGCGCGAGTACTGACCCGAAACAAAGGGACCAGTCATCGAGAGAAGGATTTACTAATATTATTTGAGATAACTTGTTTCACAGCCGATGAAAATATACAGAGAACTTTATTAAAATCAAACTGTTGCCTTTGTTTATGTTAATTGAATGTATTCCCAATTTCTATTTGTTTCACAAAAAAGTCAGATTTTGTGAGTAAGTATTTCATTGATCTCTACACGTTTGGTAGACTAGCAGTCTCTGACTTTCTTAGATGTGTAGTCCACATGTAAATATACTGCCCTAGAATAAGAAGGAAATCGACAATGTCGTTTTATAAATACGTAATTATACGTCAAGAAAGCGCAGTTTTATATTTTTCCAGTTTTTGAAATTGGGTCACATTGGTTTTGTTTACTGTCTTCCAACCGTAGTCTGAAAAGTTGGATAGAGGGCAATTAAAACATTTCTTAAAATCAGTTGTTTTACTATACTCCATGCCATTAAAAACGCAACTAAAATTGTCCGCGTCAACACAGTGACGTTTGAAAGAAATATTTATATTTTAATTCTCAAAGATTATTTATAAACTTAATCAATTATGAAATATGAATACAGTGCACATATATTTATTTCTCTTTGATGAATGATTTACAGGTGTGTACCAATAAAACGGGGTTAACACGTGGAACATAATGAAGACTAAGTGAAATAGTTGCGTTTTAATGGCGTTAAGTATGTACATGTATATATAAGCTTGATCAAGCGTGCAACAAGAGATCTCGTCGAAGAACAATAAAATGCTTTGGAGCGCAGCTGTTTTGGAAAGTGTATCGGGAGACAACTTACAAAGTTACAAACAGTCTTTCAAAACATCTTGGCTTTATCATAACCACTCAAGGTAAAACAATGGGCAGTTTTCCAAGACAAGCAGGGTGTTAGGTAATAAAATCTATCAGTTCATCAGTAGAATATTCATAATCAGTAGCATATTTCAATGTCGTAATAACCTGTAAAGTACTCTCGCGTAACAATGTGTTAGGCTCTTATACGTGAACATACAACGTATTGTCTGAGTGATTTCCACATGAAAGAATGCATTAACACTAACCTTCCTTAACCAGTAAATGAAATGATGTATACAATTTGTTTTATATCGAATGTGCCACTTCTATGCACTTGGCATTATTTAAGTACCATTATGATTCAGAATTGAATGAAAATTGTTACAGCCGCAATTTACGTAATTGCTGCGTCGACTTCTACCAATGAAAAAGAAAATTTCGTTTCCTCGATGTTAGTGGATGTAAGTGGATTGTTTCGGGTATATTAAAAGACAGAATTTTCACTAAAGAGTGTAGTACAAGGTGCATCTAAGACCTAGTATTATTAGGTAACAAATATGTGATACACGGTCAATGTGTGTAGAACAAGGTGCACGAGTTCATAATTATAGAATTTACGAAGTTTAAATGGCGAATTCTTGAAGTTGAATTATTGAAATCGTGACTTTCTTAGGAAAGAAATGAATAAGCCGGAATGTCCCCACCGGTCTTACGTAGAATTGTCCTCACATGTGTTTGTTTTAGAAGCAACATTTATAGATGAATATATTACATGTTCTGGTCAATCCAATACGACATTCCAATTTATCTGCTAATACAAAAACCAATTGTGCTGAACATGTTTTGTTCGATCTCAGCACTTAACCAAAACACTAGGCCTACGAATAAATAACTTGATAAGTAAAATCGTCTCATTACCGGAAAGCCATTACAGTCATAAGGGTCGAATGGACATTGCAAGGGGGGAGAGAACCTTTACCAAACAATATTTTAGGCCCTAAAGTAAGCTGCCAAAGTATAGGAGATTTGGAAGATGATGTTCTGTAATGGTAATTTATGTGTCAATGGTACACAAATCTATCTGCTGACAGTATCAATACCGAAATTACATTCTGCTTTCTATGGAAACCAAATTTGTATCGACCTGAAGTTTTGTTTTATTTTCAAAATTATGTATATTACTACAGATCCATTTTATTCCACGCAGATCCTGTTTTTGATTTCAAGTTTATTTAGTTAGATACACAAGTTTCATCATACGAGGCATATAACAATCATTTGACTTGAGAACTATATAAGTTACAAACGATTCGTGAAACAAGGGACAGACTCTGTTAATAAGTGAAGTATTTTTTTTGCAAATGTATTATCTAAATCTATACTTATTGAATAGTCTCCACTTTGGGTCTATTTAAGTTATCGACTAGATATCATGACGTGCTTTTTTCATGGCTGATTGGAACCGCGTGTTCTAACATATTTCACTGACTGTAATATATGTGTTGCAATCTACTTTTTATAATCAAATAACTCGATAGATCAAATACTAAATAAATGTTCGAATGACTGATATGTCTCAGAGATAAGACATTGGAGGAACGATTAGAACAGATATAATGTCGAATGATATTGAATGATTAGAAGAAACACATCTTGAACGTTAAGCTTTATTACATATATCGAGGGTTTGGTGCGTACACTTGTCAGGGATTGTGAAGTGAGGTCACTTTGCGCCAATCCCGCGGTATTCCCGAGTGTTTCAACATACTGCTTACACCATCAGCAAGGTTATACCGGGCTTGGGAAGTACATATTGTGTTACAGTCAAGCCTCAATACTAGGGCTAACATTGGTTCTGAAGACAGTCAGTCTATGTTATGGAGCTGACATTATCGAGTTAAAATATGGATTTTTTAAATGGTCTATGACAATAAGGTTCTATTGATGAGTGGTTTTAATGTCGAAATGGTCTTTAAGTGTTGTTTTACTGAGGCAATTTAAAATAAAAGTTTTATATGAAATTTATTGTCACAGACATATAAAGCATGGATTGGAAACTTGCTGATATCGGTGAAACGATAACAAGAACTATTTGAACCACAATTTCCACCACTGTATCGATAGGCGATAGTCGATAATCTCAGTTCATTTCCACCCGTTGCTGGCTCTGTTGATTAGCATTTAAATGTCTTGTAGTTACCAATTGCTATGCTATGTGTAATTCTTAATTGTCTAAATAAATATAGAACATAAATACCAACCAAGATATATACAGCTGATGTAAATATGACGATTACGGCGTGTAAAATGTCAACTTCTCTCGATTCAAAAACAAAATGGCGGACGTCACAAAATGTTTCTCGCAGGGTTGATCTCGGAAAAAATCTCGCTGCTCGCGAGAGTTCGAACAAATCTAAATAGACATAGTAGGTTTATATGTCCGTTGTATTGTATATATTTAACAGTGGGAGTTGCAAATAATTATCTGCTTATTATGAATAATAGTAAAAAATAAAAATAATGTGTAGAGGCGTTTTAGTTTCGTATAAAATGGCAAAGACTTTAGCTCAAATCACTACTCATTATAACCATATACAACTGTATTACTCGCGATTTGTTTGAGACAGTTCCGTAATCGTGAATTTTAAGAACTGGATTGAACTTATCATGTTTAAAGAAAGAAACATCTACATGTGAATTTGGTAAATCTATATTTAATTTTGAATTAGATAGCCCTAACACATATTTCTTGTAAATCTAATGCTTAATACAAATTTTGTATGAACATGTGTTTATCTATAAGTATAGGCAGACATCCAAGTCAAGCGTACTAATGAGCTACTCTTTGGATTCACTGAATCAATCAATGTTCAAGTGAAGTATAATTACAGATGTTTGACGGCAATAACCTTGTGTCAACATTTTACATCTAAATCTCATCGATTTGCTTTTTATAGTTGGAGATCTTGAGCATATGTGATCACTTATATTTGATATGTATTATCCAATAATTGTGAAAGATGTGCCAATGTTTGTAAGTATCATGAAATTCAAAATTATTCCGATGTGATGATTTAATTAAAACAACTGCAGGAATACGTAAATAATTCGATATAAAACACTACATAATTGCATCGATAATCACTCAGTGTGCTTAATTTGTCAGCATAATAAGCCATATCTGAGCGTTTATCTTGTCCTTTGCAAATTTATATAAAACGGATCATGCACCATGTAGTAAAAGTAGGATTCTAGCTATTAAATCGATTTAACCCAACTATTTTACTGACAGTTTCAAGGCTGTAAATCACTGTGTGGTTATTATATCTATTTATGGTTCAGGTGTATGTTAAGTTCTCCTTTCCCCATGTGCAGTTCCCTTACTTGATATAATAGTCATGTTCTTTTCTTCCCCTTTCGGCCCATGATTACTGACTTACTTGGCTTGTTCCGTCGTGTATTCCATCCATTGAACCCTTTCCCCTCTAAATCACATACATGTTTACCATTTCACCTCCTTAATCCCTAATGTTTCGTAAACTGTTGTTTCCCTGGGGTCTGTTATGTGGCATTCTCTGTTACAACTAAATCTCTCTTTCTAATGTATAAACATATCTGGGCCAGAGCCTTTTTTCATGCATATACGTCCGACTTATGCATGTGATCAAAACTGCATAATTTCAGACCTCTATATTTTACCACGGACAAAGCCTTTGTTGTTTGAGACTTTACCAAGAAATTTGCCATTTCATAGACAAAGCAAACGTACACATTTGAGAGAACCTGTTTCAGCAAATAAGTAATGATTGTAGGAGTAAATACAAAGTAGATCATGACATTGGGTGTGTGTACCACGTGGCCTTGTGACTGATGTACCGCCTAAAGTAGGTGCAAGCAACCTAATGATATCAATGTTCTGGCAGGAATCCTCTGGTGTATCTCAGTGTCATGAATGGCATAGATAATATGATATATTAAACTCTTTCAAAGTGCAGACTCTTTGTGCTGTTTCAGACATTGGTAACAGCAAGCAATAAACTCTTGACATGATCCATTCACAACTTCATTAGTTATATAATTGATCGCAGTACGTTTCATGTAGACTACAAACAACCATTGGATTATTTCTACAGTAAAACCTCAATAATATGACCACCCTTGGGATCCTTGAAAACTGGCCTTATTTTTGAATTTGTCTTAATATTGAGGTTGAATAAAGAGCAAAACAATGAAAATGGACTTGAAAATTGTGTTCTTAATTTCGAGGTGATCTTATTATTAAGGTGGTCTATAAGTGATTTTTACCGTATATAACGCAAAATTGATGTTCTACGATGGCCTAAAAATCATACTCTATGTACACAACACGATAGAAACCGCTATGCGATGTAATCATACGGAATCTTGAAGCCAAGACATAATCAAGATAACTATCAGTATAACACTTTCGTAACTGAATCTTGCCTCTTCGCAGCTTCCTGTATTCATTCAAATATTTTATAATAATATTATCTTAACGCTAACATTAATCTAGGCGTATCCCAAAACACCATTTCCACATGCCATTTTATTATTGTTTTATTTTACTCATGCAAAACGCTTTTAAAACAAAAATAAAGTTTGTAATTAAATTCTTCAGCTCAGCTGGTGAGATATCACTTTAGCAGTTGAAAAATATGTTAAAGTTAGTATCGGAAAAAATTCAATTAGAAATCAATCAATTAGAAAATGAAACCTCATATTCTACATTCGCCAAGCAGAAATCCAATGATATTTCTGGGCAAATATTTGGCAAGTAACCATATTATGCATCTGGTATGAACTATCTGATATAATATGATATATAAACCCTGCGAGTTGGATATTAATATGTTGCAAGAAAAAAATGTTCTATTATCAAAATTTCGATTAAGATAGGATTTTTTAAATAATATGCTAGTACATTGTATAAAGTTTATTTCGTTTTTTTGAAACATACATGACACATATAAGTGGTAAAGCATATAAATGTACAGTAAAACCTCAATAATAAGACCACCATTCGGACCATTGAAACGGATCTTCTTATTAAGGTGGTCTTAATATTGAGGTCGCATAAAGAGCAAAACTGTGGAAATGGACTTGAAAATTATGTTCTTAATTTGGAGATGGTCTTATTATTGAGGTGGACTTTAAGTAAGGTTTTACTTTAAAAATATTTACTAAGCTAAAAGTATGAAATTCTCAACAGAGCTACACATTTAGTTTGTATCAGAAAAAATGATCGTAAGAATGCACGTGAGGATACACAAGTTGATAAATGTTTATATGAACGTGATAAAGTTTACGTGCACAATAAAATCGTGCGCATTGGATCTCTGTTTTATTTATTTTGAAAGTAATGTAGATAAACTGCTGCACTAATGCAACTGTCTAATATAAAGTTATGTTTAAACTAGCAGTAATAGTTTAAAAGCAAATCACCCCCGGAAGTCAATGGATCGAATGGCAACTTACAAGATATATAAAACGATTTCTCTATCACAACATTAATTCTTCTATAAGACAAATTCCGGTTGAATGCCAAAACGGATTGGTAATTAAATAGAAACAAGACTTTCGTCTAATATTCAAATGAAAGAAAAAAACACAAGTAACCGGATCAATGTCTTGATAAAAGATTGCCGGTGGTTAGATTTGTCTATTAATTTACATGAATTTATCACTTCGACTGTTTATGCAGAATTATAAAGAAAACCCTGCGCTCGAAATTACTTAACTTTCTTGCGTATTTGACAGATTGCATTTCAGTGAGATACGCCTAAATCTCTTTTGAGTGGCAATTCCAGATTTAGAACAACCATACGCATCATGTTGAAATGTATGAATTCAATCAGTATTACCATAGCGTTATATTGGAACCGTATCAATTCCAACTTATTTTATAACCGGATATTTGACAGACTTTGTTCATTCACGTGATAGAAGTAAGTATATGTCAGTTTATAATACTGTAAAACAGATTCCAGTAATTGCATTGGTAAGAAATCCTCGAGTGTAGTACTGTATATACCGGGGGCTGACACGGTATATGGGTTCCGAACTAATTTCCCCTTCATGCGAGTCAACTCGACTTGAAAACTTTCATCTCTTGATGTCCGCAAGTGAAACGAACTGGACACTGATTGATATTCATACAGGAGTCAATACATATTGGAAGGATATGAGTGCTTATATTGATATTAAAAAATGATTTGATTTGAAATGAAAGACTCGCAGATTGTTGTATTCAGGAGAGAGACAGATTTGGTGGTGGCAGTATTATGGTCTGGGGTCGGATAATTTGGAATCTGAAAGCTGATCTGGTCATTATCCAAGGAAATCTCAATGCTCAAGGTTATATCAATGTTTTAAACAATACAAAGATACCATTTATGCAAAATAACGGACCTAGCACTTTCCAGCATGACAATGCAACGCCTCACAAGGCGCGTATAACTACACAATTCTTTGCTCAAAATAACGTTAACGTCTTGCCTTGGCCCGCTGTATCCCGAGACTTGAACCCAATAGAACAAATCTGGGATGAATTAGGTCGGAGAGCCAGGTCCGAGCATCAAATTTATACCATAAATGACCTCCGAAATGCACTTGTGTTAGAATGGCAATGTATTCCAAACGCGGTCATACAACGTTACGTTAATTCAATGAGGCGACGTATTCTCCAATGCATTCGTAAATATGCGATCACACTGGTTACTGATGCTTCTTATAAAATCACTCAGTCAGTACTTTCTATTCTCCAAATGTTGTGTGATAATTTACATTTACTGGAATTTTCATTTCGACCCCTCTCCACTTAATTGTTCATAAAAAAATATACTTTGTCTGATTTTTTCCCAGTAAATTACATAAACACATTGATATTGCATTTAAGCTTCAATGAAAAAATAAATTAACCCCGAATATACATTTATCAACAAAATATATACTTTTGAAATCGATGTAAAGTTTTCATTTTGGGTCAGTGTAGTTAATAATTCCAATATGCATTTAGCAATAAATATAATAATAATAATTTGATTTATTCACAGTAAAACCTCACTTAACGACCACCTCAATAATAAGACCACATCAGAATTAAGCACACAAGCTTCAAGTGCATTTCACTGTTTTGCTCTTTATTCAACCTCAATATTAACACCACCTCAACAAGAAGACCAGTTTCCCAAGATGGTCGTATTTCTTGAGGATTTACTGTACGAGTAGATGCATGTTTAATTTGAAAACGCATTTCACGCCTGAAATTGACTATTGACTCCTCGAAAATCCAATTATGTAATAATCAAGTTTGTTAACAACAAGTTATAGTTGAGGCGCAGTATTTGAGTTTGCGATTAACCTATGCTTACAATTCATTCAGTCCTTTATAAAATGTCGGACAAACCATCGGGGTGTATCACAGATACATCAATTCACACTCCTAGTTGCGTTTTCCGTAATACAGTGTATAATGTGTATAAGAACCCCGCCGTTCTGTCGTACATACAATGTGAATTTGTACGGATACAAGGTTTGGTTATACGGATTTATCTGATTGTACGGATACAAGGTTTGGTGATACGGATTTATCTGATTGTACGGATACAAGGTTTGGTGATACGGATTTATCTGATTGTACGGATACAAGGTTTGGTGATACGGATTTATCTGATTGTACGGATACAAGGTTTGGTGATACGGATTTATCTGATTGTACGGATACAAGGTTTGGTGATACGGCTTTGTCGGATTGCACGGATAAAAGGTTTGGTTATACGGATTTATCTGATTGTATGGATACAAGGTTTGGTGATACGGCTTTGTGAGACAGTACGGATACAATATTTGGTTATACGGCTTTGTGAGACAGTACGGATACAATATTTGGTTATACGGCTTTGTGAGACAGTACGGATACAAGGTTTGATTATACAGCTTTGTCAGATTGTACGGATACAAGGTTTGATTATACAGCTTTATCATATTGTACGGATACAAGGTTTGGTTATACGGCTTTGTCAGATTGTATGGATACAAGGTTTGATTATACGGCTTTGTCAGATTGTATGGATACAAGGTTTGATTATACAGCTTTATCATATTGTACGGATAAAAGGTTTGGTTATACGGCTTTGTCAGATTGTATGGATACAAGGTTTGATTATACAGCTTTATCATATTGTACGGATAAAAGGTTTGGTTATACGGCTTTGTCAGATTGTATGGATATAATGTTTGGTTATACGGCTTTATCAGATTGTACGGATACAAGGTTTGATTATACGGCTTTGTCAGATTGTATGGATACAAGGTTTGGTTATACGGCTTTGTAAGATTGTACGGATACATGATTTGGTTATACGGCTTTGTCGGATTGTACGGATACAAGGTTTGATTATACGGCCTTGTCTGATTGTACGGATACATGATTTGGTTATACGGCCTTGTCTGATTGTACGGATACAAGGATTGATTATACGGCCTTGTCTGATTGTACGGATACAAGGATTGATTATACGGCTTTGTCAGATTGTATGGATACAATGTTTGGTTATACGGCCTTATCAGATTGTATGGATACAAGGTTTGATTATACGGCCTTGTCTGATTGTACGGATACAAGGATTGATTATACGGCCTTGTCTGATTGTACGGATACAAGGTTTTATTATACGGCTTTGTCAGATTGTATGGATACAATGTTTGGTTATACGGCTTTGTCAGATTGTATGGATACAAGATTTGGTTATACAGCTTTGTCGGATTGCACGGATAAAAGGTTTGGTTATACGGCTTTGTGAGACAGTACGGATACAAGGTTTGATTATACGGCCTTGTCTGATTGTACGGATACAAGGTTTGATTATACGGCTTTGTCAGATTGTATGGATACAAGATTTGGTTATACAGCTTTGTCGGATTGCACGGATAAAAGGTTTGGTTATACGGGTTTGTCAGATTGTATGGATACAAGATTTGGTTATACAGCTTTGTCGGATTGCACGGATACAAGGTTTGATTATACGGCTTTGTCAGATTGTATGGATACAAGATTTGGTTATACAGCTTTGTCGGATTGCACGGATACAAGGTTTGATTATACGGCTTTGTCAGATTGTATGGATACAAGATTTGGTTATACAGCTTTGTCGGATTGCATGGATAAAAGGTTTGGTTATACGGGTTTGTGAGACAGTACGGATACAATATTTGGTTATACGGCTTTGTGAGACAGTACGGATACAAGGTTTGATTATACAGCTTTGTCAGATTGTACGGATACAAGGTTTGATTATACAGCTTTATCATATTGTACGGATACAAGGTTTGGTTATACGGCTTTGTCAGATTGTATGGATACAATGTTTGGTTATACGGCTTTATCAGATTGTACGGATACAAGGTTTGATTATACGGCTTTGTCAGATGTATGGATACAAGGTTTGGTTATACGGCTTTGTAAGATTGTACGGATACATGATTTGATTATACGGCTTTGTCGGATTGTACGGATACAAGGTTTGATTATACGGCCTTGTCAGATTGTACGGATACAAGGTTTGATTATACGGCTTTGTCAGATTGTATGGATACAAGGTTTGGTTATACGGCTTTGTCAGATTGTATGGATACAATATTTGGTTATACGGCTTTGTCAGATTGTATGGATACGAGGATTAATTATACAGCTTTGTCAGATTGTACGGATACAAGGTTGGATTATGCGGCTTTGTCAGATTGTATGGATACAAGGTTTGGTTATACGGCTTTGTCAGATTGTATGGATACAATATTTGGTTGTACGGCTTTGTCATATTGTACGGATACAAGGATTGATTATACGGTTTTGTCAGATTGTACGGATACAAGGTTTGGTTATACGGCTTTGTCATATTGTACGGATACAAGGATTGAGTATACGGCTTTGTCAGGTTGTACGGATACAAGGTTTGATTCTACGGCTTTATCAGATTGTACGGATACAATGTTTGGTTATACGGCTTTGTAAGATAGTTTTGTATCAACATTATTTTGTGCATTTAATCGGCTTAATTTGTGCAATTTTATCCCTAGTCGATTAAACAATGCTTTAAACATATCAATAAAACATCAAAAACTAGTACATTTGTATTTGTCTTCCACCAAAGTTTGTTTCTCTATCAGATAGTTCTACAACAACAGATGGAACGACGTATATGTGTCGGATAAATAAGACATTAATAAGACATCGTGTTTTATTGGATCCGTCATTCAAATATTGATATTTGCAGTATTGTTCTGATGGAACACTCCTCACAGACGATAAATCCATTCAGTATTCCCCGCCTGTCATACTCGTCTCGTGTTTTGTAACAACATCCAGTATTGACAGGAACAAACTGATTATAGTGTCGTGTTTATTGCGGTCGTAAGACATCAGGACTCGTTAACGCGTAGCAGATCCCCTAAACTGTCACCAAACTACGTTCAGAATCAGTAACTACGGAGTAGACCGATATTTTATATCTGTATGTGTTTGGGTGTGATCAACATTACTATACTAGTTGCGCAGTTTTAAAAGACGTAATTTTAGAGTGCGATTTCCAAAAATGTGAAATATTGATTTGTACAGGGTCTGGTTTTTCATTGTCTTAAAGACGAATCTGTCTCATCTGAACATAAAATGTTTGAATTGACTTTATCCAGTATTGTAACATCTCTAATACGAACCATTGAAATGTATAACCGATTGAAAATATCTTTGTTTAACATCTTACTAGCAGACCAAACTTGTCTAATAGCCTGATTATTAGAAAAACTGGAAGTTGTTTTTAATTTTATGATGTACAAAGATTTGTTTTCAACAAATACGAATCAATACATTATGATTTCATTCTTTGTTAATGCATGTTTATTGATGTTTTAAATATATGAAATATATTTTTGATGTTTGTTTAGGTTAACAAATGAACAAAAAAATGCGCATACTATTACTTTAAGAGCAACAAGTATGGGAATTAATGATATAAACGAAAAGGTTGGTAATAAGAACACCACAAATTAATATCAGTCAGATATATTTATATCAACAATAGTATGGCGATATGCTTACGTTGTAAATGATCAACTAATTTTACATCCAACGTTACTTCTTAAACTAAACCTTTCTTCACTGGTGTACAAAGTTATTAAAGAGTATAAAATTCAAAATCATTGAAGTTATATCCAGATCCGATGTCGTGTTTGTATTATACTACGAGTCACGCACAAATGACAAAATGTAGTTGCATAGCACAGATGTAAATTGTTTAAATCCTGGAGTTCGTGATATCAAGTCAAAACTGTTGTCATCTCTGCAAAACAGTCATTGAGTGTCCATAACGGATTGAATGTTTACACAGACAACATATGTTTGTGCACCGGTCATCAACAGTCGCTTGTTCGCGTTTTAAAGTTCTGCATATATTATCACAACAGCGTCCATGTAACTTCGGCTGATAAATTCTAAGTCGGGACGTGCCGAGTGTCATTCGGATATGTTCAGTCTCCATCCTTGTTTGTTGATGTCACTTGACTCTATGTGTCTCTCTCATTGAAGAATAAACACCACAATGTACATCAGTAACATGATAATTACCAGTACGAACATAACAGGGGCGATAACTGAGTAAAAACTGTACATAAACCCCACAAACCCAGGGGTTGAACTCGGACTGATTGTTGTTGTAATGTTCATAATAAAGCAGGTATATATGTCGGTTACAGTATGTTCAGTTTTAAAACAATTATATGAATGATGCCAAGCATGTTTGTGAAATTAAGTCCAAATTCACTGGATGTAATCACAATTGACACCGCCCATTACATTTATGAAAGCAAGCGCAACTCCCTAAAATGCTTTTCACACGCAGCACACAGTTACACAAAATACTAACTTTATAAACTTTTAATCCGAGAGTTTACGAAATTCACTGCGTAATGTTACGAAATTCACTGAAATTGAAATATTTACGTCATCATATCAACACGTGCACGTTTACAGCTACTAGGTGTATTTGTGTTGGTAATATTTCTGAATCAGAAACATTTACGATCTGAGAGAAAAAAACTAATTGATTAAAATCTAATGCCCACACATTGTGGCACTTTATTTTCTAAGATACACTATGTCGAAAAATCAATATCGGCGTAATCAAAGAAAGAAACACATTAAATCACTAAGAACGTTTCTTGGCAAATCTCATCTACTGTCACTGAGGTATCTTGCTGAAATACACAGTCAAATACTTCACATCGGCATCACTTTGGGAACAATATTTACCAAAAGATAGTCCATTTGTTCATAAAACGTTTCATTTTCAATAGCCCGCTGTGTTCGCTTGCTGTTTCATAGACAGTGCAGTAGCTAAATGAACAAATAAATTTAACGCCCACTATCAGTTCCAGTTATAAAAATCTTAAAGCCTTTCCATAGTTTAATATTCCGCAACCATCGCTCTGATCTTTATTTACTAAGTTGAAAGTATTACTCGAGTATCTATTAAAAGCTTTGCCAATAAAACTTTATCTCAAAATCCTGATATAATGCTCTTCCCTTGCCAAGTAAGTTATTCTCATCACTAAAAGAGTATTTTTTCGTAGTAATATTAAGTCCCTTGTAAAATAATTGGTTTTCTATGAAATCGGTTCTCCCATTTCATACCTATTTACTGTTTCTTCTATACTGCCTATCGACATTTCCCCCAACATCAGGCGTTGTTTTTTCTTTTACAATCATTTCATTGCGGTAATTCGCCTAAGAATTCTGGCATGGTGACAATTAACTTGCTATTTCTGTACTCTCAGTGATTGATCTGTGTGACAGTTCGATCTGTTTTCCAATTTTTACTCTTACATTTTTACATTCCGTGTATCAACAGAATCTCGACATTTGCTAAGTTGTTGCTTATGCTCATAAACAAATAGAAACACGCAAACGAAAGTGTTCTTGCAAATTAGAGTCGTAAGCTCACAAAAGACCGCTAGAAAACTGCTAGAAAAAAAGTATTTAAAATTCTGCCAATGTCACTCGCTGTGGTAAATTACCCAAATAGTTGCGACAAAGAGAAACAAAAGTGGAAACAAGAGAATCAATACATTACGTGAACGCTCCTTAACACGTTGTACATTTTTTCTCCCCTGAATACAACACCCTGAAATTGCATTACTTGACGCAACATTTCTGTCATATGGTACAGATGACAATTTTGTTATCCGAGTTAAAGGTGAATGGTCCGAGCGAATATTCGAATATTCATATATCAAATACCTAAAATTATGTATACACACAGAAAATGTCAAGCATCGCCAGTTTAAATGAAATATTCTATGATTGTTACCAGGGCACTATTGACCATATAACATAGCAAATATAGATGTAACTTACACGGAAAACACTCTGGCGACAAGAAAACAACATTTAGGCCATCTGAGATTAAATTTTAATTAATAGTTTAACAATTACTAGGCCGTTTGTCTCACAAAAGCATGTCGATTAAAAGTATTGACCTTCAAAGTTCGTATGTCGAGATAAGTTGGTTAAGATGGTTGTTTAAGGTTTAAAATGGCACATTGAGTCAAAAGATAACACCCCTAATTCAAATGTTCAGTAGTGTGTATAGCGCCCTTGCTCTCGAATGACAGCCTCAACCCTGCGTCTCATCAGACGTCTGTTGACGGGACAAGTGCCGCAACTCCTGATGTAAAGCTGCTTCCAGTTCACGTAGATGGTGTATCGGAGGTTCTAGCGCCTGAATACGTCGACCAAGAATGTCCACAGTATGCTCAACGTGATTCAAATCCGGACTCAATGCGAGTATATCCGAGGAATATTTCCGAACTTTTTTCTTTGTTTATATAAATTAATCATTTCGTCGGTGTGATCTTGCATATTGTCCACGATATTTATTACGGGACATTGTCCGTTTATTGCAAGAAACGATAACATTTTGAAAGATCTGAAAAAAGTCTTAATTTCAAAAACATCAAAATCAGGCCATCCTTAAAAATGTTTGTCTGCAGTTTCCAGACCGACTCATGAAAAATGCCGCGACTCAATTTATTTTTTCAGGTTCATCGATGAAAAATGCTTTTTCTTGGTCTTTTATCCATTACCGATCTAAACTAAACAAGAAAGATGGTCAGCGCAATTTGAAGCTTAAGATTTGTTGTGCAACATAAAAAAATGTCGAGATGTTACGATTGCCGGTCATTCAGGATCCAAAATGGATGTCGTTTAATTCACCTAAATTCAGTGGATTTCGGTAAAGTAACGAACCCTTTATCGAAAGGTTAACCAGTCCGCATCAAGGTTACAAACGTTGTTTGGTTGAACAGAAATTGCCTTGGGTGTTAACGTAAGATTTGATTGGTCTACACAGCACTGATATGCAAATTGCAAAACCATGTTAGTACGGCTGCACCGAAAAAATCACTACCTACCTACCTGTTAAACTTCTGGTTCGCGTACAGCAAACAAACAGTATTTTAAGGATGGCCTCATCAGTTGTTCTTCTGACCGAAATGCGCTCGTAGGTATGTGCATTCCTGAATGCAACTTGTTTTAAACCTTTTTAATGTATTGTATGACAGAAATAAACAGAAATTGCAAATTTTCAGTAATAATGCATTCCATTAGGTATTTACAGATTTACCAGTCGAATATTTAAAAAGTCAATTAATGTCAGAATATTCGGAGGATACAATTATTTTCGAACATTAGAGTATTAGGGAAAACATTAAGCTCTGTTGCGCTTTTGTAGTCTATTTTGATTACGTTACATCAAACAATTGACGGTAGATAGCGCCATGGCTTGCAGATTACGCAACGATGTTGATAACAGCGAGGAAACCTCAACAGCATCCATCAATATTGCATTTGCAACACATAAATATTTGTAAGACCTATTGATGACCTGATATATAACACAAATTGGAACCTGCCGACAAAAGTCTTAGATCATTGGTTATCTATTACTCCAGCGAAAAATCATCTAAGCAAGGTATAAAAGTCAAATCAATTCATTGTAGAAGTAAGGAAACGATGTAAGAGTAAGAAGATTTTTCTGCCAACACCATTTCTGTATTTCAGTATTTATAATTCCAGTCACAAAGGTGTTGTGTTGCTAAGTTCCGTTTCATTATTCATTGCTGGGTCCTTGAATTGCTAAGTTCCTCCCCATGTTTTCATTGTTCCCGTTGTGTTGCTAAGTGACTCCTCATTATGCAGTGTTGACCGTGGTATTGCTAAGTTCCCCACATGTTTTCATTGTTCCCGTTGTGTTGCAAAGTGACTCCCTATTATATAGTGTTGACCGTGGTATCGCTAAGTTCCCCACATGTTTTCATTGTTCCCGTTGTGTTGCTAAGTGACTCCTCATTATACAGTGTTGACCGTGGTATCGCTAAGTTCCCTCCATGTTTTCATTGTTCCCGCTGTGTTGCTAAGTGACTCCCTATTATACAGTGTTGACCGTGGTATCGCTAAGTTCCCTCCATGTTTTCATTGTTCCCGCTGTGTTGCTAAGTGACTCCCTATTATACAGTGTTGACCGTGGTATCGCTAAGTTCCTCCCCATGTTTTCATTGTTCCCGCTGTGTTGCTAAGTGACTCCTCATTATACAGTGTTGACCTCGGTATTGCTAAGTTCCTCCCCATGTTTTCATTGTTCCCGTTGTGTTGCTAAGTGACTCCTCATTATACACTGTTGACCGTTGTATCGCTAAGTCCCCCCCCATGTTTTCATTGTTCCCGTTGTGTTGCAAAGTGACTCCCTATTATATAGTGTTGACCGTGGTATCGCTAAGTTCCTCCCCATGTTTTCATTGTTCCCGTTGTGTTGCTAAGTGACTCCTCATTATATAGTGTTGACCGTGGTATCGCTAAGTTCCTCCCCATGTTTTCATTGTTCCCGTTGTGTTGCTAAGTGACTCCTCATTATATAGTGTTGACCGTGGTATCGTTAAGTTCCCCACATGTTTTCATTGTTCCCGTTGTGTTGCTAAGTGACTCCTCATTATACAGTGTTGACCGTGGTATCGCTAAGTTCCTCCCCATGTTTTCATTGTTCCCGTTGTGTTGCTAAGTGACTCCTCATTATACAGTGTTGACCGTGGTATCGCTAAGTTCCTCCCCATGTTTTCATTGTTCCCGTTGTGTTGCTAAGTGACTCCCTATTATATAGTGTTGACCGTTGTATTGCTAAGTTCCTCCCCATGTTTTCATTGTTCCCGTTGTATTGCTAAGTGACTCCTCATTATACACTGTTGACCGTGGTATTGCTAAGTTCCTCCCCATGTTTTCATTGTTCCCGTTGTGTTGCTAAGTGACTCCTCATTATATAGTGTTGACCGTGGTATCGCTAAGTTCCCCACATGTTTTCATTGTTCCCGTTGTGTTACTAAGTGACTCCTCATTATACAGTGTTGACCGTGGTATTGCTAAGTTCCCCACATGTTTTCATTGTTTCCGTTGTTTTGCTAAGTGACTCCTCATTATACACTGTTGACCGTGGTATTGCTAAGTTCCTCCCTATTATATAGTGTTGACCGTTGTATTGCTAAGTTCCTCCCCATGTTTTCATTGTTCCCGTTGTGTTGCTAAGTGACTCCTCATTATACACTGTTGACCGTGGTATTGCTAAGTTCCCCCCATGTTTTCATTGTTCCCGTTGTGTTGCTAAGTGACTCCTCATTATACACTGTTGACCGTGGTATTGCTAAGTTCCTCCCTATGTTTTCATTGTTCCAGTTGTTTTGCTAAGTGACTCCTCATTATACACTGTTGACCGTGGTATTGCTAAGTTCCTTCCTATGTTTTCATTGTTCCCGTTGTGTTGCTAAGTGACTCCTCATTATACAGTGTTGACCGTGGTATCGCTAAGTTCCCCACATGTTTTCATTGTTCCCGTTGTGTTGCTAAGTGACTCCTCATTATACAGTGTTGACCGTGGTATTGCTAAGTTCCCCACATGTTTTCATTGTTCCCGTTGTTTTGCTAAGTGACTCTTCATTATACACTGTTGACCGTGGTATTGCTAAGTTCCCCACATGTTTTCATTGTTCCCGTTGTGTTGCTAAGTGACTCCTCATTATACAGTGTTGACCGTGGTATTGCTAAGTTCCCCCCCATGTTTTCATTGTTCCCGTTGTGTTGCTAAGTGACTCCTCATTATATAGTGTTGACCGTGGTATCGCTAAGTTCCCCACATGTTTTCATTGTTCCCGTTGTGTTGCTAAGTGACTCCCTATTATATAGTGTTGACCGTGGTATCGCTAAGTACCTCCAAATGTTTCATTGTTGACCGTTGTATTGCTAAGTGACTCCCTATTATATAGTGTTGACCGTGGTATCGCTAAGTACCTCCAAATGTTTCATTGTTGGCCGTTGTATTGCTAAGTTCCTCCAAATGTTTCATTGTTGACCGTTGTATTGCTAAGTGACTCCTCATTATACAGTGTTGACCGTGGTATCGCTAAGTTCCCTCCATGTTTTCATTGTTCCCGCTGTGTTGCTAAGTGACTCCCTATTATACAGTGTTGACCGTGGTATCGCTAAGTTCCCTCCATGTTTTCATTGTTCCCGCTGTGTTGCTAAGTGACTCCCTATTATACAGTGTTGACCGTGGTATCGCTAAGTTCCTCCCCATGTTTTCATTGTTCCCGCTGTGTTGCTAAGTGACTCCTCATTATACAGTGTTGACCTCGGTATTGCTAAGTTCCTCCCCATGTTTTCATTGTTCCCGTTGTGTTGCTAAGTGACTCCTCATTATACACTGTTGACCGTTGTATCGCTAAGTCCCCCCCCATGTTTTCATTGTTCCCGTTGTGTTGCAAAGTGACTCCCTATTATATAGTGTTGACCGTGGTATCGCTAAGTTCCTCCCCATGTTTTCATTGTTCCCGTTGTGTTGCTAAGTGACTCCTCATTATATAGTGTTGACCGTGGTATCGCTAAGTTCCTCCCCATGTTTTCATTGTTCCCGTTGTGTTGCTAAGTGACTCCTCATTATATAGTGTTGACCGTGGTATCGTTAAGTTCCCCACATGTTTTCATTGTTCCCGTTGTGTTGCTAAGTGACTCCTCATTATACAGTGTTGACCGTGGTATCGCTAAGTTCCTCCCCATGTTTTCATTGTTCCCGTTGTGTTGCTAAGTGACTCCTCATTATACAGTGTTGACCGTGGTATCGCTAAGTTCCTCCCCATGTTTTCATTGTTCCCGTTGTGTTGCTAAGTGACTCCCTATTATATAGTGTTGACCGTTGTATTGCTAAGTTCCTCCCCATGTTTTCATTGTTCCCGTTGTATTGCTAAGTGACTCCTCATTATACACTGTTGACCGTGGTATTGCTAAGTTCCTCCCCATGTTTTCATTGTTCCCGTTGTGTTGCTAAGTGACTCCTCATTATATAGTGTTGACCGTGGTATCGCTAAGTTCCCCACATGTTTTCATTGTTCCCGTTGTGTTACTAAGTGACTCCTCATTATACAGTGTTGACCGTGGTATTGCTAAGTTCCCCACATGTTTTCATTGTTTCCGTTGTTTTGCTAAGTGACTCCTCATTATACACTGTTGACCGTGGTATTGCTAAGTTCCTCCCTATTATATAGTGTTGACCGTTGTATTGCTAAGTTCCTCCCCATGTTTTCATTGTTCCCGTTGTGTTGCTAAGTGACTCCTCATTATACACTGTTGACCGTGGTATTGCTAAGTTCCCCCCATGTTTTCATTGTTCCCGTTGTGTTGCTAAGTGACTCCTCATTATACACTGTTGACCGTGGTATTGCTAAGTTCCTCCCTATGTTTTCATTGTTCCAGTTGTTTTGCTAAGTGACTCCTCATTATACACTGTTGACCGTGGTATTGCTAAGTTCCTTCCTATGTTTTCATTGTTCCCGTTGTGTTGCTAAGTGACTCCTCATTATACAGTGTTGACCGTGGTATCGCTAAGTTCCCCACATGTTTTCATTGTTCCCGTTGTGTTGCTAAGTGACTCCTCATTATACAGTGTTGACCGTGGTATTGCTAAGTTCCCCACATGTTTTCATTGTTCCCGTTGTTTTGCTAAGTGACTCTTCATTATACACTGTTGACCGTGGTATTGCTAAGTTCCCCACATGTTTTCATTGTTCCCGTTGTGTTGCTAAGTGACTCCTCATTATACAGTGTTGACCGTGGTATTGCTAAGTTCCCCCCCATGTTTTCATTGTTCCCGTTGTGTTGCTAAGTGACTCCTCATTATATAGTGTTGACCGTGGTATCGCTAAGTTCCCCACATGTTTTCATTGTTCCCGTTGTGTTGCTAAGTGACTCCCTATTATATAGTGTTGACCGTGGTATCGCTAAGTACCTCCAAATGTTTCATTGTTGACCGTTGTATTGCTAAGTGACTCCCTATTATATAGTGTTGACCGTGGTATCGCTAAGTACCTCCAAATGTTTCATTGTTGGCCGTTGTATTGCTAAGTTCCTCCAAATGTTTCATTGTTGACCGTTGTATTGCTAAGTTCCTCCAAATGTTTCATTGTTGACCGTTGTATTGCTAAGTTCCTCCAAATGTTTCATTGTTGACCGTTGTATTGCTAAGTTCCTCCAAATTTTTCATTGTTGGCCGTTGTATTGCTAAGTTCCTCCTCACGTTTCATTGTTGGCCGTTGTATTGCTAAGTTCCTCCAAATGTTTCATTGTTGACCGTTGTATTGCTAGGTTCCTCCAAATGTTCCATTGTTGGCCGTTGTATTGCTAAGTTCCTCCTAATGTTTCATTGTTGACCGTTGTATTGCTTGGTTCCTCCAAATGTTTCATTGTTGTCCGTTGTATTGCTAAGTTCCTCCAAATGTTTCATTGTTGGCCGTTGTATTGCTAAGTGCCTCCAAATGTTTCATTGTTGGCCGTTGTATTGCTAGGTTCCTCCAAATGTTTCATTGTTGGCCGTTGTATTGCTAAGTTCCTCCTCACGTTTCATTGTTGGCCGTTGTATTGCTAAGTTCCTCCAAATGTTTCATTGTTGGCCGTTGTATTGCTTAAGTGCCTCTTGATGTTTCTTTGTGACCGTTGTACCTCATGTTTCATTGTTGAATGTTGTACCTCATGTTTCATTGTTGGCCGTTGCGTTGCTTAAGTGCCTCCAAATGTTTCATTGTTGGCCGTTTTACCTCTTGTTTTCATTGTTGACCGTTGTGTTGCTGAGTTCGACTTCATTTTAAATTGTTGGCCGGTGTATTGTTGAGTTCGACTTTATTTTAAATTGTTGGCCGGTGTATTGTTGAGTTCGACTTTATTTTTCATTGTTGGCCGGTGTGTTGCTGAGTTTCTCCTTCAGACAGTTGTGTTGCTAAGTGACTTCAGATGTTTCATTGTTGTGCGATATTGTGTTGTAGCTAATGTTTCTCCTTGTTTTATTTTATTTCAATCACCCTCCATACTTTTTATTTTATTTCGTACTCAAAAATTTGTTTGTTGATGCCCTGCTTTATAAATGATTCCTACCCTTTGATTACATAGTGCAAACGTACGTATATATACATTGAATAAAGGACGCAATTGTGTATGTTATAAAGTATTCGCTACCTATTTGCTTTTGTCGTTCATCAGTATTTTAACCAATGTATCATTAATCAGACATATTTTGCCAACATTATTGTTGCCAGAGAATTACAAGGTTTTCTCATTTGGCGTATTGTTTGTTTAAATTTTCAAGATTTCAAATGACCTGAATGTGTACATGCCATGTCTTTGTTAGTACAATGACTAATTAAAGTCGTGCACGATATAATTAGTTGTGCAACCAAACTTATGCATCGTGTGAAGAAATAACAATGATTTATTAGTAATTTACATTAATAACATTAATCAATGTTTTGTTTTCTAATTTACGCTGACGTTTTTGCCAGAATGATAAAAAAGTATATGTAGAGAGATATTCGTAATTGTTACGACAAAATAAACTTTATAAAACAAGAGTGAGTGAAAATATTATTTATGTTTTGGGGAGTAATTGACGTAAATGTGCTAATATGTCGTATATAATGGTGTACCTTTAGTAGGAAATACGAGTGATAATGATTGTGTGTTCTTACCCAGGGTTTACACCTTTTAATAGACTACTTTGAGACATTAACTTTGTGCTTGATCATTTGAAATATTCAAAATGTATGCAGTAATTTGAGATATCTGCTAAGTGGGTAACAGTTGGATACTTTACAAAATGTGTTATTATATGTAACAATTTGGAATACAATTACATTTACAATGTATTATACTACACTGAGATATTTACGTTGTGTATAAACAATCGAATGATTTACAATGATGAATGTGGAGAACTAACTGTGATCATCATTGTTATGGCTGTAAAACTGCACACTACTGTTTGTGGGTAAACTAGTATTACAAAATTATGATAAACAACGAACATTTAACATATATAATATAATAAACAAGATGTCTTAGAACCAGACGTATTAACCATTATGGTACAGGTGATCAATGTATATGATGTGTTTACTAGTATAGTTGGTGTGTATATGGATGTGACACATGTTATGAAATTGTGATCGACCGACTTCGAATGCAGATATTATACGTAGTTTAGATGAGATGTCAGACATACTTCACAGACTTCTAGTGTGATACAATGTGATAAGGCACTAAATTTAGTCTTTGTTACTTAAAACAATCATGGTTATTCATTGTATGTTTGCTGTTTGTTGTCATATCCAGTTTTATATCTGATTGGATTTGAATTCACAATTTGTTATATTAACAGACAATGAATATGTTAGATATTACGACTTCTTCGTCTTTAACACCAACAATGACAACAACAACAGATGGTCATACCGGATTTGACGAATTTATGATCATATGTTTACGAGTTTTCTCCCCAATTGTAATAGTATATATCATCATTGTTGTTCTTGTGTTTATGATCTTATTTTGCTGTAATTAGAATTCCAATATCAAGTATATATATGTGTATTGTCGTTGTAGATATAACTTTGCTTTGTTTACTATTCGCCAACCTGATAGAACGGGGTATGTTCGTGCGAACAAAAATTGAGTTTAACGTGAGCATGTGGGATATTTCATCGGAAAAAATGACTAAGTATCACAAACAACTCACATGGCTACTATAAACAAATTCAAGACATTTACTCGCCGGATATTTCTTGCACCTATATAAAGTTGACGCATTGTATCATTTTATGTTATCGTTCAATAAATTTGCGAAGTCAATGTCATCGTACTGATAATACGGTCAGCGATATACAGCTGCAGATATCTAAACATATAAGCACATTGTTTTTCGAAATATTTTCGCCTTTAATGATATTAATATAAGATAGTACCAGCATGATCTCTGTAACATATCATTGTAATTTAAGTAATTGTTCCTATCACATTTATTTTGGAACTTTCGTTATATTATTTATAAGACAATAATAAGAAGCAAAACGTAGTGATTCATTCAAACAAAATAAGTAATTCAGAAAAAAGACTCGGTTCTAATACCGGAATCATCCAGACTTCAGCTGTTAGCCAGAGTTGTCTCAACTTCTGTTTATCAGAAAAGTTCTAGACACTATACTATATTTAATTATATTGCAATATTTTCACAGGTTTTTATACTTTTCACTATGTAAACACACTATTACAAACACCATCGTACATACAGAAATAATTAATAACGATAATGTTTCTAATATTTCATCTTAAGTTATTATATACGGCGATGGTACAATGTGTCGGTGACAGAACTGTTCATCATAATTGTATTAATTAATCAACAGAAGCGCATTGTTTAGAGTTAGGAAAATATAATTCTACCTAGCGCTACGTACGTAGGGAAAGTAGCGGTGTCGTTTGTTAAACTTATCCCTATATTTAGGTAAGTAGAGACGTCTGACTGTGCTGAGTTTGTTAAAACAAACTGGCGTCCGTGCGGAAACATGCCGTCTGGTTGCCTAATGCACTAACATTTTAAAATTGAAACTCAGACTTAGACTTTCGTTTTCATTGAATCTGAATAAATGAAATTTTGTCTGAATTATTGTTGTTGCCCACTCTGCACTTTTGTCAAACTTTATTAAAATTAACGTGGGGGCAAAAACAATGTTTAACATCTTGTGATAATGTTTAGCTACTTAAATGTCTCGCAGACAGACACGCCACTGGGCTTTTATGAACCCCTTTGGGTTCACTAATAAATTTCCAATATTTTGTTGAGGATAAGTCTGAGTTTCAGACTTAACAGCATGGTGAATAATATCCCAGGTCTGTCGGACGCCATTTTGTTGCTAGCGAAGCGTTCCAGCGTTATTTTAGACTGCAATATTTTACTTAAGGGAGGCAACCGTACATATAGTGCTTAGTGTGCTAACATTTGTTATCAACCTTATTGAGCACATACATTGCCGCTGATGCTGTTTTACAAAAGTTATTGTTAAATAAATGATTATTATACTCCAAATAGTCACTGTTTATTTATATGTTAATGATAATTGTGTATTTGCAGTGATTATTGAAGAAAAAGAACCGTAACATAATATACTATATTATGCATAGAATGTCAATGTTGTGGTCTTTACGAGTAACGGTTGATGTTTTGCTTATCAATTCATTTTCATTGCTCACCATGGATACACATAAAATAGCATATATATACAATTAGGACACTGAAAGCGTCATAGCATGTGTAAGGACTTACTGTATGTTCCAAACTTAATTTACATATTTCAAAGTGTGACATCCTTGCCGACGGAAATATTTTTTTTCCCCGATTATGTAAGAAATGAGACATTTAACTCCGAAATTCCCACCGGAATTCTATTTCCCTACATTCGTTTTGATGTCTTAAGAAGGTTCTTTTGGTTCCGGAACGTGCGAATATCAAACAATCTGAAAGTCACGTTGTGAAATGAAACTGCCAAATAGTCATCAGAAAAAGACGACAAAATTCATTGAGCTTTGACATGCGTACAGTAGTTTTGAATAAGACAATAAGAACACACACGTATTGTTATTACATGGATGATTGAAATAACCATGGAGGTGCAAGTGTCACACGGTATTTTGACAGCAAACCTTATAATGAGAAAGTATAGCCGGAGCTCGTTTATTCGAAAACATTTTATTTCGAAAAATACATGGTATCGAATAGCTCCAATACGACGTACCGTGATAAGAGTACATCGGGACCTGATACTTAATTCGGATGACATTATGCATTAATATTATTGCATGATCACTTTGTGTCATTGAACTACACTCGTACACCTACTACTGCTAACCAGACAGTTAAACACGTATATAACTAAGTGAAATGTCAAACGTGAGAACTGCCCACGGGATAAACACCTGTCACCAAGTATTCAAAATGTGTGACGTTCTTCCCACATTTACATGTGTATACGTGTCGATATTTTTAAAGATTATTTTTATTTTTAAACCTTTTTAAAAAAAAACTCTTGAATTTGTAATTCATGATGATAAAACCTAAAATAATGTACTGATTCGTTGGAATAATGAATATAAATATGGACATACATTCAAAAGACAAATTAGCAATACAAACTATCGGCTGGGAGTTGTGGCGTGCTCCTGTAATCCAGCTACTTGGAGGCCGGGGTCTGAGGACGTTCTGAGGGCGGGAGTCCTACTGTCAGCCTGTATATGTAGATCGGGCGTCCGCGCTAAGCCCGGCATCAATATGGGCCACTCGGGGGAGCCCAGGTGATCCAGGTTGTCTAAGGAGGAACGTATCGGCCCAGGGTGGTAACACAGCAGGCAAAAGTTCCCGTGTCCGGCAGTAGTGGGATAGCGTCTGTGAATGTACAACTGATGGTAGCCCGTCCAATACAACTGGACTCGATCCTTTTTTTTCTTTTTTTTATAATAATAGCAATATTTTTATTACTAGTAAAATACATGTAAATATTTGTATTTACTGAACTTAATGTACATATTCTTTTTAATTTTCCTTTCTATTTCACCACAAACTACACGGAATTTGAAAGTATGGACGCCTATTTGATGTTCACATAAATACTTACTAGTACATGGACGTTATATTCCGCCTAATGAACGTTATTCACAATCATCTCAGAAACAACAGAAATATTATCTAACCTAGTACGGATCAGCGGATTAAGATTTACACATACAATCCCACACGTATACCAAATTTCGAACCTAAATAATGGTTATTACTCAGTAAACATTGCTGAAGAACAAAGATTTTTTTTCAGATTTTTCTGGCAAGACAAAATATTTCAATTTACATGTTTAGCAAATGGGGTATGTGAAGGCCCACGCTTGTTTACAAAGCTCATGAAGCCAGTATATGCTCATTTACGAATTATCTTACAAAAAGCTGGATGGTCAAGAGAAAGTACATTCAGGAAATTCTACAATAAACCTATCACGCACAAAGGCGATCAATTTCAAGAAGCAGTGTTACAGTGTTAACGGGGTGTTTTATCACATTAAGCTTTAAAGTCTCAGGTAAGACCGTACTAAATTCTTAGACGAAAAAGAATTGAATAAATTAAACGAGACTTACCTTGGTTAAGTCGATGTTTGATTTTAATTCTTTGAGGAAAGAATTTAAGGAGGACTTAACTGTCACCCTCCCACCCAACTAATTTCAAAACTCAAACACTTGATCGATCATCATGTTAAGTTGTAAACATTTATTAATGTGAGAAAACACGATTTAATTAATGTTCCGCGCATGCGCAACGTATCTCAGTTAAGCCCTCCCTAAATTCTTTCCTCAAATAATTAAAATCAAATATCGACTTAACCAAGGTAAGTCTCGTTTAATTTATTAAATTATAATGCGGAGTAAAAACTATATAAGAGCAAAATTTCAGAATACTGCTTTTGATTTAAGAAATGACTTGGAACTATAACATAAAATGCTTAAAAACACAGATACACACCTGTATTGTATTATCAATAAAAATACTTGCTTAGCAAGTGTCATTTATTGCATTAATTGCAATAGATGCATGCGTGTATAGATATATATATGTTTATAAACATGGATTATATAGAGTGTAAGAATGTGGGGTTGAAATTCTTATTATTTCTTATAACGTTCATAGTAAATACTAATAGGAAGAGCAACTCTCCTAACACAAGTAATTTAGCGGTGATTTACGTTCACTACAATAATTAAATCAATTGATGCAACGAAACGATAAACTCAAAACCGCCAAAAAATGAGTTTAAGGGTTCTGGAAATAAGGCGACGAAATGTTATATAATATATGCTGACAGCGACATCCTATTTGTGGAGTCGTCACTATGTCAATTACGTATTCAGCAGACGCTTGGACAGTTTGCTGAAACACGTGCAAACCGTGGAAGTAATTGTTCCTCTCTGCTGATCCAGTAAGTAAGAATTGATATAAGACACACACGAAAATGGGTCAATTATATACTGCACATCCATATTTGCCATCCAGCTTTTTAATAGCACACTGTTGTAATTGTTGATTCTGTTTTCTGTAACAGAACGTTTGAGGGAAAGTTTACACTTCTCAATGTTGAGCGTATAGCTAGCAAATATAATGAATAATCCATATTTTCACCCATTTTCGTGAGTGTCTTATATTGTGTCATATATATCAAAAGGTCAGAGAGGCTTGTCAAATCTACTCCATGATGCGTGTGTCGAAGCTCAGCAGATAGACAGTGATATAAGACAACAGGTAAGAAGAATAGGGAACCAGTTTCTTTCAAATGTAGAGATAGGAGCCCAAGAGGCAGGCTATTTAGTTTTGCAAATGCCTTTGAGAAAATGTACAAGGGAAGTTGTTTATGCAGGCTCAAAACAGAAAAATGAAAGAACTTCTCTTATAAAGCCTTGGTCACAGTTTAAAGAATTGCCACAGACCTCAGTTAATATTGGACAGTACAATAAAGAGATACAAAAGGCGCCCCAAATCCATGAAAATGATATGCTATGCAGACTTCATTTCTTGGTATGACTTATGCAAATCCAGATGGGAGCAGAAAGAAGACTTAAATGCTGAACTGCCTGAAGTTGAGTATGAACTTGACCATGATGATGATGTAGTCAATGAGACAGATTGTGAAGTCGAAAATGGAACAATTATTAGATTTCCTTGCGGTACATGTTTACGGAAAAGGCGCAATCAGAAAGTTATGTACACACATCTAGCTCCTCTAAATAAAGACAGGGAGGAGCATTTTGGTCAAAGGTTGATGCTGTATACCTATTGGAGAGATGAAAGTGATTTGATTAACAATTTCTCTACATATGAAGAGAGTTATCGTGTGAAAGCTAATGAAATAAATTTTAAAAAACTGCAGTATGAAAAATGTGCAGTTGATGAGTTCATAGAATCTAGTCAAGAAGTAAATGATGACTGTGTGAATGGATTTGTTAACATGGAATCTCAGTATCAGGAAGCTATTGACATTTATGAGGGCATGAGTTTGGTTGTTTTGACCCAGGGGTTGTTTCGAATGAACTTGGTACTTATAACCTTGGAGAAGACATTGGTGCAAACAGGAGATGTATACCTGAACCATTTCCTCACAAAGAAGTAAGCAATGATGAATATTTCGAACATGTCCGCAAACTTAATACCCAGCAGAAGAAGTTTTTTTATCACATATTGCACTCTGTGAAAACCGAGTCTCTACCATTTTATTATTTCCTTTCCGAAGGTGCTGGTGTGGGAAAAAGTGTAGTTGTTAGGTGCATTTATCAAGGATTGTTGAAGTATTTAAATCACCAAAGAAATGAGGAACCAGAGGCAATTAAAGTGTTGCTTTGTGCTCCAACTGGAAAAACTGCACATAATATTGGTGGCAGAACCATTCACTCAGCATTTTGCATTCCTGCTAGTTAAGGTTTTCATTTCAAGCCCCTTGATATGAAACAGCTCAATACAATGAGGTCTAGATATCACAGCTTAAAAATCGTTATAATAGACGAAATATCAATGGTTGGCCGTGGTATGATGAACTTCATAAATTTGAGGATTCAAGAAATTACTGGATGTAGAAAGCCATTTGGTGGGATAGGCATTCGTGCTGTAGGAGATTTATATCAACTGAAACCAGTAGCCGATTCTTGGATATTTTCTCCAACATTCTCTGTAGCACAGCTCAGTTCTTTAGCAAAGAATCTTTGGATACAGTTGTTTGATTTTTTTAACTGCATGAAGTGATGCGCCAAAAAGATTACCGTAAGTATGCAGAACTGCTGAACCGGTTACGTGAAGGCCTTCATACAGAAGAAGATAGCACTGTCCTTATGTCTAGACACATCAAATAGGATGAAGAACATAACTGCAGGGGTTTGCCACATCTGTTTTGCACAAGGAAAGATGTTGCTGCTCATAATCAGTTGGTATTGCTTGTTTAAGGAAGACAACTCTAGAATGAAGATGGAAACAAGATTGATAGAGTTACCTCCCTTACATCATATCGTGAAACTTCCACACTAACGACCCACTTCCAAAATCAACAACTAGTTGATATAAAAGAAAATAATCGGGCTCTGATGTTAATAAAAACGTTTTCAAAAAGTTGATGCGCAGGTTTCTGAGGGTATTCAAAATAGAAGGGTTGATATTGACTACGATTTATGGTTTATGGCAATAAATTGTAGCTCAAATGCAATAAAATCCATTTGTGACCCCCATTATAGTTGCATACATTGAACTTTATAATCTAGCAACCGTTCATATTGAGATCGTGCAGCAAAGTAGTAAGTATTACAGATCAAAACCAATTTGCATTTTGTCGTAAAAACCAACACAGCCATGTTCTGTTTGTGTTTAAATTATATTCATATTATAAATCTTGATTTGACAATCCGAAAAAATATAATACCATATCATGAAATTAATTGAACTTTTTAAAACAGACAGTAAAAAAGATTTGACTAATATTGCATTATTCTGTCATAAAATATTGAACCATTATAAATTATTAAACATTGAATGGCTATTTTACTACAATACTACACATACATGTATATATAATTATTACTTTCTTTTCAATTCTAGACATTTATGATTTTTTTGTCCTTCGTCATTAAATGTGTATATTTTTTTAATGAAAAACACTGTAATATATTTACATGTATATGTGTTCTGTTCTTATTATGAACTATTATGTGAATATATCTTGTTTATTGGCAAGGTTACGATGGCAAGGTCAAGGTCGATGTGAGGCGCAAACTTGAACAGGGAGGAGAAAATCAGGAAATTACTCGATATTTCTTCAAACCATTGATATCCTAGATAACAGAAGGGTGTAACATGTCCTAGACTTTCCATCCAGACCAGAAATATCTCGATTGCATCTTTGTTTGCCCCAAAAATCGTTTTTCACTGTTGTGTAAAAATGTAAACAACGAAAAAAGAACTTCCGGTGTAGTAGTATCCGGATAGAAATTTTTCGGACACGAACTATTTTGTCCAATCATGCCATCAATATCATTCTATATTAACTTGTTAGTGACATTAAACTGCCTAACTTTATCAGCCCAAGCATACCAACATCATGTTTTGGCCAGAATACTATTATCCGGAGATTGTCACCCCCACCCCGGACCTGCCAAACCTGTTTATAGATTCCCCTGTGGTATTTGTGAAAAACCTGTAAAATCAAACCAGAGAGGTGTTCAATGTGACAAAAGTGATTGTCAGGAGTGGTTCCATGCTAAGTGTATGAATATGCCTTTGTCTGTCTACATAGGGTTACAGAATAAAGATGTCAGCTGGATCTGCTGTCAGTGTGGTATGCCAAACTTTTCGAGCTCCCTATTTAGCACCCCATCCAGTGACTCTTTGAATATCTCTATCGCTACTGAAAATTCATACAGTGTTCTTTCGAATTCATCAGATCAGCAGACAGGAAGCCCCCTCCCTAGTGACAGCTCTAGCAGTTTCAGCACACTGAACAGCTTCATTGGCTCTCCGCAGCTCAAGTCAACCCCAATACGCAACTCTCGTCCACAGAAAAGTATCCCAGCATCCTTCCGAATCATGACAATCAACTTCCAAAGCCTAAGAGCAAAGAAAACATCATTTTGGCTCCTGCTTGAAGAAATTGAACCAGACATAGTCATAGGAAATGAGACCTGGCTACATCAAGGGTTTCACGAACGGGAGGTCATCCCCTCTAACTACCACATCATCTCAAGACGTGACAGACCTAACAGTCCTCATGGCGGCGTTATCATCATTGCCAAAGTCAACATTAACGGATCAGATCTATGTGTAAACACCAACAGTGAATTCTGCGCAGCCAGTCTTGAATGCCCAGGCAAAGCCCCACTCATCATTGGTTCAGCATATCGTCCACCTAACACTGATGCCACTTACATGGAGGAGCTCTGTACTCAAATCAAAGCTCTTCATGAGAAGTATTCCTCATCCACTGTTTGGATAGGAGGAGACCTGAACCTACCAGATATCGACTGGGACTCCAGCACCATTGTGAGTAACAACTACTCCGTCCAAGTGAACCAACTCATGCTAGACACTATATATGACACAGGCTCGGAACAGATGGTTACATTCCCAACCAGAGGGAATAACACCCTTGACCTCTTCATTACCAACAGACCTTCTCTGGTTGTAAAGGTCAAGCCCGCCCCAGGAGTGAGTGACCATGATGTTGTATTCATTCAGACAGATTGTGCCGTTCCACGCCAAAGACCAGTCAAGCGCAAATTATACCTGTGGAGCAAAGCGGATACCGAACAACTTAGTGAATCCATAAACACTTTCTCAAATCAATTCACTTCAAACAATGGTGTATCAACTGATGTAAACATTCTATGGAACCAATTCAGAGACTTTTGCACAGAAGCGATCGAAGCTAGCGTTCCATCCAAGTGGTCTTCAACACGCTTCAGCCAGCCTTGGGTAAACAGAAAAGTGAAGAGATCTTCTCACAGAAAGAAGAGAGCCTACCACAAGGCGAAGCTCACTAAAAATGAAGATGACTTTGAAAAGTATAAGCAACTTCAGAAGTCAACCAGAACGGAATGTCGCAAAGCCCACAACGCCTACGTGAACGACATGGTGAGTGGCGACAACAGTAAGAAGTTGTACTCCTTTATCAAAGGAAGGCGGTGTGATAGCAGCGGTGTCAGCTCACTAACCAATAACGGTGTGTCATTTAGCGACCCGAAGACCAAGGCGACACTGCTCAACAAACAATTTTGCAGCGTGTTCACCAAGGAGTCACAATCCAGCATGCCACAGATGGACAACGATCCAAGTCCATCCATGCATCACTTTGATGTCAGCCAGGAAGGCGTCACCAAGCTACTGAGAGGCCTAAACCCACACAAGGCTACGGGACCAGACTGCATTCCCACACGATTTCTCAGGGAATACTCCAAAGAACTCGCTCCTTCACTGACATTAATATTCCAGGCATCACTTCAGCAGGGTTGTGCACCATCAGACTGGAAAACCGCCAATGTGACTCCCCTCTTCAAGAAAGGCGACAGAAGCAGTCCCTCGAACTACCGCCCCATATCATTGACCTCTGTGTGCAGTAAGATCATGGAACACATTATCCATTCACAAGTCATGAAACACCTAGATCTCCACAAAATATTATCTGATGCTCAACATGGATTCAGGAAAAAGAGGTCCTGTGAGAGCCAACTTATCATAACCATCCAGGACCTAGCATCAGCTCTAGATGACGGAGAGCAAGTAGACGCCATCTTGCTTGACTTTAGCAAGGCGTTCGATAAGGTGCCTCATGAACGATTGCTGCACAAACTCCACCACTATGGTATTCGAGGAAACACTCTACAGTGGATAAGAAGTTTCCTGACAGACAGAAGCCAACGAGTGGTCGTAGAAAACCAGGTATCTACATCAGCACCTGTTACCTCGGGAGTACCACAGGGTTCAGTGATAGGCCCTCTTCTCTTTCTCCTGTATATCAACGACCTCCCAGCAAAAGCTTCATCTACCTCACGACTTTTTGCTGATGACAGTTTGCTATACAGGAAGATAAGGACTATCCAAGACTCCATAGCCCTACAAGAGGACATTGATAGCCTACAGAAATGGGAAGAGGACTGGCAAATGTCATTCAACCCCAGTAAATGCGAAGTCATAAGATTCAGCCGCAAGAGAAATCCAACATCTACAGCCTATACCATCCACGGCGAAACACTAGCAGTTGCCAAGACAGGAAGATATCTCGGCGTCACCCTATCAGAAGAGCTATCCTGGAAGCCTCATGTAGAGACAACTGTAAAGAAGGCAAACAACAGCCTAGCCTTCCTACGCAGAAACCTGCAGAGTTGTCCTAGCCACATCAAGGACCAGTGCTACAAGTCCCTTGTGCGACCCATCCTAGAATATGCTGCCCCAGTATGGGACCCTCATACTCAGAACTGTATACAGTCACTAGAGGCTGTACAGCGTCGAGCAGCCCGCTTCGTCACAGGAGACTATCACACCACAAGTAGCACCACCAACATGATTAACAAACTTGGCTGGCAAACATTGCAGCAACGCAGAAAATACACAAAGGTCATCATGGTGTACCGCATTTTATACTGCCTGGTCGACATTGATGCATCCTCCCACTATCGTACCTCCACTGCAATCAACACACACGCAAGATACATGGTGCCATTCTGTAGAACGGACTCATACAGACATTCTTTCTTCCCCTCAAGCATACGACTATGGAACACTCTTCCAGCTCACCTGACAGTAGCCACTACCATCGAGGCGTTCAGGTCGGGCGTTGCCGGACAGCTGTAAATATCAGATGTTTTTAACGATTTTAATCCTGCACTTGTTTGAGCCTCACATCCACCTTGTAAATAGTCTGCACCTTGTTCGACAATGCTCCAGAGTGGGCCATGAACATTAATGGAAGAAGAAGAAGTATTTCTGTGGTTGCGATTGTATTGCTGCTATTCCGTATATGAATGTACATGTATATATTATATATAGTCGTTTCCTTTTTGTCACGTGACTCTGTATTCAATGTATGTAAAATGTAATGTTGCTAATGCTGCCCTATTCGGGCCTGATGCAGAATCTGTCAAGACACTACATTTAGCGTATGACGATACAACTAAAGTTCTCATGAATTACGTATTATTTGTTTCATTCGAAATGTGTTGCCCACCAAAATACAATTGCCTTGCATTCAGTTACGGCTATCGTTCCAAAACGTTGCGAAACAGTCGGCGAGTATATTGCTATTGACCGGCGTGTTAGCGAAACACGTTTCATATCACTGGCTATCGCAACTCGGAGGTAGCACGCGAATATTTGAGCCTATCACTGCGTTCAGTTACGGCTAACAGTCACTCAGATTTTGTTTGGTATCCCTGCCCCAGCGTATCACAATGACTGCACACAGGGAACCAAATTGCCAAATGAATGCTAGGCTGGTTCCCTGCCTTTACTGTTTTTGAGGCAGGGAACCAGAATAAAAACGAGGCGTTCAATACAATTATTTGTGACGCTAACTTCGAACGTTTTGCGTTAGCTGTAACTGAACGCAAGGCTGTTTCATAGGGATAGCGCGAACGCAGTCCCCACACAAATAAATTGCGTACCCGAGTAACCCACATTAGGGGCTATCGCAGGCGTCAGCCCAACCGAAGTGCAATGGAAGGGCCTCTTCCTGGGGAAACCACCTTGTAGATCATGCTTCTCCCTGTACCAGGTAAGTATGCTTTGTAACAAATAACTTTAGAATTTATTGAATGACGATGTGCCAACTTTTAGAGCAAATAGCTCTTGTATATTTTACCGATAACCTTTAGTATTTCAATAAGAATAAATCATGTCAAGTATAAAACTATTCAACTTTCTAACAATAATGATGCTTGTTTATTATTTCTTATTTTGAATTGATTGTTTGAAGTATATAATGACAATAAGCGGGTATAGGAAGCAAATTGTTTTAAACGTGTACGATTATCTTCCTTATTCCACGAGAATCGCGTACGTACACTAACAAATGTAAAACAAGCAACCATTTAAACATGTAGTATAATGATGATTTGTCTACATCTCATTATACACATTTATTGTCAGTAATTCATATTTGAAGAGATTTGAACTTGTTTCAGTTTTAATAACGTTTTACTAGAATAACTTCATCACTTTGAATTGTTGTAGACAACTCCGGATAAATATGATAGAAACAAGGATTGTTAGAGTTACCTCGCTTACACCATATCGCGAATGCTTCCACCCTTGTTAATATAATAGATTAAAAAATATTCTAGCTCAAATGTTAAACGTTTTCAATAATTTCATAACGTAGGATCCCGAGGGCATTCAAGCTTATATGCTTAATGCTGACAACTGTTCGTAGTTGATATTTGATAACGTTGTTCTGACCGTAAACATGAGAACAAATTTGGATACTTCTGTCATGCATATACCACAGTGTATAATTATGTCCGTGATGCGTTACTTGGCTAAATAGTTCCTTTTTGTGAGCAATCGCGTCCAAACATAGAATCGAAGAGATCATACTATATGTTATAGATTCTTGATTTTCAGTTTAATGATTGTGTTGTGAATCGGTCTAAACAATATATAATTATGTGGGTCAAAGTGGATTAGTTGTACGAAGGAATTATTTATATGATGATGTTTTCAGTGTTTAATATTCATTTACTGTTAGAAAATTATCCAACCCACTTGACCAGTTAGAAAGTTTGTTCTGTGTATATACGCACGGGTGTTGTTGAGTTTGTTCTGTGTGTATACGCCCGGCACGCCCCCCCCCCACCCCCCCTAAAATTCCCCAACCTTACATGTATGTCTGAGTATGAATACGGAAATGTACATATTTCCTTAATTATAAGATTTTCAAATAAGCGATTATGATTTATTGTAGCATTATATTCTATCATGATGATGTTAATAAACAGCCATTGCTGCCGTTTTATAAGGCTTGAGCAAAACCCAAAAATGTTACGCCCCCCCCCCCCCCCCCCCCCTAAGACCAAATCCTGGATCCGCCCCTGGTAACACTTACAGCACAAAGACAGTCAATACATAAATACAAAGTCATGAAACACATTATAAAAGTGAATTACAAGCACACTGGTGACAACTACCAAAACGCTACAAAAAGATTTATTATATATAGTAATCTTCAATCTAGGCAATTAGAAAAAAGAGAAAAGGAAGAAAATAAACTCGGGAACTACGTGATTGTTTCCTTATATTTGAAAACATGAAATGTGCACTTCACCATTTAGATATGATTTCTATATACCAACAATTCGAATGATGATATCTGAAAATTAAAATGTTGATATTACAAAGCCAAATATTTGATATCTAAAAGAGGTATTATAAAAATAGTAGAACGGTGTCCGCCCCACACATTGTTTGCTGCTATTGTCGCGTTACTTTCCGTTTCGCGGTATTTTGTTTTTTTGACAACAACACCTACATTGAAACAATATGGCTAAATAAGAAAATTACGAGAAAGATATGATGTTGTCAGCAGATTTGGAAGAAAGTGAACAAAAAAGAAATCCCAAGTATTTGTTTCTTCCCTTAAGTTATTTTCGTTAGTACCGCATATTATTTTCCTTACTTTTTCCGATATTGTAATGATGCGTTTCAAAATGTTTTGTTAGTAAATGCTACACAATATGCGTGTAAATTATGTAACCGTTTTCCATTATTACACGTGGTATTTATCATTATGTCATATCATTTGTAATACTATTTTTTCCACTTCCGTGGGACTTATGCACTGTATAAATAAATCTTGAGAAATACAAGCGAACATTATAATCTAGAATCATCTCCTCCTGGTTAAGACTTGGGCAAACGTGTTATCTTCCTTCTCAGAGAAAAAGGCCCAAGATCACTAAATCCATGATGACCCAAACTACCAATATTGACCCAGTCAATATGTCGGGAACACATTAACATGATAAATCATCGACAGCCAGTGTTTTACTTCAACTGTCAGGATAATTAATTAATTTAACATACTCAGAAATTCTTTCCACATCGTTTCATTCTCCTCCTATCATGCAGGTATCAAAATTTGATTAATTATTATCCATCTGCGGAACCGATGTCTCTTCAATGCACGGAAACATCCGGAAATTCACGAAGATTATTCGTGGTATTTCTTAGAAATTAATGCATAGTCATTTCATCAAAGCGAAGCCGTACATTTCCTGGGATAAGAAAAGATAATGTTCATTTCTCACTGACAGCGTTCGGTGTTGAAGTAATTAATTCTTCTATTTGGTTCATCAAACCATTTTTTTGTTATATAGTGTATTTTTGCATGTACTTCATAGGATAAAGTAGTGTTTCATGTATTACGTAATAAGAGCATTTTGTAGTTTATTTGCTGCATAACCAGACTTGGTCACATAGTCTACTTCCAAGACGGCACATCGAGGGGATAAAGCGAAACTTTTCTATTAGAATATACGTAAGGCCGACATCTTTTTATCATGTGGATTACGGAATATTTTTCTAAGTAATTGAGCTTGGAGCAAAAATAAAACCAAATTTCTTCGCAAAAAATAAAAATACTACAGGTGAAACAAATTCAATTTTTATTTTCGATACTGGCATCAAATGGTATTTTGAAATAGTGATAGCATGCAGTTGAAAGGCTTTGAACACGCCATTTTGGATGTCGCGGTTATTTCAGCAAATGCGATTAGATGATTGAATTTTCAACATCCAATCGAAATCATCCTTACAGTTATTGATATATATATAAGCGATATTGACAGTTCAAGTTGCACGAATCATAATATCTTGATCGACTCTTTCATTTACGGATGGTATACTTGAGTTAAGACTGAAACAAAACCAAACCATTATATGTTTTTCAGCTTCATAGGACAATACTATCGGCGATCCCATAAACCACCTTTTATAATAAAAAAAACGTTCGCATGATGAAGCTTGCCATGTTCACTCGTTTCCTTTTCCACCCCTCTTCCACAACGCATAAACATGGAATGCATTGATAAATCCACGTGTTCATGACTCATCGAGCTATTGTCTCTGAAGTTTTAATTCATGACCTGTGTTCATTATAAACAAATTGGTTCACAACTACGTAATTTCAGAGAAATGCAACATCTTTCAATACTATAGATGGCACCTTCCATGTTTCCCATCCAAGTAAGGCTTTCAAGTAATTATTGAATATTTCATGACATTGAATTATTTTATCATTGTATTTATAGGACATAAACGTGACAACTAGGAAGACTTGCGATACTTTTTCCATCAATCCGTCCATATGAAATTGAATGATTGTCTGACTAATGGATTTCGTTGACGGCGTTTGCTGTTAATTAGCGTAACATATTTGTTTTGATATATTTGTTTAATCCCTTGGTCAAATCATTTTCAATTTTTTCCCAGGACTTTTATTAACTTATGATACAGATAGGCATTAAATTCAGATTAGAAAAAAACGCATCTGAACAGCTTCTGGAAATCATTTTACAATAGAGAAATAAATCATTTTGTTACATTATGAATCAGAATAACATAACAGCAATTCCAAGGTGATGGTAAAAGCCGTACAATGGAACGTTCTTCCTGTCGGTCAATGTGTGCAGACCATCATTCAGTCGAAGTCGTTTGACCACATACAGTTTTTTTGTAGCTTATGTGAAAATATGGACTTGTTTTGCCTTTGCTATTGTCATATTTCACGAGAGACAGGCGGAATGATGGACGGATTTTTATATCGTAACGGAATAACATCCCTCTTTCTGTGCGTGCAGACGAAAATACCATTGTCTGAAATTTAAAATTAATTTTTTGATTACTGTATATAAAACACGGTACATAATTATATAATTAGACGATAACAGACGATTTATGAAATAATAAAATACGAATATTGAACAATTGGTATCAAATAATGCAAAAGCAGACGTAATCGCTTTATATGGAGTCCATGGCACATTTGTGAACACGGGAATATTTCTAAGTACAAAGCGAACACTTTCTGCAGATAGGAGTGTCTAAATATTGCCAAAATATGTACATGATACTCCACATACAAGCTGCAAAATGTACTAACTGTTTAAGAATAATCAAATTACGAAATTCTTATTATCCCCCTGTATGTGCTGCAATGATCCGTTTGTTATTTTGTGTGTGTACCTCGCTGTGTGTGCCTCCTTCCTTTTGACGAGGTGTGTCATGGAAAGTTCTCATTTGTGGCCCTCGATGCTTCAATATTTTTCACTTTTATTAATCAGTTCGAATATTTTGAATAATCGTAGAATTGGAACTATACTGCTTATTTGTCGATGCTTGACATTGCAATTTTATTATTGAATTGCAGGGTCATACTATAAAAACTATCGCAAAAAGATACGATGAAATGTATTGTATGCTGGCTGAATTTGAAAGCAAGAAACATTAAGTGGACATTACAATTATATGTTTTAATCATACTTGGTATTAATAAATATTGCATATGTGGTTATTCTACAATTGGGCACATATTCAAAACGAATATATAATATAACAGAAAATACATATTTACAGGTCTACATTTGGAACGTGTACGCATTTAATAGTATGTATTTCTTTTAATAAACGATTATTTTCTCAACATACATTACGTAATTAGTGTATTTAAATATAAATTTTCTTTCATACCGCTTAATGTGTTCAAAGAACGTATATATACTTTCAGTGATGTCGATTTTTTCTGTAAAATCTCCGTAATTATATGCGTACGATAATGACAACAAACTTTTCTGATATCAATTACAGAGTCATTTCAATTAATTACATACTGTTCTAGAAATTGATAAAGAATATGAAGGGACCTTTTGCGAGACGACTTGATTATAAACAGTGTAGAAATATATACATAAAACATAAAATCTTCATTTATATATAAGTTAAACGAACTAAACATGAGATGCAAACGCATGCGTTAATTTCAGTGAAGCTGGAAGGATATCGAAAATTGTAGTCCGATTATCTCTTGTGTCTTACGTGATGTACTTTTATCTTATTTTTTTATTTTATTAATGCCCCAGTCTATTTTTTTTTAATGTGGTCTCTGAATAATGGTTAGAGACGTAACCTTGAAAACACAGTACGCTTTTCGTGGATGCTTTAAGTAAACCTGTAAATATATTTAAACGTTTATCACAAGACAACAGTTTACTTCATTCAAACCGTGAACACTGATATAATTATGTTAACCAGATATAAGATTTTCCACCCACACATTTTAAACAACAGTGCAAATCGCCATTGTTGTCACGAACATTATTAGCGATTTACGAAAATGATTGGTTTAAACGTATTGTTCACATAAACAACACACCTAAACTTACTATAATAATTTGGGTCGGAAAACTAGTCAATGATTTTAATAACAATTGTCTTTAATATTGTGTGGATTACTTAAACAAAATCATGTATTGGATTCAAATCTTGAAAAAAGAGAAATCGGAACAAATGGAACGTGTTAGCAGTCGTGAAGGGGTGGAAGTCTATTGTCCGGATGCAAACCTTACACCGAAAAATGCTTAAGTTACCAGAATAAAACCTTGGTTATTACTTCTTCGTTCACGAAGATAATTGCTCCCATAAATTGATCGACATCGACAGTGATTCAAACCAAACTCAGTTGACTGCTAGAAATGCATTACCCGTTTAATTAGCTGTATATTTATGTATTCAATGTATGTGTTAAATTAATCGCCTAGTGATAATTTAAATACATGAGTACGAAAGTTTTGTGGGCGAATCAGTACTCCACGCACCCCGTTATCACTTCCTAATTATTACGATTGTGTCACCACGCGAGAATAACGAGAGCCATAAATTCAATCAGTATTAACTGATTAGCAGTTTACGAGATGAGGTTTTGAAGTTTTATGTGCACAGGAGAGAGGCGGAAATGTGTGCGTGCTGCGTCTTCAGCGTGCTCTTCTTTATGACACGCATTCACGGAAAAGGTATCATTTGCGTTAAAAAGTATCAAAAGGAATTAGGTAATAATGAGTGCAAACATAGAGAACAAATGCAACACTATCGTATTAATCTAAAGCCAAACTGATTTATATGGAAATTTCACGAACTGCAAAAGGTAGTAAATGTAATTAATTAGTGAGAAAATTAACCATAGGCTCATTCTGGTGGTGTCGCTGTGTACATCATCATGAATTGTTTATAGAAAGCTGTAAAACAATAGAAATGAACGAGTGAAATGGAGCGAAACTGGCACCGAGTGACTAACGGTTCAAAATGAAATAAAATACGGGAATCGTTCGTGCAAACATCACCTTGGTTGGAAATGCAGAATAACTAATATTGTTTACTCCGCAAAGCAGCCAATTATACACTCACACTATCCCGTTTGCTTAAACTGGTGTCTGTTGAATAATACAACATCAATGTTATATTGGCTTATACCGCAACACTGTCGTTTTTCTAAATCTGTCTCGCCAATGTAATTTTTATAAATGGCATCCAGGATTCTGGACACTTGATCTTCATCCAACCTTATGGAATGTTGTTATTCGACGATCGACAAAACCTGCTTTACTTCAGACATAATCGAACAAATTGCATAACAAAACGCTTCTTCTGGAGGATCTGCCAATGTTTTATCAATTCGATCGTGATTCGATCAGATTGTGATATAAATTTAATGACTTATGTCAGAAACTGACGTCACATTTGTTGCGTCACAAGGTATTCGATATTTTTCGGATTACACTTTTATGAGTATTTTTGTTTGTCGCTAGTGATCTCATGTTGTGATAGTCTGGACCTCGGCGCTCACGGTTAACGGTAAAGTAAGGGGCAGGTAATCCAGACTAAGGTTGTGAGGGTTTGTGTATAATTATAGCGATTGTCTCCCCTGTAGTGCTATATATAAATATATAATTTATGAACATTGATTTGCCATACCTAGAAACAGCTCCTTTAATTGAGTAACAGCATGCAAATGTTTGCAAATATTGATAGTTTGTACATTATCCTCATTCCGTAAGGGTCTTTTATGACTGTAAATAACCTGTTTGGTTTCTTAAGTAATGAGGTAATTTTGTTCCGTGTTTTATATAATCAACAAGTTTATTTTATGTTTCAGACAGAGTTGTTACCGTCTACACGCACAGGAAGACAAATGTTCATCTGTTATGATGCCAAATTCGGTCCATCTTATCTTCTGTCTGTAATGAAATATGACAATATTAATGGTTGGACATAACTTCACGTTTTCATGCCATTTCCACATAAACTCTAAAACAGTGTGAGGCCAAATAATGATTTTTCGATTGAATGAACAGTGCCGTCTTTTTAGATCGATAGTTTTTGCAACGGATATTTTGTCAGTTGAACAATTTTCCATGTCACCGATTTCCATGTCGGGAAATCTCTTCCATAAAAAAACGACATTAATGTATTTGATAGTGCAGTGTCGTGCAATGATGTAACTAGACTGGGTTAATTATTTTAAGTATTAAACTCGGCAATAGTTTTACCTTCATTTTTTATTTCCAAATATTTAAATTACTCTTGAGAGAATTCCGTTTCCGAATTTTTTGTTTTCGGGGAATGGAAAGACAAAGAAATTTAGGGACCCAGTCTACTGTCCTAACATCCGACAAGTACCTCATAAATAAATGTGACTGTCGCCAAGCTAGTGTCTAATTATGCGGAGTACCGCCAATTTTCAGATGATTACTTCGAATCAACGTTGATGGACAATCTCTGCTTCCCACAATTGAAATTTTAACGAGTATAATTGGGATTCATTGCTATTGAAATTTTACGTAATTACGGAGTTTGCCGAAATCGTACGATCAATAGGCTCGTCATTATCCCGAAAAGTTCGTAATATTTATTATGTCTTGACAAACCCGAGGTTATCATACAATTTACAAAAATTAATGTACATAGATGGTAGAGCTATTTACTTATATTTATAAGATTTTCTTTAAATTACTGAATATTTTCCAGTGTAACCCCCAATATTTCCATACTGAACTGATTCTCGAAGACAGTTTTTTTCAAAGAAAGTTTTCGAGTCTGACTTCATTGAATCTCTTAGAACTACATGTATATATTGATGGACTATGAATGTGTGTGAAGGGGATAATTCCCAGAACTAAGTGGTTACATAGGAAGAAGAGTATTGAAGATAATCACCATCCAATAAGACATTATGAATAAGTTGTGAAGATACGCTGTATATATTTCATCCGTGTTTCTTCTTACACCATCGATACAATCCTCGTAGTGCATTTTGTTTTTCTTATGCAGACTGGTATCAACCTCTCAAATAATCTAATTTTCTGAGTTCCTTATCATTCTCTTACTCTTCCCTTCCCAGCTATTTTACACTGTATTAAATGCTCTTTGTCAGGAATGAAACTTAGCATTCCTTCATTAGGGCAGGCCATTTATTGATGTTGAACTTGTTGCCCAACCTTTTGGGATCATTTCGAATTGTAACATTAAACATGTTCTGTTCGTACAACTGTATACATATTTATAACCAATAAAGCAAATAAAGTACATGCATGACTGACCAATTTTCCCCCGTATCATACCAGTGTTAGCTCTGTGACTTTAAGTGGTCAGTCATTGTTGCATTGACCCAGTATTGCCGCATGTCTGTGGTTGTACTGTGCTGGGGTTATGGTCAGTCAATGTTGCCGCATGTCTGTGGTTGTACTAAGCTGGGGATATGGTCAGTCAATGTTGCCGCATGTCTGTGGTTGTACTGTGCTGGGGTTATGGTCAGTCAATGTTGCCGCATGTCTGTGGTTGTACTAAGCTGGGGATATGTCAGTCAATGTTGCTGCATGTCTGTGGTTGTACTGTGCTGGGGATATGGTCAGTCAATGTTGCCGCATGTCTGTGGTTGTACTGTGCTGGGGATATGGTCAGTCAATGTTGCCGCATGTCAGTCAATGTTGCCGCATGTCTGTGGTTGTACTGTGCTGGGGATATGGTTAGTCAATGTTGCTTTGATCCAGTATTGCCACATGTCTGTGGTTGTACTGTGCTGGGGTTATGGTTAGTCAATGTTGCTTTGATCCAGTATTGCCGCATGTCTGTGGTTGTACTGTGCTGGGGTTATGGTTAGTCAATGTTGCTTTGATCCAGTATTGCCGCATGTCTGTGGTTGTACTGTGCTGGGGTTATGGTTAGTCAATGTTGCTTTGATCCAGTATTGCCGCATGTCTGTGGTTGTACTGTGCTGGGGATATGGTTAGTCAATGTTGCTTTGATCCAGTATTGCCGCATGTCTGTGGTTGTACTGTGCTGGGGTTATGGTTAGTCAATGTTGCTTTGATCCAGTATTGCCGCATGTCTGTGGTTGTACTGTGCTGGGGATATGGTTAGTCAATGTTGCATTGATCCAGTATTGCCGCATGTCTGTGGTTGTACTGTGCGGAGTTTTATCACAAAGTTGCCTGTAATCAGCGTAAATGTGTATGTCGAATAAATCTCGAACCATTTGATACTTTTTGTGATCGCTTTTACAACATCCTTACGAACAGTGTAAAACGACTCCTAAGATCTCTAAACGCGGGGCATGAATTGCGTGTCCAACAATTTATGTCCATTACCGGACGAGTAACTTAAGTTAATATTAAATTTATAATACTTTTATCTATACCAGGTGCGTCAATATACGAACATCCATATTTTCATCAAGCCACTAAGGGTGCATTTTACTACGTTAACTGCATATAAAGTCCAATTTGCGGAAAGTTAATATCATCTGTTCTTCTCCAAGCAGTTAGTTCCGAGAACTTGAGTTTTATATATGTATACGTCTTTCTATAAAAGTCGTCACGTATATGTATATATATCTACCTCATGGAAGATAAGTGGTCTATACATCTTTAATATTGCACTTCAGTGGCTATCTTTACATTAATCTAACTGGGAAAATGACTATATTCCATTTGCCGAACTTTATTTATGCACGATCCTTGATCTACCAACATCCGGGCGAACTCCTGGGGGATATTACTACGCAATGTTAATCAAAACGAGCAGTCGTCATAGTCTCCGTTGGGGATCGTCTTTGCTCTTTCCGATGTAAAAAGTAGATCATGATTTAAGAGAAATGTCCACTGTGAGTGGTAACGATGTATTGTATTAAATCAACGCTAGATATTTTACCATAATATAGTTTTCGTCTTGTTGTTTTCGAAGGGAACAACAGACAGAAAAAAAACGTTCAGGGATTGCTTGCTTTCTGATGACTAGGTGTCACGAGGAGATGTTCTGATTGGACAATCACACCGCCCTGTAATTCAATTTTACAAATAAAGTAACATTTATCATTCAATAATTTATCATTTTGTTATTTTATTGGTTTGTTTATGTTTCAATTTATTATTCCCTTTTCGATCAATTAAATGTTTTACAATACGTTGTGACATGGTGTTTAATGGTAGCTTTGTGTCTTATTGTTTGTAACTTCAAGTTACATAAACAAAATTCAAACGTTGTTGCACATATACGAAATACTGTAACAATGTCAGGTATGTGCCACAATGAAATACTGTAACAATGTCAGGTATGTGCCACAATGAAATACTGTAACAATGTCAGGTATGTGCCACAATGAAATACTGTAACAATGTCAGGTATGTGCCACAATGAAATACTGTAACAATGTCAGGTATGTGCCACAATGAAATACTGTAACAATGTCAGGTATGTGCCACAATGAAATACTGTAACAATGTCAGGTATGTGCCACAATGAAATACTGTAACAATGTCAGGTATGTGCCACAATGAAATACTGTAACAATGTCAGGTATGTGCCGCATTTAGCTCACTTCTCTTTGAGATGTTTTACTGAAACGAACATTCGAAAAAGATAAAAAATAATTATCAAAAAAAATGAAATGGAGGTAAACTGAATTATGTATCATAACCAATATTCCATAACCACTGTCGGTCGAATGATTTTCTCATGAATTATGACCCTTTTATGTACAAATACATTATAGTGGGCATATAGATGTTCGTAAGCGCTTCGTCTTCTATATGTATTACCATTTAGTGGATTTTAACGAAACCTCACAGAAATAATAAGTTTAAACACATTTTTAAACACATTAAACACATTTTTTTTGCGTTAATTGCGACAAAGCATGTAAACAGCTAACGCACATTGGTGTCATCTGTTAAAACGATGATGATGATAAAAATAATCTATCATGAATCCCCGTTTAGCGCAGTCGGTATCGCACTGAATTACAAGTCCGAAGGTCGCGGATTTGATCCCGGGTCCGACCGTCTACGAATGTGGCGACGTGATCAAATAGTATGTTAATGGTTATTCGCTTTTAACTACTCGAAACCCTTGATAGGGTTTTAATCAAGCAACACTAAACCAAACTATTTATTTAATGTTAGCATATTTTTTGTTATTTTATTAAACATACCCCGAACTGTCTGATGTTGGGTTAATATGTCAGGTGACACAAAGTTATATTCTTTTTGAATGTGTATATGGCACTTTGAGGAAGCACAATTGTTCTTTAAAATGACTTTAAATATGACAATACATGAAATAGCTATATGCGCCATGACCATGCCTTTTCGTTGCACATAGTTCACCTCGTCACGAACTAAATGCGTGACGCTACATATATGTGGCACTACAGTGCCTATCAGTCTTTTTAGTAATAATTTTAGATTTTTTTGTAATAAAAACAAAGTGTAAGGCTAGAATTTGAGCAAAGACAGAGGTGTACATTAGAGATTGTGCGATATTTGTATAATTTTCACGTTGACTTGATCAAAAGAAAAAAAAACTCCTGTTCGTAAATATTCGAAGCATTTCAAATAAACGGCTGTGGACATCTCTTCGATTACAACGTCAGGGGGTTTATTAATCCTACGCAACTACGACCCAATGTAGGTTCCCAAACTAGTATATTATACCCGTGTACCCGTTTTATGCTGAATGTTTGTTATTGTGATTCAGCAAATTTAATGTAACTACATGTAGTTAGACAGAAACTCCACATACGGAACTACTCGGTCTGATGATCGAAGAATGATAGATCACGTATCGCTGTTTGTTGTCCCGTGTTTTATAGTAATGGTTAGTATCCCCTTTTAGATCGCCCATGTAAACAAACGAAACCATTTTGCCTCATGTTGAACAACTCAAGTCACGACATTGACCGAGGAGCACCTAGTGTTATGAGCGATGATTACTTAGACTGACCAATCAGTCAACGCCATTCATGGTACACATTAAAACGTCACTTCCTGATACTAAGTTTGATACGACTACTCTGAGCAAATCGGTCTGTCAGCGTTATCGTCATACGAACAGGTACGCGTGCTCAAGTGGAACACCTAACGGTGAAGATAAGTCATGCAACGTGAATGAACGGCACCACACAACACGTGTTGCCGTGAAATTGTAATCAATCATTTATTCATTCCTTGACTATTGGTCTAAGTTCTTTGGTTCAGGAGGAATGTTGCGGAACATGAACTATTTTACCAAGCGCTTTGTTATGTTTGATTGTGATGGATAGAGCTTACGATAAAAAGTAAACAAAGCCAAATGATGATGTTTCTTAACACCCGACAGAATTCTATTGTCTGAACCGAAGCGATATTGCCGCGATTTTACCAACCGAGAAAGTCTGGTGAGGTTCTGTGTTGTAAAGTGTGGCCTACCCTGTGCTTTCTTTCACTCATTTATTGATGAAAATGGCTGTAATTCAATTCATACTATAACATTTTAACGCTGAGAGATAACGCTTATCGGACGAAACATGGAGTTAACTGTAATAAATCAAGTCAAATAACAGCATTGAGCACGAAGTCCGTCAAAAACAATAAGTGCGTTTTTACAAAATGAATTCGTTCAGTGTTCTTCCAGGATAGATGGTTCAGTTGAGATTGATAGTAAACAACATTCAACTATTATGTCAGTCAAACGTGTGGTGAACTTAAAGTAATGACCATTTTCTTTTTTCACTGCGTGTAATGTTGCCTCAAATTATTTCTGTGTTTAAGATTTTAGAATTTTATTGTTAGCACAAGGAGCAGTATTAAAGTATGGTTTCCTGTTGACATTAGTCCATTGCTATCTATCAAAACAATGCAACGCGACCAGAACTGTCCTCTGTTACGCAACAATCAACACCATATCAACATTATCGATTTTCCATAGCAAAATAAACGACAACTTTAACCTCTATCGAACATCAACCTCTCAATATATGTCGGTATTTTGCAAAGGGTGTTGCTCTTGAGAGGTTGCACTGTACACTGACTTACGCTGACAGCAATGCTAGGTAGCACTGTACACTGACTTACGCTGACAGCAATGCTAGGTAGCACTGCACAGTGACTTACGCTGACAGCGATGCTAGGTAGCACTGTACACTGACTTACGCTGACAGCAATGCTAGGTAGCACTGTACAGTGACTTACGCTGACAGCAATGCTAGGTAGCACTGCACACTGACTTACGCTGACAGCAATGCTAGGTAGCACTGCACAGTGACTTACGCTGACAGCAATGCTAGGTAGCACTGTACAGTGACTTACGCTGACAGCAATGCTAGGTAGCACTGTACACTGACTTACGCTGACAGCAATGCTAGGTAGCACTGCACAGTGACTTACGCTGACAGCGATGCTAGGTAGCACTGCACAGTGACTTACGCTGACAGCAATGCTAGGTAGCACTGCACACTGACTTACGCTGACAGCAATGCTAGGTAGCATTCATACTGATGTTACTGCTACTACATGTATTTTATTACTTATTTGCAAATTCACGCAGTTTTGCTTTATACATAATTATCTTATTTCGATATTTACTACTGCACATTCAAACTTAGATGAGAATTCCGTTATTGTGTACACTGTTTCTATTAGTCAGTTTCTTCCAAAACTTGTCTTCATTGGCTGATAACCTCACATTTTGTTTACAACCGTTCTCACGTAAATAAAATATATATATTGTATTAGTATAATAAGTTTACGAGCGATATTTGTGTAAAATATCATAAATCAAGTACAATATAATAACTGCAGTGTATAATGTTTCCTGGGACCAGGGTGAACAGAGCAATCGTGTTCTTCAAAGGACGAATTGCTGCTAAACACGTCTTCCTTTAATTGCAATATCTAATTGCAAAATCAGATGCAATTTTAACATGCGATAATATCCCAATCAAATAATATTTCTTATCATGATCTATTGATATAATGTTCTTATTTGATTTGCTACATTACCATTTAATTCACACAGAACATTAAATGTTATTTGATAATACAACATCGCGTAAACTAATTAGACATAAATCAGACATCATTACGTGATCGGAATAATGCCATCTCCATCATGCATTACTCGTATAATCGCAATGGAATATTAAATTTGTAAACCTTCCTATCTTGGCCTTGAGAGCTTTTGTCTGCAAGGGCTTATTTTTATCATTAATATTTTGGGTTCGTATATTTACCAATTTGCTAAATGACCAATGTTTATCTCGGCGGAACAACGAAGTGCATTCCACATTAGCTCAATAGTCTTTCAAATAACGATATAGGAAGCGGCGATTCAAATACACCTTATCTAACGCACTCCCTTATATAAGCAATGATATATTATGTGTATTTCGATACATCCAGTACACAGTATGTGTCCTAACATCGCGGTTTATCCTGATAACACCTTTTCTAAATGACATTAATTTTGCCAGCATGTCGTCTGGTTTTTACATGTATTTTAAACAAAATAAAGTACCACAAGAATGTCGTCTGTGCTGTTCAATACAGTGCGGAATATATATCGAGATAACTATATCATTTCAAGTTGACATTTTCTAAATCTCGTCAAATCTCGCGATGACGTTTGAGTGACGTGAAGTACACAAACGCGGCCATCTTAAGGACACTTCAATAGAAAGTGTGCTTTATCAATGCGTAGGATTTCGTGAATATTTGAATAAGATAATCTATTCTTGCTTGCTTTCTCTCATCAGACCCAATATGGTTTTTCTTATATAAGCTTCGACTTAAATGTAAGTTTACCTCACCGTGGGTAGGCATGCACTTCAGACACAAATATGCAATCCTGGATATTTGTATGCTGTGAGCATTAATGTACGTTTACGGTGTTTTTGGTTCATATTCTTTATAAATAAACCACTCGGATTTATTCAAAGGTTTTTTGTATTCATATCGAATGTGGTTCAGTTAGATAACTATCATGTGCCCCACTTTGAATATTGTATGACGGAATTATTCTTATGACAGAAAACCTCAGTCCTATGTGTTTTGTTTTCATTTCTGTGATATTGCACGATAATCAAATGGACAACATGACTTCAAACTAATGTTTTTGCTGCTATATGAAACCTAAATATTTTATATATTCGTCATACAACCGACGACCACAGACGCAGAATTATTAGGAACCGCTTCAAAAAAAGGAAGTTTACAACACCCAAGCGGTCCTTATTATATCAATTGTAGAATTTATATTACTTGCTTCTCATGCATTGTAATAGAGATTGAAGTATATGCCACTGTAACATTGAATTATTTTGCAACATTCTGTTACAGATCGAAGCAACAAGTGTGACTAATTTCCATTTTGTTTGAAAAAACAACTCAAAACCCTGATCACGTGGTTCTGCAATCTTGTTTTCTGTTGTCGGGTGAATCATAATTATAGATTTCAGATATATGTAGAGAAAATAACAGTCAAGAAATGATCTTGTTCCTAAGTATCAATTTTTTCTAGACATGAACTCCGCTCATTGTGGGAATTTTGGCATAATTTATGACCCAACATCATCATGTAACTGCAGGGTCACCTTATATAATACCACTAGACGTATTGCAGAGGAGCTTCGAAAATTGGAATCGATGTGACGTATGTAATCCCAAAACTACATCAATTTTCAATTAAATCCCGAATTTATTGACCATAACATGTACAGCTGATTTGATAAACTGCAATCTCCCGTGTTATCCGTGTTTTTATGGAATCCTTTTCTCCTTTATTTTTCCCTAACTATTGCTTAACTTACCAGTAAATATCGCCTAACTTCGCACTAAACATGTCTGTATCATGAACATTACTAGATAGGGAAGTATCAAAGAACGGTGTAGCTTGGCAGAAAACCATCATGGCGATTTATCGTGTTTACTCACGCAATGAGAGATGTTCCGGAAAATCATCAGGGCATTCTGAGAAAAAAATACTTGCTGGCTGAATGTTCTACTTTCATGTTTGTCTTCATTATCCATGATAAGCGAAAATAAAAGCATTTATGCGTGTTTAATCTGAAATGTGACCTTTGACATTAAGATAGAAACACCCAATATGCGTGATAGGTACGTAACGGCGTAACTGGAGAGATATCTGTTCAGTCGTCAGTTTACAAAGACAACATCACTTGGCAAAGTTGTTAGTTGTCAAATTGCGAGTGTGGTGTAATGTTGATCATTGTAGTGTGACATGCTATGTTGAAAAGCTTCTAATTCGCCAGACAGGCAATAAAATTGTTTTGGTAAACTAATGATGATCTGCAAATCTGGGGAGTCGCTCTTTTATAGAAATGAACTCAGTTACATATACACTCGTCCCATCCAGGACGATAACAGTTTGACTGCGAGCATGCACCACCTTCAGGGGAGATAACTGTTACTGCCATCAACCTTCGAGTAGATATTATACTGGTTCCGAGCACTGCTCGAATCAAAACGCCAAGGGAAGTAAGTATTGCCAGGAGTGTGAGTTTACATTGACCCCGTTTATATACTTGAACTAAATGGTAATGGTTTCGCGTTGTTCGATTCGTGAATTTCATAGTTCATGGTTTCGCGTTGTTCGATTCGTGAATTTCATAGTTCATGGTTTCGCGTTGTTCGATTCGTGAATTTCAAAGTTCATGGTTTCGCGTTGTTCGATTCGTGAATTTCATAGTTCATGGTTTCGCGTTGTTCGGTTCGTGAATTTCATAGTTCATGGTTTCGCGTTGTTAGATTCGTGAATTTCATAGTTCATGGTTTCGCGTTGTTCGATTCGTGAATTTTCATAGTTCATGATTTCGCGTTGTTCGATTCGTGAATTTCATAGTTCACGATTTCGCGTTGTTCGATTCGTGAATTTCATAGTTCATGATTTCACGTTGTTCGATTTGTGAATTTCATAGTTCACGATTTTGCGTTGTTCGATTCGTGAATTTTCATAGTTCATGATTTCGCGTTGTTCGATTCGTGAATTTCATAGTTCATGATTTCGCGTTGTTCGATTTGTGAATTTCATAGTTCACGATTTTGCGTTGTTCGATTCGTGAATTTTCATAGTTCATGATTTCGCGTTGTTCGATTCGTGAATTTCATAGTTCATGATTTCGCGTTGTTCGATTCGTGAATTTCATAGTTCATGATTTCGCGTTGTTCGATTCGTGAATTTCATAGTTCATGATTTCGCGTTGTTAGATTCGTGAATTTCATAGTTCATGATTTCGCGTTGTTCGATTCGTGAATTTCATAGTTCATGATTTCGCGTTGTTCGATTCGTGAATTTCATAGTTCATGATTTCGCGTTGTTAGATTCGTGAAGTTCATAATTTACAGTGCATTATTTCACATTTTATAATACATCACATTGTAGGATATGGGAGGAAGGATATAAGTCTTAATTCAAACTCAATATTAAGACCATCTCAATAAGAATACCGATTTTCAAGGGTTTCGAAGTTGGTCTTATTATTCAGGTTATCCTCTAGCTGAAGCGCAATTTGCTGAAAGTAGTCTTTGAACCGTTCGGAAATGGAATATCTTTGGCAGTTTTATAAGTACGTATGTTATTGTATCATGCTTATATAGCTTCTGTTTTCTGACCACAAAGGACTGAGGCTTCAACCAAGCTGCGAAAAACAAGATATACATACATGTAATGTCAAGGAATTACCATCGACTTAGATCATACAATAATCAAAGAATTCTACGATAGAAATACCTTACACCTTTACCCAAAGTCCGATGGACACATACATACAGTCATGAACGGATAGATGTCCTTAAAGCTCGACGCCATTTGCACGATCGATTTCGAGTATCCATTCGTTGCGCCTTATTGTACACGCGTAAGTATCTTTACATATTCTGTACTTGTTCTTGCACAAAAAATGTAGACAACTTCGGCTATTCATTCCTCCCTCGGATACAATTCAATATTCAATTGAATAAGTATTCAGATATTATAAAATAATTTGATATGTTAAACATTAAACTGTAATCCATCACGCCAATGAGAAATTGCACGTACAATATATTCATTCAGGGAATATCAATCAAATTTTAAGAATTCGTTCTGATAAAATGTGCATTCTTTCTAGGCATAAACTTTTTGAATAGCATTGTATGTCATAATTAAGTTGATTATTTACAGTTATATATGTTGGGAGAGTTACTCATTCGTCTTGTAAATATATATTTATATATATATAACAATGTTAGCCTTCAAAGAAGCATGCGCGTCGTCTCGGCTGGTATATGATTAGATGATGGGTATGCATCGGAGGAAAATGGCTTAGCATGGTCAGTTGAATGAGCTGTGTGCTTTACTTTTTAGACTCCAGTTATTGCAGTGCAAATTGGTCTCGTGTCGACAGCTATAAGACATAATTTGTGCCTGATTTCTTCTTGCCCATTTAGCCATGATCTTAATAATAGACGTTGTCTATTGTTTTCAACAATCAACAAGATTCTTACTTTGGATAAATGTAAGTTATGATTATGAAAGGAGCTTTCTTCTTGTCTTTCATCCAAAAACGTCGTACATCTGCATTATGGAGGGCGGTTTTAAAGTTATGTACTGTTTATTACTGAAACTTGTGAGTACATGTGTACTTGGTAGCACATCTTGCCTTACTCCCTTGAAAAGAGCAGATTGTATTGGTTGAAATCAGACGGACTAATAACTTTCTTTTTGTCTTGGCTGCTGGTCTTCATAAAGGCATAACTGCCAACAGGGAACCATGCGCGCAGCTCATTGATGGATAATGTTTTGACAGTTTTCTTGTGAAACTATAGCATGATTCACGCACTTCATGTATAATGTGGATACGCAACATATAGTAGTATTAGTATGGGCATGCAGTCTAAAGCATTGTCCACTTTCTTACTTTTCAGCATTCGATGTATTCAACAGTTACACATTCCAGCTCATCGGAGCATAAAAAAGAAGGACGGACCATACAGAAGTCTGGTATAGACACAGTAGGCTGTAAATAATGCAATGTTGTCGTACTTGCACTGTCCACCTTTCAATGCCATACTGAACGTGGAAAGCTCCAATGTGGAACATGAGTTGGGTGATAAATGTTCAAGCATGATTATTTGACCCAATGGAAAGTGAGTTTTGTATGATAAATCTGTTTTACTATCAGATCAATCGGTGCAACCATTTTGACTGATTTATAAACTCATCGACTGGACTTCCAAGGTCAATATGGATGGCTTAGCTAACTGCCATCATGCCGGATTGTTCCGTCTTCATCCATTGATTGGCGTTATTTATGCGAGTTTTACTGGTCAATTTTTCGCTATGATAACGCTCAATGGGCATTTTCCAGAACATCAGTGGCCAAAATAAACTTGATGACCATTTAATATGTTCATCTGCGCCAGAACTCTTCAATGCGGAAAGATAAAATTGGTCATCTGATTTGCGCACTAGTTTATTGCGGATTAATACGAAATGTGTCACTACACGGAAAAATAGTTCTGGCAATCTAAATGTAATTCAGTACTAGGATTAACATGGGGGCTTCTATTTTATGTCGGCTGTAAAGTTACTTTTTACAGGCGTGAATCAACAGTATTTTATTACAATAATCCTCAGCACGATTGAGGGTTGACTTTTATTCGCTGTTTTATGTTCGAATAAAAGAAGACCGACGCACGATAACTGTAGTAATATTGGAATTGAACTACATTCTAGCAGAATCCGTAACAATAAAATCGACGAACTCACTGTTGCATATCTAAGTTCTTCTAATACTCCTTCATGTGACAGCTTTCATAAATTATGAATACAAACATGTCACATGTTTTTATTGTTCTGTCACGTGATCAAATATGCAAATGAGGCTATAGTTCATTTTTACAAATGTGCACAAATGCTGATACTGACAATTTAACTTTTCAACAAGACGTGCTTGTTTTCAAAAACCTTAGATACAGAATGCATCAGTAAAATTTAGACCAATGTTATTCTTGTCGTTGAGGAAATGTCTTTGATTTGATGTCGATATATAGAAAGCCGAGGCTTGGCTTTAAACGTTTATTTTGTTTGTTTTGTATAACTATATCTGGGACCAATATATACATTGGTCCCAGACTATATAAATACATTTTGATATGTGTTATAATGACCATTGTTTAATTAGATATGAAAACGAACAATTGACTCAGTTCATTTATACATTGCCGGTTACTCCAAAAAATGTGACACGTGGTTCAGTGATTGGTAAATGCTGGACAAGATGGAACAAACATGTTACATGTATTTATAACACTCTGACCTACGTATCTTCCTATTCCACGAACTCACTACGAAATCTTAATGGATGCGTATAAGTATATTTCAGACTCGGTGATATAGCGGGTATGGATCCAACCAGGAAGAAGTAGTGTTACAATGTTAATCTCTGGTGTGTCGGCTATGTTTTCGTCGGGGTGTGTTTAAGCAGTATTTGGACAGCTTTGTCCGACGGTCAGTTGACCTATCCGATGTTCATGACCTAGCAAACTGTACTATAACTTGTTCTTCCACAAGCAAGCAACAGTTAACTTCCGAAATATAGTCCGATATGAAGTACAATTTATTCTAGAACGAGCTATGTTGATCCAATACAACGCGAAATAGTTTTACTCTCCTTCCGGAAGCGTTCTACGGCAGAAACCATCGACTCAATTTTCATTTCATTGAATTAACACCGATATTTTAACATTAAGGCGTTACGTGTATATCATACGAACGAATTTGTATCAAAATGCTTGATTGCTGAAGTACTTATCGTGAATTGAAATTTATTTTACCTGACCCCGATCCTAGGTGGTTACTGATGAAAGCATTATATGAACTTACTTGTTGCTATACCTTGATATCAGAATATTAACGCCTGAAAGTTATTACATTTATCAAAATTAATTGCATAATAAAATGTACGTTTTCCTCCGACATCCTGTTGATATCTATATTTATCAATGAAACAAATTCCGAATTATTTGCAGAGAATTTTTGCAAGATAAAGCTGTATATACATAAATAGTATCGTAAGAGGCTCAACCCTGTCATTAGTATTTTTTTGTATTTAATGGTGCATCGATTTCTTTTTGAGGCCATTTGATTAATTAACTTTTCCTGATGAGTATTCCATGTTTCCACCCCAACCCCCGTTTTCCTGTTAAAGTCTCCAGACAGTTCCTTACTTCCCCATTCCCATAAAGTTTTGTCCTTACACCTCCACAATTCCGAATGTTGTGTAGGTTGATGCTACAGGGAACGCCACAAGCCACAGTGGAGATGCATAGTATTGTACGTGTGGCTTATGGCGTTCCCTGTAGCAACTCATTCTCTCTATTTCCCTGTTACAACATAATATTTCATGTTTCACATATTTCAATCAACTCTAATAAGAGTAAACATTATGAAAGAAACAATAAACTCTTAACAGTACTGGTAATGGACAATAAATTTTGTTTCAAAAATCACTTGTAAATTATTATAACATCATGTGAATGTTGCATTGAATTAATAATGAAATATCAGCATACGGCCATTACTAGAAACAAATACATCAGTTCCAATACTAGATAAATGTGTATTAAAATTGTAAATATACTGTCCATTTAAAAACGTAAAGCGTAAGATTTCTCAAATTTATGAACTTGCATAGGGATGCAAGATGAGAACTTAAGATGATATTACTTCACTTTACGCAGTGATTAGTACTTCACTTTACGCAGTGATGAGTGCTAAATTTTCTTTCAATAAGCAGGTATTTTTTATATCAAAAAGAGTTTTTAAACACACTTAAATGACATTTAAAAGACATGTCATAGGTATAAAAATGTGCGTTTTTAAATGTACTGAGTATATTTAGTGACCGGTATGTGTAGTAAAATACCCGACACTTTCCACTTTAAGATGTATCCGGCTCATCTGAACCTAAAACGTTTTAATGGACTTTATCCAGTATTGTTGTTACGTAGTCTAAACACCATTTATAAGAACCATTACAATGTGACAATCTTGTTTAATCATTATAACTAACAGACATGACTAGTAAAAAACACGTTTGTTAAAAACATTATGTTATGATAATGCAAATACAGAGTAATACATTATAAATGTATTCTGTGATAATGCATATTTATTGAAGTTTTAACTAGATTCGGTATATGTTTCATGATTGTTTAGGTGAACAAAAAAATGAGCCTAATATATCTTTAAAATGTCCAATTTTTTAATCAGAAATATAGAAAATCCTGGTTTCTTTTCGACTTGTACTGTTAATTACTTCACACTGAAACTGCCCCTTCGTACGTATGCAACTGTAACATCTTTCTTATATTGTGAGATATGATGGACTAAAACGTAACTTTAAAATGAGAAAGACGAGGAGGTAAAAGTCAAAGAACTGAAAGATATTTTTACGTTTGATGTGATCACTTAATTCGAGTCATTTTAAACGTACGAATATTTAAAAATGATGTTAAACATATTATTCCACAAACACGTTGCCTTCACCCGAATGGCTCGGCTCATTCTCACAGAACTTTAAATATGAGAATACGCTTACAAATGATATGCATAGTAAACATTCGAGAATAATTATAAACAATGATAAAATTGTAGGAAATGTCATTTACGTGACTGAAATTATGTTTGTACAAAAATGTCAGTAAAATAAATAAACTGGCTGAGAAATAACCACTACAACAAAGGTGTACGTCTACCGTGCGTCTTTAGTGCCAGCACATTCATATTTATTGCAGCGAAGGAGTGAAGATACAGCATATGGTAAATTATCTTACATAATCATCACGAATATTTTGAAAAAAGTTACTTTTGTTTAACTTCGTGATGCAATCTTTCGTCAAGACATAGATCACGTGATAGCGCATGTGATGAAAAAATGCTGGAAAACAGGATGTCTCATTTGCATAGTAACTAAATTTATTATGATCTCCAAATAGATTTCCTCTGGCTACTTAAAAATAATGGTTATTTATTTGACTGGTCCAAATTGGTTGTAATCAATCGTCTCTTCGTTTGAGGGTCTGCTTGATTTTTCGATGCTTCAATTCGAGCGTTGTTCGGATTTATAATCGAGTAATATTCAGCGAGGCGTTTGGCGCGGATGACAAATTCGTCTCAAATCTGAAACAGTTTAATTCAAACCTGCATATTTCTAACTTGGATACTTGGGATCTGCAATTAAATTTGTTTGTCTCTAAGAATAAAAGTTTGAGTGCTCAATAAATCTTGTCAATGACTCTTTGTAGTGTCCCTCTTTTGTATGGTCGGTCAGGGAAATTGCATTATATTTCATATTTGCTGCTGATCTGCAAAATGCATGTCAAGCTGTTAATATATAAAGCGAAATTTGCATATGCGACCATCACGTTCAATCCCGTTATTGAATGTACAATCTTCCGTGATCACAGAATGTCATAAATATAAGGTAGACATAAAGGTAATAATCAAGTATCCGTAGGAGAATAACATTTGGAAGTCCTATACAAAACATAAACATGTATGTCCTTAAGTTGTAAAGTCTGATTTCGATTTACATCTTTTTAATATCAAATGCATGTGTACCATCTTTTTGCAAAGCACCTGCGACCTTATTCAAAAATGTTTTAAGACGGAAACTCGGACTTAGGTTTTCAAATGTTAAATGTTCATTTTGCTCCGTTCTTATAACAATATAGATTTTAATAACAATAATTGGCATAAGTATACAGTGGGTAACAACAATTATTCAGATAGAGCCACGGTCTCATTCGTTTGGATTCAATGAAAACGTAAGGCCAGCAAGTATAACTTTTGTAAATTTAAAGTCTGACTCTAGGTCTTCAATATGTGTGAATAAGGCATGTGGCATGAACAAATGTACCTGTACATAGGTAGTGATATTTTACACAATACATGTACGTGATAAATACATCTGTATTTATTTAAACTTGCCATAAATGATGAATCGAAAGAACTGTGTATACGGAAGATAAATTGGATCAAGAAAATGATGGTACACATATACATGTGTACATGTGTATTGGTTTTAAATATTCACACATCAGTATTGTATAATAATATTAAATAAAAAGGAAATGCTACAATGCTGTGTGTCTCCTTCGTTTTTTTGTTGTTGATCTTAGGCAAGTAATGAATAGAATGTCTTGATATATAACATGTTTATCGGTGTTTTGTATTCCTTAATTTAGTAATATATTATCAAACATAACATTAAATATGATAGATAATAAAATGTACCAAGGCATCTATCATACTGTTACATTAACGTAATCGTGTGTAATATACGATACATGTATTCTTACTTCATAAACTATTTTATAATTGCCTAGTACATTGCATATCTTGATGAAACCAACTTTGTGTGTTCATATTCATATAACTTGTAAACTTGTGATTCATGGGCATAATGCCTTTATTTGAAATTAAGTCAGTCAGGGTTTTCTCTATCTTTTTCTGCTTGAACTGTTTTATCCTCCGACGATGTAAATTGTATGTATATAAATAAAAATACAATACATTATACTGATGTAATACTTGTTTCACAACATTGTCTACATAATAAATCCATGATTCAGATCTGTTCATCCTTGCATACAAATATATAGTTTCCAACACGCAAAGATTTCTGGTTGAATCACGAAATAAAAAGGAATCTTAAAGTCATGAATATCAAAAATATCTAACATATGTCTAACGTTCTCAAGATGTCAGTCTAATAGGAACATGTTCCAAGAAGTTCGTCATGGTAATTTGACTTGTTTTTACAAGTCGGGCAAATTTAAAAACAAGAAGACATGGCTTTAAAAGTACAAGCTTGACTAACGTTCGGTATTTGAATATGTGTGTGAACTGTGAACATAGAACTAATAAACAATAAGAATGGCCAATCCAGTTAGCTCAGTTGGTAGAAGTCTCGACTCGCCACCTGGTCACGGTTCATTGGTTCATACCACGTGATGAGGTGGGTTCTCCGTGACAATGTTACTGAATCCAAAGTTACTTGCTCTCCACCTCTGGTTCATTTGGTAGAATGTCAAATGCTTGCGGGAAAACGTGTAAGAACTGGTTGGTAACTCAGGGAAAAAAACAGGTCAGTTGCCCACCGGTCATACCTGATATACTTTTGAATATAATACATCCAAAGGCACTTGCCCTCTACAACTGATTCATTTGATAGAATGTCGGATATATATGTTTGCGGAAGAACGTATAAGTCCTGGGTGTAACTCAAACACACAGGTCAATGCCCACCGTTTCTACCAGAAATACATTTGAAAAACGGCATATTACTCCCAACATATCGTGCAACTAAAATATACGTGAACAAAATAGATGCCGGAGATCGAGTGCCCATCGTGTTCTAATCTTCATAATTGTATTAGTTCTATACTGTATTCTGAATAATAAATGCTGAATGTAAGTTTATCCATAATACCATTATATTTTAATAGTTCGTTCCACTAAAGCTGTCCTAAAAATAAGTCATGAGCTAAGAGTATATCAAGTGTTCCTTTACTATTGTGAACCCAATCCATTTAACTCGAAACGGGTGCAATGCTATAAACAAACACCGTGCTTCAAATAAATGCTGCCACCATGTCATAAGTATTTGAAATCCATATTTCAGAGTCAGTTGACTCACAGACTATTTACCCGGATAAGCATAATTGTACCGTAGGACATAACCATCGACGTATCATTGTTACAGTTACGTATTCTCTCTCTTATATACAATTTTAAAAGCAGACTCGTCACCATTAAATGTGAAACACAAAGTGGCTTTTAGGCAAGAAGTCTGGATACTCTAAAGGTAGTAATTTGTCAACCAGATCCCTTTTAGCGTCACATTTCTCTTAATAACTTGCTGGAATAAAACCATTGTCTTTTACCACAATACTAGTGCTTGCTTTGACGAGATCTCTTCTGTCTATAGCCTTGCCGTACAGTAAAATGTGACAATCGACTGTGTATCAGCGAGCATCGCTCAATAAAACACAAAGTTTTATTGACGACAGTAAAAACATTACCGATCTCAATATTTTACGAGACTTCTGGTGTTTATAACTTCTGGAATTCTTTATCATGTTTTAATTGTACAACAATAAATTCTCATTCAGACATCGAATGCCTTATTTGATATAATAGAGTTACAAATGTCTGTCATCTTTTGCGGTTATTGATCGTAGCATGATTCTGAATCCAAAATAAAATCCGTTTCATGCTAATATTTGAGAATTTAATTTTGCATGAAAAATATCGCGTGTGTCATCTGCGGCTAATTCCATCTTGCATTAAAACATGTTTGTTGTCACGGAAAAGATTGCTAAATAAGATGGCATTAAGATGCGGCTTTATGCATTCACTTGTGGTATAAAAAAATAAATGATCCGTCATAAAAATGCAGTAATAAGGAGCGAGAGAAATACCAGTGCTCCATACACAGAGTGACACGATTCTAGCCCCTGGTTTTGTACTTAAAATGTCTCCTGTCGTTTTCATTACTTAAAGGCCCAATAAGGGCAATGTTCATCCATTTAAACCGCAACAATTGTAACACGACAAATTTACGCATTTGATAATGGTTATCAAATACTTTCCCATTCCTTGTCGAAAAAATTGCCGATGTGCTTCCATGACTCCGCGTGCGATATGAATATTGATCCGACGTAAGTATTGATTATCTCGAACTCGACAACAACAACGGATCATATTTATAATTGCCATCACGTGATGAGACGTCACCGATTTGTGACTTGCCTGATGCAATCAAGAAGATGAGTAGCGGATCCGTGGTCCAGTGGTAAAACGCTGGACTTGTAATCCAGGGATCGCTGGTTCGATTCCCCGCTCCATCACTGACCGTCCTAACAGTCTTTCGGACGAGACTTAAAAAACCGAGGTCCCGTGTATGATGCTTTACATCGAACACGTAAAAGAACCGGGGGTGCTTCTGGCACTGGGGCATCTTCTGTATCATGCACTATCCTCCAAAAATCTAATATGACTAACATTCTTCTGGAGGCGTCGCCCATATGGGAAACCGGTGCCGACGATAAATAAACGTAAATACAACAAAATCAAGAACATCAGTATTCAGCGAGGCAAACAAACTTTTAAATTAACCGGTCGGCAAGATAATAAAAAACTTCTTTTTGCATCGATATTGAATCTTGCAAAATTTGATGGGACACTATTTGTGTACGTTAATAACCAAGTTCTAGGGTATACTATAATGAGGAAGATTCGGGATAATGCACAAGTTTCGAAAAAATGTATTTAAGACCCTTATTGTGACTTTTAAGTACTGTGATCAACTCGAGTCCTGATAGGAAACTGAGTCTGAGCAGTGAAAAGTAATTCCTGTACGTCGCTATTTAGTGCAAAACCCACTTCTCTCTTGAATATGTATGTAATTTTAAATAAAACTTAACGGGTTCTAAAATTTGAAATTTAAATCAATGTCGTCTAGCTGAGGTCTCTAATGAAAGTGGGCTGATAATAACAACGTCTGGTTGAGGAAATATGCTGGGTTATGCAGCAATGGGTTTATGAGCTAACGTCTTACCTTAAGTCTAATACAGTAGCAATGTACTTCATTTCAGTCATTTCTGCATGGTAACAAACATGGTGTAGATCAAGGTAAACATTTTCCTTAATCTGTGACGTAAACTAGTACTTGAATTGTCTTTTTTCAATATAAATGATCCAATATTAATCATCCAGGCAGGTCAAGATTACTTTGCATTTGGACAGTCGTGTGCAATATATAAGCCAGTAAGTCGCTGTGTGGTTATTATTTATGATAATGTTTATAGATGTGTATTAAGTGCCCCTTTCCCCATACTTGCTATAAAATCTAGGATTATATTCATGTTCTTTTCTCCTTCCCCTTTTAGGCCTATAATTACTGACCTTGACTTGTTCCGCGATAAACGTTCCTCCCCTGTTATCCCCTTAAATTGTCCTCTGTTGTTTTATGGTCGGCCATACCATTCCTTGCGCCCCTTTACCCTTCCACCTCCTCATTGTCCGATGTTTTGTAGACTGTTGTTTTATGGTCGGCCATACCATTCCTTGCACCCCTTTACCCTTCCACCTCCTCATTGTCCGATGTTTTGTAGACTGTTGTTTTATGGTCGGCCATACCATTCCTTGCGCCCCTTTACCCTTCCACCTCCTCATTGTCCGATGTTTTGTAGACTGTTGTTTTATGGTCGGCCATACCATTCCTTGCGCCCCTTTACCCTTCCACCTCCTCATTGTCCGATGTTTTGTAGACTGTTGTTTTATGGTCGGCCATACCATTCCTTGCACCCCTTTACCCTTCCACCTCCTCATTGTCCGATGTTTTGTAGACTGTTGTTTTATGGTCGGCCATACCATTCCTTGCACCCCTTTACCCTTCCACCTCCTCATTGCCCGATAATTTGTAGACTGTTGTTTTATGGTCGGCCATACCATTCCTTGCGCCCCTTTACCCTTCCACCTCCTCATTGCCCAATGTTTTGTAGACTGTTGTTTTATGGTCGGCCATACCATTCCTTGCACCCCTTTACCCTTCCACCTCCTCATTGCCCGATAATTTGTAGACTGTTGTTTTATGGTCGGCCATACCATTCCTTGCGCCCCTTTACCCTTCCACCTCCTCATTGCCCAATGTTTTGTAGACTGTTGTTTTATGGTCGGCCATACCATTCCTTGCACCCCTTTACCCTTCCACCTCCTCATTGCCCGATAATTTGTAGACTGTTGTTTTATGGTCGGCCATACCATTCCTTGCGCCCCTTTACCCTTCCACCTCCTCATTGCCCAATGTTTTGTAGACTGTGTTTTTTCAGAGAGTCTGTGTGGGGAGGCATTGTCGTGTGTATGTGACGTTCCCTGCAACATCTCAACATCTCTGTAATTACCTGTCAGTCCGGAACGAGGCTCAATATATGTCTCGTACATCACCACGTGTAAAGTGTCCGAAGATTTACATGTAGTTTTCCTTCGTACCTTTCCTAATTAAAATACCCAATGACACGAAGATCGAAACATGGACAAGAATCAAGGATTTAAAACAAATCTATGTACAGTTAATTTTAAGCTTTAAAGACCAAGCTTTTGACATGAGCTTTGCAAGTATGGTCAATGTGTGAGATTGGCTTCTAGTACACGTCAAATTAATTATGATATACCGTCATTATTCTTGTTGGTCATCTGTCTTTCCCTTACTTTCTGATGGCTGAAGAAATACTCATGAGGGTCAGTACCGTTATCAGCTGTCCAGCAGACTGACCCTTAGAAACAATTAGTCCACTCTGCACGTGCGCCCGCGCCCTCATGTCACCAACAGGCGCCCATGGTCACTTTCCCTGTCCGGATATTGAAGACGATTAAATCAAAACGGTATTAACAACTTAATTTATTAAATATGATAATGAAGCAGATTTAACTCTGTTTTGATTGCTATTTTAGTGAGCAAAGGTTTTATGTGTCTTGCAAATGTCGCATTCGTGTGATTTATGGGCTAAGTCAACACGGACATTATGACCAGAAGTGGCTAAAATTCAGCCATTTCGATTATTATGAACGTTTGCCCCCTGTGGCCCGTATGTTATATCTCTCTCGTACCAAGTTACTCTGTCCCGGAGGAACGATAGTCACCTGCCGTGTCTAGTCGTATAGTTGATACAGATAAAGACATGAAAGGACTATTTTCTCCCCATTGTGCTACAGTTATATCCTTACAACATAGTAGTTATTTTCTCATACGAAGAGTACTAGCATGAATACTGTTAGTTGCAAACTTAATATTGTCTCGAAAAAAAGACCATTCGTTAGAGGTAATACGTGGTCCAAGAAAATGTTCTATAAATTAGATCGTATTAAATTACCAACGAATGAATGTTTTGTACATCTCAATGTGCACTGAAGTTACGTTTCAAGAGGATTCGACTGTGCGTGTTTAAGTATTTATAAAATGTGGCCAGGCGGTATGGCACACAAATAATGAATACGCCTTTCAACGTTCAAAAACGCTTTTCGTAGGGATTTCGTTCATCACCGCGACATTTTTTATAATCTAATTTACGATCACAAATTATAAATAAACAATGTGTGTATACTTTTAAAAAAATCGAATATTTTAGTAATCGTATTTTTTCAACGTTATACATAACAGAACAGAAATTTTATTTTGGATTTGACATACAACATAATTATGTACAATATTTTGTCAATTTGAGTACAAAGCAAAATAGTATAGTAAATACATGTATTGTATGAGAGAGGAAGTTAGTCATAAATAAAATAAAACATCATACGAGTATGTCAGTGTTTATACTTTTTGATCGTAAATCAGATGTATAAACTATTGATATTTATTCAATAACTGATCTAGTGTAGTGAATGTATTTCTACTTTTCAATGCACATTTTATGAAACACACTAAACTGATAAGAATATCCACATTTTTGAGGGAAGTACTTAAAATAATTTTAGCATACTTCGTCTTATAAATCTTTTTCTAATTAGTCTTTATTGATCACATATGGAATTCTTCTTCTATGTCAAGGCTAGAATATCATTTGCAATTAAAGATGTAATACGCTGTTCCATGTTAAAACTTAAAGGGGCTATAGCATAACAGGTCTATGTTTGCACAATCACATTTTGTTCTCACAACGAGATATTTTCAGTTGTACCATAACAAATAGATAGAGTTGCTATTTGTTTAGATAAAAAGCAATATGAACGATAATGTATGAAAATAAGCACTGATTCTATGGCGTTAAGTGTTAGTGTAATAAATATGTCGTCTCCGTTACATTGAAGAGAGAGATGTGACATACGAGACACCCATTATCTTGAAAAGCATTTTTCTGTTATTACTATTCGTCATGACGGGCACTAGGCAGACAAGCATTTTGTTGCCATTTTGTTACTGACAAAGGGCTTATAATAGGAACCATGGAACAATAATTTATTAAGGCGTTCCTTATCCCGTTCTTAGTGTAGGAGACTTAGGACGTCGCGTCAGATGTTGGCGTCAGTTTGCGTAACGTTACGTCCAGTTTTTCATCAATTAACGTAATTAGACAATAGGCAGATGATTCGTTATCGATGTGCGCTTAAGCGTGTTTCGAAAATCTAATAAGTAGTATGCTTGAATAAGGTTTATTTGTTATGGTTATGTACAATACATGCGATACAAATACATAATAACTTATGCAGTACATGGTATATTATAGCTACTGTACATGACGTAAATTAATTTTTTTACAATTTTTAAAAGTAGTCATATTTGAGGCGCTCTACAGCACACATAGTGTTCATATGTTCGTCTTCATCAATGACTAGTGCTCCATCCTTAATCTTATCTTCTAGGATGTAGCATACGACTGAACTGAACACAACGGCATTTCTTGATTTTATAAGTTTGAAATTATTGTCCTGATGTTCATGGTCTTTCTGTTGGAAATATAATCTCGACGCGACGCTAGAGTTTGCCGGAAATGTATTTCCCCAATCGTCGTTAACATCATGTGCCAAGTTGTAGGGAGGCTTCCTGAACTGAAAATGTAAATATATTTTGATAAAGAAATGAAATAAACGGGCGCGATAACAGATGATATTTATTTTGATTAATAAATCTTTACTGCCAAATTTGCCAGTTGTACTTTTAAACTTTACGCGACGTAACACCACAATAACGTTAAGCGTTACAAAATGGCTAGACATTGATACTGTCCCATTAAACACCGAAAACGTTATCAGAATTACCCAAAATTACACACAAAATTACATTGACACAAGAACTTAATAGGGTCAAAATGTGATGTTTGTAAACTAAAGGACCATTTAGTAATTTAATAATCAATATACATAGTAACGCTAAAAATCTCTTTTTTCTCTGTGCGTTACATCGTGGCTAGACATTTATAATAGAATAGTTTGCGTTTATTTTGCATACCAATCCACTTAAAAAATATATGACATTCAAGCTTAAGATAAGAACCTCAAGAATGTATTAAATATATAATTAAACTTTATCAATAACTAACTAAAATTCTAACAGAAATAGATAGGTCTTAAAGAAAAAATGAAATCTTACCTTTTCACACTGCAATTCTTTATTCAATTTTCATTCACTATTTTCCGTATTGCGCTCCATATTTGATATGTGGTCGAGCGGAAATGACGTAACGTCAGTTGGTATGGTTTCCCACGAAAATAGTTGTAGCAGACGAGAATTATGCGCTTTTGAGTGTTGCAGAAACACTTTTTATGTTACATCTTACCAGTGAAAAAAATGACGCTATACTCTTCATTATTCGCCTTTTTCATACCAATAAGACACACTTTGTTCATTAAAATGCTAGCTATGATAAGGCCGGTTTTTTTTCTGCTTTCAATAATATAACAATCATTTTTCTACTCTAACTCTTTGTATTTATTTTAAAAATTTTATAGTCATGGACTGTCGATTTTTCAAGTTGACGCCAACATCTGACGCGACGTCTTAATTGTTCACCCGGACTTTACTATTAATCCAAGGAATACGTAGCTTATTAAAAAAACATCACCAGATATATATTCGTAGTAAATGAAATATTTCTTGTTTCTTATACATTTTGTATGACTTTATATCAAATCTCCAGAAAATACAATATTGTTATAGAAAATTTACGTGACATATTTCAAATAAACATTGCAGTGCAAGACAGATAGTTTGTTACATAAAGGAAGGTGTCCATATATTATATCTATGCTTATTGATAGTTATGCTATAAATAAAAAATATAATAACGAGATAGAAACTGCATGCCGTATTTTCAGGTAGGGCAAGACAGCGAGGAAAGTTAGCTGATGCAGAAAAGCAATCAGTCTAAAACACTCTGAAGTGCTTCGCTCGCTGCAACATGGCGACCACCACACCAGACGACATTGTTCCGCATGGACGACATTTAGTTTAGCAAAGTTAGCATTGTCACTTAAAGATAGAGACTACTTTTTCTACGTAAAAGAAACGGCACCGCTACTTCCATATGTCGCGTTATGTACAATTCTATTTGTCCTACCTCTAAAAGTGCGTTCCATAACAATAAACAAATGTTATATTATAAACAATATATGTATTCCTATTTCCTTTCCATCAGGCAAAATGCTTGCTGTGCCATGAGTTTTACGAGATATCCCTTTTTACCGTAAAGTAGAGCTATACTCTGGTCAAGTAAAACATGTGTAAAGTTCTCTTTTAAGTCCGTTTAAATTGACGCGTCCTACTGTTTGTGCAGGAATCACGTTGACGTTGGTGAACTACTAGCATGTTCAGGTTTCATCAGGCTGATGTTTCAATGACAAATGGTGACGTAACGATGTAAGTTAAACAAATGGTGACTAAAGGAGAAGGAATATTGCTACAGGGAACGCCACATACATAAGATAGTTCCTGCCCCCACATCCGGGAAAAACAACAATTCATAAAACAAAAGGGACTTGATGAGGTTATTAAACTGTACATACGTATAAGTATTTCTAGGACAAATTGCCATTACGTTCCCATGCGAACAGGGTGGGGGAACCAGGGGTACGGACCCCCACTCTCCAAGACTTTGGCCAATAGGTTTGTACATATCTAATCCTAGATCAAGCGGGGGTCCCAAATGCAAGAGCCTCACTGTCTTTGGCCATAATTAAGTATTACATTACAAGAAAACGCATTGCATTGCAAATATCTAAAGACACCGATGACTGGCTAAGATCTGCTGCCTTACCAGGAGTTGGACCACCCTGAAGTAACTTGCTGTATCAGCACATGATTTATATTAAAACAAGACTGGTTGCGAGTGTATTATTGAACATGCACTAAACATCCCTATCTGTATCTGATTTCTAAGATAGAAACACTCGTAAATAAATTATAAATTGTATTCATAACGTACTAATTGACTAGTTGCTTACTGATATGTGAAATGTATTAATAAATTATAACGAACGCTCTCCATGCAATTACAAATTTTACGGTTGACTTGCTGGAACTCTAGATCAGGTTATTATCAATACATTTAATCATTCATCATTGGATTCCAATGGACTCTTTGACTGTAATGTTTGTCACAATAAACTGTCACGGAGTTTTGAACAAACGTCGAGCGTAATATGTACATAGTAATACACATAAGACAAATATTAGTAAAGAGTATTTTTTCTATTTCATTATTATTTGCTTATCATTCGTCTTTTGTTTGTAATTTTGTGCAAGAATTAAATTCAATGTCATTAAAATCAATTCACCTTTAGCTCTCATACCTCCGCGCACATCTACAGCGGTAAGTATTATAGCATAGCGTGTTTGGATGAATCGTTTGGAAATTATATGATGCCATAGCGTACTTATATGGAACAGATAACAATTGTTGAGTGCATGCCCAATCCCAACCAGTGTAAGGCTGTTGCTATAGCTTTTGTGTTCCTTTTATAGGTTCTCATTTCTGTCCAATACGCTGTACCAAACTTTAGTACAGTGAACTTTCAATAATAAGACCACCATTGGAACACTTGAAAATGGTCTTATTATTGAGTTGGTCTTAAAATTGAGGTTCAATAAAGAGCAAAACAGTGAAAATAGACTTGAAAATTGTGTTTTTAATTTTGAAGTGGTGTTATTATTGAGGTGGTCTTTAAGTGAGGTTTTACTGTCCCTGACAAAAAATCAAAATCACCCGCGTGTTATTCTCACGTTCATAACATATTACATCCAAGGACTATTTAATTTTTCATATTTTCAACCGCAAAATAGCTAGTACATTGTATGTTATGATTTATTATAAAACCAGTTGGATACTTTTTATGCGTGAATTTCATAAATATCAACCGCGTTGACGCATAAGAAGTTTCATTTTTTTTCGCCATTTCATAATTCCATTGAAGCGGAATATTTATCACAACGGAATCATCCGATGAGTTGCTACATTAAACATAAGTATCACTTCACACCTGAGGCGGCTGGTTTTATACGTTTGTCCTCGCATAAGATCGTATCACGGTACGTATGTTTACAATGACAAGGTTTTTAAAAGAAAGTATTTTCGTAGTGTCAAAAACAAACTGTTTGTACTCACTGGTCTGTAACCATAGTTACACATTTTACATTTTAGACTATTTAGTCACATACCTTATATTGTAACTTGAAGTGCTAATCCATTAATAATGAAGAAATATGAATGAGTAATATTTGCCTATATCCTGGAAAATAAATGATATGGTATGTTATTCATGGTCTGTTAAACTCAATACCCTGTCCTGCGTTTTACGTGAAAATGTGCATTTCCAAAACAAAACAATGGCAATAGATAAAGTAACTAATCAGCTATTCAACTAAGTTAGGACAAATTCTACCTTCAGTCAAACTATTCTGTCAGCAGCATTCATTGGAAATAAGGTGATTCGTGTTGATGCGTGGTAACTGTAATGAATAATGTAAGTTTGGTTGCTAAACGAAGAAAACGTGGACTATGGGTTCTTTACTTGAAGGCAGTTTCAGACGCAGATTTAACAAGGACTGAAATTATTATTTTTTACTAAACACATTATCGAAGTTATCCGAATGTGTTTATGTTTTTATCAATAGCCTAAATTCATCTGTGATTCTACGTTCATTTACACAGCTAAATGTATATGTCTTTCTACGTTCATTCACACAGTTAGCTAAATGTATATGTCTTTCTACGTTCATTCACACAGCTAAATGTATATGTCTTTCTACGTTCATTCACGCAGCTAAATGTATATGTCTTTCTACGTTCATTCACGCAGCTAAATGTATATGTCTTTCTACGCTCATTCACACAGTTAGCTAAATGTATATGTCTTTCTACGTTCATTCTCACAGCTAAATGTATATGTCTTTCTACGTTCATTCACGCAGCTAAATGTATATGTCTTTCTACGTTCATTCACACAGTTAGCTAAATGTATATGTCTTTCTACGTTCATTCACGCAGCTAAATGTATATGTCTTTCTACGTTCATTCACGCAGCTAAATGTATATGTCTTTCTACGTTCATTCACACAGCTAAATGTATATGTCGTTCTACGTTCATTCACACAGCTAAATGTATATGTCTTTCTACGTTCATTCACACAACTAAATGTATATGTCTTTCTACGTTCATTCACACAGCTAAATGTATATGTCTTTCTACGTTCATTCACACAGCTAAATGTATATGTCTTTCTACGTTCATTCGCGCAGCTAAATGTATATGTCTTTCTACGTTCATTCACGCAGCTAAATGTATATATGTATGTCTTTCTACGTTCATTCACACAGCTAAATGTCCATCTATTCTGCTCGGTTGCATTATTTTCCTAGTCCCATGGAGAAAGTATAAATGTTCGTATTTGATAATGTAAGAGTGTTGATGGGTAGTATTTATTAAAGGAAACACCATCATTTTGCTAACATATCCTGAAAATTGTGTGCACTTTGTTTAAAATTAGTGTAAAAACAAAGTACATTATTATTTGATGCACAAAATAGAATCACAGACGGAAAAGTATTGTCCTCTTTGTTTTTGATTTGTGAATTATTGTTTTCCAATGATTATGAGTGACTACCTCACATGTTTCACTGATTTAGTTGACCGGTGAATGGTTTTTATTTTCTAAAAAATACTATACATTATTTAAGCGATGCAATCTCGCGTTTTACACACATAAAGTTATATGAACAATTTTATGTTGTCCATTAAGCAACTGTCCATTTCATGGGAACTCTATCCGTTTAACTTTGGGTCATTTTTCAAATGATATTATCCATCGAACTTTGTGTAATTGTCGTACAACATTTATGTGTTATTTTCTTCGTCTTGTATTAACGTGCGATAAAATCGGCGATAAAAGCTGAAAACATCATCGAAATCTTAAGGAAGGACAGAAGCTAAATTAAAGTCCATTTACTTAAAATGTTTCGAGCAAAATGCCGACGTAAGGAAATATGTTATCTTGTTTCCGAAGCAATTCGTTTTGATACGATGTTGTCGGATGGGTAAATGGTTTCACGATAAAATGTTGGACAGTTAATGTTTAGTGTCATTATTTATTGTTACGTATCTTTGTTCTTATGTAACTCTATCATTGAAACTGAATCGATTTATTTGTTACAATGCATTAACAGCTTAGATATGTCCACCATTTACAATCACTATCAAAGTCGAGACTAGATACAAAGCGCGGGTCTTCAAATAGACAATTTAATTATTATTTTATTCAATTAACAACCAAATTATGACAACAGTTTGGTGCAAGAAAGAGGCGGAGTTACCTTACTGCTAACACCTATCGCGATAATCAGTTAGTGTCGATATCCTTTGATGAGCCGGCAATCTATTAACTTATGCATTATTCATAAGTAGATTACGCGCTGAGCATATTCCAACGCTTGGTCTGGAGACTTCAGAAATCCAGTCCACCAGTCGGAGCGCGCTTTTTAGTCGATTTTTTTCGAAAAGATAAATCGTTGAGAGTTACAAAAAATAACAGAGCATTTAAAGATGAAAGAAATGCTATGGTAAAGTTTTATTTCTCACTTACACAATGCCTGTTATGTATTTTGCTCGATGTTCTTTGTGGATAACCTGATTTCTCACCATACAGGAGAAACCTTCCTGGAAGAATTTAGAATTCATTCAGTGTACTCTTAACAAAATGGATAGAATAAGATACCCCGGAAAAGTCCATGACTTCAAATTAGGAGTTCCCAAACACCGAGTACTCAAACTCCTAAAACTTAACTATTAATTCACGAATTTTATATTAATTAGTGTAACTGTTTGACAGTGAGAGTAATATTGACTCTAGTTTGGATATTGGAGGGACATCTAAAAAAAATCCTAAAGTTCCAGATGGCAATTGATTTATTTGGCTTAAGCATATAACGTCTTTTTATATTATGGTAATTTGCTTTCGCTAAAGTTCGTTTACTTTTTCCGGTCACATTGTTGCTATTATTTGGCTAATATTTCGCTATCAAACCATTAAGTGGGCTATAGACATGTATACATGCCTACATATTTCTATGAGTAATTAAATGGAAAACAAAATTATAATGAAAACAACAGCATACAAAAGAAAACGAATACTTGACAACATATAACTTTCATATCGCAAATGACAATTATTAAACAAACTTATTGACACATGCATTTTAGTGGATTCAGTGACAATTATTGTATTCTCATTCCACCAGTAAAAATCGACCCATATTAGAAGCTTCAAAAATACACGTGAATAAAATGAGTTTTGCATTTTTGTCGGAATTTCGAGAATTCTTCATTTAGGCTGCAGTGTCTTGCATTTAACTATGGATTCATTAGTTGCACGTGTTGCTTTTTGTTGGATTAATTTAGCAATCCGACAATTTTAATATCTTTGGAGTGTCAACAGGAAAAACCAAATCATCGTAAGCTGACATCGATGTAGTTCTGCAACACAATGCATATCTAGTACACTTCAATGTATTCTTGTTAATTGTCCAAATGTGTCGCGAGAAATCATTGCTTTCATTTGGAAATTCTTGAGCAAGAAACCATATACCGTATGTTCGCATATAGTTGCTTTATAATGGCGACAAAACATTGCATTTCTTATAAGACATCAAATTATATCTGGCAGCTTTTGGAAATGAAGAGAGCGCCGCAAGTCATTCCTTTCCACTCCATCGTTTACTTTATGAAAATGACATGGGACCCCCAGTGCGCATGTGCGTGAATCCGTCTCGCTATTTACTTTCAGTGTGTGAATCATGGCGGACTATACAAGATGTGTTGGAAATTTATCTGTGTTTTTAATTGGAATTTTAGCTTTTACAGTTTCTAAAAATGTTGCCGACGGTAAGTTTATTATACAGATATAATGTTTAGATATTGAACAAGGTTATAATATCGTTCATTTGACTCGTTTTTACACGTTTAATCTTATGTTTACTACGGTCGCCGTGTCCCATGTATACACCACCTGTGGTATACACATTGCGGCATTTCCATTTTATGTCACTGCTACCGTAATTTTTAGGCAGGTGTAAAAATGAAGGTGTGCGACTCTCCTTGGCTAATTAAACTAAAGTAATGTTAAATTCTAATTAATTGGTATAATTGTTTTAATGAAGCAAAGTCTTGTACTGAATCATAAAGGAGTTTAAATGTAAACGAAACTAATTAATTGGTGTTCAATTAACGTCGCATACCTTTGAAAAATTCATTTGACACTTGAAGAGAATTTTAGTTCGGTATGTCAGTGAGTAATTCTATATTATGTCTACACACATAGTGCATTTAGTCATTATTTACGACTAAACTAGTTTATAAAAATTTATATGATAAATTTTATATTCAAGTTTTAGTGCAGTGGACACCTAAATTATTACATGTTTAAAAATACTAATGTAAAACTCAGTATAACTTGTAGAAATTACATAATTACTCAACAAGAAGGAAAGTTTTAATTGACAAGAACAATTTAAATGTTATATTACATTGAAAGAATTACTTAACTACTGCCAGTTGTATTGAAATTAATAGTTAACGGTCTACGTACTTTGTTTAGACACGAAGAAAAACAAAAGACGCTCCGTTAGTTCGAAAACAAAAGAGATATAGACACAGCCGATTTTATCTTTAAACGAAGAAATTTAATATTGACTAAGAGTTACAAATATAGCGGAAATGTTTGATTTAACTAACTTCAAACAAAAGAGTCTTTGTAAATTCTCGGTTAAAATTCATATTCCTCTCTGCAGGTGTTTTAAAGATTTAAAAAAAAAAATTGTACTTTTTTTTACAAATAAAGAATAGATTTCAATTGTCCTGTGTCAAATTCCATTACTTTATTTTTATAATAAAATTTTAAGCCGAGAATTCAATTGTGTAAATGAAAATAAGGAAAGAGAATTTATCTTATAAAATCTCTTATTCTGGGAACATGGACGTGATATATTTGCAATAATTGATACCAGTGTCACCCTATAGGTTGAAGGAAAGTCAGATGGGAAATTTCTCACATAAACTCTTGCTTGTGTGTTAATTTGATATAATTTAGTATTTCGGGCAGATGTAAATGACAGCACCTCGGGAATATTTGTCTTCGTTTGTATTCAAAGAAAGACATGGAATTGTTCGATTTAGGACGCAAATATCGGCCTGAAAAGACGTTATTATGTTCATACAGTGGTCAGTTCGGACCGTGTTTGCTTTCATACAACTGAAGTATTTACTTACATGATTGGCTGGTCATAGACGATGAATGGGGTCTATTCAATGGTAAATAGAAGTATTGAAGTTCATACACGATCCTGTCCACAGAGAATGATGTGATTGTACTAACAATGCATATTTTACTGATACAAACTCTAATTCACTAATAGAAAGGTCTGAGGCTTTGTGTACATTGTAGCTGCCTTTCACGAGAAGGAAAAATAGTTTTATATTAATTCTGATCTGTACGTAATCTACCACTCAATGATTGAATGGGTCTTTAAACAAAAATTGAGTTCTGTCTGGGTCATTTTTGTGAATAATGTATTCCGTATATAACTGACTGTATGAACTATCTGCATGTCAGTATTCTGCCCATTATGTTAGAATATTTCCCATCTTACTTAATTATCGATATGATCGACCTACTCTGTCGTAGTTCAGCAAAATAATTATACTGCTTTCAAATTTGGTTTTGATGAATTTCAGTTACAATCATAATTTTCTAAATTTAATGCCAAAATACAAATCTATATCAGATTTTAATTTTTATCTTATTCTTGTTAAGTTTTAGATACAGTTTGTTTTGTAAAATGGATATTCAATATAAATTATAATCCATGTACTTAAGTTTTAACAATATTTTCATTTTTTTCTGCTCATACTGGTTAAAACTCAGAATTTCAAGACGGTTGTCATTTATTTGAAATTGATAGCTGATCTGTTTTTGTTCGGATGAATAGCTGTGTGGTTTTGTGTTCAATAAGTGGACATGTTCAAAAAGTACTAAATTTTCTGTGCCTTTGATTTGAGCATTATAACTACCTGTTTCGGGGACGTATTGCAGTTTTACGCTTCTGTTAGTTTCACCAGTATGTCACGCTACCTGTTAATTTCAGGTGCGATCACTCAATTAGGGGGTAGGGTCTGGGTTCAAATTAGGGATAATTAAGGGTTTGGCGCAGTTATAATTGATGATTACAATGTTTGTCGGGGACATTTTCAATCTGAAACTGAAGATAAACGCTTGTTAACTTTGGCCAAGATGAATCGATAAATCCATAAATGAATGCAAGAATTTGTAAAAATCTTCAATGATTGAAAAAAATCAAGATTTTTTTCATTTGTGAAAAGTTACATTATTTTCTACAAATTGTTGCATGTGCGTTATTTATAGAACCCCGTTTATGGCATCTATATTAATTACCTACATGTATAATTTGACACACTAACCGTCAAAATATGTCTTTACAGTATAAATTTGCACGAACAAAAATAATTTCTGACCTTTAGTAAATGATGATTGTTTTTACACTGCCACAGAAAGCCAGCGAGGCGACTGATCGATGTCCTCTCATTGAAAATGTTTAAGCTACATAAATATGTTATCTATCATTGAGGGAAATTACTTTCAACATGCATACGGGAGAAAATTATCATCTTTAAGTAGTATTGTTAGGAAAACTGAAGAGAATTATATTCTGCATAGTTCCCATTATATGCAAGAAATTTAGAACAGAAATGAGCCCTGTTCCTGTGATGTTTTGCTTCGTTCAGTAAAACTGACTATAAATTCTCTCAGTGTGGGTTTTATAAGCTTAAGTTCTGTTTATAAATCTTAATAATATACTTTTGTCTTTTAAATTATTTGATTTTGATGGGCAATATTCTGAAATATATTTGTCTTTAAAACAGAAGTTAGTTAACTTAATTTATTATGCACATTAATTCCTTGACAGCCTCTTGGCTTGATATTCCATGAGGTAGGTTTCTGACAGTTTGAGATTTCTGGGGTATTATTTTATTTCTCTACCAGTTTGTTTTTTTATTAGAATAGATCCAAGATTTTCAGATCATTTGTTATACTACTTGTAAGTTGTAGTAGTTTCTGAAGTGATGTTTGAAAGATGTTTTACCAGGTTGAAGTTTTTGCTGGAAGAGGAGAGAAGAGACTATATGCAGTCTCACTCGTTACAAAATGAATTATGATGTATCGTCCTTGTTACAATTTTTTTTTACTGTGGTAGATTCGACTGTTTGTGTACATCATGCGTCTGGTTATTCCATTACAATTAGCCTTGAAACTGTGAAATCAATCAGAGAAATCAATCAATCAGTGTGTAATCAATCATATCATCATTATATAAGTGTACGGACAGGTGAGAGATGCTGCAGGGACATGCTTTCATGATAATTATACCTAAGGGAGTTTTGGGGGGTCATTAATCATAATTGGGTTCTATGTAGGGGTCCCACTGACCCTTAATTTTGTTTGTGTTCATCGGTCAGCTGGTTATGTAATGTAGTTAATTACGTGTTGGTTTCCCACTGATGTTGGAAAGATTCAATTAACATAATTAATTAATCTGAATTCTTATTTATAGTAAATGACATGAAAATTGCTATTCCATTATCAGCAGACACTGATGCAAAACATACCTGTATCACAGTCTAACACATTTACTGTTGATGTAAACTCCAGTTTGTACAACCTATATAACAGACAATTCCATTGTTAGAAAGCCTGCATGCTTGACAACTCTGAGCTTTTTTTCCTTATAAACTTGTGTTCGGTAAAAGTACCCATTTCCAATCGAAAATATTAAGTTTCCCAATCCAAACCTGAAGAATTCCTAAAATCAGCAAGGGTACAAAATGGAAATTCGGCATTGATTATTGAATGTATTTTAGGTCGGACACTTGAAAATAATCTATTATCAAAGTTGTTATGAGAAAAATTCAATATTTTGTCCACTAAATGTGGAAAAGGTCATGAACAAATTTGTTTAAATTTCATTTGGTGCAAATAATGATTGCATGCAGTTTGTTATAACTTTGAAAGTACAAAACCGTACAACTGTATTTATTGTTTGATGTAATTGCTTGTGATGAAAAAGAACGTCAAGTATTTTAATTGGCTTAAAAAGTCATCAATTATTTCTTAATTACAGACCAGTAGCTCTGTAATATTATAACTTGGCAAATTTTTAATTGCAGTATTATAATACATACTTACGGCTTATTACATATAGTTGCGTGTCACGTTACATATATGTACGTATGTTACAATAACTGGGTTTTGGTCAATAATGCGTGAGTAGCATAAAGGTATTTTAGTACATATGTTAGCCCTACAAAAATTGTTGTTCTCTTTGATATTTGTTATTAAAGAAAGCTTTAATTGCCCATAGAGCACTTGCAACTTTGGATCATATCATTTTAGTGATTTTATTGTTGGTTATTTTGAAGTTAATTGTTTTATAAGGCATTTTTGGAGGCTAATAATTGTTGCTTGTTGTCATAATTGTATATATGGTCGTACTCGCGCATGTCAGCTACTGTCAATCAACAGTCACAATACAAGCTTGTTAGATGTCTTATCTATATGTATTAATTAGTGTAATTATTGATGTACTAATTAATTAATTAAGGAACTATTTGTGTGGTACAATCTTAATTATTTTGTACTAACATGGCTTAGCCATTGCTTCGGTTCATACACATCACCTAGACAGTTGGCTCAAACAAAATTTGAATTTTTGCTTCAATATTAACTTGAATTTGTCTATTTTTTGTGTTAAAACATTTATGCACAATATCATAACAATTAATTTATTTATGTCATTTATGATGAGGAGGTTTTTACATAGATTTGTTTAATTTTATAAATTGTTGCAAACATTTTCGGACTATTTTATTGGAACTAAACTTTGAGTTGTTTATTGTATATAAAAAAGAAAATATGGAATTTTAAGATGCTTCCAATTGCTGTCCCAAAATATCTACATTCATTGAGACATCTAAATCTCCTTACACAAATATGTCTAACTTCTCTTGCGGAAATATGAATTTTGATTAAATGTTGATCAAACTGTACCCTTTGAAATCTATTTTGAGTGTTCTGTCTCGTTCAATTTTGTTGAAACAACTGATAAAAAGATGGTTTCATGCATACTATCTAAGTTTGTAATCCTCTGTGTACAAATTTACTAGTTATCTGAGATAATTGTACGCAAAACGTTCGACAAATTCAGTTTTTGCATACGAGTTTCAAATCTGCCTACATTATTAAAACCACACTCCGAAACAGTTATGTACAGGGTGTAAAAATTGCAATTCAATTGGCTCCACGGGATTCGGGCGGTCCCTTGAATAAATAGTTTGATGGTTTCTAAGCGTCAATTTTTAGGGTATGAAAATATAATTATAAAAATATCATAGTTGCTCCTTTATTAGTGAAGAATTTGACACAAATAGAATAAATATACTAAAAACCATTTAATGTCTATTATAAATGAGTCAGCCTGTATTTAATTAAATTTTCTTATTTGTAAAAAATTACTAAAAATACAAAAAAATACTGTTTACTGATGAAGAACATTGAGTCATCCTTCTGTGGCTTTATTAGCTTACTTATGTTACTATTATTTTGTTTAATTTGTCATTTTATTGCCTTTTTCATGTACAATGATATCAGAGAAGCCATTGTTTGCTATCAGAATGTATTGTTAGGCTGGAAGTATTTTTGTATCGAATTTAATCCGTAGTATGCAGTTATATCAATGTTTATATAAATTCTCATACGAAAATCTGGCTTCTTTTGTAACGATATAGAAATATATATTCTCAAGTTTCTTTCTCAACAGTTAATTCTCAAGAAAAACAAGTATTTTTGTTAGAGTTAATCTGGCTTTGTAAATGCGGCTTATCTGTATAAGTTCTATGTTTGTTTGATTCAATCTGCAATGCATCATGGGAAATTTGTGACTTTCACAAGCGAGTATTGTTTTAATACTTTAATTTGAACACCTCGGTGATGAAATGTTGTAAATTAATGAATGACGTTTTTTTAAATGCATTAATTGTTAGTTTTTTCCCCCATGTAATTATATATCACTTAATTAATTTCATGCATGAAACATGCATTATAGATTGATTACATATAACGAAAATGAAAGCAAAACAAGATTATCTGCTTCTTAATTTTAAAGGAGATAGCCTAGTTTCTCATTCATCTGCTGATACATACATAAGTTGAGATATTGAAGCTGAAAAGAGTGACTCCTGAACCCTTTGTGGTTGCGGTTTTGTACGGTTTTGTACGTGTCACAACTTTTATGGCTATAAGCCACAACTGAAGTGAAAAAGCAGCCGTGAAATTCTAATTAAATGAGTTATTGAATTATGAATTACAATGTAAATGGTCACCAATGAAGTTGCCTGGGTCGGCCGATTTTCAAAATTAATCTGTCATAGTATTGGCCACCTACAACAAATTTGTTGTTTTTTTACCTGGTCAAGCAGAAAACTAAAAAAGGTTGGATTCTCTCAAACATGAATAATTCTTTATTTTTTTTCTCAGTTATTTGTATTGTATTAACCATGTGTGTGGTGAACCCGTACATTTATAGATGGTTACACCAATAACAACAATGTTACCATGCTGCTTATTTATTATTAACTATTTATTAATTTAGACTGTGTCCTTGATCTATGAGCAGACAGTAAATTGCTCCCTCGAGCAGGATGATATGTGGTGGTGAAAATATTCAATGTTTTTCATCTGCGACATGGTCAATGGTTTCCATTATGACTACTAAGTGTTGGAATTTACTCACAATGCAATTAAATTTACTGACTATTGATTAAATGTTGAGTCTGTTAATCAACAACTTCATCTTCAGCTACAGTACCATGTATAGTAAAACATCAAAGTAAAGTTCGGCAAAACTTGATTGATGATAAAATAATTCAAAATTTTATGCCTGGTTGTATTAATTGCTCTTTCTTTGTTATAAATATTTTCTTAAACAATAGCATTCTGGCCACATGTCCAAGATTTCATGCGAAAATAATCGGTCATTTCATATTAAAAGACAATTTTTCAGCCTCTTTTCTTAATTGCAGCTGGCAGTTTTGGCCAAAGACCTGGGAAAATGATGGACTTCGTGTTTTTTGGTCCAAATTTTTATACATGAATAAGCACAGAGAGTCATTAGAGCTAGGAACTTAATTTGATTTTAGCTTTGTCGTCATTTCTTGTTAGCAAGTTCCATTTAGTTCACACAACCCAATGTTATTTATTGACAGAGCCTGTTTTTGTGATGTCATGTGAAATTTCCATATTTGTACAAATTATTGCCTGCAATTTACCCATTTTTCAATTTGTTCGAGCTTTGCTAATTGGAGACCATATTAAGCTCAAAAATCTAATTACATAGCTTCAAATACTGTCTTTTATGTCCCCTTTCTTGTTCATTAACAACTCGACAAGGGGACAAGAAGGGCATTAATTAGATTTTAGGGTTTTGGGACATCCTCTGACGTGATGTTTTAGGGTCTGTATATATGCCGTACGGGGAAAACCGTTCGTAGCGTGCCTGTCGGCCATTCTGATTATTTTCTTTCTCGCTTTGTTAATTCTATAAGTGGTCAATTTTCAGTTGAGATGGTTCCCAGCAAGTTGTTAACATCAGTGGCTGGTTCCTTGATTTAACTCAAGAAATTATTTTTGACTAGCAAGAAATTACGCTGCTTTGTCTTGGAGATATTTTTCTTGTTTCGGACATAATGCCATACTGTAAATAGATGCCATTGTATTGTTCAGTGTCTGTATTGGTGTGTATCTATCAGATTAATGCATACTAGAGTATTTGTTGATGTTACCATCATGGCCTACTTTTGTGTAATATCTCCCTGGTGATCATGGTGAGTGAATGATAAATAATTAGCTGATCGTCTTGTCAACTATATGTGCCTATTAGTGCAAGACAGAAAACAATCCCTATGGACGTATCTGTAACCCGGTGTCCGGTGGCTTCTGTATAATCTGTAAAACTTACTAGAGCAGTATCATGTAAGTTATACCATCATTCCCTGTATACACTGCTGTCTTATTCTGTGCGTATTTATATACATACCATAATCATCTATATCAATATCATGAAATTGCCGGAAAGGGCCTTGTTTTCCACAAGGCTATTCATCACTGACTTCCGACCTTCTAATTTTTGGTTTTTAGGAAATTCTGCCAGAAATTTGACTGATTTAGGACATTAAGTAGATGCTTGCAAAAGTGATTGTCAGAGAACTAGGATTCGTAAATCAATGGAAACTATACTTCAGGAATGTTTAACTTATGTCTATCTAACATATTTCAATTATCTCTATGATTATTTATTGTTTTTGTTGGTCCTCGGAAACATTTCCGAGACATTTCTGAGTGAGTGAAATGCGTGTTTCTACTCGAAATTGGTCTGATGTGAAGCAATTGGATGTATTCTGAAATAAATGAGGCTCAATTTACAAGTTTGGAACAGTGTTGCTGCAATTCATTTTCCCGTACTTTTTGGTGCCTAAAAGAGGAACTATTAAAATAGGTCTATTTGTTTTCTATGTTTTGTTTGACATAAATTGTACGTATGTAGAGGAAATCATTGGATTCCAATATAAACCAATTTAGATAAAGTTTTATATATAAAGCCAGTCCTTCTAGAATCTTATTGTTCTAAAATTTTATTGTTATGTTGAACTAAATTTTATGCCTTTTTGATTTTTTTCTGCGCATATTTAATGAAATAATAATGAAATAAAACTAAGGTTTAAATTTTAGTTGACAATTTAGTTAATTCGTGTGCTATTAATGACACCCATATGTCATAATTTCAACAAATGATGATGACTGTATTTATTTATTTATAGTGTTCTATTTCTAATTATTTGTTTTAAAACAAACACGCACAACATGGGGGTTACCATACTATTAACACTAACATTACAAATGCAAGAGTTATGGCCGTAGGGTTTGATGACTGATTGAATTGAATGGTTTGCCCCGGGGGAATGGAATTTCACGATGTAGTCTTGATTTTACCTATAGATACTATTTACATCGATGTATATACCACTTAATACAAAGACAGATCAATCATTAAACAAAAATCTCATGAGTCAAATAGTTTTAAAGTCATGTTGGTAAATGACACATGAGATATGGTCAACAATGTGACTTTAGACTACTAGGATTGGGAGGGGAACGCTCAGTAAATAAGACCTGAGTGTCACCTTAACATCGTCATCCAAACTTGATCTTCTTTAGTTGTGTTTCCTCCTACCCTTCATATTTTAAAAAAAATTGGTAAAACTAAAAATAAAAAAGAACTGGCCTCAATGAACGGCAAATGGTGACTGCGCCACTATATGTCACTGTGTTGAAGAAAAACAGTCATATCATTTGTACATAATTGCCTTCCAGTGAAGCATTTAATTTTTTATCGCAAACATTTTTGTGTTCTTTTAACAATTCATGTGGTTTTTGTAATTTTTAAAAGACATTGTGAAATGTGGTATGACTATTTTGCTGTACCCAGTCTTCAATACATTTATACAAGAGAATGTGTTTCACCGTCCAAATTGCAATAATTATCTGAAAATGCACTATAAATATCCTAAACTTCAAATAATTGATTCTAATGGCACCAATTACTGTTTTAAGATCCTCTGTTTATTCAGTTCTAAATACTTTGTTCACATGTAAATGTCCTCTCACGGAATTTATGAAAATTTACTGCTTTGTATAATTAAGGACTTATGTCAGAAAGACGTGTTCTCGTCTTTGAAGAAAGTGGTGTAGTTACGTATTCTCTCTCTTTTATCTCATAGAATGTTCAAAATATACAGTTGTTTTATGTATGAAGCTCAGATACTGACATCCATTTGTCCGATTGATTTACAATAATATATATATAAGCCAAATTGTGCGGACCCCACACATATACACTACATGTAATATGAATCATTTAGTTAATTCATACTATCATACAAACTGACATCCGGAATTGTATCAATACAAGAGGATGGGAATTGTAACTTAAAATTTATGGAAATGGCTTATAATATTGTGAAGCATGTACCGTATATAGTGATTTCCATAACAGAAACGCTATTATGATCATAACTATAAATATAGGACTATCCTGTTCCATGACTTTTCCTGGGTTGGGAACCATCAGATGTGTTTTACGATCCAGCTATAATGGTTTTTGCTGTGAACTAATGAAATTACAAAGGGTGCCAGTGTACATGAGTGTTTGTTTGGTAAATGGAACGAAATACTTTATGATCATATAATAATAGCAATGAGAAATTATCATCTCTCCAAGTCCCATAGTAATATCACTCTATGATATTTGTACTGTCTCAAATGGTTTCTGTTTGATTTAAAGTGCCACATTTGTCATCTAGGACAATTGGTTCATAAAATTATTCATGAATAATGTAAACCCAAATATATATATTGTCCGAATTTGTAGCTTGATACAGTTTAATAAATTGGGTCATCGCATAAATTGAAAAGGTGTTCAGATATGCACACTTCACTTCAAAGGAGTTAGAATATCATGTGTTGTTTGTAACATATGTTCAGTGTTTAAAAGAGTTCTGCTGATGATAGTTCTGCTGATGATAGTTCTGCTGACAGATCTGCTGATGATGTAGTTCTGCTGATGATAGTTCTGCTGATGACGGTTCTGCTGATGTCAGTTCTGCTGATGATATTTCTGCTGATGACAGTTCTGCTGATGACAGTTCTGCTGATGTTAGTTCTGCTGATGACAGTTCTGCTGATGATAGTTCAGCTGATGATATTTCTGCTGATGACAGTTCTGCTGATGACAGTTCTGCTGATGACAGTTCTGCTGATGATAGTTCTGCTGATGATATATCTGCTGATGATAGTTCAGCTGATGACAGTTCTGCTGATGACAGTTCTGCTGATGATAGTTCTGCTGATGACAGTTCTGCTGATGATATTTCTGCTGATGACAGTTCTGCTGATGACAGTTCTGCTGATGATAGTTCCGGTGATGATCATGATTGTAGCCTGGGGGATATGTTTTAACTATTTTCAGGTTCATAAACAAACTGTCTTCAGGTGTGATGGCTTTCAAATAATTTGATCTTTGTTTATAAGCTTTGTTTTAGCATTTATATGATAAAATTTCAATGAAAAAATCAGCAGGTGGTATCACCATTTCAACATCTTCTTTGTTGTTTTATGGAACTCTCCATGATACTAATTATAGAACTAATTGGCAGCTTCCGACATATTGTCCAGTCCACTTGGTGTGTGTGAGGTCCGAACCAGACTTTGTTTTATTCCGAGGTAATTGTAACAAAGTGTAGCTGTTGGCACCAAGATGATACTTCCAACAGAATGTCTTTGTTTATTTATCTGAGGCATGCTTACATACAATTGCTCAATGATGCAGATAAATTACTGTAATTAGATAAAATTAGGTAAAATTAAGCAGGTAATTCACCATGGTAAGTATTTTATTATGACCTATTCACACTCATTTATCTGCAACCTGTGTTTCTACCGGCTTATGGTGTCAGGCGTCTGCTAGCACTGTTGACTTGACACATGCTGTCAGTTTTTGCCAGGTTTTAAACTAATTGGGATGGCTGTTTTTAATGTGATGTAATTAGTAACAATACATTAAATTGGAACAAACAGATTCATCTAGTTTTGAGACTTCCTTGCATTGTTTTTGTAACTTCATTTCTTCTGGTATGTGAAGTTTATTGAGTACTGTAGCACTGATTGGATCACTTAATTATGTTGATTTTAGATGTTTGTGTATCAAAACCGGGTTTTCCTTGACACAATTTGATTTGTTTTGGGGCAATTTCTATTTATCAGCAGAACTATCATCATGTGATTCATGAACTCCGGGAATTCATGAAGGTCATGAACTTCGTTATTTGATGAACTGTCTCATTTGTTGTTCATGCACTGTTCATGAAATTTTCACTGTGGCCTTATCTACTCGGTGTGATCTACAAGTCATTTATATTAGATTATTACTTATGGAGATAACATAGATCTACAATTCAAGGCTTTATTAGTAATAATTTGATTACATTGGCAGGCTTGCTGTTACAATATGTAAGCCTCACTAAGCAAATGTGTGTTCAAGGCGGCCTTGAGTGCATAACTGACTAGAACTTGATTGATATATTATACAGTAAAACCTCAATAATAAAACCACCCTGGGAACTGTTGAAAACTGATCTTGTTATTGTTGTGGTCTTAATATTGAGGTTGATTAAGAGCAAAACAGTGAAAAAGGACTTGAAGTGTGTTCTTAATTTTGAGGTGGTAGTATAGTTTGCATAAAACTCCATTGCATATGGTTTGTATATAGAGTGCCTATCAATGCATCAATGACCAAAGACTGAAGAAACTCAACTCGGCAATAATCTCAGTGTGGGGGGTTATGGGAGGTACTCTGGCATGAGTTATATTCCCTAGTACAGCAATAACTCTATCAATGGGTGTCGGATAGGATACTGTTGGTTTGTGACTTACGGTCATGACATTTTACCGTGTATAACTACCGGTATACTAAACCAGATGGCTATGTAATTAGTCTTGGGCTATAAAATTTACGAAAAAAATTGAAAGTCAGGATGTCTGACGTTTTTTCTGAGATCTCCTAGAGCGTGCTTGTTACAAATAGCTTTTCTACTTGGATTTATTCCTGCAGTATTCCCTGATTTATTATGAACTGTTGACAGTTTCAATATACCTAACAGATGATATTTTTCTGTGAAATCATTTGACCAGATCTTAATGTTTCTGTATAAGAATTAAGAAATGTGATTTTACAGATGATAAGAAAAGCTGGGTGTAATAGATTATAACTAAGTGCCAGAGAAAACCGTTTTATGAAGTAATGACTTTTTTGGGATCCAAACCGCATTTTCCTTTTTTTTGTCCATAGTTAAAATCCGACAAGGGGAAATGTGTAAACGTGAAAAATGAACATTTGTCTTGGTAGTTTATCATTTTCCTACAGGGGGATAAATATTCACATTTGTTATTGTTAATCCGAGACATTCTGGCTTCATAATTTGAGAAATCTTGACGTTCTGGTGCCTTTGTATACGTTTTCTTTAACTATCTTAATTTCATCAATTTTTAGTTGTTGCTAAAGTGAATTTTGGTCAAATGATTAACTCAACATAATCAATTTTAACTATTAGTTGTTTGAACATTTTTTTGTCAGTTTTCTAATCATCCAGTGAATGTTTGCATGTGTTGAAGTCATCTTGTTAAAGCAGTTAACGGTCTGTTTTTCACTGTTACAAAGGATAAATTGTAAAGAGGCAATTTTTCATTTTATCAGGAGAAAGGCTATACTTAAGTGAATGTCTTTTCCAGCATTATTCTTACTGTTAAAACTAGTGTTGCTTGCCTGATGATAGTGGTTGTAAGCCTGTAATTTCGTACTTCTGATTAACTCTCCGATGAAAGTATGTAATTTGAGTTTCTAATTAAGATGGAAAGTTGTGATTAAGGTGCTGTGTGCTTCTGACATTATGCTGGAAGTCTATGGGTGATATCAAACAAAATGATGGAATTGTTCTCAAAATAGAAATCCAGTCATTGTTACCAAGACTGATGTTATTTTCTGAAGTATCCCCTAGGATGATTTAATATTGTCTTAGACATTCAAGTGACAGAAAAAATAAAGATTAGTATATTTGTATTTTTAATGAAAATAAATGAAACATGATGGGATATTTACAGATATACGTTACTAATACGGCAATGCTTTGTTTGTTTAGAAATAGATGCAAATTATAAATAAATAGTAAATTTGATTTTCAGAACCTATTGTAAATGCAATGTCTGTTTCTTCATTTAGTATATACACATATAAGTTCTCTGAAATTCAAATAATGATCTGTTTATAAATATGTTATGTCTTATTTTTCAATTATCAAAATACAGTAAAACCTCAATAATAAAACCACCCTTGGGGCTCTTGTAAACTGCTCCTAATATTGGAGTGGTCTTAATAACAAGGTTGCATAAAGAGAAAAACAGTGAAACTTAATTTTGAGGTGGTCTTTAAGTGAGAATTTACTGTATTGCAAAATTAGTGAGTTAACCGATAAAAAATTAATATTTGAATTTTTGAAATCTTCAGGTCACATGGTTTATGCAATGCACAAAATTCACCCTGCATTCATAAGGACTTTAGTCCTTTGATTGCTATTTTCTGTATTGTAAGACATTCCTCTCTCAAATTAACAAAATATACTGAAATATTTCAAACTAAGAATAAATTGTATTTGTATACATTGTCGAGGCCAGTTGTATGGGATGCATTAACCTGTCATAACCAATAAAGTTTTACCAGACAAAGCTGTAATATAATCTCCCACAATTGTAACAGAAATATGTTCTTACATGACTTTGGCATATTAGTTGGAGTACCTCTGAATTTCTGTCTACCGGCTCTTGGTAGATAATAGTGCTAATCTCGGTGTTTAACCGGACATTAAATGATAATAGGCGGCTAATCTGTTGATAAGTTGGACAAATTTCTGGTGAAATTGTACCCCAACACTCCAGTTTTATGGCTGATTATTTATCAGAGGATATTTTATGGTGGATTGGCTACTTGAAACTTGAGTGTGGATAGGACTGATTGACCTCTCTGATTGATTTGTATTATTTCCTGTTGATTATTGTATCCCCTTTTGACCCCTTATGATCCCTTTTGGTATCTTATAGCTGATATGAGCCCTAAATATGATTTAAAACTTTTGAAAAAACCCAGAAAAATAGGACTTACAAATTTGTTGAGTGAAATGTTCTTGCAATGCCTGATTTCAACATGAAATATTGTTACACTGAAAGCTGAACCCAGAGACTTGGTCTTGGAGACTTAGGAGTATACGGTCTCGCTGATCAATGCAAGGAAAGTGGGCGTGGCTATTGATTGGTTTCTATCGATTGACGTCTATTTCATCACATTAATGAAGTGACTTAAGGCTTAAAAATTATCACATGTGACATTTGTTTATTTGATCCATTTTGAGTAATTACTTGTAAATGTAATGTATTTATCTCGACTACTTAACAAATTAATCACCATTTTTATCTGCCTGTCCCCCTGATCTTACATTGCTACCGAGTTACTAGATATCCACTGTCGCCATGTGAAACTGACGAGGTCATGATGATATGATTGTACAGAAAGCTGATTGATTATAAAACTATTGTATCATTTGTGAAATGAACAATTAGATAGCGCAGTTTTGTTAACTTCGTGCCATGATTGATTAAAGTGAAGAATGTTCTTATTATCTGATAACTTTATCAGAAAGTTTGTAAAAAGCCCTAAAAAGGTTCGAGTCTTAATGATGTTTTGGGGCAAAGGTTTTTTGTTCCCCTTTGTGTTTGAGAGTAAGCAAATATTTTATCTTGTTTGACTGTTTGAGCATACTGATACTATGTTGACAGTAAGTATTATCATGTTTAAAGTTTAACCTTTGTTAATTACAATCTAGATTGTCAAAAGTTTCTACACTGAAAGACTTTCCATATTTTGAACATGATCAAGGCTATCCTTAAAAAAAGTTGGTTTGCAATTACGTGACCGACTCATGAAAAATGCTGCAACTCATTTTATTTTTTCAGGTTTTTTGATGAAATTTAGCCATTACAGTACTAAACTAAACAACACAACCCTACCCACTGTTAAAATTCCGGGTCGCGTAACCCAAACAATGATTTTTTAAGGATATGGCCCAAGTAAACCTTTTTACTATAACTTTGCACGCTAGGGAAGGTATTGCAGGAAATTACGTGCTCTGCACGTTACCCGCTGTATTCAGGTTGATGCTGTCTCAATACATTGTTCTTGGTTCAACAAGTCCTGGATCAAGTTTTCCAGTAGAGCATTATCCTATAATCTAACATGTATGACATGGTGTTTATATGACATTCACATGTTTCATGTGTTCCATTGTATTGTTTCAGCAATGACACAACGAAAGCACCATGACTGTTTCAGCATGTAGTATATTCGTAATTCAACGATGGATGCGTTGATCTCTGGCTGTGTGGTATGCTTCCACATGTCGGCTAATTGATATTTTGCCGATACAATATAAAGATATGGATTGCACGAAACTTATAACTCGTCAGGAGAGGTTTATGTTACTGCATTATGGGAGCAGAGGTGACGATGAAGCAATAAAAATCATGAATTTCCCATGAGTCTGAGCGGATGGTCATAAGATATAAGGTTTTATGAGGCTGATAGTGTGAAATCGATGGAAAATGTTCAATATGGAATCTATTATAAAAATGGCTGTATTTCACTATATTCTTAAATCAATTAAGTTAATATCCTTATTTTATCGTGCAGTTCATGCAGTATGAGCAAACATGGCTGATTTTGTAGAAAATTCGTAAACTTTCTCAACCATTGTAACAAGTTTGCAAATCATGGTTGAATATTGAAGCCATTATTGTTTACAGTTTGCATTTTTGTGAGCATTTGTCTCGGTGATATTTGACTACCAAATTCATTGTAAGATCAAGTCTGATCCTTAATGGATGGTGTTATCTACGCGAGGCGGATCACCTACTTTAAATAATGGTATTATGATTGCGGACTGACTTTCTCGAAGTAATCTCTCAAAATTTGAATTGAACATGCCTTCAGCTGTTATCTTCTTACATAATATATCAAAATACTCAAGTAGGATTTTTTCTAAGCTGATTTTGTTTTTCTACTTTTGCTTATTGAGCTGAGTTTTGTTTGTCCCCAGTTTTATTTAAATTCAAAATGTTACGACATTTTTAAATGTTTTGTTGTTAACACATGTCAGTATGATTATGTTCTTTTTAATGTACGAATTTGAAGCGGTGCATTGGAATATTAAGATGTTTGTAATTATTGACAACCCCTGCAAAATGAGTTGTTTTAACTGTTTATGAATGATTCCTGAACTGGTCATATCCACCATATACAGGGGCCTGTACTCTACTTCGAGGGAAGGGAGGGGTTGCAGCCCTTAGTAGGTGGAATTTCAATCAAACTGGGAGAATTTTTTCGACATCTCCTGTCAAGGTCAAACTGATGTTGAAATACATTAATCCTCAAGCATTGTATGCATGATCGGTTAACAAAACACGAAACAAAATGTACCAGAGATGTACCAGATATTGTACGTCTGAATGAACAATAACAAGAATTACTGTTATATATACTGATGACATTTATCCAAGTAATATTTGTGATATATTTCCATGATTTAGATTCAGGGCTTTGTCCGAAATGTTTATAAAGGGCAGATAACTGAAGAAATATTCATAAACTATTAGAAAGGTTTTCATGAAACATTTTGCTGTAATATCTCATTTACACTGATGAAGACGCATGTATCCAGTTTCATGAACTGTTTATAAATGGACATAAATTCATAAACTAAATTTCACTGGTGATTATAACTGTTCATCTATAGCACTGTCAGTGTTTTCTGTTACTCTATTTGTCTTGTTACTTGGGATTGAAAGGAATCTTTTATTATCTTCAACAAAATTTCCTGTGACCTCAGTTTGAAAACGCAGTTGGTCTGTTTTATGGTGTAAAACATACCGTGACTTGAATGTTCTGTAACCAGTTGTCGTTAATCTGTAATTGTTGCATAAAACACGTCTTCTCAACCCTGATTCAAGGGCTGTAATCGTTAAATACTTCCACTGCCTTTTTAAGTTTCCTTTGTTTTTTAACGCATCACAATTTCAGCGGTCATTACGTTGTTGATTTTCTCGAAAACAGACTGGTTTTAAACCTACTTAGTTCTTTGGTTTTTTTATCCGAAAATAGCTGAAAGTAGCGAAAGCAGTCATTAGACAACATAACAAGTTGGTAATGTTGATCTTGTCAAGAGAAAACCTGCTATTTAATGACTTCGAGAGAAGTAATTAAAGTAAAGAAGTTGCTCACAAACTGTTCCGGAATATTTTGTGTGAGGATGTATATTGCATGCTTGCTGCTATTTATTCTTCCTGTAATTGTACCGTTGAATCACAAACTTTGAGAAAATACAAGATATTTGATTGCGATGACTCAAACTTCAATAGATTGGTTCATTTACTGTTTACTTTAATGTTGGTAGTAATAATGTCCTTCATGTTATTATACCTTCTGAAGAAAACATTAGTTGTCCCAGGACTTTTTCAACAGAACACAAGTCTTGAATGTGGAACGGACGATCAACTTGACATTTCATATGTTTGACTGAGACTTTTGATTGGTTTCAAAAATGTTCACTGAATACAATGTTACGTATAATGTTTTTTTTACTTTTTTGGTTACACAATATTTTTTCTCTGTGTGATTAATCTTAGATACAATCTACTAAGTTAATCTCGACAACTGATGATTCGGTTACAGTATAATGTACTGTCTAGACTGTTTATGGTCTCTTTTATAGTTCAAAGGTTATTTTATAATCCCCTATATAATAATGTATAGACTAGGGTAAGGATTCTACCTTACAGCTACAATTTTAAGTTCACTGAAACTTTGGGGATAATATAAATTTTAATTCAGCACATTTTACTTATAAATACTCGACTATTTGAACCTATGGTAGCCTTTACTATTAATTTTCTCAATGAACATTTAAAGTTTATGAACTGAATCATTCATATAATCTGAGGTTTAAGGAACAATCCTGGACCTTTCATGAAATGTAATGTAAAGCCCCTAAGTCCCATTTCATATAATAATCCGTTTTCATCTAATATTTCACTTAAGTTTTCCTATGTACACTTCCACTCGTCAGTGCAGACCACCAACACTATATCCCTAATTGAATTGAAGAAGATTTTAATTGAGAAATCAGACTAATCTAGATTACTGTAGTTTCTATCATTGTAAATCCAATTAAGACTAATTAGTGTTAATTATCAATGATAATATTACAACACTGACCATCATTCAACAGTAATTTTGTTGCAAACTTTCAGAGTAGGTGGACATTATCAGTGTTAAGATGATACAGTAAGAAATGTAGCCAGGTTCTTGCTGTTTCATTTTTAAAAGTTTTCCTTTGTAATAGTAATTCTATTTTCATAAGATGTTTCCCTTGTTGTATTATATCAATATTGATGGGATCTGGCAGTATTTCAGTAATCATAATGTAAATATGTATGTAACAAGTTCTGTATTCATGTTTATCATACCAGTATGTATGTTTGTGTATGCTCCAGGCTGATAGATTTTGTTGACAAAACAGGTGTTTTTGATAAAGAAACCCCATTATTTTTGTAAGAACGAAACAGCTAAATGTTTTATGAATATGTACTAATTGAGGGGTGCGAAAATGGAACTCGGGGCCCGATCTTTCAAAACATGTCAAACTTATAGAAATCTCGGCTCAAAGTGAGATTTTGCTCAAGTCAGAGCCTGAGTTTGAGACAATCTCATTTTGGATCTCTTGAAAAAAAATTGAGAAAAAACTCATCTCATATTTTTTTGTTGTTGTACCGATTTTGAGTCTGGTCTAAAATAAGAAAAATCTCAACAACTAGAGATCATATATGAGCTGAGATTTAGCTCAGATTGAGATGCTTTGGGAGATTGGGTACAGGTCTATCTGCTATGTGTTTATATGCAGATAGCCTAGTTTCGCTATACCCCTCCCAATTGTTCACAAATATGTAAATATCTAGAAATCATTGACAGATTAGCATTTACATTTTATTTTTTTTATACATGAAGTCTGTTTATTGTTATAAAATGTTTTATCCTAAGAGATTTATGATCTACAATATATTTTAATGTGTGTGCATTTTTAAGTACTTGGTTTTAGGTAGTTGCACTTGAATAACGCAGGTGAACGAAGAATTGCATGTTGTCACAACACTCCACAGCTATCAGTGGTCTGATTTTGATGTTTTGTTTCCACTTATTTTGTAAGAAATAATATAATATGAATTTAGAACTTTTTGTTCAACTGTTGAGTGAAATCATGAAAAGTACTCCCACTACAAGAAGTTTAATTCATTAAAACATATTGATTATATTTATCGCAAATATACAAAATATAATTATGTGATTAAATATTATGATTCATAACTTAAAGGGAAACATTACAGTGTATTGAAAAAGTGGCACATTGAAACTTTTTCCAAAACTGTGGTATACGTAATGATATGTTTATGTCTGAGTTGTAGAAATAGAATCCAGAAATGTAAATACTTAAATACTGTAGCTACATGTAAGAAGTGTTGAATACAGTCTAATTATGTGTTAAAATGATAGCTTTTAGAAGCAAACTGAATGCTCGATTCTGTGTGAGATCTTGTTATATTAACACAATGCAATATGCCTGCTGTGGGAGCTTGGTTCAGATTTCATGCTTTTGATGAAATTATGTAATTTGTCGGAGAATGGGGCTAATGGTGTTTTAAGCAGTCGGTTACGCAGTGGGCGACCCAGCGTGGGACTAGGACACAATACTTCGTGTCAGAATGTTATGTACCTCAACAAGATTCGTGATTAAATTTGACCGCGGATTATGATTATCCTCGAACAAAGGCTGCAGGAAGTTGTCCTCATTGTTCCCGCTGGCTTACATGGTGACATGGAATATAGATCGATGTTTATCGATGATTACACTCCGAGTGTCATGCTGTAAGACTATTAGGGATTCGAGGGCTCAATGCTGAATGTTTAAATACGTTAAAGTAAAACCTACCAATTATTTTGAACTTTACCAATAAATTTTAACCATTTCAGAACTTTCAGTTTGTTTTATACCATGCCATTATGCAGCGAAATCATACCTTTGTTTGATAGTGTGTGTGGTATTATATTCATTTTCATTGCAGTATTGCCAATGTTAGCTTCATTCAGATATAGTAATACTAAGATCTACACAGGGGTGTTACTAATTTTTACATGTAGTAGGGAAATTGCAAAAAGTAGGCGGGTGTCTGTGGGGTACTCCCCTTAATTATGACTATTCTTACAAGAAAAGTAGCCGTATGATGACGCTGAAGTTACTGGGTAATTTTACCGGCTCATTTTACTGGCTCTTAATGACACCCCTCTCTACATTAGTCTGCTCTGCATTCAGTAAGGGTGTTTGCATAGATCTAACTTTTCGTAACGTTTGCAATTTGGGCCCCTGTGTGATGTGAATGTGATACGGTGGGTCAGGGATACAAGACAAAACAGTTTCGTAATGTTTGCAATTGTTAGCTGTAACTGAATGCAGGGCTGATCTAGGTATATTCATGGGTCTGTGAATCATGTTAGCTGTAACTGAATGCAGGGCTGATCTAGGTATATCCATGGGTCTGTGAATCATGTTAGTCGACTGTTGAGTGAAGTTTTCAGTTTGTTGTTGTTCATGCCAAGTAATGGCTCATTTAGCTTTCGGAGCTTCTGTAAAATGGTTCAACCCCACACGAGTTGTTATGGTTTCCGAGGTCAATGTGTCATTAGGATATAATAATGTTAAAAACAATTATACAAGTTTCGTAGATGAAAGTTTTTAATCAACAGTTTGGGAAGAAACAAAAAAGTGATTTGTCTAATTGAATTTGAAATACTTTTTGTGGTTTTGAAGTATAATTGATGTTTTGCTTATAATATCATTATTTCTTATTCCATGTTTTGTTGGAAAATGGAATGGTATCTTCCTTACCAGTTGTTTTTAATTGCAAATAATTACTAACTTTAAAATATACCAATATTATCTAATTTGGTCAAAATGCATTTATCATGTGAGTTCGACGTATTTATATAATACAGGGTTTTCATTATTTATGAAGCACTGTTAATGAGCTGATATTGCCCCTGGTAGGGTCCCATATATAACACAAGAAGTTGCCAAATTCAATAATTTCAATATGCAATGTAAATATTGAAGTGCCTTATATACAAACCTCATAAATTTAGCCTGTAGTGTCTTATGGTTTGTATACTCTATTTGTTTACTGTATCTAAATGGGCCATTTCTGGTGATAACGTCACTTACTATGTGCAAATATATTGCCTTGCTTGAAGGATGTTAACGGTTTGATAGATAATGATATATGTCGACCAATTTTCATATTTCATTCCCGCTAACTACTGTTGATGGAATAAATCTGTGTAGGAATTAACACCGATATATAATTTTACCTGATGATTAATTAGTCAGTCTAGAGAAAGAAGCAAATGCAGTCTAATTTGATGCTCTTTGCTACAACTATGTGCTATATTATTGTATTAATCATAGTGTTTTATGAGGTTTTTCAAGTATCATTAGATTTTCTTGCAGTTCTCAACTTTTACTAAGAAAAATGTGTCTGAAAATGTCCTTAGTTGTATGGTACAGCTTATTCGAACATAATACAAGGTCGCTGTTATATGATACAATCAGTTGATTTCTGATTATTGCTTTTAATTCAATTTTAAATAAAGATGTCTTACCTGATCATATTTTTTATGGTTAAGATGAAGAGATATTAACTATATTAATATTATTATATTATTGATTTGTTTGCTACTATTCAAAACCTCCAAATCACTGGGATTAAAGTTTGTAACAAGTAATTGTGTATTTAATTATTTGTTGTGATTCTAAAACATCGGCTAGACAACATTTTGAGGAACCACAAAATTGTTTGATGTTTGTTGAATGGTTTCATTATTGGCCTGTGTAGGTTTTCTCAAATTATTTCTTGGAATAATTGTTGTGCATTAGTAAATGACCAGACACTTTGTCTGTAACAGACAGCCATTTTTAAGGGGCACTTTCCATTTACTTGATTGGTGGCAAGTAATTAAGGGGGCACCTGTCAGACGAAGTATGAATCAATCAGGACAACATTCCAGCATACACTTCTGGTGTGACAGTTGTTCATGTCCTTTATATGTACTCTCTGTGCTTGATAGATGTTAGACAAATGACAAGATGGTCATCGCTGGCAGTTTGGGGAAATCTGAAGCGATTTATAAGACGGTACCATCAACAACTTGACAAGCATAATTGTAATATCTGTTTTCTAGCACATATATTGATGCCTTCTGTATATGTTTTCTCCCCTGAAGTTTTGTTGATTTTGCTACAAGCGTAGTGTAGAGTCTGAATAGCATTATCTGTTGGAGTTGTTGAAAATGTTTGCACACAGACAACATTAAAATCTCCTAAATTGTGTGACTGCACAAATATTTATCTATATAATGTTTCTGTCTGTTGATACAGGTGGAAAAACAATAAAACATACTGGTGTTGTTTCTGCACCATTAGGTGCTTCATTATTTGTTATTTTAATGGTCCATTTGACAATATGGTTTCTGTTACCTAATTGTTGTTGGTTAATGTTGTTGTTGTGAACAAAACATGGATTTTGTGCATTTATATACTTCATGAAGACACAGTTTCTTCTTAAAGTCTCTGGAACAATGTTTCCTTACTTTTTCAAGATTCATATGGTAGCTTTGGGGTTGTTCTTAAATGTGTGATGGCCACAATTAAAGGTTTCGCTGCTCATGATAGAGCATAATGAAACTCTGTTTTGTTCATGTTGGGATTCCTCTGTATATATTGCATGTTTGTGGCTTTCCATAGAAACCAATCAATATACTACTGTACATTCAGGTTCTTTTATTAGTGATTACACGAGGTTCCTGCAAACGACTCCATTTTATGGAAAATGAGCAATTCTTTGTTTAGTGAGAAACTATTTTCTTTCTTGATGAAATATGTCTTGGCTATCAATGAGATGATGTTTCATTCTTGAGTTAGTGGAAGCCATCTTTGTTTACTCTGCCTCTTTCAGAAGCTTGAAGATTGACAAGCTTTTAGAAGTTTATTTACTCGGCACTTTATCATTATGACTTTACAATACAGACTGGTCCATTCTGTTAGAAAATTCTCTCAGTAAATTGAGTGACAAGGAGTTTGTCTGTTATTTTTCTCTCATTTTTTCTGCACAAAAGGCATCAAAGTATTCTATTGACTATTGTGTGTAGCTACAGTTGGGTTCCTATTGGGAAAACAAATGCCTGGTGTTTGAAAGCCGATCTATTTTCCATTGAGAAATGATACTATGTTTCCAAGACTTTTCTAAACTGGTGATGAGATACAGTTAGCCCAATCAACTGTGGGTTAATTACGTCTATTCTGGTAGCAGTTGGTAATTTGGAAACTCTATATGAAACTGTCTGTTGGGAATATTTAACAAATTTTGTCGAAGAATGATAAAAAATGGACCGCTATCAGATTAATTTCGACCATTTTTTCTGACATTTATATAGTTATTTGGTACACATCTTAAATGTTTTCATGGCGAAACATTGTATGGAATGCGTCTTTCAACATTTGCATGAATTATGGCTCAGAAATTTCATACTTCAGAAAATATACAACACCAGACCATTTAACATTGCCTTTCATTTGAAACTCCAAATTAGGTAAAAAGAAACGCGGAGGTGACTATGTTTTATATAGAAATGACTACATTATAGAATGAAATCAGATTACAATAGAATCAGTGAGAAAATGAACACTTTTACCATCAATTCTATTTGCATTATTTCGCCATTTAACTCTTAGTTTGTGATTGCATATTGTGATATGCTTCTAAATTCTTACATTTGAATATGATTTGTGGAAGGCAATGTAATTCTGTTTCACAGATTATGCAAAGATGTTCAATAAATTAAGGCCGCGCAATAAGCATATTGTGTAATGGATGACACAAATGGGCCAAGTTATCTTTTAATGGCCATGGTGTTTTTTTTCATGCATAGAAACTTATCAGTTCACTGTTGCTATGGTAGTTTCTGTATGTTATTATTTTTTACAAATGATTTTTTTCCGAAATCACCACATCTTATTTGTAGCTGAATGGTGTCTTGACAGATTTATTTAACTTTTTTTTGTTCGAATTTGAATTCTAAGCAGTATTAAGTGCAATCTGTAAAATTAATGAAAATGTTTTTTGCATTCAAAGAATTCTATTTACATTGGACAGAATGTAATTTCATCTCATTCTGTACACAGTCTGTCAACTAACAAGACACAGTCTATCACTTAGAAAAGAAGACCTAATCAGGATTTAAGCCATATGAAATCATTCTGTCAGGGGGGAAATTGAATGAAAATGCAGCGTAAAAGCCTGGCAACAAGTTTAGTGTACAAGGTCTATGGCTTGGTTGGTATTTAGGAATAACAAATCTTCTCAAGTTGTCTTAAAATCGGAGCCGCATAGTCCGATAGAGATCATTCTGTCTGATTGTTCCAATATCCACTAGAATTAATTATTCCTAGTGAAAGCACTTAAGAAATCATATTTGAAGAATTTTATGGTGCTCCAACACTAGAAAATTGTGTCTTTACACGGAAACAATAACAGGATGGTGGAGGATTTTTATACAAAACAAGAATAGAATTCCCCTTCAAACATTAGGATTTAATTCTACCATAAAATGGGAATTTTATTAGCTAATACTGTTCAACTGAATATTCATATTCAATGTTCAAGTGGAATTATAGTTATTCTGTCTGTATTATAGCATAACCCCCTGGCATGATATTGTATTTATTTCAATGCTGTGGAAATTGATTCCTATCTTCTGTGAAATTTCTTATTATTAAATACAACAATATGAGCTTTTTGTTTTTATTATTCTTCAAACTGTGCTAGTAAAAAGTTCACTATTTATTTATTGAACATAATTAATATAATTGCGTAATTTTATGGCGCTATCAAGCCGATCAGTCTATTGGGTAATATTCATGCTGTTTTAGTCATTCACAATGATTCAGTGTTGCTAAATAATAGGGTTATACCTCTAGGAAGCCAAATAATAAGGTTATACCTCGAAGGTAGCCAAATAATAAGGTTATACCTCGAAGGTAGCCAAATAATAAGGTTATACCTCGAAGGTAGCCAAATAATAAGGTTATACCTCGAAGTAACCAAATGATAAGGTTATACCTCAAAGTAACCAAATGATAAGGTTATACCTCAAGGTAACCAAATGATATGGTGATACCTCTAGGTAGCCAAATGATAAGGTTATACATCTAGGTAGCCAAATAATAAGGTTATACATCTAGATAGCCAAATAATAAGGTTATACATCTAGGTAGCCAAATAATAAGGTTATACATCTAGGTAGCCAAATAATAAGGTTATACATCTAGGTAGCCAAATAATAAGGTTATACATCTAGGTAGCCAAATAATAAGGTTATACATCTAGGTAGCCAAATAATAAGGTTATACATCTAGGTAGCCAAATAATAAGGTTATACCTCTAGGTAGCCAAATAATAAGGTTATACATCTAGGTAGCCAAATAATAAGGTTATACATCTAGGTAGCCAAATAATAAGGTTATACATTAGGTATTAGGTAGCCAAATAATAAGGTTATACATCTAGGTAGCCAAATAATAAGGTTATACATCTAGGTAGCCATATAATAAGGTTATACCTCTAGGTAGCCAAATAATAAGGTTGTACCTCTAGGTAGCCAAATAATAAGGTTGTACCTCTAGGTAGCCAAATAATAAGGTTATACCTCTAGGTAGCCAAATAATAAGGTTATACATCTAGGTATTAGGTAGCCAAATAATAAGGTTATACATCTAGGTATTAGGTAGCCAAATAATAAGGTTATACCTCTAGGTAGCCAAATAATAAGGTTATACATCTAGGTATTAGGTAGCCAAATAATAAGGTTATACATCTAGGTAGCCAACTAATAAGGTTATACATCTAGGTAGCCAAATAATAAGGTTATACATCTAGGTAGCCAAATAATAAGGTTATACCTCTAGGTAGCCAAATAATAAGGTTATACATCTAGGTATTAGGTAGCCAAATAATAAGGTTATACATCTAGGTAGCCAACTAATAAGGTTATACATCTAGGTAGCCAAATAATAAGGTTATACATCTAGGTAGCCAAATAATAAGGTTATACCTCTAGGTAGCCAAATAATAAGGTTGTACCTCTAGGTAGCCAAATAATAAGGTGATACATCTAGGTAGCCAACTAATAAGGTTATACATCTAGGTAGCCAAATGATAAGGTTATACATCTAGGTAGCCAAATAATAAGGTTATACCTCTAGGTAGCCAAATAATAAGGTTGTACCTCTAGGTAGCCAAATAATAAGGTTATACATCTAGGTAGCCAAATGATAAGGTTATACCTCTTGGAAGCCAAATAATTGGGTAATACTTAAGTTAAACCATATAATAATGTAATATATAATGGTAACCAAGTTGTATTGTTTATAATACCTCAAAATAACCAAAATAATCATGCAATACCTCAAGGTAACCAAGGTAATACTGCTTTTGTTGTTTTTGTTGTTGTTTAAGTAATGGCTTTAAAATGTTCCTGTTTCTGAGACTGATGTATTTGAAGTGTATCAAAGTTGCAACTCTCTCTTTCGTTCTCTTCTTTATCTACTTGAACGTTTATCTGTAGACCTTGAAGTTTTCTCAACTCTAATCAAGTGTTACATGTAAAATGTTCATCTAAAACGGTGTAAAACAGGCATGTTTTCACCCCTTAAATGTTGTTCAAATTCCTGATTTCATCTTGGTTGCTATGATCCAATTCTTGTTGTTAATGTGTTCAGTTTGCTAATGATGTGAAAGTTTTATCGAATCAGATGTTTGTTTTGAGGCTGACTTTATTGTAGAAAGTAAAACAGTGAGGAGAGTTTTGTGTTGATTTTATTACACAACTTTCCCTGGCATTTAACATTTACAGATTGTTTGGATGCGTGATTAAGTGGTTAAAATTGCACTGAAATGTTTGTAAGGGTTTCATATTGAGTTTGGTATCGAACTTTGTGACTGGATGGATGCAATGTAGGAACTTTATGGGCTGTTAAAACTATTTTTGGTTCGGTACTGCATATAAAACTTGTCCGTTAACAGTATCACAGTGTTGTCGATAAGAACCAGCCGCAAAACTGCCTTTTAAGCCGGTTAAAATTTGTGAAGATGGCAGTTTTTAATCCCCCAGACCCTGTAGCTGGCCGGTTACTTTTCTGTTTGGACTGGTTCAACCAAAACTTATTTACATTAATACTGAATCATTGGCATCAGGCAGCTGTAACAAATAAAATCATGTGATTTAATTGTAATTTTAATCATGTGACCTTGGATAAGCAAAATAAAATGTAAGTCAATTAATGCTAGGTGATAAACTTCTATACATTAAGTCCTTTTGCCGTACAAATTTGAAAATAAAATGCATTGCGGGCAATATAGAGATCTATATAACATAAATGCATTAAATGCACCAATATTAATAGATTTTTTCACTGCATGAGAGGCTATTTTCAGGACTGGGACATAAAAGAATGCAAGTTTGAATAAATGAATTGATTGTTACGTCAAACTTGTCACACAAGTCACCCAAATTTGTTGCTTTTGATGTACAGGGTTTAATTTCTTTCTCAAAATTTTTTATCATGTGAAAAATCTGTCTGGTTATTTCTCTGTGGTCTGTTGAGATGGGTTTTATTTAAAATTTCAGTTTTACAATAATAGCATTTTGATCCGTTACAAAGAGCCCTTTCTTGGTTGGTATGAAGGTTTATTATGGTGAGAAAATATGCTTTGCAAGTGTTGCGTACAAGGTTGTAATGTGAAATGTTTGCATGCCTCTATATGTAAGCTTTTGTTGAAAAAATAAATGAAAGTCGAAGTTGTGTTTTCTTACACATGACTTGTCTAATTCAATAATTGAAAACTTGTGAAAAATTCCTATAAGTCTTATAGGAGGTTTTGAAAGGCCCAATTTTCTTTTTAAGTGAACACTGGGGTCCTTGTTTCATGGTAATTCAATATTGCTTCAAGGCATTTCATCTTAAACAGCGCTTTATCGCTCTAAGCATGCAAGCTTAGTATGTAAGATCATTAATTGCGTCTGTCTTGTATTGTTGTTTATATTGCGCGAACAACTGTTTGTTTAGTATTTGAAAACTTGTTTGATAGTGCACTTGATGAGTAAGAATTGTTTTAACTATTCCTTTTTGTAAATTTGTTTTAGAGATTTAATGGGCTTTAACAGTGACTTGGGGCAAGGTAGTGTCATGGGTGGAATATGGGAATTTGATCAATTATTGCCATGTCTAATTGATGTTTGAACTTCAGATCTAATGTCTGCTGTGTTTGCGTAACTTATTTAAATACTCCGAGGGGCATAATTTATAACAAAATGAAGTCGAGTATTGGACTTAGGTTACTGGATGTAGGGCATCTTTAACTTTCATAGATATTTGAAAAAATGACTTAAATATACAGTAAAACCTCACTTAAAGACCATCGCGATAATAAGACCACCTCAAAATTAAGAACACAATTTTCAAGTCTGTTTTCAGTTTTGCTCTTTATTCAACCTCAATATTAAGACCAACTCAATATTAAGACCAACTCAATATTAAGACCAGTTTTCATACGTTCCAATGGTGGTCTTATTATTGAGGTTTTACTGTATATATATACGCTATATAGAAATATTTAGAATGATTAGACATATAAGACTTCACAACTTGATTTCTTGTCTGAAAAGTGAAATGAATTTCATGAAGTGGCAAAACTTATGGATTACTACTCATCATTTCTCCACTCAATTACTTATCTGTAATTATATTTCATGAATTCACGATCATTAAGGGTCATCAGACTGGAAACTGGTTAATGGAAAAATTGATTAGGTAATGAAGATAAACGTAAAGATCGAGAATGTTGGAATGACCTTAAAGGTGTTTCAATACAGTCGGACCACGTTCATTCGAAATCATCGGGTCTGAAATTTTATTTTGAATTATCCCTGGTTTGAATAGCCCATTTCAATTCTACATGCATCAGATTAGATACAACGGAATTGATATTTATTTTACCGAGTATTCGGAAAGAAGGTTAGGTTCATCAATGAAAATTATTTTTTGGTCCGGTTTGCTGGTACATTCTGTAATTTTATACTGTAGAAATCTTGTCTAGTCATATGTTGACTGTAACACCTAATTGAGAATTGAATTGAATTGAAGGTTTAATGAAATGATCGACTAAATTCCGATAGCATTACGTAGTTAACATAATGACCTGTACGCATATTAATCAGCGATTGGCATGTCAAAAGTTCTGTTTGATATAACTGCACTGTATACTGCATACTTCATAAAACAGTTTAACAGATTAATTGAAGTCAATCTCGTAGCTTTGATTTCATTGCATTGATGTTGACGTCCTGTAAATAGTTATATATCAGATTTTCATTGTTCTGTGAAATTATTTACTTGATGTTGACACATAATACAATTTAATGATGGCAATTTGATTTTTACCAGTAAAATATGCTGAGGTAAGTTTATTGTCCCTGGAATAATTGGACATAGTGCCTGCGTCTCTATTCCATAGTTGTTCGTGGTTGTATGTTCAGTATTGCAGATTTTTAAGCTGCGTAATCTTGATTAAGTAGCTTGGTGACCTTGTAAGCTAGATAATTGATTATGGCATGGTCTTAGGATATGTATTTAAAGTTAACAAAGGAGATGCAGTTGTCAAGGGGTAGAACACCTTACTCCTGATCAGAAGATTGTAAGTTTGAGCCCTGCCATCGCGAACGTCACTCTCCCTAAATTTGTCGCAAGTTCTGGTTGGTAGCCAGGAAGCAGTCATCAAGAGTGATTAGTACAGGTTGAAAGAACTTAGCAATGTAAAATAAGTAAGTTTAAACTTTAAAGTCAACAAAGAATATGTTTCAGTTAACATTTTAATGCTGTAGATTGGTGTGGAATACTGAATTGCTAGTGGGGTTAGTTGAGTCGGTGCAGCACACCACGGCTAATCTTGAAGCAGGTTGGAGCCCTGGTGAGGGATATGTTATCTGTGACAATTTGATTGATGATGATGATACACACAAAGTCATTTATCCTAACAATTCTGATATGTTACCAGAAAGTGTGGTCAGTTGCTTGTAGAAGAACTTGTTAGTTCTGGTTGGTATCCCAAGAACAATGGTGATGTCAACTGACTGCGATACAAAACATAACAGCATTAAATCTCCATGCAAATGTAATGTTAAATAGAGCACATTTGTGGCCTTAACTTAATAAAGGCTGTCATCTAAAATCATTTGCTGTAGTCTGAGAATACTGTCACAATCAACATATTGAAGTTCACATTTTGCCGCCACCTGTCATGTCTCGATGAACCATATACTGCCATTTGTTTATCATAGTATTATGTCATACAATTTGCCTTAAAGCCATTGCAACAATGTTAATATCTTCGCACAGATAAAATGTGGCCAATGTTTTCAAGTGTTTTACAACAGTTCACCTTATTACCATATTTGGTGTATTTGAAATTGGATATAATTTTTGCCAGTTGTCATCTTGTGTAAATATATTGTTTTTAGATAAGTGTGAAAGGCTCACCTTCTGAAGTCCTTGTTCACATTTTATGGTCCTATTGCAATCTTGGGGGACTGTAAATAACCTGAAGTCATACTCAATGTGACAGTTGCTACATACTAGACTTTCGTGCTGCCGAGTTGTCAGACACTACAAAATTTCCCTCGATGCATCGCTCAACTCTTAAACGTAGTCAATGATTGAACAAGTGGGTGGGGAGTGGCAAGTGTTGATCACAGCTCACGGTTCTGTTTAAGAATGACATTTCTGAGGTGCTACAAATACTGTAAACTCTAGCTAAAAACTGACACTGCAATAATAGTCTTAATTAGCTGTTTTGAGAGGCGACAAATTTCGTGACGGTTCGTTAACCTAAAAGACGATCTTCGGTTAGTTACCCTCACTACTGAATGTAATTAGCCTTATAGACAATACAGTGGTGGATGAATTAATTGATCGTTACTGCTTATAGATTGGTCTTTATTTAAAGAAGACTACCATATATTGAGACATCTATGTTTTACAATTAGTCAAGCCTTTCATTATCCAGGCAAGTTCAGTGGAAAACTCATTAAATATCCATGCACTGGTTAATTTTGATTGATTGAAGGCCTGGAATTATTTAGTATTCTCATAGTACTGTGCATGTTTCATGATTATAGTCCACAGTCATTCTCTGCCATAAGTATCTGAGCATGTAAGGAAAAAAATCAATGGCAATTTTCCTATGACTTGACCCTGGACAAATTGGTTCAAGCTTTGCCTATGGGAAGATGAGTAGCATTCTTATTGTTTTTCTCTATCCAGGAGACATAATATGTTTTGTAAAAACTCATGAAATTGGTAGATATTTTTTGTCTATGAACAGCCCTCTTGATTCCGTAGAAAACGTTATGTGCAAACCCTCTGACTGTTGCCATGATATCATTTACTTTGTTTGAATGTGTTCGAAGATGACATTTATTATCTGAGACAGGAATGGAGTCAGCATTGTATTAGTTATTCCAAAAGCTTCTCAGAGTGACTTCCCCTTTTTCAATTTTCTATGCATTGAACTTATTAATTTATAATTGTTATCAACTTATATTGAATTGCAATCTGTGATGCTGTGTTGCTTCAATTAAGTAACCTACAGTGTCTAGTTATCAATGTCCCCCACTAATTTCTTCTCTTATATTTTCAGAAGTATTACTACTAGACACAACAGCCAATGTTGGCGGAAAGTTAAATTGGACGACAAAAGTTATACAGGGGCAAAACCCAGACCTAACTAACACAGGGGTATGTTTTTGTTTGCAGTCTTTCTCATTGTAAATAGTGAATTATGGATTAAATAATATTGATAATGATTGAGTGGATGAGTTTAACCTATGCTTGCGATATGTGTCTGCTCTAGAATATTTGGCGCACAAGTTGGCCAACTTGGTGCCTTTCGAGATTTATAGATCAAAGATTGTTTCTAAGTTGTATTATTTGTAATGGCTTGCAGCAACGTAGAAATGATTGTCTGAATTCTTGATTTTCTGCTCGTAAGACATTTATTTGTTAAGCTTCGTTTAAATCTTGTATCAGAATTTGTTCTTACTGACATATTGTCAGGTATGTACAAGATTCTGTTGCTGATTGTGTTTCTATCCACACGCTGGGAACCGTAGTTGCATGCTGAGAACCATGTTAGCACCATACCAAAGACAAGGCAGTAAATTATCGTTTTATGACTGTTCTCTGATTATTTTGTTGATTTTTTCTAACAAATTCTGCTCCAGGGAGGAGCTTTGAAAAAAATGTGAAAATAAAATGAGATTAAAAACACATGTTTGATGTTACTCTGTAGCAATGTTCAAAATTATTTGTGATAACATTTCGGTTTTCTCTGGCATTTAAATGTTATATTTGCAGCAAAGTCAATTAGTCCATCCCTTCCATAACATCAACCACAATATAAAAAATAAAATTATGATGAATATTGTTAGCTTAACTTATTTAGTACTAGTTATAAATTGCTGATAAAATTAACAATTATAAGCGTTCGAATTTGATTTTGATTAAATATGTACTTTTTATAACTGTTTTATGGAATTTTCATCATGTGGATTAATCTGTGGTGAACAAGACCGGATAATTAGTAATGCAACACATTGGCTCCATCTACGTTGTGTTTTGGCACCAATTTCTCTCATGTAACATTATGATTTGTATAAATGTATGAAGGAAGGGTCTATTTCTGATGTGGCCTTTATTGAATCTGTTTATGTTGCAGTGAATATTGTTTATGTAATTTTATCCATTTGTTTGTGTTATTTTATACATAATGTTAGCATGAACTTTCAGTAATCATAACTTTGTATACAAAATGTCAAAAAACTTACCTGATTCATCCTGTCCGTAATTCTGTCATGTGATGAACAGATGACAGCTTTAACATTTTGTTGTTTTTCAATTTATTTTGTTGTTGTTTATGTACGGCTATCTTTCCATAAATTTATGTGTGCTGTAGTTGTTTTTGCTGCAAGTGCTTTTAAAAGTGAGTTCAGACCGTTCCGTTATGAATTTTGTTCAAAACTAGATTATATTTGTCTCAAAAATATAGAAAATAAATTATTAGGAAATTCGTTACAAAGATTATCTAATTGAATTTTAATTGGAACAGGTGCCCGATTCAGATTTTATTAGTAAATCCTGTTGAAATATTCTTTTGACTTGAAAGTTTTGTATTTCTGCTTTATGTATCCTGCTCAATTTGATAAAATTTAAGTGTTCCATCAATATTATAATTGCTTCCATTTAAGTGTATCCAAATAAAATATAGAACTTCTAAAACAGTATTGATGTCACTGGCAGTAAGTGCTGTACACTTGTATGTAGTTGTATACATCGATAAATCTTCATTTCTGAAGAGCTGAAAAACCAAGATCAATTTTGTTGGCATTGTTTGAAACAATAAGAACTCATCTTGTTTAGTTGATGCTGCTCGGAAATGCAACGGATCTTGTACAAATTTTGATAAGAGATCAGAGGAAGATATTTTTGACATAAGACAATCCACCAACATTCGTTGAAATATTCATGTGGAATTCCTATAAGCCTGATACATTATCAGTTAAGAGCACTGTACTTGGTTTGAAGTAGCTCGGTTACTGTTAAGCGTTCAGGGTAGGCATTTAATTGTAAATCAATGACACAGTGGGTTAAAGTCACATCCAGTAATATTGTCGCCATTTTCCTTCATAGAGTCAACATTCATTGTCTTGTTATGTATTCTCTCGCCGGGGTAGTGATCAAGGTTCTCAGCCTTTGCCGATTTTTCTAAAACGTGAATGATTGAATATGATTTTAATGGAATTGTATTCAATATCGGAATAAATAAAGTTTTCGAGGGCTTTTTCCTTATTTTTGATGAAATATGTCACACTGTTGTTCAAAGAGTAACAATTTAAAACCTGATAGTTCCCACATTTTTGTATTAGAACCATAATGACAGCTGTTTTAAAGTATGTTCATGATAAAGTTTATGTGTTTACACTTGTTTTCTGACAGGCCGTGAAATAAAAAGAATTATAAAATGTTGATTTTCACCGACTGGCTCTGTGTTGAAATGTTTTACTTGATGAAAACACTGCGCATTCTATCTGTGTGTTGGTGTTAAGTTTCTCGTACAACATGCATTCATTTCCAACATGTGGGTGGGATAAAATTTCATACAAAACGTAAAGTATGAGTCATAAACTCATCGAAGTTTTCTCTATTAATTAATAACTTGTACTTAAATACAATTTTAACAATGAACACCAATTTTGACTTGGAAGGGTCCGTGTAGGGGAGGCACTGCCTGTTCTGAATGTGGCATTCCCTGCAGAAACTTAATCTCTCTTTTAAATTTATAATCATATTTTTCTATATATAAGCATTGCCTAACTGGTTAACATATTTCCTGATTATGGGTAGAAAAAAGTGCCTTAAAATGATGCTAACACTTCAGGGAGAGGCAATGACCTCTGTTTTATTACTGTTACAAGTGGGGTTATGACATTATGAGTGAGTGGGAACATAATGTTTGGATTTCAGATTTGAAATTAAATGTAAACACATGGAAAGTTGACAAAACACACCACCTGTGTTGGTTGATTGAACTGGGGTTTAAAGGTAGATATGTCTCATGTTTTTGTCAAAATATGGTAGGTAATAATTTTTAGAAAATTTAATTTTGAAGCCTTTGAACAGTCATTATAACATTGCTCAAAGTTTCCAGGAACTGCAAAACATGAATCTGATACAAGTGTTTTCTATGCTAGCCCCAACTCGGCGCATAATTGTCAGGATAGAAAATACCTCTATGTAGTTCTTGCATTTTTTTTTTTGATAGATTAAAAAAAAGTGTTAATGCAAAGTTGTAGATTACATTTGTTTGAAGTCGTTTATCACGGATTATCATATTTACAACTAAGTATAGTTTGACAAAGATTAAAGACTATCTATCTTTAATCATAGAGAAATTATGCATATTTATGGCTTAGACTTGATAGATGTTTTGTAGATTTACCCAACAATTTTTTCTAACTTTTTAGCACAGACATTTCACTAAAGTAAATGGTCACAACATTTTTAAGGCATTAACTTTAATTAGTGACTCTTAAAAAACCCGCAATTTATTAATGTCATACATTATACTTTCCCTTTCAAATTTCTGTATCTATAAAATACATGTAGACGCAATGATAAAGATCCAAGTTATTTGATAAAAGAAGCTGAGCAAGAAAATGGCTACATTATTTAAATTAATGAAAAACTGAAAAAAAAATTCTATTTTGAATCTTGTTGAACTCCAACATTCTGCTCGGATGAATTTGTTTAGTTAAGATTTCTCTGTTGAGTAATATTTTAAACTACATTGTGCTCGCTGTGCTATGAAAATGATTCATGCATGTTTTAATTTCAGCTCGCTCGAAAATTGTTGTCGATGAAACTTTAGAAAATATGCCCGATAATAATACGACTCTGTCAAACCAAGACAGCGACTGAGAGTACAATAAAAATGCTTACAAGTGTTGCAGATTCAACTCGGGTCAATGTTGTTTCATATAAGCTTACCATAATACTTGAAATTTGAAACGATCATAATGGAATTGATACAAATATGCGTCTCCTTCCTTATATGGGATGATTCACCCGAACAGTTTAAATATAAATAATATACATAAACGGACAATATACCTTGATTGAGATACAGCTGACTAGCGGTGGAATTTTATGATATACAATGAGAAATTGTCATTATTTTGATGCGGGGTAGATTGAAGTATAGATATTTAAAATGTCTTTATCATGTATTTGAGTATGATCGATCAAGCGAAAATTGTCTTAAAACGTTACTGTCATTACTGTCGACAGTAAGGCTTTTGGCGATAGTTTCTCTAATGCATATTATGGGGTCTCATTTTATTTATGGTGGTGTTATTTTCAAGTAAGTATGTGATGGAAGGGAAATAATAGGAGTGAATTCGGGCAATTTAAAGCTGTTGGACCGTGATCTATTAAAGTCACATTTTGTGTAGGAAGTTTTGATGTGATTTTATGTGATCGGAGATAGCAGGTGAATTATGGCCAGATTTTCCAGGCTTCTGTTTGTGACAAAACTTGACTTTAGGCCAGAAAAAGATTGGTTTCTGTTTACCACACAAACCCTTAATTTTACTTCGAACCCCATTTTTTATGAACTTAATGATTGTATTATAAATAGAACCATCTAATTAATCGAATATCTACTGACCTGTCTATTTCATCCTTAGACCAGGAATAAATTTATAGTTTTAGGCCTTAGCACCAGCTAAAAAAAAATGAATGCCCCAGGCTCCACATATGTTTTGTAATGTTTGCTCTAAAAATTCGAGTTACGATTCAGCATATTTTGGTACCAACTCCTCAATAATTTCATTGGTATCTAAAATCATAAATGGGGTTGTATTTCACATTTTTTGTTGAATTATTGAGCAGTTATTTTTTACTTTGTTTCCTTGATTCTATGAAATCTGGACATTTATTGAAATATAATTACTTCTGCATAGTGCTCATGCATCATTATTATAATGGACTTTGTGTAATTAAACACTCGTTAAACCAAAATCTGTCTTTAAAGATTTGCTGTTAATGCACTCCCTGCAGTACAAAATTTTGCACGTGCGACTCCAATTTTTAGAAATCCACTAGCCGAAAGTCCCAGACAAGTCTAATTGCCGATTTAGGATACCAACAGTTGAGTTGGACTTAGTCCGGGACAAGTCTGTTATGTATGCCTACTTTACTGTTAATCCATACCCTATTCTATGCTCGTACTAGCCTCAGTTCAAAATTTACATATGCACTAGTCCGGATAACTGTATTTAAAGATAATATCTAGAGCCCTCGGGGCGCAAGTGAAACATAAAAACATATAAATAAATACCGGTATGCAATTAAGCTTGAGTTGTTCACCCATTGTGGGCAGTTTGTGTATAATTAATGTAATCAGGTAACGAACATTAAAAACGATTTTTGGTAATCTTCTTGGACATCAATATTTCGGTCGAATGTTTTGGGTGATTTAAAAACACATTCATGTTAATTTCATTCTTCTTCATAATGTCATTGTCATCAATTTGCATTACATTAATCGTGAGCCTTCATTTTATTACATTTTTCTCCTAATGTTCAGACACATTGCATAAAAAATTTGATTGCATGTGATAGATGGAAATTTGATCTGCCTTTCTGAATTAGCCATGTCTGATGTCAATTTCAATTAATCTAGATATTATGTTACAAGATGTGGTAGGTATTGGTGATGAGAATTATACAAGGTGCTCGTTAAATATCATTAGATTTCAGTCACAAAAATACATAATCAGCTTTTACTGACTTGAAATGCATTATGGGAAGATATTTTCTGTTGTTTAGGCCATCGTAAAAAATTGTTTGTTTGGCACAACTCTTCCTACTCCCCAAAATGGCCCCTACTCTGAAATTCTGAGGTGTCTTGAATGTGGATTTTTTCGGAAGGTGGGGGGGGGGGGCTGCATAGTAATAGTCGTGAAATGAAATTAAATAAAAATCATATACCTACCTGAACCCATGTAAATCTTGCTGGTTAGTCTGTTTCGCCAAATAAATAATTTTTTAAGGGTGGACCTTTATTTTCGCTTTTATAAAATTGCTTGCAAATTGATTGGCCATCTGAGTGACACATACTGAGTCAAGTGTAAGTGGGGTTTCTGTATTGTTCAAAACTTAAATCAAGGGGGAATATGCATTTGGGGTACAAATAAAGTACAAATTCATGAACACAAGTGTTACAATACTTTAGATATTTATGTCATGACATGTTACGGCACCAATTTTACATATGAGCGCTGCTATGGGATTTACAACCTCTTCTGTAAGTGACGTCATTTCAAGAAAACGCAAAATGTGATATCACTATTTGCAAGCAGGAAACAATATTTACTCCATATTGCCACTTCGTTTTCATATTGCCATATGGGGCAAATATTGCTTACTGTCAGTACATGGTGACGTCACATGTGAGGTTTTCCGGAAATGATTTCACTTAAAGAAGAGGTTGGAAATCGTACAGCGGCGCTCATATTTTCTTTCTATAATATTTCCTGCAAGGCAATGCACTTAATTAATGTGTGATTTCGCTTGTGAATAATTGACAATAATTATTTGGGTGTGATAATTACATGACTATGACATCATTCATGATGTAAAAAATGTTATATTGATTTGTACCTGACGTAAGTTCTTGTGTTTGTGGGGCCTAACACAGTGGTGGGCGTCTTGTATTTTACATGAATGTATTCTGAACCCTTTAATGTCGTATCTCATGAAATAAGTCAATCGGTCAATATATAGTAAAACCTCACTTAAAGACCATCTCAATAATAAGACCACCTTAATATGTTACGGAAAAAAAAGTCCATTTTCACTGTTTTGCTCTTTTTTCAAGCTCATTATTAAGACCATCTCTATATTAAGACCAGTTTCCTAGGGTCCCAAGTATGGACTTGTTATTGAGGTTTTACTGTACATGTGTTTATGTTAAAAAAATATTTGATTTTATGTCAGTAAAATGTGGAGATACCAGTGGGGGTCTGAAGATACCTATTGTCATTTATGATGAAGAAATTGATTTCAGCGATACTTGGGTTTTTATGGGTGTTTGTTTCGGCTTTGTATGATTCTTTTGTTACGTGATGGGACCTTGTTGAAATTGTAAGTGTTGAGTTCATGGAACATGCTTCAAGTTGGACTGGTTTTAATGACCTCATCCCATACAAGGGGCTTTACCCTTCCCTTCCTTAATATATTGACAGGTTAAGTACTGTGGTAATAGAAACAAGGCTAGAATTTCAGAACGAGTTTTTTGTTCGCCTGGATTCTGTTTTGTTTCGGTAAGAGTCCTGTGGTTTTTAATGAATAGATCTGAATCGATAGTTTAATTGAGAATTATTCTGTGGTCTGAACAAACATACATTGTCAAAGTGATTATAAATTTAATCATTTGATAGTCCAATTCATTTTTTATCCCCTATCGAAAAAAACATCCACTTGAACATTTTGAGATGATTAGTAATTTTTTTGAATTTGATCATATTAAAAAATAATGGCCATTAAAACAAGTGTCTGCTTTTTAAAATAATCTCTCACTTCCTTCCCAATAATGTTTTGAAGAATATGTAGGGTTTTGAAATTTTAGGGCTGATATTCTTCTCAATTCCCCTCTCGATTAAGAATGCTTCCCCCCCCACCCAGTCTGGATGAAAATTCACCCCCCCCCCCCCCTGAAAAATAAAGCACAATTTAATTTGGATGAACTTACTTTAACTTATTCACTTGTATCTGTATTGTAAAGCAGAGAAAAACTTTAAAATAAACAAAAATTCCGGAGGGGGGGGGGGAAGGATTTTTTATCACGTGGAAATTCCACCCTCAAAGTACACAGGCACTTATCCCCTAGGAGAGACCCTTGATAATTAAGTCAATATGTGGTCTGTTTGATTATTTCATTTGATTAGATTTAGATACCCATAATCACCATACCGATAGTTTGTTATTTAGCGTATATGTATATAATTTCTCAGTTTGCACCTGTAACTTATTAAGACATTCATCTTTCTTTTAAAAAGAAGTTTTTATTGCATTGTCATGAATAAATGATTAACCAATGAATTTCAAGGAAATTCTTAGTACACAAATAACGGTTTTAATCAGTCCCAGAGGCGGACGGCCTGTGGATACCGTATTCTTAATTGATGAATAGACCTTACATGGTGCGGATGGAGGAATAAAACTGTGATCAAAGGGAAGGTCATGAAAAGTATCGGAAATGAAAATAGCTTAACTATTGAATTTAGTCATTTTGTATGCATGCCTGCGATTGGTATGGAATTGATTTTGTCAGATTGGGAGGAGATCTCGTCACCAGAAGTTGGCGTTAATTATAACGGATGATAATGAGACTCTCGGGGAGAAATTTCTGTTAATCATGTTACACTCGTGTCCAGGAACAATGCTGGACATTACTATATGCTTGTCACCGCAATAGCTCCTAGTTTTTTCTTTAGTTAAATTATTGCCTGAATTGTGCTAAGCATTCACTGTTTGTATCCGTATTGCTTGTAATTGAGCATTCTACTCAATCAAGTCTCGGACTCCTACAGATAATGGAAGCATTGAGACAGCAGAGACATGTATGAAATATTTCTGATGTCACACGTTTTATCTTACTCGGGTTCGACTGATCATCTGTTATATTTATTAAAATATACAATTTCACTATTTTCTAGGTTTAAAGTGCTGCACTGTGGGTGACTGCTTGAAGGTCTGAGTCTCAAAATTCCAACCATTTGATTTGTTGTTTTTAAGTTTGATCTTAAAATTGACCAATGGCATTGCTGCATTCTGCAACTACTGTCTCCAAACTCTGTTATAAACACATAAACATACAGAAAAATTGGAGTTAATAGTCTGTTAAAAGAATTTTAAAAATAAAATCAATATATCGTTGTATTTAATTGTCTTTCGATATATCAATATCGACGATATGCTATAATTTGAATCAATGACAGCCCAGCCCCTAGTGCGTAGGGTATATAACCTCTCTTAAAAAATTAAGCATTCAGTCACGATTCTGCACATAATCAACTTTTATCATAATTCAGTATACACTGTAATTAGCTAAGGGAATAAATGTCAGAAATTATTAAAAGCAATACGGAGTCTCAGTATTTTCTTTTTGTTTGATCAATGCAGTATATAATACAATAATAATAAGTTTTGAGAAGACGAAACTCATCACTATTTTAATTCTTTACTAAATTGAATTGACTGTCAGAGTGATTTAACTTCGTTATTATTTTAATAAGCTTTTAATTGTTCAGTCTCCTCATTGAAGCTTTTGTCGCCGTCCCTTCAAACCTTTTGTGTTCCGTTCCGTACCATGTATAAATATTTAATTCCTGCAATTTTCCTGTCAAAAACCTGTCATAACTCACGAAATTAAAACTTATGGTGTTTTTTTAATTTATTCTCAAACCACAATAAAATACAATCGTGTGAAATCGACCTTAAACTCAGGTCTTCCACGATGAATAACTTTATTAATTTTTCCAAGGATATTGGTAAAATGATATATGCCCCCTTTAAATCAGATTAACAACATAGGATTTTAATTGACCGAAATAAATCAATCTATTTCAGTTTGTGATATCAAAGTATAGTCAGATCTAAAATAAACAATTTTCCTTACAGAGATTAAAGTGGAATTTATTCGGCTTCTCTGCACACTTCGTAGTTTAATCCGTTTCTTTTCTCATTGAACCTCAGTGTAGACAACTGCTTAAGTTGAGAAAATCTTGCCCCCAGGACTTTCTGAAAATTGAAAAGAGTTTTCACCTGCTGTTGGGTGTATGCTATTGTATGAAATCAACAGAAGGATCAATGTATTACATAAAGACTGTTTGTCGAACAAATTGGATCGGTTTTACATTGATATTTTTGTTGGGCGTTAGAAAAAGCTTGGGTGAAAGTTCCTATTCTGCATGATTTTATGTCAATATATTTCAGATTGAAGTATGAAAATTGTATAAATTAAATTGGATTTTTTATTTAGAAATTTAATCTAAATGTCTCAAAATGTATTTTACTAGTGAAACTTGTTTACATGCAGTGTGAAATTCTTTGCATTGAGAGTGGATTGCTTATAAAGTCATGTTTGCTGTAGTTTGTGTTAGTTAGATGAGATGATTTCAGTGCAAATATAAGAGTAGGGTGATTCGGTTCCTTGCTATTAATATAAGACAAACAACTTGCAACAAAATGCTTATATATAATTATTGTGGCTTGGCAATTTATCATTCTACCATTGAGTTTATTTCAATTCCTCTCTTTATTGCTGCTTTGCTCTCTCAAGAATTATAAGTGCTTTTAATTTTATGGTAAAAAGTAAATTTGTTTTTATTCTATTGTCTGAATAACCAAAATACTGAAACGCCGATAATCGTTACATACTCAAAACAAAAACCTTTAGAATAGAAAATACAGTGCTTGTGTATCAAACAGGAGGATGAATAATACCAGCCGCCTTCATCGTCTCGTTCGTTGTCTCGTTCGTGGTGCGCTCTCCGAAAATATTTAATGAATTAGAGAGTTTGTTTAACTTTGTCCCTGTCTTATTTTCCTGTGGCTTCATTATCTCGGATTCAGTATCAGTGACATTTAATTCATTTAGCACTGTTAAAGAAATGTTGACATTACTGCTTTCGATCTCTACATTTCTCTCAGACCTATCAATCAGACGCCTTGGTTTATTCACTGTGAAACTTGATTTTATTCACTGCGGAATTACCAACATGGCATATAAACAGTACATTGCTTTAATTTTATGAGCTGCAAGAGGAGAAAATACTAACAAATGAGAGAAAATAAGGGGTAAAAGGTTGATAGCTATTTATTAAGTATATAACTGTGAAATACTACGCTAGTCTAGTGGAGGCATACCATGAAAAGCACATTGTAGATAGCTGCTCAAAATATTAATGAGTAAGATATTCACATAATGGGTAATTGGTGAAAAAATGCCATTAAATAGAAATTTTATAGAAAACGTTTCTCAGTAGGTTTTATTTAGCTGATTAATAGTAATATAAAATTATAAACTGTCAGCTTTTCTCGGTGTGATTGTACTTTTGTCTTTAAGTTAAAAAAAGAATGCTTCAGTCCTTATTTATATAGTTACAATTTGTCCTTCACAAGTCTGTACGTCCTACCACATGACAACATTTCCACTGAAATAATAGAACACTGGGTTTGTCAAACTGTGCACATCTTCTGGTGGCCGAGTGATTATGGCGTTTGGGAGCGGAAGGTCAAAGGTTCGAATCCCGGTAGGGGTCCGTTCAAATATGGCCGGTTGGTGAGCTGCCAGCTAGTCAAATAATGGTTACCATGTTCCTACCTGCCTCAGGTGTCTGGCATTAAAGGATATGTATCGGGAAGAAAATTTGCTCAGAAAGTAAGTGTCTCATAAGTCAGAAATGGCTGGCACTGTAGATAGGGGTGACTCTATATTAATTAAACACTATACTTACTGCACCTTGTCAAAGTTTTCAGACAACAATAGGTACTGTCGAGCTCACAAATTGGTAAGTCTAAACAATAATACAAAGTGAACTGTACTGCGAGAAAGTCTATCTGCCAAAATACGATACAAGTGGATCCTTAACTGCAGAAATAATCTCACTTTCGGAAGATTTTATGATGATGCACTAAAAACAGTATTGCACTTTAAGATTACAAATACATTTTGATGTTTATCCAAAAGGGGAACCAGTGTATCCAAGATAGGGATGCTGGCATCATGTTATTCTTTGATATTTGTGTCCATTGAAATTCAATTGAATCGGAGATAATTTTTATCATTTCGCTAATCTACGCAACACTGTTACATTAGTTTATGTACAGCTAGGCCTAATGTGTCTACATTCAGGGCCCTATATCCTGTCTTATTTAAGGGCCAAATATGGGCTCCAAAGTTCCCCCACCAATGATGTACCTTTTTCCTCTATTCAAATTTAATTTTCCCAACTTGGAGACAAACAAAAACTAGAAAAATGCTACTTGCATAGATAATATCTGATCAAGAAAAATTCCCCCCCCCCCCCTGTTTGCTTGAAATTCCCCCTACCAAGGGCTGTGACCCCGTTCTCCCAAAGTAGAGAGGGACCCCTGACATTTCAGTGTTTGACATGAATACATTGAGTATGGAGAGGAAGTTAAGTCTATCTGCTACTGATACTACATTGATACACAGATAGACTAGTTTTACTCTGAGCCCTCTGTATGAATATGTTCCCTAACAAGTTGTCACATTATTCCTAGAACCCCATAACTTGTATTTCATTTTACCCTCTTGAGATAATTGTTACGTACAGGGTTATGGAATTGCATTTTATTTAAGTTATGTGTATTCCAGAACAATACAGGTTGTACAGATAAAAAGAGCTTTTTTAAGCGATAACAATTAATACTCAAAACTGCCAACAATTGAGTTACAGGGTTCTGGAAATAAGGGGACGAAATATTAATTTATGTGTTTTGACATGCAGCTTTGCATGAAAAAATTCAATTTCAGGATGACACACCACCACACCATAATTGTCATTGAATGGAGAATTCACTGGTGAAATAAATGTAGGAGTGTAGCAACAGTTAAATCGTTGTTTTGGTAACACAGGGGAAATATTCTAGTTACATTGGTCCAGGAAGTGGTTTTATTGGTGATTTGTTGAAATGAAGTTGTCCATTATTGGAATGTTTCTCGACCATATTGCCTGCTGTTTTATAGTCTGCCTGCCTTTCTGATATACAATTCCGGTTAATGAAATTCCATGTACATCAGGATTTTATGGGGTCTATCTGGTTTCAAGTAGGCTCACTTCAAACACACAAATGACCCTTGATTATTGGTAATTCTGATTACATCCAGCCGGCTTTATATCTTTCCTTTTATAAGTATGCATTTCAAATGCTGGTCATTAAAAGAAATTGCATGTTATGAGACTGTAAATACTGAGGTCCAATGAAACAACACATTTTTGGTTTCAAGCTTTGAAGTTCTGTTTTATCTTTTCCTGGTTCCCAGTTTATTGTAGTCGTGGTTCAGTTTTGTGGTGCTGGTTCCTCTCGCCATGTTCTTTTAGCTGATAATTTGCCTTCTGTTTTGCTATATAGCTGTGTAAATTTTAAGTTTGTACTTTGTCTTATTAACGTAATTGCTGTTCTTCGTATAAAAACAAATTTAAACGAAATTACTTTATTTAAATTATAATCCCATTTGTTCAATGTTTTCCATCGCAAATGTATTTAGAATACCTTGGAATACTTCACATTTACCCCGTGTAATGTTTATGTATCCCTGAAGGCTAAAATCCAGGAAATATATGAGCTTTGTAACAACTGTTGTAGTAAATTGGCTTTTCCTGTCATTTCTTTGAGTCTTGTTTCCCATAATGATTACACTTCAGAATGACGCTAAATTGGTTCTACATAAAATGGGCTGGAGTGAAAATAATTCTATGTCAGTTTCTAGTGCTCGATGCTTGTTATCGAATTATGTGAAACGCGTCTGAACAGCGCTCGGTATTCACAGAACGAGTCCCAGCACCTAACCTTGTTGTTGTTACTTTTCATCAAAAATTTTCACTGACAAGCCAATTTTCACTCAGACAAACATTTCAACAACTTTTGATAAAAATCTCTGATAGGCTGCTTGGGGTAATTTATCAACTTCTAAAATGCATCTAGAGAGAAAAACTAGCAAAAACATAACAAAAATAATGATATTATCTTTCCTTCTACATTTTTTCAGAACAATCCGTGTGATTATATTTGATGGTTTAAATTTTGTGTTTCTCGTGCTAACAATGTGCGTTACCAAGTCTTATCTCTTTTGGTGTTGTCAGTCAATATCCGACCAGATTCTACTGATTGGAACTGAGAAATTCGGTGCCATGTTGGTGCCATGTCGCCAAGTTTCTGCAGATTGTCATTGAAATGAGGTCTCCCCGTTTTTCTTCATTTTCTTTTGATTTGCGTGGAAAATTGGTTTTTGCAATTTTCATGTCAAAACATCATTAGAAAAATGTTCCAATATACTCGCAGAGTATTTCAACATATTGAGGCAAAACGTGGGGGCATCTGTCTTCACATTAGGATCTTAATTTTGGCAAGATTAACAAAGCCAGATACTTGAATCATACACTAAAATACCCCAGAACTATTTTAATCTTACTCTCTAGGTACATTGATATGTTGTTGAAGTGGGGAATCTCTTATTTTGTTGCAATGTTTGTCTGGCTTTCTGTTACTATGTTTGATATTCTCCAAGTGATGATTGCATGAAGGTATGCTGATAACGATTAGATGATCCTAAATGATCAAAACAGGTTTCTGTCTATCATTGCTGTACAAACTACTGAGGAAATCAAAAAGATATCCCAATCTATTCTAATTTATCTTACTCAGGCTTTCCTGGATAAAATGTTCATAGCATTTGTGGTATGGTCAGTATTGTCAAGCTTTCAACAGGGTGGATTTTATGGGGGGCCAAAGTTTTATGCCTGACCTCCTGATTCTAAACTACTTCCTACATTATTCCCTGATACTAGATAGAACATTCTGATGTCCATGGATACTAGATAGAACATCTGGTGTCCATGGATAACTAAAATATGTTGCTTTATAATGATGCATGGGGCATTTTTATTGTCACTGAAGAAGGAGCATATAGCCACCACTTCATCTGTCCGTGTGTGCGTGTGTCCGTGCTGTATTTGTGTCTTCCCTATTTCTCTGAGCAACCACCGACAGGAATTCGATGAAACTTAATGGGAAGTTTTCCTTCCAAGAAGAGATCGATGCACATATTGTTGGCATGTTGCGGTAAATACTTCAGGGAGCGTTGATTGGTTCTTGTTCGTAAATGTTCTGTGGTATGAACAATATTGAAACTAACTAAACAATTGTATTTCTGGGTCTTTTCATCAATTGGACTTCAAAAATTTTTTTATCATAAAATGTAAATACCTTTTATAGAACTTAAAATTTATTAAAATGGTTTTTAGGGTTATGATATGATTTTCCCCTTTTTAACCAAAAATCTGAAATTGAAGATACTGCCTGGTTGGTTAAGTGCACAATTGATAATTTTGTTTAATGTACTGTATTTAGTTGTTTCCTCTGATTCTTTTGGATATTTCCACTTTTTATGTCAATGAGCATTCTCACATTCTCCACCCCCTGTTTCTTTCTCTGACATTGATCTCACATCTGACAGGACTTGTTAATGTTCCTATGTATCATTTCCATGATATCCAGATCCTCTTTTATTGCTTATCAGCTGACCATATCACCTGAAGCTGTAACCGGGCTTCCGATAGAGCACACAAGGTGCTGATAAGCCCCTGTTAGGCTTGATTTATTGTAGATGGCATCTAACCTGATATCGTGTTCCAAAGTATTTTCTCTAACAAAATTGATGCTAAGTTGTTGCAATCTTGGTGTTCTGTACGTTATGAACACAGAAACCTGAGACTTTAATGGAAGAATTATGAATGTTTCATTGAGTAAAGATTGAGCAGAAAGCAGGTTATAAGATCATAATATGGATAATAAAATAGAAATTCTGCATTGCAATTTTTTGCCAGTAATGACGAGGATTGTTGTAAAAAAGAAAAGGAGAATAAGAGAAAAGGAAGCCACTGGGGTCTATTTAAATACTTGTAGTTCATTCTCTGTTTCTGTTCCTGCTGCTTGTCTTTGTATTTATTATACTGTGGTACAGTAAACATCAAAATGAATGTTCTGAAAATGTATTGATCGAAGTAAAAAAATTGCGAAACCATTTTGGGAAATACAAATCTAGGTTGTTGTAGAGATGGCTGCTGTGGGGTAGTCGATGGTTGTGCTAGAGCTGGCCACTCTAGGGAGGTTGGTTGTTGTGTTGAAGATATTCACTCTAGGGAGATTGGTTGTTGTGCAAGAGATGGCCTTACTAGGGAGGTATGCTGTTGTACAAGAGATGACTGCTCTAGGAAGGTTGGTTGTTGTGCAAGAGATGGCCGGTCAAGGGAGGTTGGTTGTTGTGCAGAAGATGGCCACTCTAGGAAGATTGGTTGTTGTGCAAGAGATGGCCTTACTAGGGAGGTATGCTGTTGTACAAGAGATGACTGCTCTAGGAAGGTTGGTTGTTGTGCAGAAGATGGTCACTCTAGGGAGATTGGTTGTTGTGCAAGAGAGGGCCTTACTAGGGAGGTATGCTGTTGTACAAGAGATGGCCACTCTAGGGAGGTAGGTTGTTGTACAAGAGATGGCCACTCTAGGGAGGTAGGTTGTTGTACAAGAGATGGCCACTCTAGGAAGGTATGCTGTTGAGCAAGAGCTGGCCGGACAAGGGAGGTTGCGCTGTCACAATTATACAGTGGTGTGAGTTATGTATAATATACAAGCTCATGTAAATCCATGGTTGCTTCATTATGTGTTGCTCATAATGCTTCATTAGAATGAAATTAATTACCAAAGATATGGTTAGTTAAGGTGATGCTGTTGTTTCTATATGGAATCATTGATTGATAAGAGCAGCAGCCCTAAGGACAATCAAGATCAAAGCAGATATCAAATGATGACAGTTTCCTTTGGGAAGTGTAACTACACGCTATTGCATGAATGCCGTATCTATGAGGCAACGATTGATCATTTAAGTCACTATTGAAAGAACTGGAGGGTAACCATGTCAGTCTATCGATCTTGACAATGGAATGAAAGTTTCAGCGATGTAACAATATTAAACTATTTAACTATGAACAAATTTATTTGTTGCAATCATTGAGTTAGTGGCAATCAAAGGTATTGTATCTGTGGGGAATTTCAAATTAGAAAAAAGACATTCAATGGCAAATGAAAACTGGAATACGATGGCTAGAGAGTGTACATATCTTCAGTGGACTGTGCATTTGATGAAACACCACAACCTTTTTCTTTCAAATATCTGCATAAAAAAGGCGTGATTTTTTAAACATTTATTTGAAAACTTTATAACACTGCCTCTTCATAGCAGCACTTTATTGAGCAACAACCTCTCTTCAGCAACAGCTATCAATTCTTCCTTTAATAAGAAGTTTAGGCTATCAATTCTTCCTTTAATAAGAAGTTTAGGCTATCAATTCTTCCTTTAATAAGAAGTTTAGGCTATCAATTCTTCCTTTAATAAGAAGTTTAGGCTATCAATTCTTCCTTTAATAAGAAGTTTAGGCTATCAATTCTTCCTTTAATAAGAAGTTTAGGCTATCAATTCTTCCTTTAATAAGAAGTTTAGGCTATCAATTTAACCTCTTTAAAGCAATAACCTTATTCCAACAATTAAACTTTGTGTCTTCTAATGGATGTTGCTTTGAAGAGCTTGGTTATGTCTATTCTATCAGTCAAGCTGAGATTCCAGTATTTACAGGGGTGTCAGTTAGAGCCGGGAGCCAGTAAAATTACCCAGTTACTTGAGAATTATCACCCAGCTACTTTTCTTGTATGAGTGATCATAATATAGGGGAGTACCCCCACACAGACTCCCCGCCTACTTTTGGTGATTTTCCTGTTTCTTCAAGAATAAGTGACGACCCTGATTTAAACTAAAATGTTGGAACTAAAAGATTGGTTTCATTAAATTGTGAAGATAGATTTACACACGAATGAATATTTCATTTTACATGCATTCTATTCTTAATATTTTAACAGTTTATTTCATACTCTGTTACTCATTCAAATTCACTAAATAAGCTGCAAAAACTGCTTCTACGTGTAAACATATCTACTAATGCCTAACTGAGTTATTTTTTATTAAAAATCAGTATTCCAAAATCGCATGCAAATATAACATTTATATACATAAGGGAGAAAATTCTTGGATCAATGAAATTATATTTTGAAATTTTAACCAGATCTGGGAATAATAACTAAACTGTGGCTTATTTGCAATATTGAAAATTCAATTTAAATTTTCTGAGAGAATTTCAAAATAAATTCCTGACTTTCATGATAACCACAATGTTTCTGTTGGTTTTAATGCAGCCAAGTAGTTTAGTGCTTTTTGATAATTATGTTACCATTGACAACGCTTGTAGTGACAGACAGCAGTTCTTTCTGCTTGTTTGTCTTTCACGATATTCAGGAAAAAATTTCACGTGTTACAACTGCGGATTACGTCGGCTTAAAATCTGCTTTGTTCAAATTAAGTTGTGTTTTTGCTAATAATTTCGTCCACGTCTTCCAATGTTTAAGATTAGACACGAAAGAATAATACAATGTTAGAGCGCAATATGTAATTGTTCCATTTATTTTTATGCAATGCGCCTTTTTGCATGAAATCCTAAAAGGAAAATTAAGCAGAATTAATGTCAACAAATTGTAGAATTTAAAGGCATAACCTGGGCTTAATGATAATACTACAGAAAAACTTGGGGAATAAGAAGAGCCTGAAGATTGGGAAAAAGCTGGAATAGAAAGTTGTGATCTTAGCATTGAAATATTTGAATGGCATGTGTGGTTATTTGAATGTTTGCTGTCCAAGTTACATGCAGAGTGAAACCTCAATAATAAGACCTCCCTTGGGACCCTTGAAAACTGGTCTTAATATTGTGGTGGTCTTAGTATCAAGGTTGAATAATGAGCAAAACAGTGAAAATGGACTTGAAAAATGCATTCTTAAGTTCGAGGTTGTCTTGTTATTGAGGTGGTCTTTAATTGAGATGTTACTGTATGATATTTTTTTGTTGTCTCTTGTTCCTGCATTCCAATTTTTCAGTTATTGTTAGATTCCTCCACCATTTTCTTGTTTAAAGTTCTGTTCCTTTGATATTAGCATCCCCAGAGAAGCACATGTTTGTGCCTTAAATTGGCATTTCTTGTGCTGCTAATATTACCTTCAGTTTATTGCTTTGAGTTAGTGTCGGGAGCTAGACTGAACTTATAATCTCGGTATCGGTAATGAAATACAGTAAAACCTCAACAGTTCTTGTGTTCTTATTATTGAGGTGGTCTTTAAGTGAGGTTTTACTGTATCTACAGTTGTTGGAAATAACTAAAGTCTGAAGTTCGGTTCTTTTCTTCTATTTTGTTTTCTCTGAAATTTGTTATCAGCTGTCACTGTGTAAATCCTGCATGGCTGAGGAATGTTGCAATATCTTAAATTCATGGTGCCTTGTTGAATTTTTATTACTAATTTCTGATTGTGGAATAACATTTTAAGACTGATTACAGTTTTATTGAGCAAATGTTTATAAGTTCAGTGACTGTAATTATATTAGATGTATTTATATAAGATTTATTATCTAAAACTTTAATTAAAGGCTCCATGCAAGAAGGAGTTACAATCATGATTAGACATTTTGAATGAAAAACTTGGTATTTACCATGAAATTTATTTCTGTTTTGTATTCAAGTTCTTCTTTGGATTGATTGTCAAAATTTTCTCTCTGTCATAATGTTATCATCATGTGTGTAAAGGTTATCATAATTTATCAAACTTGTGTTCTCCATTTATCATTATAAATTACTTGCACAGTATGTGCAGTTTGTTCAGTGAGTGATTTGTCACTTCTGACATCCCTATCGGAATTCTGATAAACTTTAAATTGATATTTAGATACATGGATTGAAATTGAACTGGGTATCCTGCGGGGAGGTGTTTGTGCTTCACGCTTGTTTCTGTTATATGTAAAGAATGATTTGGCTTATCAGTTTATCTTTTGTATTGTCAATTGTTGGACTAAAGTTCAATTGACCGCAGTGTATAAATGTTGTAGATTTGTTTCAAAGTCGTGGTTTTGTTTTGTAATAAGATAAGAAAATGTGACTGTCAGTGACACAACTGGTGTCATTTCATGTAGCCTCGTTAACTGAATCGACCTTTTTTGCGTGGTAACAGAAATATCCTTTCTCCTTGAATAATATGATTACTTTAATTGGTTTTACATTGTTTTCGTTAATTATCTTCATGTATTCAGTGGGTGAAAGTGGAAGGTATGGATAATTATATAGCATTTTGGTCAATGTCTTTATGTGGTAGTGTTTATTTGGGAAGAAGTGTATTGATAGTATAATAGCTTTTGTTCTCTTTTTGTAATCTGTCATGACTAGCTTCATCAATCATGACTATTAACTCTCAGCCTTTTTTTTGTAACAATGAATATAGTGGTAACGTTTTGTGAGACATTTTCCGTGCTGTAATATGACCCAATCCTATATGCTTCTGTCTTTAGATGGTAAGAATTAATGATTTCATGACAGTCAGCAATTAAATCTCTCAGTAAAACATGTTTCATTTGGTCATAACTGATGAAATTTAGGAGTGTAGGTCAGGAGAAGTACTCTGCAAAAATGTATCCTCTAACATTATTATGACATTTTACATTATGCAAAGCAGTTTAAGTTGACAATTAATTTGTCTGTTGTTCATTTGGGGGATGACCCAACATCATTTTATGACAAAATTTCTTCCATACCTGTCATTATAACTTTAAAGGTAGGACATTGCACTTAGGTATTGCCAGAATCATAACATGAAAAGCTATCATTGGTAATTTTATACTTTTAAAAAAAATGTTCAGGTAAATTAGTTGATTGTCAGGGAATTTATGTCGGATCCCAGTGCGCCGGATCTACTGTTACTTAGACTATGTTTGTCTACTGCAACTGTCAGTTAAGACTATCTTAGCTAAACATACAATTTTTGTGGTCATCCTTTTTTTGCTTTCTGCAGCAAATTGCCTTTGATTGGAGCAATCTTGCCACTTGTACAGCAATCTATCTGTAACAAATAAGGCCAGCTTACAACTGTCCTCTGATATCAAGATCTGTAATAATGGTGTGTGTGAATGGTCAGATTATGTTGCCACATTCATTCTTAGAAAAAATGAGTCTGTCCGTGTTTATTAACATTTATTATGACCCAATGACATCAATTACAGATCCTGGTGGGAGAAGCCAGTTGTTCCTCCATTTTGTCTGATTTATAGATGTGTTTCCTGCCTCTCTAAAGTTGCATTCTTTTTGTTCCTTGAAGAGAAATGTAAGCCTGGAACTTGAATAATTACCCTCTATTGACAGAGTTCATGGAAATATATCTAAACGTTGGACATCCAATCACTTAAGGCCATCTTCCCTGTGATTTCTAGCAAAGTTCTCCCATACAAAGTAGCCATTGCTGTCAATGTGAGTCATCTCCCTTTAATAAAGTAGCCATGTTGAGGACACTGATCAATATTAAGCTTCTGGATGATTAGGATGACTTTGTTGTCTGCTTCACACAAATAAAAGCTCTTAATTATGATGCTCAGGAATATCAATGGTTTCTTGAAGTGGTAAAAAGTAATTTACAAGTGAATTAAATCATGATATAGACTATATGGTATGGCTCTGCATGGGAATTTTATGCACATTTTGAGGAAAAGCTGTTATCCTCGTACCATTGTTACCAATAAGTCACAGACATGTCCAAATTGACTTTCAAAATGATTTTTCACCAGGCATAATCTATCTGTGTTGTAGTCATTTTTGCTTGGAAAGGTGATAAATTTTCTTAATGTTGTCTTTTAGTCCATTGAAATATAGCTGGAGGGATGAGAATGCTTGAGTCTGGCACGTTTTTTGACTTAAGAATTAACGCAAAGCATTGAAATGTTTGCCACATTTTACTAAATTGAATTTGTTTTCCATTATTTAGAAAATCAAGTATTTTCTTAATTGAATGCCTTCTTTATGTCATTTGGCCTGATCCAATTTATGGTTATAGACAGGCGACAATTGAGTCATTTTGTGGATCCAACACGAGGACTGTGAAAGTCCCTTGTATGGGAAAATGGCGAACTGTCTGAACTCTGTCAACGATGATGTACTTTACTTTATCAGCGAAAAATGGCTGCCGGCAAAACTGCAACATATCCATAAATAGTTTTCTTGCTTCAATTTTCCTTGTTACTTAATAGTACTACCATAGTTACGCTCTTTGTTGTTGGAAGAAGCAAGAAGTTCTTTAGCATTTCCAGTTTCTTGGAAGACTTTTTAATTAGCAACATCGCATTAACATTTAGAATTTTCTGATTAGAGTAGTACATCACTAAACGTGCCGTGTTTTTAATTGTGTTTATTATTGCTTTTTATTGTTGATGAAATTTATTTTATCTGATGCATGTAATAAAGTGTAGCTTAAAATTGTTAGATCCTGTTTGAAATATGCTGCTTGATTAATGCCTTATTGTTTCTGCTGTTCTTTTATCCATTCTACTGCATTGTTGTTCATTGTTGATCTGGAAGGCATTAATAAAATTGTTTTCTTGTTCAAGAATAGATAATAAATCAGTTGTTAAGAATTCGGGTAAATTTTATGACCGCCTTGTTACCAATTTAAAGACTGGTTATCACATATTATGTAGATTACTTGATTATGAGAAACAGATATCGTTTATACTTGTTTCAAAGTGCAATACACCATTAAAGACATTTTCTACCTTCTTGTGGAGAGTATTTCGAGGCCTCAGTGCAAGACTATGGGAACTCTTATATAAATACATAGGAGTTACGATAGTCTTGCGTTGAACTCTCGACTTATGGTAATGAAATAGATATGGAAAATATCTGTTGGCTCTGTATCGCACCATTTGTTTTATTTGCTTGTTTGTGTCTGTGATTAGTTAAAGGCAAAGTAGTGACATAACACATGAGATTCCATCAAGCGCCTCCGTTACTTATACTTACAGAAAACAATTATCAAACTGAAACATATTTCAATTACCTATCATCTCATCCATTGGTATTGTCTAGTTAGTGAAAATGTCGAGAAATAATGGTTTTGTTCGGCTTTCACATTCTTCTGTTAACAAGGAACATATTTTCGTGCTTTGTTTTACGTGGCAGTGTTCTGGTCGGCGTACTCACTTACTGGTTTGAACTGTTGGAATGTTACGTTCTCTACATACATTTTTTATTGCTTGGCAATCTGTAATCAGCAATTATCAGAGACTGTAATACTTTCGCTGTACAATAAAAATGATAATTGGTAGTAATTGATTCGTGCGACTTGCCAAGTGTTGTGCATACATGGTTTAAATAAGCACCAATGTTAGAATTCTGTTGTTTTGCGCTGTAAATATTAGAAGTTCACTCAAATTTTTAGAACAATTTAACTAATTTGTTAATGTTTTTTCTTCATTAATGATAATTAATTTTCGCTTTTTACGTTACATTGAAATAGACGATTTAGTTTCTTTCCTTGTTTTAAATCATCTTGACGATTCTTTCATCATGAATGGCATACTTGAATATTCATAGTTATACCACTTTTTTGCATGTTAGGAAAAGTTAATTAGAAATTCCTAGATGCTGTCAACGTAAGGGAAGGCTTGTCACTAAAAACAGATCAGAAAGTGACTATCACAAAAAAAGTAATAACCGCTCTGACAAATGGACTTGATGAAACGTAGGGGCGCACAAAAAATGCAGTGACTGTTGTTATATTTCTTTATCATGAGTATGGCGTGCGCATGTGTGTGTGTTTGAGCAGTTTAGTTAAGGTTTTATTCCTTCTCTGCTGAATTTTTAAGCCAGCATAAGAGTGCAATGGTAAATCAAGGAAGTTTATTATTAATATTAAAGACCAAAACCAATATCTGTTTGTCTATGTAATTGTTGCAATTGGCAATTCCTTCTTGAATCCTCTTAGTTAATTGTGTTTTTAGTTTCCATCAAATCGTTCCATAAAAAGACAACAAGCTACTTCAGGGGGTATGTGGAGTCTTTTTGTTTGTCTTTGTTTCTTGGAGATTTCATGGAAGCCACTGTCTAACACATCTGGATTGTGATTAATTAATTTTAACTCTGAAGGTATTGAAGCATTTCACATCTGTATTTTTCCACTCAATGTGTCCAAAAAAAGATGGCGTTGTTTGTTTGGTTTGAATATTTGTCACTTTTTTTGTTTCTCGAGGGATTCATTGCTGATCATGCTTTTTGAGTTTTTTTTAATTCATGTTTTATTTTTTTGAAGTTCAGAAGCCCCTAAGGAGAAACAGATCAGTTTTAAACCAAAAAATGTTTGGCAAATAATTTAATTTATTTAATAACTCAAAAATCATGAAAAATGGGAAATTATTCGTGTTTTCTGTTTAAAGCGTTATTCTGTTTTTGTTTGTGTCTCTCGCTGACAATGTGGGTGGGGGTGTTTAACCTTCAAAACATTTTCTTGTGATATGAAGATTGTAGCAGATTATATTATGAGCCAAGATTTAAGCTGTCGGTAATATTGTTCACCAAAGCAGTTTGTGTGTGGTTACGAAAAAAGCCCAATCAAATTTGAAGCCACTATGAAGCGGGATTTAAGGGGTTTTGGTTAAAGTTTTTATCATTGTCCCCTTTTTTGTGTGTCTGTTACAGATGTGACATTTCGATTTTAGCTGTGTTATTTAAATTGCATGAAATAAATATTAGAAAAGTCCTAAAGTTCCCCTCACTCAGGTTTGGTTTGTTTTGAAAAATTTGGTTTTCAGTTTCTTACTGTCTGTGATTATGATAACAATAAAACCTCACTTAAAGACCACCTCAATAATAAGACCATCTCAATAATAAGACTACCTCAATAATAAGACCACCTCAGTAATAAGACCACCTCAATAATAAGACCACCTCAATAATAAGACTACCTCAATAATAAGACCACCTCAATAATAAGACAACCTCAATAATAAGACAACCTCAATATTAAGAACACAAATTTCAAGTCCATTTTCCCTATTTTGCTCTTTATTCAACCACAATATTAAGACCACCTCAATAAGAAGACCAGTTTTCAAGTGTCCCAAGGATGGTCGTATTATTGAGGTGTTACTGTACTTGTGTGACACTATGTTTAAATTTTACTGCACTTTGTATGCACTTAGTGGACGTAAAGATTTAGTGTCAGTGGACATCAAACAGAATACTTCGGGTCTTATTTATGTTGTGTTGTCCTGTACATCTTTATAACACTTAAAACCCCTAACAAACATATAGCAAGTTGTACTCGAACCATAATACAAATTGTACGCACATTTTTCTTTTGATGTTACATCATTTAACATTACATCGAATGTCCGTGGCATGCATTTATCTCGCTGGCGTGGTAGTGGATGTATGCAAGTCTGCATGTTAGACAGTACCGATACAGTAGATTGCATGGTTTCCAAAGCAAGTCAACTGAAAATTAATCTATAGGAAGTTTGTTACAGGAATGGTGTATCTATGTCTAAAATTGTGCAGGAGATATGACGATGATGTGTTAAATTTGGCCAGCCTATCTTGAGAATGTGCAACCTACGGTGTGATGGTGTGATCGGAATTTTTCCTGTTATCATGTTGGGCATGGATGTCTTGTTAACATGTTTGGATGAAGATTGATGCCTTGTTGGTTGGTGGAAAAATGACCTTTTTGAAATAAAATGTAAACCTACAAATTCTTTGCCATGTTTGGGAAGAGAAAAATATAAACTGTCGCATAGGGGCAGATAACTCAGTATCTTAAGTTCGTAATGCCTGTGAAAAAAAGGCCCATCAACTACCATGGTTTAGCAAGGATTCCGTGTCTCTGTGATGGTTTAAACCATGGTCAATGCATAATGAGGCGTGGAATTCTTTGATACTCATACAGAGCAACAACTCCTCTAGAGCAACATCCTTTGTTTGGCTGTTGTTCAGAGATGGTTGCTTTAGGCAGGTTGAATTTGTTGAAAATGTTTGCTACAGGAAATTTGATGACATTGTTGAACAATAGATTGTTGCTGAAGAGAACTTTAGGTCACTCCGGAGAGGTTAAACATTCACTGTACATCTTTGCAACAAAATCATGAATATTTGATAATTGTTGATACATTTTTTTAGCTTTTAAATATAGAAACATGAATGCATATCAATAATGATGAAAGTCGCAGTAACAACAGCAGCAATAAAACTTTCACAGTTAACGTAACAGTCTTTTAATTAATCTTTTTAAAATTGTGTATAAATCAGAAAATGTCATGCATATAAAGCAGCCACAGTGTCTGTGCATTTCCTGGTCAATTATGTCTTAATTCGAGACAGAGTTTTTTCTATGAAACTGGAAAAGGAATTAACTTGGGTGAAAGTAAAACCTGTGTTTCTGTAAAACCTCAATAATAAGACCACCCTTTGGACCCATGAATTCTGGTCTTATTATTGAGGTGGTCTTAACTTTGAGGTTGAATAAAGATCAAAACAGTGAAAATGGACTTGAACATTTTGTTCATCATATTGAGGTGGTCTTATTATTGAGGTGCGGTGTTTAAGTGAGGTTTACTGTATTAAACTTTGTAATGTATTTAGTAATTTGTTTTTATGATAATGTATGATGATAAAACAGTAAAAATGATGATATAAATGTTGGTTATGTTGCAGCTGCATGATAGATGGGTTGTAAATCTGGGTTAAATTATGAATAATAATGGTGATCACCTTAGGGTTTGTCTGGGTTACTGGTTGGATTAGTTTGAATATTTTTGTTTTGAAGGTTTAGATCTCTTTCAAAACGTTATGGTCACACCATGTCGCGATTCATTCACTTCAGAGTGATAACCTTAGGTTCACAAACATAGTCGGGTATAACCATTTTTCAAAATTGTTTCGATGTATGCTTTCAAAAAATATTTGGGTTGGGCGATAAAATTAAAAGAATTCCTAGGGCGATGTTTGGTCAGCGGGTACGAGAAATATTTATCTGCATTGAAGTATGCGTGTGTATTCAATTTTAGGTAATTTGTCCTGTATATATCTTTATTGGGTTACAATTATGCTGTCGTTTGTCTGTATGGGTAAACTTTGATCAGTTTGAATGTTTTCATGTCCTCAGCCAATTGTTAAAAACGTCTGTGTTTGTTTCTTTTGAAGACTTTTGTTGTTCCGTTTCTTTATCAAGTTGGTTTCAATTTGTACTCGTTTGTTATATCATTAACAATGAAAAGTACGGTTTTTATACTGCATTATTTATTCAGTCATCCTACTGACAGGCGTTATAGTGAGCTTCACTTGCTACAATTCTTTGCAAGTTTGTTGCTTGTAAAATCCGGCTTAAATTTTCTGTCTCGGTCTGTACATCGAGGTCATCCTTAATAATTGTTGGTTTGGCATAACCCTACTTACTCATGAAAATGGCCTCTACTCAAAACTTTTTTGGCGTCTGAGAGAGGAGGTTTTTTGGGCTGCATTTCAATAGTTGAAACTAGTACTACTGCATGTAAAAAGTAATAAATGAAAAGTTAATATACCTATCTACATGTACCTTATACCCAACTCAATTTTTCTGGGTAGGGTTATGCTAAAACAATATTTTTTTTAAAGATCACCCCGTATAATTTTCATTGCCATTCGATAGAGTAAGTTTTTGAGTATTGTATAAAAAATCATTACAAATAAGATTCATTATAATAAATACTGTACTCAGTAACTTGTTTAGTTTTAGGCGATTTTCTGATTGGAATAAATGGATAAAATCGCTGTATATATGTCAGAACAAAGTTGTTTATATAAGTTTCTGATAATTATACCCTATATTTTACTTTGCTATATCAGTGTTTAGCTTCCTTATTTTGTACATTATTAGTGTTATGATAAAATACAAAACGTTTGTAACTTATTATAAGGACAAGTTTTTATATATCCAAATTCTGACTGTTTGTATAAAACATCATTGTAATTGTTATCAAATACAAGAAAGGAACTGTATCTCAATTCTCAATATTTGGTACACTAATTGTTGTATAAAAATAGAAATTGACTGTTCGAAATTGAATTAATCTGTAGTATGATCGTGTCTGGTTTGTTGTTTAATCTGATGAAAAAGGTAATGTCTATCAACTTACAGCAGGTGTGAACAGTAAATGGGGGAAGACATTGCTCAGTAGGAGAGATATCAACTGTTTGGTTACAACATCTGGAAACATGCATGTATATAATGACTTATCATTGATAAAACAATTACAGGATAGATTGCTCCATGTATACAAAGCATGTACATTGTCAGCTTGTACAGATCTTGATATGTTTAAACTTTGAACTACCCAACAAGTTACAAACATCAAATAACATCATAATACCAGGAGGTCCTTATGAGTTTATATTCAATATGTTAATTGATAAAACAGACTGATATATATATGTCATATGTTTTTATGATGATCCTGTTTCTAATCCGGATTCGTGTTTTATGACGAAACATTTTAACCGTGCCTTTTATGGGCTGTTAAAACTTAAAGATCAGTTAATAATTTAATTAGTTGCATATGAAGTGAGTTATTCAGCCTTAAAACCTATTAATTTTCCTATGGCTAAATTTTTTTGTGAATTTTGAGATTACAATTAATTCAACATGTTTAATGGCATTTAATAGACCTTTTCACGGCCATTAAAAGAGATTATTTCATGGTATTTTATGATTTACATCACTATTTACTACTTTATTATCATTTTCATCCCATTTATAAAATAAAAAATAAAAAAATCCAGAATTAATGGGGTAAAATTTACTGTTTTTAATCATTTAATGGGAATTTAATGACATATTAATTGAGGTTTCATGGTATGAGCAAGCAATCTTGTTTAATCATTTTTGCTGGTATTTCCTGCTTCCAGTTCTTACTTATTAGTATTCTAAGTTCCTGCTTATAATAGACTGTCTGCAACTACTCACATTATTACCATTCACTTCATAATTTTACTGTTTCTTTGTAAATAAGTTTTAACAATATTGCTGATGAGAGTGCAATTATTGTGAGGAAGTAATTTTGTATTCCATATAACAACATGATTATTGCGGCACAACATGAGATACTTACTTATTCTGCTAGCAAAGTCGCTCCATCATTTACTTGATGAGTTCATTGAACTAAATATTTCCTTTTTACCAAGTGAGAAATAATATTACGTTCGTTCGTCAGAATCAGACAGATTAAGTACTTTTAGTTAAACAGTTCCAGACTTCTGAAAATAGTCTAGTCCTTATACACACCAGTCGGTTAATACGCTACCCAAAATTGAAACTTCATTATGGGCGATATAATTAGATATAGATCTTAAAGCGGCATTACATAATTAATGTAATTAACTTTTGTAAAAGAAAATCTGTATATATTTTGTAAGGCATGACATTCTTGCAGAAGAAAATATTTTGTACTTCGTTGAATTCGAAAAAGTTCGCAATAAATAAGGTATTAACTCCTTAAACTTCTCGGAAGATAATTTCGCTGTCACTGAATAACTGTAGACATAAACCGTTGAATGTCGTGATTTGTGATATTAAAAATGTATGAAACTCCTTTGATGTAATGAGAACTAATACCATCCCCTGTGTGTAATCAGAATTATAAATTAGAACATTCTGTACGAATTGTCAAAATTCCTACTTTCATGTTGACGTCTAAAACAGACAACTTTCAGTTGAGAAATACGCCAGTATTACAAAAACGGAAATTATTTTCTTAAAATGTAATTCAATTTGAGTGGTTGGAAACCACCATGTAGTCCTCTGAGAAAAGAAAAAGTAATGTTACGCCACTTAAAGCCTGACTTACTGTTGTAGAAATATAAGAGTTTAGAGCAATTTTCTCAATTTTTTTGTCTGCGCTTATAACACTGAAAATTAAATTAAAACACACCCCGACAGCTTTACAATATTGAGACGATCAGACACAATCATAGTAGCACAATTTTCCATTGTTCAGTGTGCATAGAAGTGCTATTTGACAAGTGTAATCATATGGTACCTCATTTTTCGAGTTCTTTCCAATATAGGCATTAGTCTTTGACAGGCAATTGAAAGAGATTTCCACGAAATTGATGAATGTTTGTCCGGTTTTGGGGGGAATTGCCCCTTGATTATTTCAATGTTAGATTTAGATAGCATGCAACTGCATTGTTGTTTTTGTACGGGATGCAAATTACAGCTGTGGGCTATTGGAACCATTTGTATGAAGACTGAAACAGTGTTGATTGTCATTTTTTCTTTGGAAAGAAAATCTGCTTGTATTTTTGTGTCTCGGCTATTATTCAAATACAGTTCAAAGAACTCTGAATTCTATTTAAGGATAGCCATTCTTCTTTGTATAATTTCACAGAAGTCTTGTCTTAACATATTTCAGTGATATTGTAGACCAGATGGGATCATTCTTCACTAAGGGACAATCCTTGTGACGTTATCTTTGAAATGTGTAAAGATACTACCATCAATGCTTTCCAAAATGATTGACATATTGAAAGGAACCAATACTTTTAATTAGCTTTTTTGTTCACACTATTTTGAAGAATTTGGAAGATGGAAGCGACACTAGTCTCATGTATATTAATATAAGCTGCAGTTTTGCGTTCACCAAAGGATTCCGAGTTTAGTTTAACCATTGTTTGTCAATCTTTATTATAATTAATTAATTATATCTAACTAACTCACTTTGCTGTGTAAGTGTACATGGCTTTCATTGCCTTTGTAGGATTGCTTCATTATACATTTATTACACCGATTGTCATAAATATACTTAACGCTTTAAAAAACGCAACCAAAAATTGTGCATATAGATAAAGTGACATAACAAAGGCAAAAATATTCTGTATTTCTAAAACATAATTTCATAAAATTAATCAATAATTAAATGAAAAAAATTGGTGTAGAGTTGAATAAAGTTTTGAAATGAACACATAGAGAACTGTACCATGCTTTTGACAGATGGTACTACAAAATGACACCAAGTTCAGATAGTTGCGTGTTTAATGGCCTCAATTTCATGGCTATAATTCTGTACAATGTTCACTGTACAAGTCTGTAAACTTCGGAGGATTTCATTGGTTGATTGCTCCTCAGGTCAATATATTACGACTTCAATTGTCAAAAAAGAAGGAATTTAAGACATTCTGTAGACATGTTTACTGTTATAATCCAGGAGTTAGCAAGTTGCCTATCTCTGCAGATATTGCATACACTTAATTGATATCTGATGATTAAATGATTACTCATTTAGAACATTGATTGATTGATGTTTTATCCAAACATATTATACACAGTCTTTAAATGTCATGCCTTAAGTCAGATAAACATTATATTGTCTGTATTGTTGAGTTATGGTATGCGCAGTAATTAATTGTAACTCAGCGCAATTTGATTCAGTAAAATATCTCACCTGTACAGTGAAACCTAGATAACATGACCACCCTTTGGACCTTTGAAAACTGGTCTTAATATTGAGGTCAGGTCTTAATATTGAGGTCAGGTCTTAATATTGAGGTTGAATAAAGAGCAAAACAGTGAAAATGGACTTGAAAATTGTGTTCTTAACATTGAGGTGGTCTTTTTATTGAGATTTTTCTGTATTTCGGAGCGGATCCCTAGTCCATTGGTAACACGCTGGACTAGTGATCCAGGGGTCGCAGGTTCGATCCCACGCTCCACCACTGACAATACTCAACGTCTTTTGGACGTGACTTTTTAAAAAACCGAGGTCCGCTGTATGATGCTTTACATCGGGCATGTAAAAGAACCAGGGGTGCTTCTGGAACTGGGGCGTCTTCTATATCACATGCTATCCTTCAAAAATCTAAAATGATTAACATTCTTCCAGGGGCATCACCCATATGGGAAACCCATGGCGACAATAAATAAACAAAAATACACAATACTTAAATATTCCAAAATGTTATATATATACCATTGCAGCAAAGTAAAGTTTAGCCATGGGTCATCTTTAACTCTGACTATTATTTGTTTTGACCATAATAGCCTTTACGATTTCTGAGCTACAAATGAATCCTGATGTTCTTTGCTTGTCGGCAATTCATATATTATGTCCTTGTAAGTGAATTACAGGTAATTCTAAGAGAGTTGCGGCAAGTAATTACAAGTGTCATGTGTAAAGGAAGTGCTTGAGGTTGTGGGAGGGGAAATATTCCAGTAGTGTCGTAGAGACTTAACTTGATAATTATTACATTTTTAGTAAAAATATGTCTTTTTGTCTATTTCAGTGGAACGAGGTATCTACTTATGTTACAGAAATTTCCCCATCTGAGCCATTAAAAGTATATACATCATGTTACGTGAGTAGCGAAGGTGTCAATAATTGGTTGCGTTCACCTTTTATTGAAGTGGTTGAAGCTAAGAGTCTGTGGATTAAAATGATATTTACTATGAGAAAATGTGTCAAACATTCAGACCCCAGTATATTGCAACAGTGTAAGGAGACATTTAATTTGTATCAATATCACGCAGATAGAGACTTCGCTAATGACGATATGCCAAAATGGGACGACATTACCTACTCAAGAATTGATAAAATACCCGCTGAAACATTGTACGAAAGTACCAGCGATATTTTGTTAAATACGGAGACACGTTTTGTGCCCCTCCAACCAGGATACCGTGGAATATATTTCGCGTTTCAAGACACAGGTGCTTGTGTGTCATTAGTGTCGATAGAAGTGTACTATAAAGTGTGTCCTAATACAACACAGAACTACGCTATCTTTTCCGTTACTCCAACTGGTAAAGAACAGGCGTCGAGTGTTGAGAAAGTTGGAACATGTGTGCCAAATTCATCCCAATATCAGCGACCTACTTACCGATGTATGAGTGATGGCTCATGGGATATTCCGCTAGGTGGTTGTCAATGTAATCATGGATTTGAAGGTGTTGACGGCGAGAAATGTGTTCGTAAGTACCTCTATGTTACTTTAATTGCAAACAGCATTATTCTTATGTATTAATATCTGACTTAAATACTACAAAACATACAATGACCTTTCTTTCGTAAGACGCCGACGCCTACATTTTCAAGCTTAGTTGTATTGTTACGATTAATCGGCTTAATTAGGGTAAGTTCAATAAGCCAGTGCGGCTGGGCTGATCATGACCCAGTCATTTATCAACAAATTATAAGGCTTTATAATGTTATAGTTATCGAAACATTTCATTAAGCAACGATTCCAGTTGTTTGGCTTCCCTTCTGATGGGAGTTTACATCTTTGTTCCTGCCTGGTTCATATTTCCACAGGCATCTATGTTTATATTCTATCTATTATTCTACAAAGTACTTGTTATAAGCGTAACTGTTAATTGCTTTGACAGACCAATTTTCACATGTCTCTAAAAATAATTCTCGGTTAAGTGTTAGCAAGCTTCATAATTCATTAACTCCCAGAAAACATTATGTCAGCAGTTGGAATGATGTACTTTTTCTCCAGGCGGTTTTTATTCCATATTTCATAGGACATTGATTGCAGATAAAAGGTCTTGGATCTATAGATAGTTATTGCTGTAACAGAGTTGTACCGTCAATCTTATGTATGAACAGCGTACAAGTCCCAGCATGCTTAGCATGGTATATCCATCAACGAATCTAAAGAAACTCCAATGACTTTAACACATAACAGCGTCTGACGCAGTCATTGTCAGCGATCTGTTTGTTAGCTATGTGAACAAGAGTCTTCGCATAATATCTCTGTGTTAAACACGACGGAGCTGTGGAAACTGTCAGCTTAGAACAAGGTTAACTTTCTGATATAGTCTAGATTACATGAGAAAACGTAACGAGAACATGACATTTATGGATGTGCATGTTGTTGGAATAGAGATTCCCTATTTGCCATTTACGTGGTTTCTGTTAATTGGAGTCTACTACAATTTCAGGATGACAGACAGGAAACACATGTTACAATTATGTGTCATAGAATGTTTTTGCTTTTTTTTTGGCATTGTGTTAATTTGATTGTAGATTTTGTGAAAAGGCAAGAATTTTGTCAGCATTCTGTTGGGTCTGATTATATTTGGCTTCGTCTAAAATATGTTTTGATTGTCGTGTCATTGTCTAGAAAGTTCGGAGAAAATATGCTAATGAATACATGCCTCTTTCAGTCTTCGTTCATCAGCTTTAACCATATAAATAAGTTCTGTCTACATATTTTCAAAACTTCTTGGTAATTTACAAGAATTGTGGATAATTACTTATTCTGAATTCAGCTTGTCTATGCAGTAACCTTTAAGTGTTAAATACATGTACTCCTAGCTATTACGTATAAATAGTACTTAAGTTTTTCCTTTAACTAACTTCCAGAAATTTGTTCATTTCACTTGAAGAATTAAATATTTGTGAATACAGAAGTCTGTTGTCTAACTTTGGAGCATTTCATGCTTTTTACGAGATACAAAAAATTCCAATTCAAGCCTATACAATCAATACTCCTTCAACAGAACATTCAGTCTTAGAAAATTACTGCAAAAAAACGGCATAGAATCCTTGAAAGCTCATGTGTGCTGCTCTCTATAAACTGAACCAAAATCTTGTTAAGAAAATTAGCTGGCAATTCCAAGACCTCAGAATGAGTTTTTCAAAGGGGCTGAATGTGTAAAAATTTGTAAATGAATTGGCAAAAAAATGCAGGAGTGATTTATCTCTTTTTGACAGCATGTCTTTTGTCTCCTTGTCATTTTTCATGAGTGTGCAAGGCTGTGCAACAATTTATTTAGCACTCTTTCAATCAACGATGCCACAAGGCTTACAGATATTGTCACCTAAAATCAGTTTAACAAGAAGGGCTTTTGTTGGCCACATGGTTAAGTTTCACCATCGGAGGGAAATGTATCAACTATCTGAGTATTATATTTCAACTTTCACCATGTATGTGTCCATTTCGTGATGAGCTATTAACTCCCTTGTAGATCGAGCGCCGACCATACGGCGATAGTACGCTTCATAACGTTTCAATACGGCAAATTTCATCCAAATTATTTCTTTTTGTGCTTAATTCATAGGTTCCTGGGGTTTTGAAGTACAATAGATTGTAAACTTGAGTGGTTTTGAATAATGACAAAAAATAACGAAACTAACCTTGGTTCAACATATACTTTGTCCAAATTATTATTTTCTCATTTGCGGTCGAAATCAATGAATGTTTTATTCTTATTCTTGTATTGAAAGACTTTGGTTAATCCAATAATAAGAAATATTTGCAATTTTACGGGGTGGTATAAATTCTATGCTAGGTGCAATTTAGGTACAAAATGGCATGACTGAATTGATTACTGTTAACAAAGGTTTTTCGTGCTGACAAGAAAACCGGCAATAATTACAGTTCAAAGTACTTTAGGTTAACTTAATTATACACACAGCAAGCTTGTTAATATAGCCTTTGCTGTTGAAGAATTACTTTTTATGAATCATAAAAGCCTTCACTATGATTGAGACAATTATTTCTTTTGACAATGTTAATTTCGTCCATACTTCTATCTATAGAGACACTATTCACATGAAAGTATGTTTTTTCAAATGATTAATTTTGGTGCAGTTAATATTTGTATTCTTATCAAAAGATATCTTCCCTTATGGTACAGTTCTACTGAAAACCTCCCTTCACTATATAACAGATGTCACTCGTCTTAAACATAGTACTCTTGAACTTGCTTGAGATTATTGATAATTAAATTTTATCTATTGTATGCACATTCAACTAAGATATATTAATATTTAGATAATTGAATATTAAATGTATAGTGCAATTGTGCGAATTGTACTCATATGATATGAGATATTATTCCCCTATTCTTAAGTTTGATATTAAATATATCAACTTGTGTACATGTACGTTAATTGAATAATGGCAGGATTTTTGAGGCTGTTAATTTGACCATTAAATTTATTGTAAGATGCCATTAAATTTAAAGACAGCGTTTATTGAGTCTGCTACTTTGTTGAATAAATTTGTTTGTAATTTAAAACATTCTACTAATGCATTTATTGTATGTTTGCAATCTTTTGCATCATTATACACCCCCAGAGAATTATGTACGAATTGCTGAATAATTTTATCGCTTAGAGTTTGGTAACTTAGACGTCCATATGTCATTTCTGGAATGCCAAAAAACAATGGATGTTATATTTGTTTGCTAGAAAGTGATGTATTCCTGTCAGCGAGTTCCCCTTACAAAATGTGATAATAAGCTGTCTGGATGCACTGTACAACGTGTGACCACCAATGTTGCAGTTTTCCGTCCTGTGGAATCTTGAAAATAAGCCGCTGCAAGTTCGCTATTGGGGGGAGTAATGCTGTGGAGAGTTATAATACGCATGTAGTGTAACTGTCACCATCATTTGATGGCAGATAAGTCAGTGTGCTTCTGTTCTGCTTTTGAGATCATTAATAAATTAGCTAGGCATTCGTTTGTTGGGTGTTGTTATAATTAGAGAGTGTTGCAGCAATTTGCTTACTCCTTTTGTCATTTGTGATTAATCTCCGAAAACATTCATTGCGGCAAATATGTTTTCTATGAAATAAATCGTATTACATACTAATTATTATATTATGATCTGTTCTCTCAGATTTGATGGATGAGTTTTGTGTTTAGATAGCTATGTTTGAAACTTGGATTTAATTGCCCATGTAATATTGATTGTTATTTATTGTTAAAAAATTCAGAACTAATTAGTTATAGTAACTGTTTTGCAACAACAACATCTCAAGTGTCTGAGATTCTGTTAAGGTCTTTGATTTCTTTTAATCGAATGGGAGGGGGGGGGGGGGGGCGTTTATCGACAGCGTTTGTTTGGAAAGAAATATTTTTCTTGCTCCTTGGACAGAATGTGTTTACTTAGATTGTTGTTCATTAAGGAAATCATTTGCAGGAATCGTGTTACTGTACGAACCAATTAGGAACTATTTGCCATGGATTGATAGCAGAGTTCCCAGTTTGACTGATGTTGAAATCGGGTTAATCACGAAGGTCTCTAACAAGTTACTAAACTATTTAGGAATGTACTGGTATGTCTCATTTCTCTCCTATTAGTACAACTCCGTTGAGAGATTGTCAATTTCTGCTCAGAAATTCATCTTTATTACTGTTTGGTAGTCCTGGGTTCTGTACCAAAGCATCTCACTTAAGACTCTATTTCACATTAATTTTGTTTGAATTAGTGGCATGTCATGTGAGACAGTAATTCTGCATTGGTAGCATATTAGTAAGTGGATTTTGTCTTCAATTGCATGCAAATTACACAGTGGACAGCTATGAGCATTGTTCAGACTTGCAATTAGCAAAACAGTTTGATCATTCTGTTTATGACTCACTAGGTTACGATCCATTGAAATTGTATAGATAAATTTATGTATTTGTTGATTTGATTGGCCTGTGGTTTCACAATTATTATGTAAAATTCTGAGCCACAATTAAATGCTGTTATGGTTTTGTCGTTAATATTGCTATCCAAAGTCAATTTCTGTTTTTAAAGCCATTTTTCATCTTAATTTGAAATTTCTGCAGCATTTGGTTCTCAGAGGGAAATCTTTAGTTTTTCAAGCAGTTTGCACATAAACGATTTCTACAAGAGATTACTGGCTGAGATTTATGAAGTACCGTTGTCCAGTTGTCAGGATCCACAATTATCCTTTTGTTGTTTGATCGGAAAATTATTCAGTTTCTATCATCAGGGGACTGCAGTGCGTCCTGCGTTGTGCTTTGATCATTTGTCTCATCATGGTGAGATGGTGTCATCGCTGAGAAACCTGAACTCCAATCTCCCTTGTTACAGTGACCAAAACTGGTCATCTGAATGTGATACCGTATTTATTCCCCAAAATGCTCTCGAGATATTGTAAATTAATGGTTATAAGCGTGGCGATTACACTACAGTTCTGTTATTTCATATATCAGTATCACAATCTACATCATTACCTCTGTAACCATTATTGGAATCCCATCATTTTGTGGTCAGTGGTTGCATTTTCATACTGGATGAAATATTTCACTCTTTCTTTCATCTCTTTTAAATCAGGAGTGCAATATCTGTATCATTCTTATTCAGTTGTATTTCTGTTTTCGTTGCCCCACTGAACATATTTGTGATAAAAAAAATTAATTCAAAGGTTAATAAAACCTATTGATTATGCAAGTAGTTTGTAGCAAGAGTATCCTTTTGGGTCTTTGAATCTGAGAATTTTCATTATTTTACACCAAAAATGTCTGTATATTAAGGGAAATTGGCTGTTTAGTTTAAATATGGTATTCGAGTCAGATGCTGGTTGTTGTTGTAATGGGCCAAATTTCAAAGGAGTTGAACCAACTTGAACTATGCATTATAAATGATAATGGGAAAATGTTTTGACAGTGGCTATAATGGGGCATTGGATTGTAAAGGTAGCGGCATTCATGCGCAAAATTTGCCGTGAAACAGTTGACCTGTGATGTCCAATATGGTGTGAAAAGTGTTGACAATAGGCTTAGTGATAGTATAAAGGTGACTTTGGTCTGTCATGTGGTCTGTGATGTTTCTATTATGGAAGCAAAATGATGAAAAATGGTCCCTTTTAAACAAAAAATCAATTTTGTTTTTATTTAAAAAATGATCATTTTTTCAATGTTTTGTGCCATAACAAAAGGTGGGAATGACCAATGATCATCTAAGGCTGTATGCAAGAACCATCTTAATAAAATTAGCCAATAATAGAACAGGTCAACAGGTGAGTTCTCAACTAGTTTGTTTGTTTGTGTAATTATACCCAGGTAGACTTATGTTCACTTTCACCATTGGATATAAACAGGGGTCTCACTCTACCTTTGGGGAAGGGGTTTGTGGCCCTTGGTAGGGGAATTTCAAGCAACTGTTCATATTTATTGACATTTTTGTGGTCAAGGTCTGTACGCATACAAAATCCTCATAGTTGCAAGCTTCGATAAATAAAAGCCGAAAATGTATCGGGTATTACATCTCCTTGTCAGAAAATCATATTTTTTAGTTAAAATAGTATTTTTCCAATTTGTTAGGCTCTGAGGGGGAAATTGAATTTGAACAAGGGAAAAAGTGACTGTTTTGCTTGTGAAATGTCGGGCCCATATACAGCCCCAATTGTGGATTGAGGGCCCTGTATTACTAGTGAATTCCAGTCTTACAATTGAATTTCTACGGTTCACATCATTGTTTGTACATGGTTGTAGTAGTACATATTGTTATATGGTCAAAATTCAACTACAAGTATGTTTCAGTTTCAGTATAAAAGGTCACTTAATGTATTTGCTGTTGCAAAAACATCTAAAGCGGAGATTTTCTGTTAAGTGCGTATTGTCACAGTCTCAACACAATACATGACTTTCTATGCTGATAGCTGTGAACATTGACTTGAGTAAAATGGCAAATGTTGTATATGACAGCAAAAGTGTGTTTTATGCCAATAATTAGAGTCATTATTAACCATAGAAATTATTATTATTGTTAGACTAATGAAATAATTGGATAGACCAGTTGAGCTGTGGAAAGGCATGCTGTCTTGGTTACAGTTCTCAAGTCAATTAAACGCATGCTGTAAATCCAATCAAGAAATATCTGTGTGAATTCTTTACAAATATTTGAATGGAGCCCTAATGCAGTTTGAATATTAACCTAATGATTGATATCTAGCTATGGTGAGGGTGAGTTGGTCAAGCTGGTCATAATTCATCCATTGGTCAGTATTGATCGATAGTACCATTAATTAGATGTCAATGTTTTCTAATGACATATCTGGCACTTTGCTAATTGAAAGTGTAGCAATGAGTGTGTGTGTAAGGAAAGGGCTGTCATCTTAGAAAATTATGGCACTTAACTGATCCGTTTTTGTAAGGTGTAGTGGTCACATGATCGTAGTGTTAATTGAGGTCAAATCCAGATTTAGATGCCGCAGTACTGGGTATATATAAACCCATTCAGAGAGATCATTATAAGTTAAAATATATATATAGCAGCACTAATGTATGAATAATATTAAGTATATTATCACAATTATGAATCATTTAATGTTGTTTCTTCAGCCTTGTTCAACCAATCTATAAAACCAAACTTTTTTTATACATTCACATTCACAATAATTCATTAAGGGCCATGATTGAAATTTTTGTTTTGGGCAAAATCCTTCCTACCCATGAAAATGGCCCCTACTCAAAAAAATTGAGAGGTCTGAGTGCCAAATTATGTTTGGCGGTGTATTATTCGTAAATACCAATATGACCATAAAATAAATAAAAATATAATTACCTAGCCTTACCTTCCCACCTAAAATTTGCAAAAAAAAATTTAAGGATGGCCTTATATGGCAATTTTTTTACGAAACCGAGATGTTAATGTGATATATGTGGCACATAGCTGATTGTAATGTTTCCACTGTCTAGAGATTTACATTTAAGACAACCCGACAATTCTTAGGTTGGTCTGTATTACGATGTCCACTCATAGGATTGTCCTCGGGTGTTCATTAGCATTTCAGTAGTCTCAACAAAGGCGGGCATTTATTATATATTGTGCATGAAAGCACAATGCATTATACAAATGGCTAACTTCATAGAAATCTGGTTCCTGTATGTGTACATCATTTCCTCATCGATTTCCTGACAAACATTTCAGCCTGCAAACACATGGAGTAAGAAATTGGAGGAGACACTTGACAGTGCGACAAACAATAATGTTTACTGGCTTTAATTATCAGGTATTTCTGTCATTTGTCAGTGGCAATTGTATGAGAAATAGCCAGTTTAGGTTGCCACTGGGAACTGTCATTGTTCAGGCCTTGATTTTTACAATATTTGATTTTCAATTTACTTAAGATCGTTTTAGTCCGTTTTTTTTAGCTGTTTATATTACATTCACAATCTGTCAATATCTGACATTTCCAGTCTTGTTTGTCTAAAGTTAAACTTTGTTGTTGCATGTACATAAATATGTCTGCCCAATTAGTTTTGTTGGTAAACACAACTACCAAACGTAGTGTTTTTCCAAACAAGGTGCGCTGTTTGTTTTCTTGCATATCAGACCGGAATTTCCTGTGTTTACCGTGGTGCTGGAAAACTCTTACATCCCCACCCCTGTCTGTAGGAGGAGACACGTGCTGATGGCATCCCCACCCCTGTCTGTAGGAGGAGACCTCTTACATCCCCACCCCTGTCTGTAGGAGGAGACTCGTGCTGATGACATCCCCACCCCTGTCTGTAGGAGGAGACTCGTGCTGATGACATCCCCATCCCTGTCTGTAGGAGGAGACTCGTGCTGATGACGTCCCCACCCTGTCTGTAGGAGGAGACTCGTGCTGATGACATCCCCACCCGTCTGTAGGAGGAGACTCGTGCTGATGACGTCCCCACCCTGTCTGTAGGAGGAGACTCGTGCTGATGACATCCCCACCCCTGTCTGTAGGAGGAGACTCGTGCTGATGACATCCCCACCCCTGTCTGTAGGAGGAGACTCGTGCTGATGACATCCCCACCCCTGTCTGTAGGAGGAGACTCGTGCTGATGACATCCCCACCCCTGTCTGTAGGAGGAGACTCGTGCTGATGATGTCACATAACATCATATAATTCATATGTAATATTACAAAAAAGTCCTAAAAACAGTATATCGTCCTTTATTTCTTAAAGAAGATATACTGCATTGCATTGTGTGTGGATGGAAATATACGGCTCTCGAGTAACTGTTTATGTGGTATTTACTCAGCAGGGCCTTGTTCCCACCAAAGTAACCCTTGAGCCAGATAGTTCTATCTGTACCCAAAGATTTATCCAATCTGTGACAACAGGACCGAAGATGTTTTGTCCAAAGTCATATCATTTCTATGTTCGAATCATGTGAGAAAGTTGTCATTTTTTGCATGCGGAGAAACAGATTAATACTTTCAAGTAACCCTGAAACTGTCTGCTTAACTGACAGCTGTACACGACCAAACTTAACTGTTGAAATATTGTCCAAACAACACGGCTAAAAAATTCATACTTTTTTATCATTATTTGAGAACAACAAGCTTGACAAATTGAGTGTTAGTCAGAGTGGCATGTCCACTACGTAAGTACAAATTACTTTCATGTAACTTCTTTATTGAATCATCCTATTTCTGATCCAATTACAAACAACATTGGATGAAAAAGATGTAGAGTTGAGTAATTGCATGGACTTGATTATTGTATTCCATTTTCAACATTAGTTCATTAATACAAGACCCTCCGGTCGGCCTAATTATCCATATATGGAAATATTCACTCTCGTCCAAACAAGTGACAATGACTAGAAGAGGAAAATCAATTAGTTATGTTTCTATCAGGAGCTTCTCAATGTAATAATGTTGCAATTTGACAATGATGTGTCCTCTTGATGAAAGCCAGTGGTAGGGTATGAACTCTGACCTAAGTGGCTGATTATACCATCTTACGCTTGTTAGGTTGGATAGAAAAATGACTCCCCATTAGGGTCGACGTAAGCGCCCGCATAAGGGCTGAATAAGGGGATGACCCGTCGAGTTGAAGAGGTGTGTCTTTCTGGTCAAGTGAAAATTAAGATGTCATCATAGTTTAATTGATTAAGAGCTATACACTGGTAAACAATTAACAAAACTTTAATACAAGCATTAAAAATATATAATAGGTTATGGCGTATTCTTCAGTTTTACCCCATGTTGTGACCTCTTTGTTCAACAAAATATTAGCTTATCTCATAGGATCAAAAACGAGAGAAATTGATATCCAATATGAATGAAACTGAACAAAAGTATAATGGTGTCCAATGAAATTTGACCATAGAATCTATTGACGTAAATTTGATACACCTGTATGAAATCGTTGATGTAATTTGATTAGAATGAAATGTGGGAATATATTCAATAATTTATCTGATTGCATTGTGTTTGTGTTTAGCAAGAATGAACAAACACACAAGATCTACCAACAATTAGCACTGATGAAATTACAGGTTTTGTCGGCTAATAACAATGAAATGGTTTAATTTACAATAAAACTGTATTGCATGTACTTGTTGACTGGATTACCAATTAATATTTGCAAACAATCCAATTTTGTTAAACACCAAAAAGATCATAAAATCTACACAAAGTGATGTTTTTCTCTGATTTATCTAATATTTGCTAATTTTCATAAATTTGTCTGGGCAATGTATGCTATATTGTTTTATAATCCTCTCATAAATATATGTGAGACAAAGACTCGGATTTTATGATGATAATATGTTAGTAAAACACAGATTTATATAAATTGTGTAGATTTCTTGGGGTAATTGAGCTTTTTTATGGTGGTTGTTGGTATTTTTATTATCATGTATACTGTCAAGTATTGTGGGAGAGTAATGGTGACCAGACTTTACTTGCTCTGCCAGCGGGGTAAATCAGGGTCTGCATTGTGTTTCTCTCTTATGCATTATTCCATAAAACTTTACATAAATAATATCATATGTTATACATATGGAAATTTCGTGGAAAAACGTTTTCCGAGTTCACCAAATGCCAATTTATTTGTAATTGTTCATAATATAATACTAATTCTTGCAAACGTTTACTGATTGCAGAATTTCATCAGTTTCTAGATAAATTGTGTAAAGGTAAATATCCTGAATGAATTCACCTCTGAATAATGATCTTACATTGTTGTCGTTCACTCAGGTTTTGTTGGCATCGAAACTGTTTTTATGTTGCCTTTGTTGTTTCTTCTTGCTGTCTATAATTAATTGAATGTACAATAAAACATCTTGTTTTTATTTCTTCAACATATAACTGTGGTTAATATTAATTACAGTGCGGAATCGTTTTCTTGATTGCTAATTGGAAATCTATCAGTGTAAAGTCATGAAGCTGTTAGTTGATAATTATGGTACAAGAAGGTTATACCAAAGTTTGTTCATATTGGCAATTAGTTGTCTACTTCAAATTTCTTTGAAATTGCCTGTTGGAATGGTATCAGTTCTAGTTCATTCAAGGATTAGTTGAGTATATCTCATTGAAACAATTACTGGTACACACATGATGGTAACAGATAACAACTGTAGGTGTGATAATAATTAAGCTTTTTCTGATCCACTAGTTAAGGGGTCACTACCCTAGAGTACAGTGCCTCTCCAGAGGTGGGGCCTTTGTATATTCACAACCATTTTAAAACTGAACTTTGATCAGTCTAAGACTTTGCCATGTTACTTGTTGCTCCTATGTTGTTGTTACAATATAGATTTTGATACAAATCTCCCCTCAAAGGGCACTTGTCCATCAAGATGGAGAGAGAGGCCGGCCCTTAGCTGCTATAGAGGCATAAATAAGAGATAACCAGTGTTAAATAGTAGGAATATTCTGGTCAGTAATATTGCCCTATGTGGCATGATTTGATTGTACTTTGACCAGTTCTACACAACCATATGCCGGGAGATATTCAGAACAAGTACCTGTTGCACTGTGGGTAAACATTCCTTTTATGAAAGAATTTTAGAAACCAACCTTGATCCACTTTATGGGAGTTTCTGGAAAAGTCAGTACAAAATAGTAACCAATATTAATTTGTTCACTCCTGAAGCAATCTTCTCTTCAGCTACAACAGCCGCACCTGTCTGTCTGTCTGCATATTTGGCTGTTGTTATTACTTTGGCATGATTATATCAGTATTCTCTTCCTTCCTGTCATCTATTTGTGGAGTTCCCTTACACGTCCCCCACCAGTGTAACACCGTATAACAATCAATTGCAAGGATTGTTCATTCTGAAATTTTGACCTTTCTTGGAGTATAGAATTTTCTTGTTGTTTCAAGTTTCTCTTACAAGGTCTGTCTAGAAACCTGTTAGGATTCTTGAAGTTTTATTGGCATCGATGGTACTTTATCATGTGAGATAAATTTTGAAACCTTGAAAGATACAATTATGATTAGGTGTCATTCAAAATATAATAGGTCTTTGTCTTTATATACTTTGGTGTAAAGGCTTGGAATGTGGGTATAAATGCTAGACACTTCTGTGGTTGTCTGTGAAGTATTTGTTTCTCCTGATTGAGGTTTCAATTACCAGAAGGGCAGATGATTTTGGAGGACTGTCATTGAAGCGGTTGACTTATGGTCTATTGATGGACCAGTTATAACTTTCAGCCTTGTAATTATCCAAAGGCTCGTAGGACTGATTCTTTGCAAATTATGATTAAGTTTGCATGACCAAAGCTTGTTACCCTGTTCAATTACTGGGCTGATTTCGATATAATTGCTTTGAACCTCATTTCTCTAGTGGATGGATAAGATAAATACATTTTAATATGTAACATCAGATATGTTTCCACATTCGGAGCATGTATTGTGCTGCCATTGCGGAAGGAGCATGCCATTACATGGGTGCAGACTCATAAAATCCGTTGTTAGTAAAGTCAGATTTTAAACATTAAATGTTTTTGCTTTTGTGATGTTCACTTTGTATAAACAAGATGAAAGCCTATGTAAGATTATGACATGAAATAACAAAGGAATGATGACATGGTAATGCTGAAGTTGAATGTAATAAATACCATTGTAAAGTGCATCTTACCAAAAGCCAGAAAAGTTATTTTTTGCCGCACTGGATTACATTAGACTTTTATATGTTCTGATTTCTTCTAATATTTTGACATAAAAGTGACAAGACTGATCCCTGAAGATTTATTCGTCAAATACTTTATTGAATTATTGACTCTTCTCATCATAGATTTTGACAGCAGACCCTTTTAACTGTTACGTTTTTATGTTCTAAGTATCATTACGTCAGTCATTGATATTGCAACCTGTTAACTTTACTAGTCAGCAAGTTTACTGTTACCATTTCGTGGATTTATGTCAGTGTATAAGTGTCCACTGGTAATATTGTGTGTCAAACTTAACTTTCATGATTTTTTATTTCATCAAACACTTAATTGATTATAAATTTAAAGGATGTTCATCATCCAAATTATCTCCGCAGAGCCTTTGTTTGTTTCATCGGGTTTAGACCGTTTCTCAACGATATTTCAGTTATATACGGCGGCCGGTTCACTTACCAGTTTTTCCTGGACTGAAATCTAACCAGTACTAACTTACCCTTCCACAAGGAGCCGGCAACTTCTCCACATGAGGAGGAAAATCAACATTTTTATCAAATTTTCATGGAAGGGTATGACCTGCCGCGACCGGGAAGCAAACCCGGATCGCCGGGTTACAAGTCCAGCGCACTAACCACTGGACCACGGCCGCGGCTCCGCAGAGCCTTGTTCCTGCCTAAGCTGTATATATAAACCTCAAGAAAGATTCTGATAATGTGACCTTGAACTGTAAATATTGTCTGGTTTCGGTGATTGTTACCTAGTACTAATGTTGATGTGATTGTTTACTTGCAGCATGCAGAAAGAACTACTACAAGTGGCAGGCCAGTGACACAAAGTGCCATCCTTGTCCCAACAACAGCTACACTGATGACGAACAATCGATTGAATGTGCATGTACATATGACTACTTCCGAGCCAGTACTGATGACAAAAGTAAACCATGTACACGTAAGTAATCTCATATGCTTCTATCTCTTTTGGATATACTGAATAGATTTAGGGTGGGCTTTTAAAGGGAGCATTACAAAATATAGGAACACCTATTGTAACATAGTTGTATGAAGGCGTTTCATGTACATTGCTACTACAACAAATTGATATAGAAGATTATGTTCTAACTTTATTTGAAGATTGCCAAGTATTTCTTACTGTTGGCTACACATGTTAGGTAAGAATATATTAGTCTGAGAAAGAAATGTTATGTTCAAAATTAATAAAGAAATATATGTTCGATCCAGAAAGTGCTCGGGCCTTCTTTGGTGAGCATCGATGTTATGTTGTTAAAGGGCTGAGATATGTGAGTATTGTGAGATTTGTCGACATTTAGGGTCTATTTTCTGGATGTAACTGTAGAGTTGGTTAGTTTCGTTGATTCATGTTATTGTTTCCTGATTCTAGTATGTTAATAGATTAAAACTTCTGTTTTTGGAACAATTACTTGGTGTCTGGCAATTCTGAGTTGCAAGGAACCAGTATACACGCGTACTTTCATTCATTTTCTGCTGACACAGATCGACGTACACACCAATGTGTTCCACCTACAATTGAAAGGAAAGTGAGGAACCAGTGAACATAGCTCTCATTCATTTTCTACGTAAAATACGTTGGATGTGTTGAATTTCTTATTTTATCACTAAGGAGCATGTTTCATTCTTGACTGCAAGTTTAAGATACTTGAAGCTTTTTGTATTATAATCAGTATAATATATAAACAGTAGTTTAAATTGAATTCATTTTTCATTTTCACAAATTTTTATATTTTGAGAATGTTTGTTGGCGATCTGTTGAATCTTTTGTTTTTTTTAAGTTAATTTCTTTATTTTAAGCTTTAGATCATCATTATTGTTAACAAATCCTTAGGTTTTAGGTAATTTTGAGTCATACATCCATTCAAATACTTTTCGATTTTTCTATTGGTTTCAAAGTTCACCCATACGTGAATGCTATATTGTATTATTAGAAAATTGAGATAAATTCTCAATATGTTTGTGTTTACTTAAGGTTATATTTACTCAAAATTATTTATAAAGAAAATTGTTTAAGTTGTTAATTCTACGGCATTCAGAAAGCTTTAACATAATTTTGTACAATTTTGTGTCAATAAAGTGATTGAAATTGTTAATTGAAATTGATTTAATGTGGTTTTGAAAGAAAATTCAAAGGGGAAATTTTAACGTGAGAAGTGGCGCGATTGCTACTAACAATTTTTTATGCTCTTGCGGTTTTTATTGTTCGGTAAAAACAAACTATTAGAATGAAAGAAAAAAGTTTGGTCTACAGTGGAAGAAAAGTTAAGTGAAGGATAAACCATTTTATGTCATTATCAAAAGAAATTTCAAAGTGTCGTAAGTAGAATGAAGAAATCGCCTGTCTACATAATTGTCCAATGTTTTTGCAAGTACACTTTTTTTGTGGTTGTGTCTAAAATATCTTCATTTTTTGTTGAGATTATGTTTCTTTTTGTCATTATTTGATACATTGGTATCTTTGTGTGAGTATAGATATAATCTGTGGTACTGACAGCAGTATTATACCATTTACATTGTGCTCGAATGGCAATGAAAACAAAGACGGGATTTAACACCTGACTGAATTTCAGTGGATCTAAAATTAAACTTTGCTTGTACCCTTGGTAAAAACATGTTTGTACCCCTGGTAAAAAAAACTTTTTTCCGAATCCCGGATTTCATATATTATAAAATTGACTGGTCGATGGTCCCTAAGATAGGAATGGGAATTAGGTTTGGTTTGTGGGTAGAAAAGTCAAAGTATGTCAATGAATTATATAATATACTTCTTGCTATTCCAATTATCTCCCTTGCTGTCAATTAATATTTTTATATTCAATACAAATTAAAGTAGTCATTAAATATATCTAAATATAATAAATATATTTTGACTTTATATATTATGAATTTGAAAATTCTGCCATTTTATAGAATTTATAAAATATGTATATATTGCATCATATGAAAATATATCCATAAGATGGTATTTATATCAAAATGCTATTTGTAATATCCCTTTGCATTTACATTTAAGTCTTGGAATGAGACAATACTTAAATGGCTGTGTGATCCAATATATGCCTTATATTTCTTTATATCGGAGAAAGGCACATCGGGTTACCTCACTCGGTATAACTAACAATCAGAATGTTGTAGGTTCGAACCCTAGGTGAGGTGTATGTCGTACCAGACAAATTGACCGGCAGTAGCGTATCCTTTTTTTATCCTTTACCTCTGAATGGTGTGCGGACGTTGGTCTGTTCAATTGCCTGATGTACATAACTGAAAACTGTTGAAAAGATTCCAACACAACAATTTATTGGAGAACTTGATAGCAGTGCTGTATTGACAAATTCATTTGTCGACAACATCTTTCTGTGCTTCAAGTTCTTAAATATATTTTCACTTGGATGTAATCAGTTGGAAGAAAAACACGTTCTGCTGACCGATATTGCGTCCTTGAATAAGAAATTTTTTGGAATATTTTTTCTGTCTCAAGATAACGACTTGATCTTATTGATTTGGTCTGAAGTTAATGTTTTTAGGAATAAATGGGTTCTGTCCATTCTGAGATATTGGGAGCGTTTACTCCTTGTCTCTACGAGGGATATTTCTGATGCCTGTTGTTACCCTCACACTTGAAATTATCAGTGAAATAACAGACATTTGGAAAATGTTAATTCTACGCACATGTTTAATTGTAACCATTTGATTGTAAAATATGTCTTCTATCAACAAAGGGGCAAAAAAACTAACATAGGGGTCTGTTTGGTCTTGCCTCATGTCAGAAAAAGGGACACCGGGGTTTACAAGGGTCTCTTATTTATTGACAGCAAGGGAGATAATTGGAATGGCAAATGAGGATACTTGACAAGCGCTCTTCAGAAAAGAGGCAGAAAAGTTCTTGTTAATTGCTTCCTAAGTTTGCTTACAAACATAACATTTATGAAGTTGTAGAAGATGAAAAACACTGATTTGGAATCTTACACTGGTGTACTTGTATCAAATTAATGGTGTTCTTGTTTATTTCATAAATATAATACCAACACTTTTATCATAACCAGTGTTGATTCTGAAACTGCACATTCCTAAATGACACAAATTAGGCCAATTAATTCGATGCACTAGGAGAGAATCATGTAGGCAACTGAACATATACATAATTATTCCTCAATAGTGCTTTTTTTGCAATTGAATGCATAAAATTTGATACCAGTTATGTTTTTGATAATAAAAAAATCATTTCGTTACTTTCAAGCTTCGCTGTTGCAAATGTTTATTTGTCATTTGGTCATTATTATAAATAAGATTTTCTTTCATGATTTGAAATAAGTAATATTCTTTTAAAAGTTAATTAGTTGTGTGTATTTATTATTAATAACCATGTTATATTTATGGGTACACCGAAGTAGAAAATTAAACACCAATTAAATTTAAGAAAACACTGTGTACATATACTTTGATGTGTGCAATTATTTTGTTATAAAAACAATTAGTAGGGTAATAACTCTGTGTTCTTTGTGTGTAGGTCTGTGTTCCCTGATATCTCATCTTTATCTTGACAAGTTGCAGTCTTTGTACACTAGGGTTATAAAACTTTTTATTACACTCAGATATGTTCGGTGGCAAGTAACTGGTTTTTAACTATTTGTAGAAATGTAATTTTTAAGGCTATTTAAGTGAGAGAAGTTGTCCATAATTGTTCATTGCTATACAAATGGTGGCAACTCGTTTCATTTCTTTTGTTGTTTTGATTTTTTTTTCGCAACTGTGTGAGGTACAATTAAGGGATTATGAAGGTGGCAAGTGGGCGTTCGGGAGGTGGGGGAAACGCTTAGGGGCTCCCAGCTGGCAATTTTAGTAAAAATGGAAACAAAGACTATTAACATTGTGTCATATTTATGTGATAAAACTTGAAGTAATGAAGTTATTGGTATAATCATAACAGTGTTGGTTGTTCTTGTTTTTTTTATCAAGACACAGCCAGATATTATTCTGCCAAGACATTGCTTCACTGTTTTGGTATTATTATTTTTTTGTTACACTTGAAGTTAAGAAATTGTCGCATAGATGTTTACTAACATTTTTTCGTTTAATAGGATTTCTGTGTTTGTTGGTAGTTTAGTTTTTCTGTGAGTATTTCCAGCTGAGCGGTATAATGAAGAATGTGTGTATCTTAAGCAACAGGATCACGTGACAGTAAAACCTCAATAATGAGACCACCGTTAAAATAAGAGCATATTTTTCAAGTCCATTTTTATTGGTTTGTTCTTTATTCAACCAAATTTTAAGACCGCTTCAATATATAGAGCAGTTTTTAAGGGTCCCATGAGTGGTCTTATTATAGAGGTTTTACTGCATTCCTAAATTGCTCTAAAAAGCGATAAAAATATGCTAGAAGATTATTCTCTTGATCTAAATTTTTTTCACTATTGAAATATGATCATATAATCTTCTGGGATTTGAAGGGAGCAAATTGAACAATTTATTCTGTATCAGATATGTCTGAAAATTGTTCAGAGTATTAAAATTCATGTTCATTTGACAGGTGAATTGTTGAATCTTGTTTAACATATGTCAGATAGTCGGAACTTATGGTTTCCTGGAAAATGCTGGTGTGTCTCATGGTTTTTTATTTCTTGGCTCATAAATCTCAGTCTATCAATTTCTGCGAGTTTTGTGTAAAAAACAATGTTTTACAAACTTTTATGTTTTAATTGAAAACAAAAAAAATGAAACATTTGCAACTGAAACAATATGCAATCAGTCAAGATCAGTTTAAAGACAATTTTGTGATGTTTTGTTCAATTAGTGATGAAGAGTTGAAGTATGATTGTAATTGATAAATCAATTATCTCATTATAAACTACATATAAAATACAAAGTTGACTAAATTATTTTCGTTTCCTTTAAAGATAGTCTGGTATTTTCTTATTAATAAGCAAAGAATATTTTGAAATGCAGTTATTTAGAAAAGCCGCAAAACTGTAGTTTGTTTTTACATTTCCTATGTCAGATTATAAGATGAGATTATAAGTACATATTTTAATGCCTTTTTAACATGTTTTTAACAAATCATGTTGTCAACTACCCATTAAACGAACGAATACTGTGATACAAGATTTTCACAAAAGGTGAAGAATATGGTGTGTATGTTTGACTTTTTGTTAAGGAATTTGATATTTCATGCTAGTTGTTATTAAGATCATATTATTTGTCACAAGTCGTCAAGAATACACCCAGATAATGAGTGTAACTTTATTCATTCTCCACATACGTTGTATAATTGTCCTACAGTTTTTTGTATTCGCTGGTTGTCGGCGTTCCGTTTCACTTTAATTATCATCCGAGTAATTGCTATAAATTGTCGTGTTTGTAAGACAGCTTTGTCAAGGTCTGACATGGAGAGTAAAATATCAAGATTTTATCGGACACTGGACTGGGTTCTTCTTTTGTGTTCTTGCGTATAAATTTGAAAACTTTTTGATAAACTATTTCACCTAGCCGGCACTTTAAATGGAAAATCAGCCACTTACTTCGGGTGGCCTTGTGTAATGGTAATCACAGCAAATTGTTTTTGTTAAGCTCACCACAAAATCGCTAGAGATTATATAAAGAACAGTAATAAATCAAATTTGTCGAAATAAAATTATGGATCATGAAGATAATGTATGCATGAAAGTGTAAAGTGTCGCTTTCTATCCAGCATTTGATAAACTACTCTCTCTGCGATATTCATCTTAATATTTTTGATTACAAAAGACGAATGTTTTTTGAATGGGTTCCCGTCATATGATAGTAATCTTATAGACAAAAATTCTTGCGTAGCTAAATGGATTTTATGATCATATTAATGACTGTGCATTTAATGTAATGGATTATACAGGGGCCCGGGCTGAACCCTAAGAAGTGTTGAAATTGAGAATGCCATGCTTATTAAAGATTACATTGATGAAATGATTACTGAGACATCAAACTAAATTTTGTCATGTCAGATTTGATAGCTTTAGAAACGCCTTTAATGTAGGAACTTAACAGGTAGTGGCGACGGAAGAATAAATGTAGTCATTATTGTGTCATCATTATTATAATAATCTGAATATAGATATAAAAAGTTTTACCTATCATTAATTTTCGAGAATTGATGTACAATTTTTTAAAAATTTTATCTTTAAGAACATGAGTTTTTTTTAACTTTATGAGAGATATCACGCAATTTTATTATTGAAACGCTTCATAAAGTAACAGGTGTGTAATTTTGTTATTAATGCGGGTTTTTTGGTTAATTTTAAGTTAAATCATAAGTCTAGTTTTATGAGACTATTTCATTCATATTAAATTGTAATCATTACAAACACATTAGAATAATGCAATAACTTGACTTCTACATTTCGTATTTGTGAGATTTGTGCAAAGTTTTTGGTAATTTCTGCGGCATAATGGTCGACCATTTTCTATTTTTTTCCATAAAGAGTCATTATTCGGGTTTAAACGCTGCAATTTCGCAACGTCATTAAAAACTTATTTATTTTTGAACAGTAGTTATAATGTAATAATTTTTGTAGCGAGGTTATATTCAAAGCTACTGCTCGTGATTAATAGTCATAAACTTGTGATATCATTTTAATATCGGGAACAAAAAAGTGTAGATGGAGTTTAGATAATGACATAAAAGTCAGTTTAATTGCACCAGACAAGCCTGATAACTTAATTACATCAATTTATATGCTGTATATATATATGCTAGAATGCACACATCAAAGTACTACATGTTTTACTGACGAAGCATTTGTGTTGTGTATCGCTATGCAATGCTGTACTGGAATGATAATTTGGTGCAGTTTAAATTATGATTAGAAATTTAGGACGTTTTAATTACTTAAAACTTTTTCCATTGCCGTCAAAAGTTTGTTATATTTTCTGCTTGGTTTTTATTTGTAAATCGTTTGTACTTAAATCTCCACTTATAACCTTTGAAATAGAGACATTAGCATAGCAGCAAAAATTGTGATGAATGCGATTTCAGTATGCTTCATAAATTTATTGTTGCCCACTTAAATGTTGCTGTGTTCTGTCAACAGTTATATGGTACTTATATAGTCATGTGTGTCCTGAACCTCATAAATATAGTTAAAACCTTTGTCGTGAAATAGTATATACAGTCAAACCTCAATAATAAGACCACCCTTGGGACCCTTGACAACTGGTCTTGTTATTGAGGTGGTCTTAATATTGGGGTTGATAAAAGAGCAAAACAGTGTAAATGGACTTGAAAAGAGTGTTCTTAATTTTGACGTGGTCTTATTTTTTATTAAGGTGGTCTTTAAGTGAGGTTTTGCTATTTGTTTGTTTCCCAGGTTTTAGAACTTAAAACAAAATTCCATGTGACGTACAAATCTTTGTCATACCACTGAAGTGTTAGATTACATAAGTTTGTAAGTATGTTGGCTATATTTACAGTAAAACTTCAAAACCTCAAACTGCTGTCGGGTCTAGCAATTAGTTCGAGCCATCTATTGTTCGAGGAATCTATGTTATACATGTGTCTGTACGAACTGATTGTTCCAGGTACGATTGTTCTATGCATTATGAAATGACAAAGTTAATATAATTATTGCGTCTAGTTTATACCTATTTGCTGTAAAACTGCTGTATTTGTTTCCCTTGATGAAGCAAACACCTTGAGACACATTTGTGATATTTTTATCATTTTGTTCTATTTTCAGGACCGCCATCACCACCTGACAATGTTGTTGTTGAAAGAATTACAGATTCTATGGTGAAATTGTCATGGTCACCTCCACCCAATGATGGTGGACGCAAGGACATACAATACAAGATACAATGCGACCAGTGTGGAGAAGATGTCTTGTATAGTCCTAGACCAAAGGGATTTAATTCCACTAGGTAATTAAAATTACTTGGAAATTGATTTTTAAAAAGCTGAGTAAATACTTAAGACAACTCTGGAGTTATGTAATACACTGCAACTCCGATATACCGCGGTCGGATATAGCGCGATATCCATTATAACGCGATGTCGTCGTGGCTCCCGATTATTTTCATGAAAAATCCTAAAATTTGTCAAAAAAGGAAGAAAAATTGACCAAAATCGTATTTTTTCGCGATTTGCTGTCTGCACTTTCGCGAAATCACGTGCTATTAAGTTTACAAGTTTATTTTACTAAGCGATCGCGAATCAACAAGATTACTTAAACTGAAAATACACACCATAAGAGATATATGTCCAATTATGATAACCATCAATATTTACACAAATGTCACCTTCTAATGTTTTTCAACACATTTCATAAACATCAACGTAATTTGACCTTGGATTGTGCTGAATCTATGACGTCACGCAAGTAGCTGTTGAGTCTAACACGCCCACGTTCAATTATTCTTCTTACCTTGACCAATTAGATGATCGCGAACCGGCGATATTTCTTTTAATGGAATGAATGACAGTAGGGGATGTCAATCATGGAACAAAGCAGTGTTAATCCTCAATAAACTAAATGGTATCCGGATGCGCTAATTACGATTAATACAGCACTTGTTGCTCACACATATCTACTAGATGTGTCGGTCGACTATTTCTCAATGTGTCACAAAAAGTAGTTAAGTCGAGGCAAAAGCAGACAACTCGGCACGGAATGTTTGAAGTGCTGCTAGTCAAAAACAATGTTCTCGCAGACTAGAAAGGCGCCGCGTCTTGACTTCTTAGATCAAGTAGTCGGCCCAATGTTTGATGCGACGCACGTGGAAAATGTTCTATTCGCAGACTTCAAAGGCACCGCGTCGTCTTCTAGTTTCAGAGGTCGACCGTCGTGGGTGGTGATTTTGTCAAATTCACATTTTGATTGACGTAAAATGCTTTATGAGACGTATGTAATATAGATTTTTCACGCGTGATTGTTGGTCGAATCAACATTTATACGCGATGGATTATTCTTTTGTTCTTGTGAATAACGGATAAATATCGATAGGTACGAAAATACAATTAGATATAATTATTGAATTAATTCTCACTCTAAATCTGCAATGTTAACATGTATTTTGCGAGAGTGTCACAGGGGGTAATTTTCACGGGTAACAAATAATACAAACACCGCCAAAATATCGCGGTTCCGAAAGAGAAATGATCATATTTTAGCTTTGTTTTAAATAATTAATGAGTTTTGTTTTGAAATAGTTTCAAATAATAACCCATAAATACATTTTATATATTATCCTCTACCTATTTATTAAAACAAATACGAAACAAATACGAAATATATGAAAACATAGTATGCACAACGCTATATTGAGTGGGTGGGGTAAGTTGGTATTCTGTCTCTATACCGCGGTCGGATATAACGCGATCGCGAGTCCTTGGACCCCACCGATCGCGGTATAACGGAGTTGCAGTGTAGCTAGTTTAGTGTAGACAATACGCCTACCTGTTGCAAATTAGTGTAAACTTACTTATTTAACATTGACTGTGAAACAAGTTCTTATACTGATCACTCTTGATGAATGCGTCCTTGGCTACTAGTCAGTACACATGCCTAAGTTAGAAATTTTGAGCCTCGTCATCAAAACCAGCTCAGTGGGCCTCAAACTTGGGCGCTCCATCCCATTCACTCAATGCTGCAATTTAATCACCTTTACTCAATGATTTTGTTTACAAACGCCAGTTGCTTCATTCCAAAAAAATATCCATTAAGTCATCAACTATCCATTGTATGTGCATATAATTTGTTGACTCGGCACCAAGTCTATGGCAAACAACTTCCTTGGGATAATATTTCATAATCTTTGTCTGCCAGCACAAAAATCTAAAGCTGATTTTCGTGTTTCACTAGTTCGAATGTTTATTATTGAAAGTAGTTTTAAGTATAAAATATACTTTATCAGTGGTGCGCTGTTCTGTGTTTTACAGATTGTTACATTGCCAGTGGCAATTTAACAAGACATATTGGCAACTGTTGTATAATGTCATCCATGAGACTTAGCCGATAAATAATCTGTTTGGCAGTGTTTTCCTGTATTGACATTTGAATATCCTAACTAGATTTTGTCATGACTTGTATTACTGTACAACAGAGATAAGGTTGGTACAATTTCACAGCCAAGCCAGGATAGTTCATGTTCTAATACCGTACCTCCGGTGATAAACTATCTGAAACCATGTTACTATCCTAGTCTCTTCCCTATTTCCTTATAAGGCATGTGGAATGCGTAGCCTTGTTGTGTATTGTCCTCCTTTGTTGAAAATCTTCATCGTTTCAGCTGATTTTCCCCTTTTTCCACCAAATATGGTGAAATAAAAATTACTCAATTTGGTCAGATATCTGCAAAAATTGTCAATTTGTTTAAGGGCATAGGGGTGAGACTCTCACTTTTTTTGACACTGAGAAGTCTCATCCCTGTCAATACGTACTATATATGTTAGAAAGTAACCTATGATTTGGCAATAAATTATTGACACATCGCTCATTATAATTATGGTTTGGTCAACATGAAATTGCTTGTAGTATAATGTTTACTGAAACTTTTTAAGTTTAATGCTATATGAATTGTTGTACATTTCAGTGTTGAGTTGTCTAACTTGGAATCGAGTACTACATACTCCGTGTTGATATTCGCTGAGAATGGGGTAACAGCGATTAGCGGTAGGGAGAGCTTTGTTAGAAAAGAATTCACGACCAAGAGATCCATCGCAGAGATTGAAAATATTAGAATTGTTGAATATGGTGAAACGTTTATCAGTCTGTCATGGGAGGTAAGAGATTTATATAAATATGCAATTTTCCACTTTTCTATCTTTATTGTTTCTGATAAATCTAGCAATTGAATAAGTGTCCATACCTGTTTAAATATTGACTACCTTAATGTATGTTTCATATAAGTATATCGGTACTTTCTTTAACATGTACCTTTGAAAAGGAAAAATTACCGTGGATACAAAATTTGTCGAGAATACTGTTATTGTGTTCATTATGTCTATTGGTCAATATTTTACAACACATGATTTCATTGGCTGATCGCCTCACACTCAATTTACAACCGTTCTCAAGTAAATAAAAATGACCAATATTTTCTTTAATCATTTCTAAGCATAAGCATCATGAGGTGCATGTTAAAAAGAACAAGGAATAAGCAGTTATGTAATTAATATGATAACATTACGCAAGTATACAACTGACTTGTAAATAACAAATCATAATTTGATTTGGAAATTTTCTGTCGAAGTGGCATCTCCAAATCTGTATTATTGTAGTTACCATTGAAATGATACTTGCCTGTATTGTAGGTACTAAAGGATCCGGGTGAGCATGTTCTACAGTACCAAGTGATGCATAAGATGAAGAATTCTCAGAAACCTCCGATCACAAATTCTACTTACAGTGAAAGTATTACTCTACGACAGTTGTTGAAGAACCAGGAATATGAAATCAGGGTATATATTCATTGGTTTAGTGAATTATTGATCACTGATGTTTGGAGATGATTCCAGTATTACGGTTCTTGTTACATTCCACAATTGTGACCCTTTGTTCGAGAACTGTTACCAGACAACCTAATTTTGTCATTTATTTGCAAGATTTTTGTACGGTTGACTGGATTTAAAGGCTACCTCACATCTTAATTTTATGGTGAATTGAACTGATATCACTGAACCAGAAGGTATATTTCAATTACCATAATTTTGTTACCTAAAAAATGGTATATCGGATGTTGGGAGGTGTTTAAATGGAGGACAGACGATGTTATATCAAGATGGCCACCGGGCTTGAAGTCTTGTAGATTAAATAGGATTTCTAAAACTCATTTGCATAAAGGATGAATTTCTGTCTTCATTTACACCTCAGTGAGGGTGGTTCTGAATTTCCTACCAATATACAGCATTTCTTGTCTCTCTTATTGAATTGGATAAAATTATTTAATCATGAGACGGGTTTTGCCAATTGAAATCTCATTTGAATGTGTCAACTCGTTGATGCAAATGTTCTATTATCCTCACTTCAAACGGAGATACCACGTGCTTTTGGATAATCACTTTGATCTTAGCTTGCTACAATTTCCCTACACAGAAATTATTAGTGGTTTTAGTATTGAAAAAGTATTTTTTGTAGCCCACATGAAAACGTGTGCTTCCTGCAGGCAGCAAATCGTTTATAGAATCTTTTGCGTGTTTTATGCGACAATTCAAGCCTTGTCGTACAGTAACAAGTGTAGTTACAGTTCATTGGTTAGAGTGTAAACCAGTATGGAATACCAAATGCTTAATTAATTGTTTGATCTTTTTTTTTTTTTTTTTGCCCGCATAAGCTGTAAGATTTAAATTCGATATATTTGCAAACATGAATTAGAGGGAAAAATTTGTCGGTGTAATGCTACTTTATGCATTTTTTAGATCAATGGTTTTTGATGCAACACTATTGTAAATCCATTTTGTTATAGAAGCATTTACCGTAGATTTGGTTCAAAAACCTCAATATCCTGACGTTGGGGGAGAGCCGTGTTGATTAAATTGAGTTACATCGTGGAATTTGAGTGAACTGTAAATGTCAAATTGGTCTCTGGAAAGTTGCAATTGATAAAAAATAGCCATATCAAGAATAACGTATTTAATTTATCTTGAGTTTCTAAGAATGTGGGATGACACTTTACCCTCGGTCTGTTTTTTATTTCACGTCATTTTTTAAGTATGACTTTCTACATGACATTCATTAAACAAATGGCAGAACTGGACATAAAATCTTAATTATGAAGTAAAAAAGGAGAAGTATATTGTTATCAAGGGGGTGGGGCTGGATAGTTCAGCATGTTTAATTGATTCGGGGAGTGCCCCTTCGTAAGGTTCTTCTGTGTGCTTAATGACCCCTTTGTGGCCCTTAACCGGGATCTCTTGGAATACCATCTGTTAAGGTTATACTGTAGCTTCAAATGAAGACATTTTAAAATCAAATCTTTTGTGATTAAATTTCTGATTGAACTGATCTTTTTTCCTGAAATTTCCTGAAAATAATGGCTTTCATTTATTGTAATTACAAATCGTAATGAGGAGTCTTGCTCATTTAAGGCTTTCTTAGAGACACTTCAGAACTTGGTGTGTAAATCTTTTTTTACCCTGTGTTTAGTTTCTAACAGTGATTTACAGTCCTAAGTGTGATTGAAGCCTAATGAATATTTATTATTGAATTATTTCCCTTGATGCTTTTTTCGGCTAATGGAACATGTTCTTATATTTTAAAACGAACTACGGATAATGATGTGTTATTAAATTGTTATATTTATGTCCCCATATAAATGTGTGTATAGTGTATGGCTGTCGTTGTAAAATATGCTGTTCCTCATTTTCTATCTCATATATTCCAATTTTATTTCATTTTTCTATCTCTTTATAATCCACTCCATTATTACAAAAACTAGACAACAGTCTACTGTGTATTTTCATCAACATAATTGTGTTTCAACTGCGTAATTGTAAATTTTGTATTTTTCTACATTGGTTGTTATTCAATCAAAAAAGTTCGCTACCGTATTGTATTTTATGTCCACATTTTTCTCTTCCATAAAATTCCAAGGAAAATATTGCCAAGAATTTTTTTGGTCCGGGGAAAATATCGGTCCATAACAATAAATAGTGATGGCATCAGTCATAAATATGATTTTCTGAAAAAAAATGGAATCTATAGGACGAAATAATTTAATATTCGTAAAAGGAGGTCTCCGACATACGACTGTTTCCGGAAACTCAATTAAGTCGAGTCAGAATGTAAGAAATATGGAAATATTTGGAGTACAGACAAAGATGGAATGTGAGCAGTATTGTAGAGAAATAAGGCCAATATGATCACTGTAAATTTATCTGATATAACAATAGGATCAAATAGGGGATATTTGAAGCTATGTACAATATGGGGTTCATTAACTGCTTCGAGTATGACGGGAATGCGTGGGGTAAGAAGCGCTATTATTCTGTGATACGTGATGATTAATGTCTTTGACTTTTTTGAATGAGTAGACTTAATGTAAGTTTGTTAGGAAATATTTATATCAAATTATTGACATTAAGGCCTCTGATAGCCTGTAAAAACATTCTAATTTGTCTGGTAAATTACTGTAAGTATATTCATGAATAAATTGTATTGGATTGAATGCACAGACTTACCCACTTTCCAAATATGTCTTGCTTCTATGGACACGAGGAGAAATGTAGAATTGAATCCTGGCTCTTACTTGTTGTAAAAACCCTTAATTTGTTGTTTCATATAGGGTATCAACGACTTTCATCAGAAATTTTACATATCGGGCTGAAGACTGAAAAAATCTGTCTGCATATACAGGGTTTTTCAGCAGTATTTATAGCTGTTATTCGACTATATTCCAATTAAAAATAGTATATATTTTTCCCAATTTGAATAAAATTCCCAATAAATCTGAAGAAAAAGTTTTAAATTTAGCCAAAAATTGACAAAGTTTGAGTTTTTTCTCTGACAGGCAGTTTATATAAACAGCAATTGTGGATTAATTGATCACTACATCCTTCCTTTAATTCCTAATACTTTGCTGTAATTTCTAGACTTTTCCCCAATTTCTAAGTTTCATGCGAAAAAAGTCCCAATTTGAAGGGTTTGGGTCATCTTACCAAAATATACCTTGATACATATAAAGAAACAGATCAACTAGTTCAGCATTCAGCTCCTGAAGCTTACAGATAATGTTATTATTGTATGCATAATTTTATCTGACGTTACTAACCAGTCCTATATGTACTTATAGACGTTGCTTTTAAACTTTTGTGTTTTGGGTTGATTATAACTTGATTAATTGTTGGGTTTGGTTTTCTAATTGTTACGAAATTGTGTTTCAGATCAAAGGAATGACAGACAAAGGCTGGGGAGAGTACAGTAAAGCCTTCCTGGCTACACCAAGGACACCTTATGATATCGGTAATTATACAGTTTTCATTGTTTATATATATTAAGTATAAGTAAGGGATATAATGGTCATATGTCAGTAAGGATGCAAGTTTTAGTCAATGTTGAGTAAGGAGTCGTAGTGGACAAGGGATTGAGTACCAATTTATTTAATTTATTTAATCAAATTAAACTGTTTCAATTACATAGTTATACAAGTACATGCACATTGTTAAGTTGAAGCAAGTTTTATAACTTGATATCAGCGCCGCTGTATGATTTCCAACCTCTTCTATAAGTGACGTTATTTCTAGAAAACGTCATGTGTGACGTCACCATGTGCTGACAGTAAGTAATATTTGCCCCATATGGCAAGATGAAAATGAAGCAGGGCTCATATAGAATGTTTTATCAATTTTGTTATTTGTTACAGATGACAAGAACAAGATGGAATCTGGACCGTCCGTTGTAATTATTGTTGGTTCTATCATTGCTGTAATTCTATGCATGGCTATAGCTGCCATTATGATATTTATACTGCTGAAAAGGTGGGTACACTTCATTGTTAGTCTGTATCTATGATAAGTAACAAGTCTTTGCTTGGTGTGATTTTGATGCTGGTCGTGTCTCCTGAAAATCAACTATCAGTAATGGGAGCTTAGGCTTATCAGCTATCAGGGACATAGTTTAGCTGAAATTGATGTGTAGGCCTAGTTTTAGGGGGGTCCGGGGCATGGTCCATCGGAAACATTTTTGTAACTAGATCGTCAGAGGTGCGTTTTGGTGTAAATGTCGTTCGGGTAAATATGCTTACAATAACATTGAAAACATATATTAAATATTCTATTGCAGTTTTGGCCATTTTATTTTTTTCAATTTTCAAAAGAAAAGTATATGCCTACACGGCCCATAGGAATCTTCTTCCGTTGCTATTGGTTAAGAACAAGTTAGATCTGTTTTTAAAACCATGAAACACTGACTGAAACGTCAAACAACAATATCAATGCTGAGACAACATATTGTGCAATGATCAGTCAAACTGAATATTTATATGTCATTTAATTCAGACTAGTGATTGATGTTGAAGTTTATGATTTTGTGCGTTTTTAAATTTTTATAGTCAAATTCTGTACAACTGTATTTAAAATACAAAGTTCCTATTTTATTCTAGAAAAAATAGCAAACTTTTTATGGTTTATTGAACGTACAACTGTAATTGTCTTTATATGTTTTGCTACTTAAATGAACACAATTTGTTTTCCATGTAGGAGCCGAAGAAGTGATGGAAAGAATCCAGATATCGATGGACCATATCATCATGGTAAGTCACATGACAGTCACATGACAGTCACATGACAGTCACATGATCAATCATGCTATTCTAGCCATCACTCAAGATCCTTCAGTAGCACCATGTATAAGCGCAAATTTGAAAATAATTGCATGTTAATTAATGTTTGCACCATGTAATATTTCATTGATGAACTTGTAATTATTATTAATTATATAAAACACAAACATAGTTGAATTTGCGTAAGATATTGAATATGCTGTTTTAGGGAAATAAATCCGTATTTTTGCATTTTGTTTGTATCCTGAATGCTATGAAACATGTTGAATTGAGGGTAATAGAATGGGTGGGGAATTTGCAAAATAGTATTTAGGAGTTTTAAATAGTATCTGATATTTTACTTGTCGGTGCTGATATGTTTCATAGATAACACACTATAAATCCATGGTTCTATGTTAAACATGGTTCGAGTCCCTTGTGTTTGTTGATTTGTGTATGGATACGGTGATAAGCTCATAGTGCAATTTTGAGTTCATTTGTTGCTATGTAGTTAAAATTTGGCTTTAATTTAAGCTTTAATCCTAAACATCTATCCAATTATCATCTTGTTAGTGTTCGTTATAATTTTTATGTTTTTTAAACTTTTGTTTTTATTGTCATACATCTTACTTTCTGTTTTGTGACTTTCATTAAAGTTATATAATGGTAGTTAACTATCATTTTTCTTTTGAAATCGATGTAAAACTGTTGATTTTCTAAAATCTATCATAAAAGTGATATTGTGAATAGTGTTTTTACTGTGTGATAGAAGATCTGCTAATATATGGCTTTTTAAACAAAAACAGTCTCAATTTTCTGCAACCGGCTCATAAAACTGCTTAACATTAATATTGCTATAGCTATATGCTTTACACATGAGTATAAACAGAATAAGGCATTTATGAGAAAAGTATACATTCACTTTACTGGAAGCATATAAATTGTCTTAATTGAACAAAAACGTTATTTCTCTGTGGTATTGTAAGATGGGATAACTGTATTCTAGTCTCATGCACAACATATGAATATTCATTCATTGATTGGTTCCCAGGTTTCGTTCAAATGCATCATTTGTTTAAGAATTCATCATTGACCATTAATCTGTATAATAATGCATTCTGTTCATTTGTATGAACATGAATGTATAAATTAACATATTAGATTAACATATAAATTATACGTAAATTTTGCTACATGAATACTAGTTGAGATTTTCGTGTATTCATGGGCGTTCATTATTTTCTTCATTCAGTTCTGCACTGTCCCCCCCTTGAGCCTCATATAAACGGATCCAGTGAGTAACCTCCCTTGGGTCACTATGCAAATTTTGACCTTGACCTAAATAGTTTGACCTTTGCAGTTATAAAACAATATGCTTGCTTAACAATATGTCAAACGGAGGATATGTGGGTTATTAATTTTAATATTTCTTGAATTTGTGAAAAGAAATGGATCACAATGCATAAAATTTTCATTTCATATTTATTCAATTTTGATAAATCTGTGACGTGATCATGATTTGGTGTTTGAATGTTATATTTAATATCTAGCTATCATGTGATTTATTGCTGGCAATGTTTTAAAAGTGTTTGTTTTTTACTGCTGGTCAAAAATACACATAGTTTAAGTAGGTCAAGGTCAAGAATTCTGGAGTGAGCAGAAAAAAAACTGTTGTAACCATGGAAACAGTACAGAAAATATTATCTTTGGCTTCTGAACAGTTAAATATTCAAATTCCGAAAAAAAAGTTTTATTTTGTGAATAAAGAATTCAATTGTATTGAAAGAAAAAACTTGTATCTTCTCTTTGACATTTCATCGAGAACAAAAATAATATTTGTTGGAATTTTGCTGCCTGTCAGAGATGTGTATTCTGTACTGTTTTGTATGCTAGGTCTTGCTAACCACTGCTTCCTTTGTAGCTTTATTTTACACTTTTAGTTCACTACTTTTATCTTTTTATTACGCAACTCACATTTCAAAATCATAATTCTTGTAAAAATATTTTGTGGATTATTGTTTGAAAATCATTTACTAACATTTGACCATTTAAAGCTGGTTGACCATTAGGACATTGCTAGAAATGTCTGAATAAGTTACTGAAGAAATTTGTGCGCCCTAAGGATGTCTGTAATGATTAATGAATACATTGGAAATGTTACAAATTGCAATCAGAGTCAAATTGTTTTTTTATTTGTTTAATTTGTTTGAAAGTCAAAACACTATAAATTGATTCATCATTGTCAATTTAATGGTCAAGCGGTTTCATGGTTTACTGTGGTCAAGCATGATGATTTGCTGGTTAGTTTGCTGGTTAGTTTGGTTGTTTTATATTCACTTCATAGGTGTATGTCAGTTTATTGATGACTTCAAGTATCATTTTAGTTTTTTTAAGTATAAACTTGCAAATTTCTCCTACAAGTGTACATATATACTGCATGAGGTATGTTTTGCATAAATGACTGATGTACTTACAAATGTCAAGTATTTAGTGTGAAGAATGGGCACTACTGATGCAAAATGTCATTAGTGACACGATACATGGTATTTTGTTTTCGTATAAAATTGTGTGACACATTTTGTTGGCCATGTGTTGGGATGAAAAAAATAACCTGGGCAACTGTTTGTATTGCATGTATTTACACTTAAGCTGTGAATGATATTCCTCATTTTCTGTGTTCATTTCACAAAAACATTTCTAGTTATTACATATAGTACACTATTTTAATTCTTGTCCGTAATCAACAATATCCTTTATTTCACCCCTGTTTTCTCTTGCTCTCTTTTCCAAAATCTTATTTTTTTCACGGTTTGAAATTCTCCCAATCAGTGTGATACCTCTAATATTTACATGTATACAAAACTCTTCCAAAACAATGCTGTGTGTTATAACTACATTGTATTCCTTCAAATATTAGAATAGTTTTTTAGAAAATTTATATTGGGTTAATATTAGATAGATAGGAATAGAATAGAACGTTCTGTATTGTATTGATTTACCATCTTATATGAAATTATCTTTCTGTGACCTTTTCTCTGTTTTGTTAAAAGAAGTATGTTCAATCTGTTGACCTGTCATTTTTTTCAATTATGCTAGTATTGAATGATCTCATTATGTTATAGATCTAGTATGGGTCGTGTGTGTTGATATATTATAACATTTATGTGTGTTTCTTTTTTTACTCGTAACATTTTTTCGAATGAAAGTTTCTGTAACAGACTCTTAAGTTTCACTCTAAGGGATGTTTTTTTTATGTTAGTTTTATTACTTTCATTTCAGTGACCGTTCCGTTGTTCCAGCCATCTGGTACGATAAAATCCTACGTTGACCCTCATACATACGAAGATCCGAATCAAGCAGTACGAGAGTTTACCCGAGAGATTGATGCTTCACATATTATAATTGAATCAGTTATTGGAGGAGGTAAGTTCTTACATGTTTCAATCTCGAGTCTAACTTCATATCACCAACGACGTCAAATACATCTTTATCTTTATGTTCAACAATTTTAATTTCATTGACTACGACCATATTTAAGTGCTTTTTGTTGTATTTAGGAGATTTTGCTGGAATTTCTTGTTTCAGAACAGTGCAACTTCACTTTTTTGTTGATATAGTTTAGTTTAAAATTTTATTTTCCATTGACGGTGAAGCAAATTTGCATCTTACTTGAATCACTCGCAATAACTGCTTCCTGGATTACTTACCAGTATGCTCACCTTATTCAGGAAAGTCGGTGGTTGTACCTTTCGCTAGGCAGGATTGAACACACAGCCTTTGGGTTTGGAGTCTTATGTTCTACCTCCATACAACTATACCCCCTTATTATATTTATTTGCTGCAGACGTTAGTTCAGACTAGGGCTGCAACGATCAACCAATTATATTTTAGTATATTGTAAATATTAATGATGAGTAATATATCATAATTTAGGTGAATTCGGGGATGTTTGCAAAGGAAAGCTAAGAGTGCCAACTCGTCCAGATATGTCAGTAGCCATTAAGACATTAAAAGCAGGAGCAACAGATAAGAATCGTCTGGACTTTCTGACAGAAGCAAGCATTATGGGACAATTTGATGATCCAAACGTTATTTTCCTGGAGGGAGTCGTCACTAAAAGTAAGTGCTAGCCCATGGTATAATAGTAAAATAATTGTCTGATTGAGTTTGATAATAAATAATAAAAAAAAATTATGATAATAGTTATAGAGAAATATTTATATGAGACAAGGGAGAGGTTTTGATAGTGTCGATGTCCATTACAATGTTACCAACAATAGCCGTTCATTGTAGTAAAATAGATTTATGATTGTAGTGTTTTGGCTGTAATGTTTTTCATACATAATACAGTCACATTTTATTTAATTACGACATAATATTCAGCCCTGCATTAAGGCCTTGTATGATTTCACTCATTGCTATGGTATTCAGTATTCGATAACCTTTGCTTTTTTGTCCATCTTTTTTTGCTCCACAGTAATCTCAAACTCAAATCTTACAATTGTACTCTTGTCAGTCATCGTCCTTGTAGGCCATCCTGGAAATACACCTTTATCTAAAGGGCACCTTCAGTTAAAAGTAGGGATGTAAACGATTAACTGGTTAACTGTTCGAACCTCTGGTTATCGGTTAGTAAAATCACTAACCGGTTAATGCTCAATTCTTTATGAAAATATCTACTTTTCATTTTCGACAAAAAAAAATCTTGCAAGATATCTGTAGTCACAAATCTCTGGACGCCTTCATTAAAGTGCAAACATATCGAATCAAACCAATGGTATATTACCAAGCATATACATATTTACTGGAACTTGTTGAGAAATGAATAAAGATATATTAATTAATAATTGTGTTTTACCACTTTTCTCAAATTTGTCTCATCTCATTAAAAAATAATTACCACTTTATTAAATGCAATTATGCTCTGTCTCTCCAAGTATTTAAAACACTACTTATTTCCTGGGAAAGTTGGGAAAATCCTTTTGTTGCCACATCAAAAATTCATTGTCTTGCTGCAAGCAATAATATATTGATGCAAATATCATTAGGCAAAGAAAAAACAGTGTTATACTATGTTACTAGGTGTGAAATTAGTCCTAAATGAAGTCGACTTTTTGTTCAAATTTTATGAAAAATTAAACACTACAGATTTATGGTCGTACGTTAGTCTCTTTCGTTTCAATTACTGCGATAGTCTCGGGGAGCCA